>CM067502.1:27357813-27957813 GCA_034509495.1 Acestrorhynchus altus
CCCTGCTGTACATCCCATTTTGATCTTACTCCCATTTCCAATCACCCCAGTCCAATCTAGTGTATCTAGACATAATCCATGTCCTGCAGGTTTTGGAATTTAATATATTCCACTTTCGACTTTCAACTTGGGTAACTGGGTATGATAATGCAGATAGTTGGAATTTTTACATGTCCATTTTCTCCTAGTATTAAACAGGTTGTACAAAAACTCTAACATTCTAATATGGTCTGGAATGACAGGCTGATTCTTGCATCGCTGAAAGTTAAATCAGTTCTAACATTCAAAAAAACTTGAAATCTTCTCTATGGGAAATATTGGATGATGTGAGTCTCCATTTTATTGTACTTTGTAGTCAGTCATTATCTTATTCCCAAATAGATTTCATGGTGGATCCAAAGCCTATCTGGAATCACCGGGTGTCTTGTCTGCCCTGCAGTCCAGTTTACCTCTGTCTTCCTGTCTTGATGTTTCCACCATGTGCTCCTAAGCACATGAGTTTTTTTGTTTTTGCCCTTGTCTCCTCCTTTGCTTCGCCCATTCCCATCTCTGTCTGATTTGTAACCCTGCCCCCTCGTTATCATGTACCCAGGTGTTGTCTGTCATGTTGTATTTAAGACCCTTTTTCTCAGTCTGTCTTTGTCAGTCCTTATGTTTCTGTCAGTTTGTTCCTGGTATGTTTTGTTTCCTGTTTGTTAGTATAGGTCCCTTTTGTTTTGTTTGTACTTTGTTGCCCACTTTGTAAGTGCTGTGTTTTTCTTTATTTATATTAAATTCCTACCCTTGCATTTGCCTCCACACCCTCGTACTTGTTATGTCTGCTCATACTTGACACCAGGAACAAAGCAGGAATACCCCCTAGACAGGGCACCAGTCTATCATGGGGTACCACTCACTCACACATTGAGACAATTTAGTACCTGGAGGAAACCTGTGCATATTGGAATGAAAACATGTAACTCCTCACAGAGCTCTACGATTTGAACCCACAAGCTGTGTGACACATGCACTACCCGTGGCACCACTGTGCTGCATTTCACTGTTTTATGTATTTTACTTCATATTATATATGATTTAAATATCTTAAAAAACTTTATAAAAATGAACAAATATATAATTTAGAAAAATACTGTACCTTTAAGACTAATATATCACTGTTGGACAAATCCTTGTGTCTCCAGAAAGGCAACTTTACAAGAGAAGAAAACTGAATTTGAATTTGTTGTTACATGAAAAATGAATTTCAATGTGTGTTTTTTTAAACATGAAAATAACCAATGACCAGATTCACATGATGCCAACTGACTTAAAAAAATATTTTCACATAATAGTGTTGATATGTAAATATACCTTTTCTGATTGCATGTCCTGTATTGATCCTCAGTCAGAGCTGAAACACTATTAACAGTTATAACTTCAGCATGAGTGGGTGGGGCTAAACAGCTCATGGAAAAAATGGCAGATATATGTAAATCCATATGTGAAGGATGACTTGGATTGGAATGTTGTTGAAGTCAAAGGGACTATAGTTGACAACCATAGTTTAATTTCTGAAACAGAATAGACAAAGTCCAAAATAATTTAAAAACACACACCCAAATATCACATTAATGATGGTTCATCAAGGGTTCGAACAAAGAAAACTATTCTAAATATAACTATGAATACTCTATAGAGAATATGCTATAGAGGGTTCTATGTAGAACCTTTCATAGTGCATCCAATGGCATCCCAAACATTTTAATCAGGGATTGGTCTGATACATACACAATTCATTTGTCATCCCCAGGAAGACAAAAACAACACTTGTTACTGAATAGGAATTGCTGCAACTTTGAGTAATTCCATGACAGGTTGGTGTCACACCATTGCATTCTTTGGCAACATTAAGGTGACATTAAATAAACATTAAAGGCAGTTGTCTAATGGTCTGCCAGTGTTGCTGGCCCTAACAACATGACCCATGGAGGTCATCACTGCTTAGTGAATGTCTAATCATTGCTGTTGAGTCACATTACAGACAATCTGTTGGTTTATTTAGGTCTACCAGATCCTTTGCATTGCTGGTGTTTGCCTTCTTCTATCCACTGTCACTAATAGTATGCTACTTACCACTGCTATGCTGATGACACTCGACTCATCTTCTCTTTCCCACCCTCCAACACCCAGGTCTCATCATGGATCTCAGCTTGCCTCTCTGATGTCTCATCATTGATGGCAGCCCATCACCTCAAACTCAACCCCAGCAAGACCAAACTACTATTCATTCCTGGAAGCACTGGTCATCACCCTGATCTTACCATTTCCCTTGAGAACTCACTGGTCACTCCATCTGCTGAAGCACTGAGCCTTGGTGTAGTAGTGGATGACCAGTTATCATTCTCAGCTCATGTTGGAAACCTGACTCGGTCGTGCAGATTTCTCCTTTACAATTCAGGAGAATTCAACCTTTTCTGTCTAGAGAGGCCACTCAGGTGCTTGTTCAGTCTCTTGACAACTCTTCAATGTTCAATGTTCCTAAATTCAGTCACGTAACTCCTCTGCTGCATTCCCTTCAATTTCTCCCTGTAGTTGCCCACATCAGATTCAAAACCTTGATGCTGACCTACAAAGAAAATGGACCAGCCCCTCCATACATGATGGCAATGGTGAAAACTCGTGCTGTACCACGAACCCTTCGAGCTACAAGTACAGCTCAGCTTGACCCACCATCCCTCAAAATGCAAGGAAAACATGCATCCAGACTCTTTTCTGTTCTGTCACCAAAATGGTGGAACAAACTTCTCTTGGGAGTCCGACCAGCTGAGTCTCTCATAGTCTTCAAACACAGACTGAAGACTCAACTGTTTCAGGAGTATTTAACTCCATAAGACATTTGTTTTCAACAAGATCTAAGCATAAGGAATGTTTAGATTCTGCCTTTTCTACTAGCTAAGGATATTCTGAGTGAGTAGCAAAGCACTTTTGTAAGTCTCTCTGGATAAGGACATCTGCTAAACACCATAAATCTAAATGTAAATATGGTCATTTCTGCATGACCTGTGTAGAGCACAATACATTGATAAGAACATCCCATATCCTGGAGTCCTATTATGTGTCCCCTCTTGAGCTCTTCCAACTTCTTGGGTCAAACCAACCCACCAAATTTTACTCCTTCATTCCTTTTTTGTTTTGTTTCTTGACAATGACTGTATTGTATGCTAGAGCCAGATCTGCTTGAGACTGAGCTGTGAGTGTGGTCTTCCACAGGATTGAATACAGCAGGTTCTCATCTTCAGAAAAGAAATAAAATAGCCCCCACTCAGTCACAAGTGATCAGAATAGCATGTGTCCTGAGTAACTCCAGATAATTCAGAATAATTCGAAACAGCAAAACTACCAGCCCTGTTCTCACTGCAGGACAAATTAAAATCATGGAACTAATCTGTCATCTGTTTTTGATTCGCTCCCCTTTGCCTCCATGCAGTTTTACACAATCTTGGCATTTTGTCAAACAACTTCATGAGGGGCCACCTGGGAGGCTTCTCCAACTAGCTTGAAGAAAATATTCTCACATATTGCAAGACCTCTTTGGCTGATGGACAAACACATATATTTAGTTTTTTAACTCTGCTAAAACTGAGGGTAATCCATGTAGGAGTGTGAGTGTGGTTCTCTGTGCCAAACTGAAAAGACTCAATTTGTTCTGGATGTTCAGCTCGTTGTGATTTTAGAGAGCATAAAAGGTCCTCAATTCAGGGGAGGAGGGTAATGAAACCCACCTGCGCAGGTGTGACCCAGAACTGATTGGTGGATAGTCAGCCAGAGTGAGCTTATTCCTGCCCTTAGCATTTGTGTTTCAGAAGAGTCAGATGTCCATGAAAAATGGTTGGAATGGAGACAATGTGTCATGTAATGCACATTAAACCTCATCTAATGATGAATCAGAAATCATTGGAACTGCCATAGATCAATGTTATAAATGTGTTATTATAGGACCATGAGAACATAGGGACCTTGGAATTTAGGATGCTGTGAACTTAGGGGTCTGGAAATATAGGAGCCTGGTAACATGAGTTTTAGAACCCTTTGAATATAGAACTATTGAAAAATCAGATCTTGAGAATATTGAATCAAGGTTCAAGGTTCAAGGTTTGATTTATTTGTCACTCACATAGTTATACACAGTACAACATGCAGTGAAATGCTTTTTTACAACTATCTGCACCCATAGATCAATAGGGGAGAAGGTAGGGAGAGGGTAAACAGAATAAACAGAATAAATATGTGCAATGGGTAGAAAAAAAAAACTAAATAACTAAACTCTGAGAATAAGTGACTCTGAGGAAGGAAATAATTTAGTGGATGTAGGTGTGTTTCCAGTTTGTGTAGGAACCCTGAGAGGTATATAAAGTGCAAGGTGTGATGTTATGTTAGGTACACAGTGTTGTTTGATAATAAGAGAGTCCATTGGTGACTTATGACAGTCAATATGTGAGGAGAGGGATTTGGGTAAAAAAGTTGGATCTGGTTCAGTGTCCATTAGGATGACTGATGTCCTTCACAATCTTCATGGCTTTCAGCCAGCACTGCTTGTTGTAGATAGTCTACAGATCTGGAAGTATTGTCCTCATGATGTGCTCAGGAGAAGGCACCACTCTCTGCAGGGTCTGTCTGTTCCGTTTGGTGCTGTTTCCGAAGCAGGCCATGGAGTTCCTTGTGAGGATGCTCTCGATGGTGCAGGATTAGAAGTTCTGCAGTACCGTGGAGTGCAGTCTGAAATCCCTAAGGTGTCTGAGGAAGTAGAGACGCTGTCGTGATTCTTTGCCAGGATGTCGGCGTGGCAAGACCATGTCAGGTCTTGCGAGATGTTGACTCCAAGGTATTGGAAGCTTTCTACACTCTCTTGTTCTGCACCGTTGAGCCGTACTGGTTTGTAGCTCCCTGTCTGTCTCCTGCTGCAGTCCACTATTAGCTCCTTAGTTTTGCTGACATTGAGCAGGAGATTGTTGCCCAGGCACCAGTTTCCCAGGTGTGCAATCTCCTCTAGTGTCATCAGCAAACTTAACAATGAAGCATAGAATTTGTTGAACTCGCCAGAGATGCGTCCGCTCTCATTGTGCTCGAGGATGAGCTTTTATAGTCTGTGATTGTCCGTAGTCCTCGCCACAGGGATCTGGAGTCACTCTGTGTGAACTGAGTCTCCAGTTTCTCCCCGTAGCAGCATTTAGGGGTCCCGCTGGACAGCCCCTCGTTGTAAGCAGCGGTGCGAGCTGACAAAGCATTGTGAACGGTTTTATCCACCCACGTCTTCTGGTTGAGGAAGGTTTTGGTCACACTAGGGATCGTGTCATCCACTAGTTTTCCCACAAAGCTCACTACCAAGTCTGCAAACAGGTGGAAGTCGCCATCGGAGCTGTTTTGGAACATGTCCCAATCCACGTCATCCAGAGCGTCCTGCAGGGCCTCACTGATTGGTCCATCCAGTGAGGGACCGCCCTCTGAGCCAGAGCCTCGTGTTTGCATTTCTGAATCCTGGTAACACAAGATCTAGAGAACTGGGCAAAAAACATTGGGCTCTGGGAAAATCAGACCATGCAAATATAGGATTTAGTAGTAAATAGAACCTAATTAACACAGGGCCTGAGAATATAGGCCAGTAAGAACATAGGATTCTGGAAACACTGGGCCTTGGGAACATAAGTCAATGAAACCAGGTTTCTGGAGAAAAAAGGACCTTGGGAATTTAGGACCCTATGAACACAAGCATTGGAATATAGGACCTTGACAGTCTAGTAATGTGGGTTTTAGGAACATAGAACATTGACTCCTGGTGAAGAAAATATATGGCCCTGGGAAAATAAAAACCTGAAAACAAATGGCCCCCTAACATGGGCCAGTTTGAACAAAGAATTCTGGAAACATTGGTTAATGGAAACACAAGCCACTGGGAACATAGAAGATGGGGTAAAATTAGGATTTTGGAAACACATGGCCCCTGGAACATAGGTCTCTGGGACTCTTGGATTCATAAACGTAAATCTCTGGAAATATTCAGTATATGGCATTTTTCATGTTTTGCTACCTTACAATCATTTGAGGGTTTGCATCATTTCATTTACAGAACATATGTAACTATAACTTTGAACTTTTTTGAAGAAGCAAACAACAACAAGGACAGATTTTGTTAGTGTGCATAACTTTTTTGTAGAGCACTCTTTTGCTGCAGGTACAGCTGCAAGTCACTTTGAGCTTACTACAGTTTGCCACTGGGATTTTTATCCATTCCTCAAGGCAAAACTGTACTCCTTCATGTTAGGTAATTTCCACTGGTGAATAGCAATCTTCAAGTCAACAAATTCTTAAATGGATTAAGGCCTGGGTTTTTACTAGGCTATTTTAATATGTTTACACATTTCCTCTTAAATCACTTGTGTTGCTTTAGCAGTATACTTTGTGTCCTTGTCCTGTTGGAACCCCCATCCCAAGGCTAAAAGGTTGGTAAGTAAAGGCTTTCTTCTGGCCACTCTTCCATAAAGCTCACCTCTATGGAAAAGCTTATTGTGTTCACATGGACAAATATTCACCCAGGTTCACTCAGGACAGAGTGCCAATCCAGATTTGGGCATTCTTTCAATCACACACTAGAGCAATTGAAACGTGGGAGGAAACTGGAGCTCCAAGAGGAAACCCATGCAGACATGGTGAAAATATGAAAACGACACCCAGATAGAGCCTTGAACACAAGATCCCAGTGCTGGGAGGCAAATATGCTAACCACTAAGCCACCATGCCACCTGTTCATATGCACCTGCCAATTTTTTTTTTTTTTTTTTTCCTCATTTCACTTCACCAACAAATTATGTGCAGATGCATCACATACAATTTAGATTATAAATAAATTTAAATACAGGTTGTAATGTAACAAAATAAGAAAAAAAAGGGGTGAATAATTTTGTAAGCCACAGTGGGATGCTTGGAAAATAGGACCCAACAAATATTGAATTTGAATAACAGGATCTTGAGAACATGTGGCACAGAAACCACAGAGCATGGGAACATAAGGAAGACACAGCCTTGGGAACATAGTGTCCTTGGAACACAGAACCCAGGGAATATTTGCCCCAGAAACACAGAGCTCTGGAAACATAAGAAGAAAGAAAATAAGATTCAGGGCACTTGGGGTCATAATGTGACCCAGAGAACACGAGGTCCTGTGAACATGGGACTCCTTGAAAATACTACATTTGAGTAACCTATAGCACAGGAAACAGAGGGTCTTGGGAATATAGGATCATGTGATTACAGGACCTTCTGATAGTTGTGAGAACACAGAATCTTGGCACTACAAGACCCAGTGAATATGGAGCAATGGGAACATCAGACCCTAGGAATATAGGACCGCCTGATTAAACAGTCCTGGGATATCATACTCAAGGAATATATAATCCTGTGAATAAAAGATCCTCTGATGAAACAGTCCTGGGAAGACAGAAAGTGGAGAACACAGGAATCTGGAAACATCAGACACTTGGAAAATAGTATCTTGGAAATATACTGTACATATAGTACCAAATGAAATGTGGCACATGTACCAACACAACCAAAAGCAATTAAGGCTTGTTTTGTGTATTTTGTCAAATTAATACACTAGACCACTTTGCATTCATCTGTTGCAAAAATCCATAACAGAATAGCAATGTGGAATGACTCACTGACTTGTGGAATTGCATTGACCTACATAACTTGTAAAGGATGTGTTGTCTGAAAGTGTGAGGAAACACATTGAATTATGATATGACATGGCACATGCTGAAGGGATTAGAAAATGTGCTACAGTTATTGTCTGTTGTTTTAATGAATGTGTTTTAATAGGAGGATTCTATCATAGGTAGGTTAGGTTTATAGGGAATGATAGGGATATATTGCAGGAATAATAAAGCTAATGAAAGCTTGCATGGTTCCATCCAAGTTGGCATTTGTCATTAGCCATGTTTTTTATGCCTGAATGGTGTTTTTAACAGGCTGTTGGAAAATAACATGAAAACATTTTTCTGCTCTAGCAAATGTGAGAGTGTAAGGTGTCATGAATTATTCACAGCATCCATATTGTTGCCTCTTCAGCCTGTCATTTGGGGAATGATGCTAGCTGGTGTGACATTCCTGTCAAAGTTTTGTACAGACAGAAGATATCATAGAGCTGTCATGCATTTATTCTTATTCACAGAAAGCGGAGTTAGTGAGTTTATGAAGTGGCCTTAACCACAGGTAACCATGAGTCAGCAGCTGGTTGTTAGTGAGCACCACAGTTTTAGCAGACGGAGGAAAAAATCCCTTCAAAGAAGATAAAATGTCTGCTCTGGGATGGACAGTCCAGCACAGAGAGCTTTGATTTCCTCTTGATCTCCGCTCCCTGCTTTCCTTCCACATGCCCTAAAGCCGGATCCAGCCTTTGAGCCAGATGCCAGAATACGGCATATACTTGTACCAGTCTCACCAAAACAGGAGTGCTTATTAAGTATTCCCTTTTAGTAACAAAAAATTAACACTCCTAGATAGAACTCAACACGACAAACTGAAGAAATGTATTTTAAAAATAAGTTGGACTCCCTGGTATGAAAATATGTCTATGAAATCCACTGGAAAACATTTTTACCCACTCCTCCATGTGGAATTCCTTCAGCTATGTGACTGTCTTTGTACAGACAGTCTTATATTAAGCCCCCTCTAATATGAGGATACTGGTTTATATTATGAAAAGACCTCCAGGCACAGCTACAGTAAAGCATCCCCAAACCATTATACTTTCACTACCATGCTTTTTATTTTATTATACTTTTTAACCCACTGTGCTGTGCACACACAAATTAATCCTCCACATTTAACCCATCCACACACAGTCATACTCACATCCACACCAGGGACTTCGCACACCATGGGACAGTGAGCACACATGCCTGGAGCAGTGCCCTATCCTCAGCACCCAGGGAGAAGCTGGGGAGTTCAGTTATATATAAGGGCACTTCAGTCATTTCCTGCCAGTTCAGGGATTCGAATCAGCAACCTTCCAGTCACAAGGCTGGTTCACTAACCACCAGACAACAGCTCTTTCACAGTTGGTATGTACTAAGCATATGTTCTGTTTCTGTGCCCAAATAATTTAACTTTGGATTCATCTGTCCAAAGCACATTGTTCCAAAACACCTACTCTTTGTGTATATGTTCTCTGGAAAACCTTTGTCTTAGTCCTCCTTGCACACCTCCCATGAAAATCTTATTTCCTTCTGATGGTAGATGCAGTGGTGAGAACTGTGGTGAGATGACATTTGTGATGACATTTTAGGATTGTTGGATATTTTTACACATCATATGGTCTGTTCTTGGGTGAACTTGCTAGGAATCCCTTCCCAGACTCATCTGCATCTACAACCTTCTTCCTGAAGGCTTCAGTGAGATCTTTGGATCTTGCCATGGTAAACCCACTCATTTCCACAATCAAGAGCAAACAAAACTAATGTCTGAGGTTTAATCATTTTCACCTGATTCTAGATTCTAAATCTACACATCAGTGTTATTTTCATTGACCCATTTAGTCATTTTACATGCATGAACATCACAGTCAGATCCCAGCTTATTATAAACAAATTCAAATCACATTACACACACAGGTTGGTTTGACACATTATTCAGCCCATTTGCCGTGGCAGACTGGAAGATTCACCTGTGTGCAAGCTGCAGTTTCAGCTCAGTAGAGCTAGCACAGTAATATGAGGATGACCCACTTTCCAGCAGCAGCAGTCTGCAATCCTTCTGTCTTACAGACAGATTAAAAATTCATTTGAGTATTTATGTGCCTGGCCATGCAGGTTAAACTTCAAATATTAGTCATGATGTTTGCCTGTGCTGACACTCATGAACGAAAGAAGCACTTTTCTGTGTTGTTTTGATGGTGGTGAAACATTTACATCATTATTAGCCTTGACATTAGCAGGTAATGTGTGAAATCTCATGAAAGATAACAGTAAGCAAATATACTTAACCCTATAAGAGCTCACGGTGAACCTTGCCTCCTGGATAAATCTTTAGGTTAATCTGTCAGCTGGAGGAATGCAGTCAATTCTATAATTACAGACTGCAGTCCATCTGTTGCTCTGGATGAGACACAGCAGACACTGGATCAGACACAGAGCGCTTAAACACTGTCCACTCACTGTCCACTCCTATTAGACACTACTACCTAGTGCTTCACCCTTAAAATCAGAGATAGAAGCTCATCTGTTTCTGCACAGTTTGTGTTGGTCATCCTCTAGTCCTTCATCCTTGCTGGTTATGCTGGCTTATGTTGGTCAACCAGTTTGGATGTTGTCAGAACTGAGTGCAAGAAACACTGGTTGAGCTGGTCATGCTCTTTGACCAGCTTAGTCTGAATAGTCATGCTTGTTGACCAACTTATGTTGGTCATGTTGGTTGACTGATGTGATCATGTTGGTCAACAAGTTTGATGAGGCTGGTTACACTGGTTGACCACATTGGTCATACTGGTTGACCAGCTTGGTTTTAGAACTCTGGTATAACTGGACTCACTGGTCTAACATGCCATTATCATGCAAACAAGAGTAATATTCCCAACATGCCATTATCAGTGTTTAATTGGTGCCTTCCTTAATTAGTAACTATATTACTGTGTGTTATTCCAATTTTTAGCTTAAAATATGGATTTACCATGTATTTATTTGTTTATGAAATAGTTTCGGTGATTTATGAATGTTGTCAACAACTGCCAACAATTACAAAGGCAGCAAAAGCTGGTGTGAGAATCAGCAGCCAAACCGAGCAGCAGCTGTTTTGTTGTTTTGTTTCTGCAGAGCACAAGCCAACCATTTGGTCTCTTTATGAAAGAAAGAAGAATCAACCTCAGAGAGAAGGTGTCATTCAGGGCTGTTCCAACACAGCCCCTGGGGGAGTGAGGTGTCGGTGAAAGCGGGAGAGAGCCTCGCACCTACCTGACCTCAATTTACAGGCAGGTGGGCAGGAATGCGGTGACAGCAAGTCGACAATAATGAAGAGTAAAGTGACAAAGTTTGAAAGCTCTTTACTGAACAGGCAGCACGTCTCCTTATTCCAGAGAGGAATATCAAATTAGAGTTGCTCTCAGGTTTGTGCTGAAATAAACAACGACCTACAACTAAAACCTACAGTCATAAGCTTTATGTATAATATAACAATACACTCATTGTCCACTTTAAAGATGCTACTTTCTGCTGTTTGCAAGAAATGACAACCAGTGCTGGCTAGTTCAAAATTTTGCCCATATCTGTGACTCATTTGTGGACAATATTACCAATTTGTGGCATTAGCATATAATATAATACTGCTGTATCAGAAACCACAGAGCAGCGGCTGGGAACGTACATTAGTTTTCTCTGGAATGATGAAGATCCAACCAGTGTTTCTAGAATGAGTTGGGAATTAATGTAACCAAATTCTCACAGCAAGGCTCCAGGAAAGTCATCAGAGAGTAGACAACTACTTCAAAAAGCAGGTGTCCCAGTACTTTTGTCCACACACAATCATTTGGAAAAAGTTAGGACATGGCAACATTTATTACTACTTAAATGGATACAATTGGAATCAGGTGTAGTACATCAACTTCAAATGATTTGACCAACATTAGAGATGTTATTCGATTAGCCTGTCTTATTTAAACCTCAGACATTGGTTTGCTTTTGATTATTGAAGTGAGTGGGATCACTATGGCCAGACTCAAAGAGCTCTCTGAGGTCTTCAGAAAGAAGGTGGTAGATACAGATGAGTGTGGGAAGGGATTTAAAAAAATCTCAAAACCATCAGAAATTAGCCGTTCCACTAATTTAAAAGTGGAGATCATTTAAAGCAACTTTCAACATGACCAGGTCAGGCCGTCCTAGCAAGTTCAGCCCAAGAACAGACCAAAACTTGCATAAAGAAGACGCAATAATCCACAAAGACACAAAGAGACCAAACAAGTTTGATTTTCATGGGAGGTGAAACGTTTATTAAGACCAAACCTAGACAAACAACAGGACGTCTGAAACAATGAGCTTTGAACAGATTAATCCACATTTGTATTACTTGGGCATGGTAACAAAAGACATGTTTGGCACAAAACAAACACAGCATTTGAGCACACGAACATCATACCAACTATGAAGCATGGTGGTGGACGTGTCATGGATTGGGGCTGCTGTGCAGCAGCAGAGCTTGGAGATCTCTCTTGTTGGTCATCGTCTAGTCTTTCATAAGTGCTCACAGGAGGCTGGACACAGAATGCAGTTGGCTAGATATTTCTGGTTGGTGGACTTTTCTCAGTTCAGCAGTGACGCTGAGGGGTTTGAACACTCCAGCAGCACTGCTGTGTATTATGACTAACACATAGCCACCATCTCAGAGTCACTGCAGTGCTGAGAATGACCCACCACCTACACAATACCTGCTGAAAAGAGGATAACAATGTTTGCAGATGGACTACAGTCTGTAATTATAGAACTATAAATCACTCCTGTATGGTAAGAGGACAAAGAGTGTAGGAGGTGGTCATAAGGATTTGGCTGATCATTGCATAATATATTATCAGACAAGCAAGAATCTGAAATAGATTCAATGTTTATTTTTCTGTTTAAAAATTAATACTGACCAACACTGATTGATTAGATCAGAGGAAACACTCAAAACAAAGTGTAAATGATCTGCTATTTACCCAGCAAGTTGCAGGGTCCAGTTATCAACCTCATAAGCCCAAGTGAGGTTCTGTGTGGTGGTGTTAACAGAAGCATCTGGTGGGTCATCTGCTCTCATATCCCGTGGAAGCTAAAGAATGCTGAGCTGAGCTGTGGGATCTGTATATGGGGGTCCCGCACTAAATATGTATGTGATTTCTTTCAGAGTTGCTTGTTTGTTCACACAGAGAATTCTAACCAGATGCTGGTCACCATCATTATGCATGATAATTACAGGCAAGATGCATGGACCAATAGAAATGCTCGAGATCTGAGAGTTTTGCATGACTGTGATGATACACATCCACTTAATAAATAACTGCACCCAGAAGGAAGTGTGGAATTGCAGTGCTATTGGGAAGGAAGATTTGAAACAATTTGATTTAGTGCTTGCACAGGAATTTGTTGGTCGTCTCCACCAAGACAAAAGCTGGACTTGTCACTGAAGATGACTGAGTGACCCCATGACAGTCTGGTATGATGCCATTGCATTCTTTGGCGATGTTGACATTGTTATAGTCTGTGTATGTTTTGTTTTGCTGTGAAAGCCTCACACTGATCTGTCACTCATTCACAGCATGCCACTCTGAACATGTTAAACATAATACAACAGACGGACAGCGTGAGCATGGTGTTCCAAACAAAACCGTGAGTGTGTGTGTTCTGGTGTTCTGTCAGGGCCTGCTGAGTATAAGTTCCAGTGCCAAGTATTTGGAAGGAGGACGGACATCGCTAACCCAGGGCGTCCGGAGGAGGAGGGGTCGGAAAGCCATGACCTACACTCATCCAGCCAACTGAGGTTGTAAAATGAGCTGAAGCACAGCTGGGGATGGCCAGAGGTGTGTGTCAGAGCTGTGGAGGGAAAGACGGATGCATCCATATCCTGTGAAATCATGCATGAGGAGGATAGTGTTTTGGGAAACAGGAAAACAGGCTTTCACTCAGAAAGCTTTACTAGGTCAAGAAATTGAAATAAATTTGTAAGGTCTCACGTACAGATGCTTATTATGATAGATTTGGTTCTTTTCAAAGCAGATTCTCATCTTAATGCTCTGATTGAAATCGTCATTTTGTGTCTTGGTTCCTCTCAATGGTTTTCCTCAATGCTCTAATTGGAGTCTTGGTCCCTGTCAATGGTTCTTCCTCTTGCTCTGACTGGAAAGTTAATTTTGAGTCTTGCTTCTTCTCAGTGGTCATCCTCATGCTCTTACTGGGACTCTCATTTTGAGTCTTTGTTGTTCTTGGTGGTTTTCCTCAATGCTCTTACTGGAATCCTCTTTTTCCCTATCAATGGTTCTTTCTAATGTTCTGTCTGAAATCCAAATTTGGCCCAAATCAGGACCATAAGTGCCAAAATTGGCCCAGATTTGGCCCAAATGTGTTTGCTCTCTGGATTGTTCCTATCTGTGATTTTTCCCTGTGCTCTAATAATTGTCCAGTCTTCAGTGATTTTAAACAGGTTCTGCAACTGATTTATGATTCCTTACTGGTTTGTCCTCATGATCTTATGGAGTTACTGCTTAACAGTGATGGTTTGTCTTGGTGCTCTTATGGAAGTACTCTGAGTTGTGGTTATGCTCTGTATTCCTGCCTCATGATCAGAACAATGACTCAAATACATACTTACATAACAAAAACAAAGAAATAAAGAAATCTCCTCCAAAGAAAGACTTTGATTACATGCTCTACTTTAACACACTAATGATACATAAATACATACTTGAGAACAGACATAGATGCATAAATATTTCATTATGTTTAAACCTCAGGAGAGTTCAGGTTTGTATCCATTTTAAAACACATACATCAATCACACTGTTAAATAAGTAACTGAATTCACACTTCCCATGAGAGTTTGGCTCCATACTCTATTTAAACTCATACACATCAATCAGACTGACTAAATAAATAAATAACTGTGTTTTTTTTTTTTTTTTTTTTTGTCTAGTCTCAGGGCCAAAATGAACTGGATTGTGTCCCATCACTGGCTGGCAAGGGTGAAGGAAGCCTAAAGAAGTCACTGTTGGAGTGTGGAGAGCTTTGTAAATAAGCCATTGCCTAAACCGATCTGGCAAGGATTTCCAGCAGGGTGAAAGTTAGCAGGGCTTTCAGAACCACCAAGCCAAACAGTCCAATCAATGCCACATAATAAGAGACTTACAGAGGGAAGTAAAAAGGTAATTCCATTATGAACAGAATTATAAGTTAAGACATACTGGTGACAAACAAACAATACATATTAAGATATATCCATACCAATACCAAGCCTTGACCATAACATTTTGACCACCTCCTTGTTTCTATACTCATTGTCCATTTTATCAGCTCATCTGACCATACAGGAGCACTTTGTATCTTTGTTATCCTCCTTTGGTCAGGATACCACAGGTCCACCACAGAGCATGTATTATGTGGGTGTTTGATCATTCTCTGTTGCACTAGTACAAGTGGACCAGACACAGCAGTTCTACTGGAGTGTTTAAACACTGTGTCCAATCACTATTCACTCTATTAGACACTCCTACTTAGTTTCATCCCATTACAGGTGTAAAGATGGAGACAGAAGCTCATCTGTTTCTGCCCAGTTTGTGTTGGTTATCTCTAGTTCTTCAGAAGAGTCCAGTTGTCTGAATTAGAAAGAGTATGGCTCTAATGGTCTAAACAATCATAATATCAGTGGTTGTATATGGATAACAACTGAAAATCACAGTAGTATTTGTATGTGAATGTTTTCAGCATTACCACAGGCCGCCAAGTTCCCAATGAGTGTGTAGATCAGCATTACAACTGTGTTTTCAAGTCTCAGAGACATTGTGCATCTTTGAGAAGAAGGAGTCATAGGTGAGACTCCTGTGTCAAAGTGTGACGGTAAGAAATTGGCTGAACGTTTTCCTTGGTGGCAATTTCTAGCAGGGTGTGATTCCTGAGGGAGTTTATGAGCAGCCATGAATCTCTATCTCTCTCTCTCTCTCTCTCTCTATCTCTTTTTCTCTCTGTTGCCTGATTTCTCCAGCCCCCATGGGTTCTTGCACAAGTCAGAGTTGCTCACCGGCATACCTTATATTTCAAAAGTACACATTTTATTTTGGCTGTGGCAGTCTGGTTTCCTAAACACTCTTAGGAGTGTTTAGCCCAAAACTGTGTGTGTGTGTGTGTGTGTGTGTGTGTGTTCATATTAGTGTGTGGTTGTTTAGTATACCTCTTGAACAGCTGAGAAAAAAGAAAGACCTCTGGTCACATTTCTTCACTAGTGGGAAGATCTAGCTGCTATAGCAATGTGCTCTATTTGACTAATTGAAAAAAAAATATTGGGTACTTATTAGTTTAGTCACTTTCTTAATAGGACCGATTTTCTGATTTTCTAGATTGTTGTCTGAAACACAGCTATCCAGACCTGCAGGTGTAATCCCCCTAATGAGGATCCACAAGGAAGATAAGTGGGGAAAATAAGTATTTGATGCACTGCCAATTTTGCAAGCTTTCCCACCTACAAAGGTGGAGAGGTATATAATTTTATTGTAGGTACATTTTAACTATGAGAGACAGAATCTAAAATACAGAAAATCAAATTTTATGATTTTTTAATAATTAATTTGAATTTATTGCATGAAATAAGTATTTGATCACCTACCAACCAGCAAGAATGTTGGCTCTCACAGACCTGTTAGTTTTTCTTTAAGAAGGCCTCCTACTCTGCACTCATTACCTGTATTCATTGAACTTGTTGGCTGCATAAAAGACATCTCTCCACACACTCAGTCAATCATACTCCACCATGTCCAAGACCAAAGACCTGTCTAAGGAAACCAGGGACTAAACTGTAAACCTGCTCAAGGAATGGGCACATGGGCAGACCTGTTTAAAGTTCACCAGTGACCATCTGGATGATCTAGAGGAGGCATTGGAGAATGTCATGAACATAGAAAAAATCAACACCACTTGCTTGGAAGAAGAAGAAGAATGAGTACAATTCCTAGAACACTGTCTCAACCATGAAGCATGGGGGTAGAAACATCATACTTTGGGGGTGGCTTTCTACAAAGGGGGCATGATGACTGTACTGTATTGAAGGGAGGATGGATGGGGCCATGTATTGTGAGATTTGGCCAACAATCCTAAGAGTATTGAACGTTCTGATTTGTGTTTGGGTCAGCATGACAATGACCCTAGACACACAGCCAGGTCAACTAGGGAGTGGCTCAGTAAGAAACATTTCAAAGTCCTGGAGTAGCCTAGCCAGTCTCCAGACTTGAACCCAATACAAAATCTTTGAAGAGAGCTGAAATTTAATGTTGCCCAACAGTCAAGATATAAGGTGAGAGAAATCCTAATGGGGTGTACATATTTGCAATCATATAATGAATTCCTAGAGTGGCTTGTTCTCTTATCATGAACAACAGCAAATTAAAATGTGACAGATTCCATGTTCCATTTCCATCCAGGCACACATTGTGATGGAAAGTCACTGTAGTTGAGATTTACATCTCACATTCACTCTCTGGAACTGGATCAAATACATCTCTAATTTTATACATAAATTTGTCTCATCTCTCCTATCTTCCCATCTCATCTTTGTTTTGTTAGTACCTGTGTACTTTCCTCTGTTGTTATGGAATTTGCTTCTTCCACATTAGCATCATGAAAAAGACAAAATCCTCCTTATACTTTGGACTTTTCTCCAGTTTTCTCTATGCCTTAATTGAACTGTAGTAAGCTGCTTATTGTTGCCGAAGCTAAGGGTGCTCGCTGAAGGACAGGGGCATTTCCAGATGTCCTTCCTTATTGGCTTGAATCCTCCCATTTAAGAGCTGTAGATACTGAATATCTTCTTGAGATATTTTCTTTTCTTTAGGGAACTTCAGCTTCCAATGCCTTTATCACTGAGGCAGATGTAATAGAGGGAACCCTTTTCACAGAAATATGGTTACAGATCCCATTCACTTCCTTTGAGCTAGTATGAGGTGCTATGTACCCCACAGAACTCCAGCCTAAATCAGTCTGGACTGCATATGGATCATAGTCATTCCCAGCAATCACTTGTTTTGGCTGTAGGGCCTTTGCACAATCATAGCCAATTAGGAGATAGTCCAGTTGATATGGCATCTCTTTAGCCAGGCTGTGAAGGTGGAGCCATTTCATTGCTGTTTCACAAGTAGGGGGAATATATTCTCTAGTGCATTTGTGTGAAACTCATGGTTTGCGGGCCACATCTGGCCCGGCATGTAATTTTATGCAGCCCTGTGAGATTTTTATATATTATTGTTATTAATGGCCTGGCGATATGAAGCACTGGTAACACAATAAACTACAGATCCCATAATGCAGTGCTTCAGCTGCCATGCCAAACGCTTTGCATTCATTTAGCCTAGCTTATGATGCTGCAATTTATTGTGCCCACATGATTCTGAAAAGAAATGTCGATTCTGAAAACAGAGCCTTTAAAAGGCTGAGTATATGTTTACTGATATTACCGGTAAACCAGTGTGTCTCATTTGTGGAGCTAATGTGGCTGTAATTAAAGAATTTATTCTAAGACGGCACTATAAGACAAAACATCAAGATAACCTGAAAAACCTGAATGCAGAGCAGAAGATACAGAATGCAGAAGAATTTGACTTTTCAGCAGATGTTTTTTACCTGTGCAAAATCACAAAGTGAAGCTGCTGTGAAAGCAAGTTTTATCGTGGCAGAGGAGATCCCCAAATCAGCCAGGCCATTTACAGAGGGAGAATTTTTGAAGAGCTGCATGATCAAGGTGTTTGATGTCTTATGTCCAAACAAAAAGCAGATGCTCGCAAATGTAAGCCTGAGAAGAAATACGATTGCTGATCGAGTTTGTGAGATGGCCACAGTTGAGTGAAAGAAGCAAAGACTTTATTGCATCAATCAATCAATCAATCAATCAATCAATCAATCAATCAATCAATCAATCAATCAATCAATCAATCAATCAATCAATCAATCAAATTTTATTTATATAGCACTTTATACAACAGGAAGTTGTCACAAAGCATCTTTACAAAGATCCGGGTCCAAGCCTCAAATGAGCAGCCAGTAGGCAAACAATGGCAAGGAAAAACTCCCTCAGTTTTGGAGGAAGAAACTTTGAGAGGAACCAAGGCTCAAGAGAGGAACCCATCCTCCTCTTTAGCTTGTAGTAATGATACAGGTATGAATGAATGAATAATGAATAATGAGATCCATGCAGGTGGCATAGTCGGGTCTGGCAGTTGGTAGTAGGAAGTGGATGAGTGGACTGGTATCCGCACACGTCCGGGGCAGCTCAGGACATGGGGGGGAGAGAGCAAGGAAAATTAGTGCCCCCTTCGAGGTGTTAATGAAAAGCCTGCGTAAAGAGAAACGATTTCAGGTGTGATTTAAAGATGGAGAGTGTGTCTGAGTCCCGAACAGTTGGTGAAAGGCTGTTCCAGAGCTTGGGGGCTTTATAAGAGAAGCCTCGTCCCCCAACTGTGTTCTTTTTGATTCTAGGGACGGTCAATAGGCCTGCGTCCTTAGAACGAAGTCTGCGTGACAGGTTGTAGGGTATTAAGAGGTCTTTTAGGTAATGTGGGGCTAAGCCATTTAGTGCAGCAATGTTATGCAGCATGTTCATATTTTGAATTTGTATAATTTTGACAGGATATATTTTTATTGAGAGTGAAATCTTTTGGGATATTTTAGTAAGTTTATTTTTTATTATTTATTTTATTTTTCATTATTTATTTTTTATATAATATGAAGTAAGAGTAAAGACATTTGAATAGTTGTTCTTTTAATATTTACTTTTTTCCTAACTTGTATGATTTAGACTGGATATATTTTTATGGAGAGCAAAATACTAAACCTTAAAAAGTTACTGAAGGTTTAAGTTGTTTTATTCTGGAATAAAGCCCTTTTTTATTCATATTCATATTCAAAAAAGTTTAATTTTATGTTTTAAAGTTTTGTGTGTTCAGTAAATGTTTATCCTCTTTGGTCAAGAAATGTATTCTTGTTCTGTGTGTCCTGTAAGTACTGAGGTTCTTTGGCTATTATTAGCACAAGATACATGTCATACTGGGATAGTCATGGAAGTGCAAACATTGGCATCTACTTTTAGGCTGCATTACACATTGGAAACACTTTCTTTTGGAGTTTCTGACCTCTCACCTTGAGAATGTTCTTCATGGAATGGGGAGCATTGGCAGTATTATAGTGCTGAATTACAGTATGTATTACAACAGTGTATCACATTGTGTATTATGGTAGTATACTTACAGTAGTGTATCATGTTAGTTTATTACAGAGTTTATTATGATAGTTTATTATGATAGTGTATTGCAGTACTGCATTATGGCAGTTTATTATGCTGATGTATTACAATAGAATTTTTCTGTAGTGCATTATGGTAGTGTTTTATGGTAGTAAATTAAAGTAGTGTATTATGGTAGTGTATTACACAAGAGTATTATTGTGGTTTGTTACTATAGTCTTTTATGGTGGTGTACTACAATAGTGTTTTACTATAGTGTATTACACTATATGTATATATATTTTTTAATTAACCCACACCATAGTAAAACAATTTCCCCATAAACAACAAAATCTAAAAATGAATCACAGAACTTTAATCTACATATAAAACTATGATGAGTATATTTACATTTCTAAAATCAACCTACTGGTATTTTCATTTGTATGCTGCCTTTAGATCCTTTTTGAAAGTGATTTTGCCACAATCATAATACACATATTCTTGTAATGAAAAACCCCTACTGAGGAAAACCAAGACTCAACACATTTCTGAAGGCAATGCTTGTGTGTGTGTGTGTGTGTGTGTGTGTGTGTGTGTGTGTGTGTGTGTGTGTGTGTGTGTGTGTGTGAACAGTATGAGTACCAGTCATTTACAGTGATTTACATCATTTAATGATTTACAATGATCAATGTAACTTTCTGAGCTGCATGTTCCATGCTCAACATTCAACGAGTGAGACTGTACCAACTAGGGCAAACCATGGCAAATCCCGCTGGTGGTTTGCATTGTGGAACTATTGAACCAAATGTGCAAAAATGAAGCCGGCAGCTTCTGCAGCCTGCAGTAGACTAACATTATCCAAATCCACTGAATGGTTAGGGAGTGAAAGAGTGAGAGAGATGGAGCATACACTTCAGTGCACAGACATTCCCGCCTGGAGGAAGCACATATGCAGGAGTTATCCTTGTTTCAGTTGGTTAGCGGCACACTGAAAGGAGTTCTAGAGGTCACTGCTAGACTGAATTTGGTCTTAATTGGGTCTGGCTGTTCTTTCCTTCCTTGAGTATTTTCATCTCCTAGCTTCCTTCACTGCTGAATGCAATAGAATGTAAGGGGAGTGAGAAATTGTTTTCTATTTCAAACTGGTACTGCAAACTGGTACCAGAATTCTTTACCAGAATTCTGAATTATGTCTTCTGTTAATCTTCTATTAAGTTTCTCACTGTCTGGACACTTACATTTGGTCATTACTTCTGGTTCCACTCTGCAGTTTATCAAAGCCCTAAAGAACTTTATTATGTCCTATAGGAATAGACAGGGCATTGGGAGAACGGTTATGGGTGGGCTGCTGAGTGGGTGAAGGGACCAGGCAATTTCCATTGTTGACTACTCTGCCTTAATTTCCTGAAATTGGTCAGAAAATCCAAACCATCCACACTGTAAATAAGCCATGGTTTATTTATGTTCATGGTTTATATGTTTATATTATCAGGCTCTATTGGTCAGATCAAATTTCAGTATTTTGATCTAGATTGCATTCCATGGCACCTTTCACATTTGCCTATTTGGTTCAGACCATTCTTTAGTGTTTCTCAACTGTGGTCTTAGAGGCACCAATCCCCTGCACATTTTATATCTTTCCCTGCTCCCAGCAGACCTGATTCAGCAAGTCAACTCATTCACAAAGTTGGAGGGGGTGTTGAAGCAGGGAATTCACAAAACCCAGGACCAGGGTTGAGATACACTGGTTCAGGGCAGCCCTGAATCATCACACATTGCCTCTTGATGCTGAATACAAGTGTTCAGTAGACTCTAAAGCTACATTTGCCCAGTCTGAAAAATGGCCCAAATATTATCTTTTTTTGGATCAATGTGACCTATGTCTGATATTCATCTGAACAGTTCAAGCTCCCAAAACAACTCGACATCATAAATGTGCTTGGAGGAAATGGACAACAGCAGTGTGGTGGGTGATCAGGTGGGATAGTGAGGCTTCAGACCTCAAAAATATGTCTCTGGTCAAACAAAAATATAATATGGCTGCTCCATGTTCCCAATGAAATGTCCAAACATGGCCACAGGAGGTTATGGTTGAAGCAGGAGTGGCTGCTGCATCAAAAGAAAAGAAAAAGATTATTCATTCATTTTCCAAACCGCTTATTCCTGAATAGGGTCACGGGAGAGCCGGTGCCCAGGCGGCAACTCTGAGCGCAAGGGCGGGAAACAACCCTAGACAGGGCGCTAATCCATCATAGGGCACACACACATCCACACACTAAGGGCCACATTTAGAGTCACCAATTCACCTACCATGCATGTCTTTGGACTGTGGGGGAAACCGGAGTACCCAGAGGAAACCCACGCGAACACGGGGAGAACATGCAAACTCCACACAGAAACTTCCCAGGTCACCCCACCCAGGGATTGAACCCAGGTCCTTCTTGCTGTGAGGCAACAACTACCCACTGCACCACCGTGCCGCCCTAGAAAAAGATTAAAAGCAAAAATTTAAGAAACCAAGAGCACAAACCAAAAATGGTCTAGTTGTGAGTCACTTCGGCTGAACGAGTACATCCATGAATCTGGCAGTTCAGACTAAGATGAATTGCTTTAAATCCAATATGGACTGGATTTTAATACCACATATGAAATTCAAATCAGATACTTTTTTTCTTCGCTGTGTTTTCACCTAAAGGTTGAATTGGGGCCACCTGCTGTGTGAAAGTAACCTACTAGACTTGTTAATTTGATTTCTGGCACGATGCACTGTACAATGCACTGATAGACATAATTGTAGATTGTGGTACATCTCCCAGATGTCACCTGCATGTTCTGCATATTGCATTTTGCATATGTTAGCCTCATAGATTAAAAGAAGCAAACTTCAGACACCAAACATGTCTTGGCTGATTGAATGCATTTGGACTGAGTGGTGAATATTGTGTACATTTGTTTTTTTTTCCACCGACATATCACTTCAACACATGGAGCCCATACAAACCTCCTCCCCTGATGTTGCTTCAAAGAGCAATCAGGCAGCAAAATGTAATCAGCCACAGCCAGCAGCTGTGTTTGAGGGGTGAAGGACCTCAATGAAGCATGATGGGTTTTTCCACAGAGTGGATGTGACACCAGGCTATATGCCAATCTACCGGCCAGAGAAAAGCTTTGTCAGTGTCAGCAGATGGGAGATTGAGTTTTGATGGGCTAATGCTGACCTTGAGGGTATCGTTCTTAATTACCACTAAGATCCATATTTTGTAGATCTCTGTATAAACATAATCATAACATTATTAAACGGGGATTTTCAATTTGAGCTTGAAGTTGGAAGTTGATGGTGTGATTTTGAATGTTGTTTGAATGTTACAAAATGCGTCTGCTTGGTTACTTGTGTGGAAAGTGGAGAAACTGTGTTAAAATTACAGACTATACACTTTAAACCCATCACATATCACTGTCTGAATTTAATGGACAGGTATAATTGTATATCTGTGTCTCGTTAGGCCCAAATAATAAAACAGCCTCTGTAAAAAATGTTGTTAGTTAACTAACTACTGCAATGTGCTATCCCACGGACAAACAATTTGCCAGCTTTAGTCATGTTTATGGTGGCAGTAACTTCGGCCTCCTGCAGATGGTGTTGCACGAGTATAATGCTAATGATTGGCTAAAAGGAGTGACATCATTTGGACCAAAAGGCCACAGTGTGAAGCGTATGCTCATCTACCAGCAGTGACAAAAATCCCAGTCTGCAGGAAATTCTATAGAATTGTAGCCCAAAAACCAAACTGACAGACAGGTGACTGATTCTAGAAGGCCTGTATGTGAATGAGGTTGGGAGTAAGACTTCAGGGCAAGACAAACCTGGAACGATGTGCTTTGGACAGATTAATCGAAAGTTGAATTATTTGGGCACAGAAACAGATGACATATTTGGTGCAAACCAAACACAGCATTTGAGTACATTTAAGGCCAAAATGTAAGGCCATCAGTTCAAAGACTGGTGCTACAGTGAACTTTGTCCATGCAACATGACAATGACTTTCCAGTAAATCCAGTCTTGGATCTTAATTGTACCGAAATGTGGGGTGGTTTGTAACAGGCTGTGCATGCAAAATTGTTTGAAAGATCAAATAAAAGAACTAAATAGTTAATGGGGTGTTTAATTATTCAACAATAAATACATTTTCTTTCTAGGAATAGTATCCCTTTGATGTATTGAAGAAGTGGTTATTTTACCTGTGAAATAACAAATAAGCAATGAAAATAACCACATGGGCATCTTAGGTGGCAATCTGAGCAGTCTGGCAGGCAGGACCAACTGAACATCTACATGGTGAAAGCACTCAATGCCCTAAATGCCAGGTGGAATAAATAAAATTTAGCTCATGAAAAGTTAATGACAAAAGCTAGTGTGACTTGGCTTTTGTACCACATGACTCTCATAACTCTCAGATGAGGAGTTGTCAATCTCAGTAAAGAATAACAATAGAGAATGGAGACCACCTGGAGCATTGTTGCTACAATCTTCTCAATAATATCTCAAAAATGAAATCCCCACTGCTTTATCTTCTCCTCTTTGCCCCCTCCACCACTGAGCATGGTCCATTTATGGAACTTGCATCACAGTGAAAGCTAAGAAGGTGTTAAGTAACCCCTTTAGGCAGTCCCTTGCACTTTTGAACTTGATTTCCTCTGGGAGAAGATTTCAACACATTGGGCGAATGATAGTTCAGCCTCAAAGAATCACACATCTAGAGACCTTTGGGTATTTTAGTGAGTCACTACACCCACTGCCCACTTCATCAGATCCCCTTTCTTTGGTAGTTCCATTTTAAAAATGCACACCTCAACCATATCATAATGTCCATAATCTCCTTGTTTCTACACTCACTGCCCATTTTATCAGCTGCTCTTACCATGCTGGGGCACATTGTAGTTCTATAATTACAGACTGTAGTCCATCTGCTTCTCTGCATACTTTGTAATCCTACTTACCCTAATCCTTAATGGTCAGGACCCAAAAGGACCACCACAGAACAGGCATTATTCAGCACTGCAGTGACACTGATATAGTGGAGGTGTGTTAGGGGTATTTGAGCTGGTACAAATGGATCAAACACCGTAGTGAGCTGGAGTGTTTGAACACTCTTGGTGAACATACACTACAACCTACACCATTGCCACTAGGGACTGTAACTGATACTGACCATTGATGATGGATGATGTGATAGATTGTACATACAGGTCTGATGATGTATTGTCTTGCATTGTGCTCTACTGTTTGGTAAATGGTTTGTTTGACTGTCACCCTCTTGTCTTTTTTTGGTGTGTGTGTGTGTGTGTGTGTGTGTGTGTGTGTGTGTGTGTGTGTGTGTGTGTGTGTATGTTTGATGGGCAAACTCACACCAGCCTGATCTAAAGCTCACTACTATTTGTAAACTCTTCATTATGAGCCCATCAATATGTGATTACCACTCATATCAAATTTTAATAAAACTAATTTTCAACTGAATTAAATTCCAGTATAATTCCAAAGGAGATTGCTGTTCATATTTACTGCTCTGTCCACATGTACATGCTCAATCTGATCAGCCAAAGGGAATGGGCTGGTGATAAAATTCAGAATAAAATATCCCTGAAAAGGGATAGTACTGATACATACATAAATAATAAAAATAATAAACAACAATCAGGTTGTTTTACTTTTATTTGAACCACTGCGAAAATATTTCGAAGAATTTATTATTATAAATATCCTATAAATCTATTTATTCCCAGGTCAGCCAAGTGACGTGGAGGAGCAGCAGCTCTACTTCAAGCCCCTCCTGTATGACTAAACTATTCACCCTATCTCTAAGGGCAGACATCTCAAGTCTCCCGGAAGTTGCAGGAGACTCCCGATATATGTATTGGCTCACTGATGCCCGCAAGTTAGATAAAATCTCACAGATTGTAGAACGTGCAGCCAAGACTGCGCATGCACATACGCACACAGCGACATGGACTTTCCAGCGTGGAAAGTGTGGCCGAGGCAAAGGGAGAGGGAGTGTTCTCATTGGTCGTTTTTAGTCAATCAGCCAATCAGTTGTGAGTGAGTCTGTTAGTCAGCCAATCATTGTTTAGTGTGGGCAGGCAGTGTTTTGTTTCTACTAGATTGCAGCGTTCACTGAAAGAAGCAGCGTCATGGCAGAGGCAGGACCTTCTGAAAAAAAGAAAAAAATATAAAACTCACTTCACCTCTGACTACTCTAAAGTTTACCCATGTTTGACTAAAGTAAAAAACAATGAATGTCTTGCCCGCTGTACTGTATGCTGTAATGATTTCAGCATTGCTCATGGCGGGCTAAATGATTGTAAAAGGCATGTTGAATGAGTTCAACTTCATGTGACAAATATACATATTTATTAGCCTTCTCAATTAGTTGGCTAGTACATGAAAACAGCCCCAACTCATTGGACTTATATAAAGTTGCAATGCAATATAAAAATGAGTTTACAGAGATGGAAAATGTAGTAATTTAATATTTTTATTTATTATTGTTTATCACAGTCACTTGGTGTAGCCTGCTGAATAGAGAAAATAAGTGAATAAATAACAGACAAAGCAAGGATATGTTCAGTATGTTTATATTTTTTTAAATATCTTTTAGGGACCACAGCATGTTAGAGAGACAAAGCGGAGGGAAGTCTTCTCCAATATATCCCAGTTCTTTTCCCCAGAAAAGCAAAGTCTAATGGAGAAGGTTACCACAGCTGAGGTGTATTTCACATCTTTTATTGTGGAGCATAACCTGCCATTAAATGTGTGTAGGCATACAGGCAAGTTATTTAGGAAAATGTTCCCAGACTCTGAAATAGCAAAGAAATATGCCTGCTCTTCCACAAAGACAGCAGCCATGATGAACCTGGCAATATAACCTGAATGCGCAGAGGATGTATACAAATTACTCAGCACAGAAAAAAGGGCAATTAAAATTTGCAGAGTTGTGCAAGCTGATGAAACTGCTATTGGTACTGCCAAACTCCAATTGTGATGTGGAAAGAGCCTTCAGCATGGTGAGACCATCAAGTTCAGGAGTCAGATGTCACACCAGACACTTGTCAATCTCATGTCATGTAAGATAAACAAATTCATTGACACAGAGTGTAATGACATTGACATTTCAAGCAAACTGATCAAATCTGCAAAGCAAGCAGTGACTAAGTACAATGAAGGCTTGCAGAGAAAGCTCGTTTCATCTATTTGTACTCGGGATCTCACTTGTTCAGTCACTACCCAAAGCTCATGGCCATAGGTGAGATTCTGAACGTATACTGAAACTGCCTATCGGCTCAGCTCCCTCTTCACCACAACAGAACAGTTCTGTTGTTGTTGTGCAGATCTACCTGTTAACCTCCCTCTCCAGCTTTTCCTCACTCATGAACAAGAGATATTTATACTCCTCCACTTGAGGCAGGAACTCATTCCCAACCTGGACAGGGCAATTCACCCTTTTCTGACTGATTATCATAGTCTCATATTTCGAGGTACTGATTCTCATCCCACCTCTCATCTCGGCTGCAAACTGATTCAGTGAGATCTGGAGGTCCAGGCTTGATGATGCCAACAGGACAACATCATCTGCAAAAAGCAGGCCAGTGAATCAGACATCTTCTGATTACTGGTTACTGCCTACTGCCTGGCATGCAAACCAAGCTACTGCTCCATTTGTACAGTACCTGGATAGCTTGTAGCACTGAACCCAGTACTCCTGGAGCCACTTTGGCCACTATACAATCCACTTCCCTGAGGGACACAATCAAATGCCTTCCAGGGGCATTCAGAGCTAAGTAAGCCCACTCCTGCCCTATGCCTCTATGAATACTCCAGCCCCTCTTGAGGAGATTGGTTCCAGAAACCACACTGTGTGTAGAGGTGAGACCAACTATAACTAGTTGTTACCACTCAACCTTGTGTACCAGTCAGTCTCCTTTCCCACCAGAGATGTAATATTTCCTGTTCCAAGAACCAATGCAAAAAACTTGCCAAGAATCAGAAATGTCAATCCACAAACACTTCACCAAATGCTCATATACACTAGAATAGGAGATTTCAGCTCACAAGCACCTCAATAAACTAGTCCTGATGCATTTCTAACATCTCATTCTCATTTTATTCTCATGGTGGCCAATCAATCCAGAATTGAACAAAGCCACCAGTTCACAATGGGGTCATGTGAAGAGAAGAAGTGCAAAAAACTTGCCAAGAATCAGAATGCCACGGCCCATGCCTTTGGCCACTATACAATCCACATAGCATCGGACCATCATTACTACCCCTCCCACAGGTGGTGGGCCCATGGGAAGGGAGACCCATGTTGCTCCTTTGGGCTGAGCCTGACTGGGCCCCTTCAGGGAAGACCTGGCCACCAGGCACTTGCCAATAATTCCCTACCCAAGGCTTGGCTCCAGGGTGAGGCCCCGCTGAGTGAGAAACTGAGTCTAATCATTCAATCTAATCATCTAATCATTACAAATAACTCATCAAACATATTACATTTTAAGCTCAAAAACAATCTTGATGATCAGTCTTCAACAGGATGTTTTTAGTCAGAAATTTAGTCAGAAATTGTGAGTGCAGAGTTAATTGATCAAATAATTGGTCAAATTCATACAAATATTTATATTTTATAAATTTGCAAAACTTTAAGGACTCTTAAAAGACTTGTAAAGCTAACATGTAAGATGTGCTGATGTAAGATCAAGCATCTGAAATCTAATAATGTCAGTCATAAAACTATCCCAAAGTGCCATTCTGACATTTATGGGGACTTGGTTCATCTCAGGCCTCTGCTGTTATGGCACTGACACTGCTCTCGACTTAACATCATCAATGTGGTGTTAACATTACCGATTTATCAAATAACCTTTCTCCATTCATCACTGTAATGGTATCAGTCATCAACACCTAATTGAAAATTAAAATCCTATCATTAAGCCTGGCTTTACAAATCACCTGTCAGTCTTGTCATGACTGTAAGGTTCAGGAGCAAAAGTCAACACCAGTTTGCTTTCACTCTGCCTGTAGAAACCTGATGATTGATGATGGCTAAAGGAAATAGCACAAGTGCTTCTGACATGTTAGAGAATGATTGGCAGGAGAGGTATTAGAGTAAAACCTAGGTCAGACTGATCCACTCACTTCTTCACATTAACCCAATCATTCTGGCCAATTCTAATCTCATAAAAGTATATGTTGTCCACCAGTAGAATAGGACTTATCTGTCCATACACACCTCAATAAATGCTCCTGTACTCCAGAAAATGACATAACAGTCCATAAATAACTCAATAAACACATCTGTAGGCTAGAATAAGAGATATCAGTCCACAATACCTCAATAAATTCTATTGTACTGTAGAACTGGAAATGTCAGTCCACAAACACTTCACCAAATGCTCATATACACTAGAATAGGAGATTTCAGCTCACAAGCACCTCAATAAACTAGTCCTGATGCATTTCTAACATCTCATTCTCATTTTATTCTCATGGTGGCCAATCAATCCAGAATTGAACAAAGCCACCAGTTCACAATGGGGTCATGTGAAGAGAAGAAGTGGTATGGCTTAACTGTACCCCAGAGAACCTTTCTAAAGCTGTTAAAGAACAACATTAAAATCGATTGCAGCACTGCAGCCTTTTAGCACCTTAAGATAAATACTTAAAAAAGAAGGGCGGTTAAAGCAATACTTAACCAAGCATGAGGGAAGAGAATTCTTCAACAGGAACCAACCTTTTGACTTTCTCATGTTTTCAAATGTGGAGAACAAATCTGGAGAATTATTAAATATTTTCACCATCTAAACATGTGTTTAGCAGGTCAGAACTGTAATGTGAATGGTCAGTGAATTAATCACCACCTTTACTTTAGGATATTGTTAAGATAGTTTACATATTTTAGAAGGTATTACTACTCACAGTGGACAGCACAGTGGTCATCCACAGATACTTAATAATGGTGACCTTCTGGCCAGAATTGTCCATGTAAAGAGATGAGCAACTCACAAAGAGATGAGAAATCACATCCACATTCAATGCAGGATCCCCATACGCATATCAAACAAATCAGTGCAGTGTTTTTTTTTTTTGCTTTTAAGGGACCCAGCAAAGTGCCTCTTTTAACACAACTACACCGGACACAGTGCCTCATCTGGGGTCATAAGGTCACTACCTGGACCCTAGAGGACAGGTGTTCAGATGAGTCATGGTACCAGTTGTTTGGGGCTAGTGGTAGGGTTCTTGTGTTATAGACCCCGTGAAGCCATGCCATCAGGGCCATGTTCATTCCCAGAGCTCACGTCTCCTTGCCATGAGCATGTTGCAAAGTGTTTGGTTTCACTCACAAAATAACACCTCACAACTTACACAGGAGTGGGCATTCCCAAGCTGTCCCCTGAGAAAACACCACTTTCTATTCAATTAACATAATGATAGTCTATGACTTTGAAATGAGTCTAGGGCCTGAGGGGTTTTATGCCCTTTTAACCCACACCTGGCATTAGGCATGGTGCTGGTAGTTTCATGTTTGTTTATTTGCTCAAGAGAGTTCTATTCAACATCTGTGTAATTATTTCCTTCATGTGTGATACAAGTTATACAAAGTATCTGAATACATTAATTACAAAGGTTGTCCACAAACTTTTGATACTGTGAATGTTTGACCACATGGTGGTTATGTGTTAGTGTGTAGTGTGCTTTTACAAGTGAATCAAATGCAGTAGTGCTGCTGGAGTGTTTAAACACAGTGTCCAATCTCTGTCCACTCTATCTACAGTCTGTAATTATAGAACTACAACTACTATAGATAGAACTACTACTCCTGTATGGTAAGAGGAGCTGATTAAATGGACAGTGAATGTAGAATCTAGTGTAGATTGTACTTCGCAAATTTCTTAATGGACAAGAGTATGTGTATTGGTAGAGATGACGTAGTATTTGGATGTAGGGACACAGATTTGTAGAGTATAAAACTGCAATATATAAAAGGAATGTTAATTGGTGGGTGGGATATATATAATCCTACCATAATCTCTGGAATATATTATTGTATAGGGACTTCTGATTGGTTGATTTGACATAGATAGATTTGTGCTATGCTGATGGTGGATGGAGTAGACAGGTATGTGTGAGGTACATTGTACTTTGGTGACTTCTTATTGGTGGACAGGATATGTATTGTACTTTGGGGGCTTCTGACTGGTTGAGCGGATAGAGAACAATTTACATTGTACTTAATGGATTTTTGTGGCCAGTAGAGCAGGGAGATTCTGATTTATACAAGGTCTTAAACTACATCACACTACAGAGATCTCTCAGTGGCAAGGACCTCAAGGAGCAAAATAAAAATTCCTCTCTAGCACCTTCATTTAAAATTCCATTTATGGCAGGATCTAAGTCACTTGTCCCTGACAATCCCAGTGCAGCGCAACACACTGACTTTAAAGCTAAATGAAGTCTGAACAGTAGAATAATTACGTGCACAACACAGTGTTTGTTGCACATTGCATCTCTTCAGAGGTTTGGGTTACATCTTCAGGTCTATTGTGTGTGACAAGTGAGTTGCTCCAATTTCAAGTGTAATATGTTGAAAGCATGTGTGAATCAGTGCTGGCAGAGCTTTGTTGGGTGTACACTGCATAGCTTTCCAAAGTAATTCCAGTGAAAGTAGAAGGAACAGTGGATGTTTTCAGCAGTCTACAGCTTTATTGAGATTGGACTGCTTTGTTAACTGCTGTTCACCCAGTGTAGGAGATCACGTTTTACTGTCTAGACCTAGTAAACTTTTTGGGTAGTTATATGTCATTTTCTAGGTTTCATAACTCAGGCTCATAATTGTGTGATGAATTATCAGTGACTAATCCTGTGAGTAACAAGTCATCAGTATAGTGTTGCGGGGTGGTTGCTATGGCACCACAGGTGGTTGCTAGGGTGTTGCTAGGTGGCTGCTGTTGTTTTCCAGGTCGTTGCTGTGATCCTTCTAAGTGGGGGATTCTGGATTTCTTTAACACAACTTTTCAGTACAGTCACTTTACAATTCATATCTACAGAGTGTTGGGAGTGGAAAGGGTGAGGGATTTGTTTGGATGCTTGAGGTCCTTAACAATGTTCCTGGACTTGGCCCAGCACCCTCTGTAGAGTCCACCTGTTCTGTTGGTGCTGCTCCCAAACCAGGCAGTGATGTACCCCATCAGGATGCTTCTGCACCACACTGACACCTTAGGTGTCTGAGGTTGTAGAGACACTCACAGACTTCTTCACCAAGGAACTGATAAAGCAGGACCATGACAGGTCCTGCAATCTGTTAAGTACAAGTTGCTTGAAAGATGATGTATTCTCACTAAAGCTCTGTTGATCTTGTTGGGATAGTAGCTCCTCTCCTGCTTCTTGCTGCAGTTCACTGCCAGGACCTTTGTCTTGCTGATTTTGAGGACGTAATTATTATCCTGGTAACAGTTGTTCAGCTGTTTAATCTCCTACTCCAGGTTTTCTCACTGACAGAGATCAGACCCACCATTTCTGACAATTCCTTCATGACTACTCTAAGCACACAACCTCAACATCTAAATTCAACAAGCAAAGATGTGTCAGACCTAACTACAAAGCTTCTAACTCTAAGTTATATCACCCAGACTAAGTAACCAGTTCACAATTCACACAGTTGACCAATATGAAATGAACACACTTTTACTAAAAAATGCACACACTTGATCTTATAATCCTAAATCATGCATTAATTCCAAGTGAAGTCTAAATGCAGACTGACTGTGGCAGGTCATAAAGGTTCAATGGTGGGGACATGTCCTCTTGACCCAGGCCCAGCTGCCACCTCCAATGCTGCTTCATGCTCCAGGACTGCTTATCCGTGAAAATAGCTGGAGCTTATATAACCTAGCTGGCCCACATTGAGCTGTAGGAGGGAGAAAGGGGGCAAAGGAGGAGAATCAGAGATGATGATCTGAGTTTAAAAGTTTGTGAACACAAGCAGTCTAAACTATGATTATCTCCTGTCAATGTATAAATAGTGTATATAAAATTATAATAAGTTTGCAAATACCATAATTTATATAAATATTATGCAATACTGTGCTACAGAACACTACACCTTTAAACAGTCATTTGGCCTCTGCTGTGGACACTCAGCATAGGAAAGATGTTATATAAATAAAAGTGATGATGTGATGATATACATGGAAACCCCTCACCCACCCCCCACCGCACGAGGCAAAACAATGAAGCCCCTATAGGGCTGATACTACTGATCGTATGTAGTCAAGGGGGGGGAGAAATTGATTCAGAGAGGGCTATAGGAGTGTTTGTGACCTTCCAAACTACAGATTGCCAAACCCCACCCTAACTCCCAAAAATAAGTTTTGCATTAGTGGGCTGTCAGAAGTTGTTTGTTTAAAAATAATCACTTAAATGAACAGCTGCACTTTTTTCTCACCATGGAAGACGGAGGATTGGGAAAACAGCTTAGCCAAACAAGTGCAGTCTGGCCTTTTCTCTGTGCTTTCATTGTTAACTAGATGCCTCACCCTCACACGGCTAATTCCAGAATCAAAAATTGCAATTGGATTCAGTGATCACTGCATTATAAAAAGAAGCAAGAAAAAAAGCCTACAGGCAACAGTTAGATTTTTTTGCAGTAGATCATTTCAGTGAAACATTCTTAGTGATGGTACATAAGCTTCCCCCAACACAGCATGTAGAATACAGTACTCAAAGCAGATATAGTAACTGACCTATTGCTGAAATGTTCTTTCAGCAGACAGCAGCAGACAGTCAAATTCTGTCTTCTGCAGAATTCACATTCTGGTCTCACAGTGTCATTTAAATACCTGACCTGCATGAAATATTAAATGACCATTCACAGAAGCAATCTCACTGCTTATTGCTATGGGCTGCCCTACAGTGCACCATTTGGTTGTTGATTGGAGACACTTTATATAGTGGATGGCCTGTTAAGTGGATCAATGTACAAGACTAGCAGCTCCCACACAAAACAAACTAAAGAATGGATTTCACACATGGCTAACTGCATGTACAAATCTGCTTCACATTACAGTAAATGAAGCTGGAGACTGCTTACATACATTCTGATGTTTTTGAGTCATGGGCTACCATATAGCTTACTACCATCTTGTTTACTAAATCGCGTAGTGGCATTAGTCAGATTGTTGCTCTGTGTGACAATACAAGCCAATAGGAAGTGTAATGTAGCTTACATACTGCTAAATCTTTACTGATACTGATCTGCACACACACACACACACACACACACACACACACACACACACACACACATGTATATATATGTTCCATGTCTGTCCTTGCCTGTTTTCATTCTGTTTTGTTTTGTTTGCCACATGCTTTTTAAGCGCATGGCTCTATTTTGTTTTGTTTTGGTCTTGTCTCTGTCCTAGTTTCCCAACTGTTTCACATTTGTAGCCCTGCCCATTTGTAATCATCACCATTTGTTTCTAGTCCTTGTCTGCATATAAATGGCCCTTTGTTTCAATCTGTCTTTGTCTGTTTTTGTTTGTCAGCCTTTATGACGTCATAGTTATCTGGTCTTGTATCTAAGTTGGGTTAGTTTGCTTGTCTTGTATCATTAGGATGCTTTAGAACAGCTTGGACTGTTTGGAATTGTATATAATTTCCCATAGACTGAGACATTTTGCAAAGGGTATGAATAATTTTGTACATGCCACTTGTTCAAATGTACATAAAAGCTGTGATGCCTCTTGTACGCTGTCTTATTATTGTCTGATTGACACATGGGTGATATCCAGTCAAATAAATAAATAAATAAAATTAACTTTAAGACAAAATTTGTCAGAAGTGTGAATAATTTCAGGCTTCACTTTAACAGGGTGTCAAACATCACAGGAATCCTTTTATTTCAGAAATGAAAGATAAAATGAGATCTAAATAAACCAGCAAGTAATGATCTTTTAGGCTACGTCTGGAACATAGCCACCATCTTAAAAGCTGCCATAGTGGACCACTGCCGAGCGACAGCTCTGAACCCTGAAAGATCTGTATGGAGGAGTGGGCCAAAATCCCTGCTGAAGTGTGCAAAATTGGTCAAGAACTACAGGAAATATCTGACCTCTATAATTGGAAACAAATGTTTCTGTACCAAATATCAAGTTCTGTTTTTCTATTGGATCAAATACATATTTCATGCAATAAAATGCTAATGAATTATTCAAAAATCATAGAATGAGATTTTCTGGATTTTTTTTTCTGCCTCTCAGTTGAAGTGTACCTACAATGAAAAATACAGACCTCTCTATTCTTTGGAGGTGGGAAAACTTGAAAAAATTATTTTCCTAATTATTATGAACACAGTTGTTTACTAGTATTTACTGGTATTTACTACTATTACTAGTATTTATTAGTGTTTACCTTCTGGTAATGAGAACTATATCTAGACACTGGTACATAGAGCAGTGCTTGAAATTCTGTGAAGAAATAAATCAAACAAATGAGACCACAATATTGCACTTGCTCATTTGTGTATCCAGAAAAATTATCCAGTATTACATATCTGTGAGGGCAAAAGTATGTGAAAGTTTGCTTTCAGTATCTGGTGTTACTGTTAGTTCCCTAATTTCACTGTTAGTTCACTAATGTTACTTCACTAATTTTAGTCCATTCTTCCATAAAAAACAATTTCAACTATATTATGTTGGTGAGTTTCCTCCCATGAAATGCTTGCTTCAGGTGCTTCCACAACATTCCTATTGGATTAAGGTCAGGACTTTGCCTGGCTGTTCAAAAACATTAACCATTCTTGAGATTCAGCTCCTGGCAATTCTCTTTAGATGCTGCCATAATTCAGCATTCATCCTGACCCAGATTCAGGCAAAACAGTTCAGACCATGATACTACCACCATCATGTTTCACAGATGGGATATATGTTTGGAAAGCAGTATTTTTCTTTCTCCAAACTAATGCTTCTCATTTAAACCAAAAAGATCTGTTTTGGCCTCATATATCCACAAAACATTGTTCCAGTCTTCTGGCTTGTCCATGTGATCTTTATGCAGATGAGAGATCATTCTTTAAAACACGTGTTTGTGTTATATGTAGAATGATTGAGTTGTCATGGTTTCACACAGAACCACTGCCTTTACTAAAGGAGAAGAACTTACTTGAAGAACCCTTGTTTCCAATATCGAAAAATCAACATATGTTGGTTTATGGTGGTCTGTTGCTAGTTTATCAACACACCAATGTTCAAGAACCAACATATGCTGGATTATGGTGGTCTGGTGTTGGTTGACCATCATGCTCAGATGCAGCAAAACAGGCTCATACCATGATACTACCACCACCATGTTTCATATGTGATACGGTTTTATGCTGAAATGTAGTGATCTTTGTTGGTGGAACACTCCTGGGCAGGGTAATAAAGGTCTTGATTTCCTCCATTTGTACACAATCTGTCTGGCTGTGGATTGGTATAGTTTTGTAAACCTTTCTTGATGAGCATCAACAACTCTTCTGAGTTCCTCAGAAATCATGAACAAAGTAACCTTTGTTCATGCTATGATATACTTCCGCAAATGCGTGTTGTGAAGATCAGACTTTGATAGAGACCTGTTCTAACAGGACACAGTCATACCTAATTTTCTCCCATTGATTGAAAACATCTGATTCTAATTTCACCATTCAATGATCTGCTAATCCTAAAGGTTTACATACATTTGCCCTCGCATATATATATAATATTGGATAATTTTCCTCAAATAATAAATGAGTGAATGGTATATTTTTGTCTCATTTATTTGATTTGGTTCTCTTTGTCAAGTTTTTAGAATATAGAAAAGTAAAGGGTTCACAAACTTCAAGCCACATTGTGTTAATTGAAATCAACAGATTTTCAGGCAAAACTTTAGTTTAGTTCCAAACTGGCTTTACCCTGAAGGGACTCGGCCCTCAGTGACCCGAGAGCATCAGGTCACGCCACTTTCAAAAATAGCTCCAGTTGTAAAACCCACACAATATACGGTCATGGCCCATGACACAATCTGTCCTGACGGGTATGAAATAATCATAGCATGCTGTGGGCAACTTTTAAATTAATCCATGCCGACTGAATCCTCAAGAGATGACCCCAGACGGATATCTCTTGAGGAGATATCCCCAGATGGATATTTGTTCTGATTTCCTCTTCTTAAGCTGCTTGATTGTTCTAGTTTAAACCTCAAACTTCTGAGAATTTCAACAGAGTTTTGTGTCCCTTCACTCCAATTGTCTTCCTTTTTTTAAGTTTTAAGCCAGAAAATCATTATCTGAACATGCTCTTATTGGATTTAATAAAAAAAATGAGAAAAAGCCACCAAGAGGAAACTTTAAAGCTCTGATAGAAGCTCTTTGTGCTGATTTAATGTTTTAAGAATCTCAGCCATTTACTGAACCAGCCTAAATCCACACTCAGATATACTTCATTTAAATACTGGCTCAAGAAGTAAAAGCAGCCAACCCAGTTTATCAATTCAACCACCATTCAGCCTACAGCAGTTTAGCTCTGCCCATTCAGCCTATAGCAGTTTACCCCAACCTATTCAGCCTACAGCAGTTTAGCACCACCAATTCAGCATATAACAGTTTAGTCCTACTAATCAGATTACAAAAGTTTAGCTCCCCTAGATATAGTGTGGTTAAATTCCTTGGGAAAATAAATGTAACCATTAGAAATGTTTGCTATGAGCCCTTTAACAAAGGTGATTGATTGAGATGTTATATTTAATATACCATTGCTCTGTCCATGCTGACTCATGATGCAGAAGCTGTTCATATTAAACATTATGAGAGTATTCAGTCTGCTCCTTCATATCTGAACTGGAGGCAGAATGTAGAAGGAAGGTAATTGGACTTGCTTAGCCCCTTTACGCATTAGTGTTTATTTGGCTTGTTCTGCAGGGTCAGTCTTTTTCTTTTTTTCTTTTTCATTGCTGAGGGGTGTGTTCATCTTTTTCTTTTTCTTTTGTAGAACTGGAAGGTAGTAAGTAACACATAAAGCAACACTTATTATAGAAGCAAAAGGTAGAGAAAATTGAAGAAAATCTACTGCTTTTCCATGCATTCCTTGAAACATTGTGTGAATTCAACATTTCAGTCTGCAATCAAAATAGAACCTGTTCTCCAACTGCACTGATTTGACTGAGTAAGAATGATAAATTTACTCTAACCAGCTTGATATGCTACTATCCAGGAATGGCTTTCTATTCTGAAACATTGTTGTGAAGATTTGATTGTGTTCAGCTTTAAACTGTTTATCTCCTCCAGATACCCAAAATCTATTGTCAGTACTTCTGTAGAGGGACTAGACAATGTGTGCAGCTTAAAGTAGCTGAATGCTGAATTAGCCCTACTTAAAAATGCTTCAGGTCCTTCCACAACATTTCTATTGCATTGAGGTCAGGGCTTTGACAGGCCATTCCAAAACTTTAACTTTATTCTTCTGTTAAACATTCTTTGGTAGAATGACTTGTGCGCGTAGGGTCATTGTCCTGTTACGTGACCCATATTCTCTTCCAGATTCAGCTCACGGACAAATGTCCTGATTTTTGCTTTACAATTTGCTGGTATAATTCTGAATAAATCACCTGACCTAGATGCAGCAAAACAGACCCAGTGTTTTCCCAATCTCATCTCATTTAAACCAAAAAGATCTATTTTGGTTTTCCCCATCCACAAAACATTGGTCCAGTAATATTCTGGCTTGTCCATGTGATCTTTATGAAACTGCAGATGGGTAGCAGTGTTCTTTTTGGAGAGCAGCAGTTTTCTCCATACAAGCCTGCCATGCATAGCATTGTTGTTCAGTGTTCTCTTGTTGTTCAGTGGGCTTATGAACATTAACATTTAATAGTGTGAGAAAGGCCTTTATTTTCTTAGAAGTTCCCACATTTTGCTCTTTGTATAATGTTTGTTGATGGAGCTCTACTAGGGAGGGTAATAATGGTCTTGAATTATCTCCATTTGTACAATGTAGTGGTGGAGTCTAAACTCTTTATAGATGGTCTTATAAGCTTTTCCAGCTGCATTAGCATCAGCAACTTTTCTGAGATACTCAGAAATCTCCGTTGTTTGAGCCATGATAAATTTCCTCCAATGTGTGTTTTGAAGATCATACTTTGATAGATCCCTGTTCTTTAAATAAATCTGACTCAAATTTCACCTTCAAATGATCTGCTTATGGAAATGATTCTTTTTCATGGTTCCATCTAGAACCACTCCCTTTAGAACCCTTTCCATAAGGGTGTATTTTATAAACTGTCCATGTACATAAAGCACAATATCTGATTGCAAACCTTTCATCACCTGACACCCCATGAATAACAAACGTCACTTCCAAATGCCACCAGGACTTCTGAGGCTGCCTGACATGTCTAGGTCATTTTGTCTGCAGAAGGCAGTAATCAATTCTTTAGACTGGAGTTTTGCCAATCTTCAGATGGATGTGGGATGCTGACTTGTGGCTTTCTCTTTGGACTTACAGCACACTGCACTTCGTCCTTGGAGCACAGCAACAAGAAAGCCCAAACAGACAACAATGAACAAAGTAACTGCACTCCAGGTGGCCTTGTTCCAGGACAGTTTGGGTGATGGCAATTTTCTCCTTTTCTGGTAACGAAGAAGAGTTCATGCTGGACTTGACTCATATATTTTTGGTTCTCCTGTTGAGAGACTTGTGTTAGAGATGTTGGGTCAACAGCTTGTGAAGGACCCAGCATATTTTATTTAAAGGTGGGTCAGCTACTGACTGCTGTACAGTATACATGATCAGCCATAACGTTATGATCACCTCCTTGTTTCTACTCTCTGTCCATTTTATCAGCCATACAGGAGCACTTTGTAGTTCTATAATCACAGACTGTAATCAATCTGTTCTTCTGTATACTTTGTTATCCTCCTTTGACCCTAATCTTCAATGGTCAGGACCTCACAGGACCACCACAGAGCAGATATTATATGGGTGATGGGTGATTCTCAGCACTGCCGTGACACTGATATGGTGGTGATGTGTTAGTGTGTGCTGCACTGGTATGAGTGAACCAAAGACAGCAGTGCTGTTGGAGTGTTTAATCAGTGTCCACTTACTGTCCATGAGTAATAACCAAAACAAAGGCTCAAAAGGTCCCTAAGAGTATGATGAAGCAATTTAGATGAACCAAGTAAGATTTGCTCCCAGAGCATCAGGAAGACCAACTAAGAAGAATCAATTCTCAAAAGGAAGTGCTCCCTAATAGTAAGAGGAAGAACCACTGAGGGGATAACAGACACTAGAGGAGATGTTCTCTTAGAGCATAAGAAAGAACTAAAGAAAGAACTCTACCATGAGGAAAATTACTGAGAAGAACCAACAATCAGAAGGCAATCACCTCTAAAAGATTAATGAGAGATTAAAGAATCCCTGAGAAGAACCAAAATAAAAAAACAAAGCTTTCTATGAGAAGGTAAAGAGAGTAACAAAGAGGAAGAACCACTGAGAGGAACCAAGACATAAAATGACATGCTCTCCAAGAGCATGAGGAAGAACCACTGGGAGAAACTCTCTAAAATTGTAAGGAAGAACCATTGACAGGAACTAACTACTCAAAATGAGAAGCTTTCTAAGATCATGATGAAGAACCAATGAGAGGAACCACAACTCAAAGGGAGAAACTCTCTAACAGCATTTGAAAGAACCGTTGAGAAAAACTGAGTCTCAAAAGAAGCACACTGAAGTTCTCTAATAATATGAGGAAGGACCATCTAGAGCTCAGGTCTTCAAATCTGGACACTAAATCCAGTTTCTTGTCCAGGAAATGGTGAATTCTTATCGGAGTATGAGAACCTCTCTTAAAACTTTTAACTAAGAGAAATTAAGACTCTTAAGCCTAATACATATTATAGGTTCAAATTCGATACCATTTGATGAAGCTGTATTATGAAGTACTGAATGTGCCAAAAAGTCCTTTAGAGTAAAAACATGAAACAATGAAATACAATTTAAAGATTACTATCATAAATGAGATGTGCTGATTATGCCCTGTTGGACAGAGCAGACTATGTGTTTGGCTGGGTGGAGGTTTAAATCTGTCTTCTGCTGCCAGGAGCTCACTTAATTAATTAGCAGAACAACAGAGTGCTCCCCTAACCTCCTGTGTCTGAATAATGAGACTCTGTTGATCCGTCCTTAATGAATGCAACACAATCTGCTGATTTCTCCTGATTTTCTTCTTTTCATCATTTACAGTGAGCAAAATCAATACAGAGCTCCTACAGGCTGGCCATTTTATTAGAAACATCATGCTAAGTCAGTCCTATGGTGAATGCCACCCTCTAAAGATGTTACTGCACCTATTAGATCAAATGTTACTCACTACTGATCTCTAAAGTATTGCTACTGCACCTGTTAGTACAAATGTTATTCACCATCACCCTCTAAAGGTGTTACTGCACTGGTTAGAAGAAACGTTACTCACCACCACCCTCTAATGGTGTTACTTCACCTGTTAGAACAAGAATTACTCACTATTTTTCTCTAAAGATGTTACTGCACCTGTTAGAACAAATGTTACTCACCGTCGCCCTCTAAAAGTGTTACTGAAGCTGCTAGAATGGCTAATCCTTGATATAATCCAAGGAATGTATTCTGCTTCCTGCATTACATTACCCCCCTGCATCTGTGGTCCCCCTGGTGCTATCCTAACAGTCCTGGGTGGGTGGAATATATTTGCTGGTAGAGAGGACATATGGATTTAGGCATTAGGTTTCCCTGCTCCTCACAGAACTGAAATAAATTGCTTTCCAGATGGGGGAGGACATGATTTTTCCACTTCATTATTGAATAACTTATGACCCCCATATAAAATGTGAGTCAGAGGCTGCCCTATAGAGCCCTGTGTATTAAAAAAAAAAAGAAAAAGAAAGAAAGACTTGGAATAAATCACTCATCTCTGGACATGGCAGCTGAAGGTGAAACAAGACATGAAGGAGGGAATCTTTACCCATGCAGACATGGTATCAGTTTATATCAAATACCTATGAATCAGAATTCATATGTTTTATTATAAACACCCTCCTTGTGCTTCCACTCACTGGCCACTTTATTAGAAATATCTACCATGTGATTCCACTCACTGGACAGTTTATTAGAAACACCTACCTTGTGCTTCCACTCACTGGCCATTTAATTAGAAACACATACCCTGCCTTCCTCACTGGCCACTTTTTTTCAGAAACACCTACCTTATGTGTCTACACATATCTTGTGCTTTCTCCCTAGCCATAAAGTAAGGTAAAGACAATAAAAATACTTTCCTTTCCTATAAATAATTCCCCTGGTGAATTGTGGTTGTGAAGGCCCTGCATTGACTTCTAGCAGCCATTCTTCCCAGATAGTAGACACTTTTGGATCAAATCTGGGCTACCTTTGGCATTAATGGGAAAACATTCATTGCTGTCTGTGTTGCCTGGAAGTGAAGCAAGCCATTCACAGAACGTTCGCTTCCATTAGTTACATCTCTGGGCCACAGAGAAGACTGGGATTTTTGCCACTGCTGGTAAACCCATATGAGCATATGCTTCCGTACAATTGCAAACTATGCTTTTAAATTCAGGGTGAATAAAAAACGTTTTGTCTAAAAATAATGTACCATTCCTGTGAATGACATCACAAAGAGAAAGTGACATCTTCTGAGCATGTTGTGAGCATGCAGTCTTCAAACTGAGCTTTTCCATTCGAGCTCATGCTGTTGTATTGGAGCATCCTTTTCAAGTGAAGTATGTTTCGGAGAAGAGTTTGAAAGAAGTTCCAGCAGTTGGAAGAATTTGAGAGGGGTTGCATTGTAGGGCCCTGGAAAGTGGAATGGTCTTCCCTAAATTTTTGTGCCCAATACTGGTCATGTGGATAATATCATGGCATGCTGTTGGTGACAGTGGATAGAAGAATGCATGTGTGGTATGTATGATAGTATTCAACAAGTCACAAAGGGTTAAATGAGTTTGAATATAATAAGATCCAGTTGTGGGTAGAAAAAAAAGGTTAAAGAAAGGAGTTATCCTATGTATTCGGTTTAGCTCATTTAGGTTAAATATATTAAAAAGACATGCATTGTACAGTAAGAACAGAAGACACAAATGAGTTCATTTATACAGCAGAGATTCATATAAAAGTAATTTGAGGTTACTTTAGAGGTCAAAAGATTGGTTTGTGCTTTAGTGGACAGTAGGTAATGTCTTAGTGGAACTTAAGAGGGAGCTCCCACAGGTTTTCTCATTATCTGTAATACAGCACAGCAGAGAGCAAACGTGGTTGAGTCTCCCATTATTCTCTCCCATTGTAAACCATGTATTAAAAACAGATCTAGCCATGAACAAAGAAATGTAAGTGGTTAGAGACAAAATGGATCTGTTTTTATGAAAGTTTGGGCGATAAACATACTAAAACACTACTGTTACTAGCGGACAGAGCATGTAGCTTAGCACTAGCTTAATATCTGGATCTGTATAGTGTATGTTTGGGCAAGATATGTAGGTAAATGTTGGTCTGTTTCGGTGACAATATGCAAAAATATATTTTGATATTATAAAAAGTATCTCTGTGAAATAATGTTCCATACTGTACAAGAAGGTTTTGTATATACGTATCTGTATAATATTTAGCGGTGGTTGATGTTGAATTGTTTCCTATTTTGTTATAAAGATTGTCTGTAATATAGCACAGCAGAGAGCAAACCTGTTTGAGTCTCCCATTTATTCTCTCCCATTGTCAGGGGTTCAACACATGCACCGAAAACATGAAGGATATTGCAGACCTACACAAGCCATGGAGAGCGAGAATTGATAGACTGTCCTACATTTTTGGAGTAACCCAACAGCCACATATGCAGACATTCAGTAAGCAGTAATGCCCTTTATAAGTGATCCAGTTAGAATGACCTTTGGTAGACAACTGCACAATGCAGTACTTGCACACAGACCATTATGACCCTTAACACTGCGTCAACATCGCCAAGGACTACAATGGTTTTGTGTCAGACTGTCATGGAATCACTCAGAATGGCAGCGGGTCATCTTCACTGACAAGTCCTGCTTTGGTGGAGATGACCAACAAATCATGTGTGGAGACACTGGGGTCATCTCCAATATCACCATTAACAACCTCTACAACTCTACAAGTCTGGTATGTTGTATCATACCTGGTGCCATATTAAGAGACATTACTTCTGTATACGTCTAATTTCTTTTAACATTTATTGTTCCTGATAACATTCCTTCTCAATAGCATTGAGATATGCACCGTAAAAATCACACATGAACATGAAGACATGAACATGAACAGTAAAAACATCTGTTTCGTCCTTTGACACAATTTTAATGCTGAAGTGAGCACACTTTAGCTCTCTGCTTTATGGTGTAGATTGTAGTGTGTGACATTAGTCCTGAGCATAGTGCCCCACTGTTAGACCCCACTTGTAGACCCCACTGTTAAACCCCACTGGTCAACTTCACTGTTAAACCCCCATGTTAGACCAGCTAATGAATTCAGGGGTTTGGCATTCATGTGATTCTTCTGTTATTCATGTTATGGGGCTTATTTATGTGTTCAGGTGTGAGATCTGTGTGAGATTTGTGCGTGTGTGTGTGTGTGTGTGTGTGTGTGTGTGCATGTGTGTGTGTGTGTGTGTGTGTGTGTGTGTGTGTGTGTGTGTGTGTGTGTGTGTGTGTGTGTGTGTGCACTGCCTTGAAGAGCAATAATTAGCTGAATTGTTGTCACAGAGTGTGAAGAAGCATGCATATGTGTCTGTGTGTGTGTCTGTGTGTTTGGGGTGGGAGTAAAGCAACAGCTAGCTGCAGTGTTGTCAGTGTGCCAGGATTACACTGCATAACTGATTCAGCCTGCAGAAGGCCGTATCCATGGCAACCTTCCATCTCTCTTCTATTGGCTGTGGCAGCTGGAGTCAGCTCTAGTGGAACTAAAAGGGGGTGTTCACAGTGAGTGTGTGTGAGATTGTACAAATAATTATATATGTGTTCATCTGTAACTGGCCACTTTATTAGAAACACCTACCTTGCGATTCATTACTGGCCACTTTATTAGAAACACCTACCTTGATAGCAGAATGCAGAGATATGATATGAGTGTGGCACCAACATGACTATGTAATTACTAACATGTACATCATTATCATAGCAACCCATGGAGATTTGGAGGTTTGTGATGTCTGGACAGGTGAATTTAATCTGGGTAGCGTTGTTGCCTCACAGCAAGAAGGACCTGGGTTCGATCCCCAGGTGGGGTTTCTGTATGGAGTTTGCATGTTCTCCCCGTGTTTGCGTTGGTTTCCTCTGGGTACTCCGGTTTCCCCCACAGTCCGAAGACATGCATGGTAAGAAAGCTTCATTTCTATTATTTAGCTTTTATAAATATATTCAGGAGTATGACATATATTCAGGAGTATGAGTTTTGCTGGAATTCTTCCAGCCAGGAATTCACTGTTAATTAATTGCTGAATAAGCATCATAGTCATGATTGAATCAACATTAAATTACCTTTGATTTTAAGAAGTGAAACAATATTGAAATCAGCATTGTTTTATAATTATGAATGTTTTTATAAGTCATATCCCAGCTGGCATTTCATCATTTATTCTCTGTTGAATCAACATGATGTTCATGTTTGAATCAATGTCATGGTCATGTTTAAACCAAGGTTGAATCAACCTGTAATTTTAGAAGGGGGATAAAAGTTGCTATTTCAATGTTGATTTAGCATTGTTTAGACATCAAACAATGACATAAGAGTAATACAAAAGCCTGTTACATTAAAGTACAAGTTAATTTTATGTTCTCCTCCTGTGTGTGTGTTTCATTGTGATTGTTTGCTTCAGTGTGTGTGTGTGTGTGTGTGTGTGTGTGTGTGTGTGTGTGAGTGTATGTGTGCCAACATCATGTATGTTATTCCAAGTGGGACTCGGTGGCAGGATGAGTAATATTCACTGCTTTTGAGCCCATCAAGGCTTCAGCTTGGCACTCTAACCCTCAAGCCATTTCTGTCTTTTATGAAGGAATATCTTGGAGCGTGTTCCAATATTGCAGATGCGGAAGCTTTGGCTTCCTAGCCTTCAGCAATGGACACAATCCTGACTCACACGTGTTTTAATGTAATGTCAAGTTCAGCAAGTTTAGGGGAAAAATAACAAGCTTACTCACAGGCCATAACAATAGTTTACCGTTTACAATCATGTCTGACCTCTCATGCATTTACACTAGAGTCTGTTCCCCTCACTGGTCACTTTATTAGAAACACCCTCATTGGTCACTTTATTGGAAACACCTTCATTGGCCACTGTTTTAGAAACACTCTTGGTAGATACGTTATTAAAAATACCTTTGCTGGACACTTTATTAGAAACACCCTCGCTAGACTCTTTATTAGAAATACCCTGACTGGACACTTTATTAGAAACACCCTCACTGGAAACTATTAGAAATATTCTTGCTGGCCACTTTATTAGAAACTTAGAAACTTCACTGGCCAGTTATTCAGAAATTCCTACCCTGTACTTCTTTATTGGTCACTTTATTAGAAACACTTGACTGATCAATCTTATTTTGAGGTGAATGGCATATTTAAGGTATTTAAAGGAAATATTACTTTAACGCACCATAAACACTACACCTCCTCTCCACCTTTTCTGTTCCTTTGTTTATCCGGGTGGTATTGATGAATTGGTCATGTCTGACCCCCGGCTGTTGTGATAGTGCTACAAATTGTTGTATTTGTGACACAGTCATAAATCTATATGCACATTATGGGAATTGTTAGCGTGCCCTCTGTGGAGGTGTGTTATCGATGCTTCCCTCTAATTAGACTCTGCGGAGGAGCGTCAGGGAGGAGAGCTGGGCAATTGGCTCCAAAAGGTGACTCTTTCCAGCAGAATGGCTCCCCTTATTTTCCTTCCTCTTATTTTAAAGGTGTAAACCCCTAAGAGCCTGACCAGTCTCACTCTTGACCAGCAAAAGGTGTTTTGTTTAATTGTAAGTATCTCCTGATCAATCCAAGCTGACTGACTCTCTGACCATTCAGCTCCCAGTTCATTTAAACACTGATGTGAAAAAAAAACTCATTTATAGAGCAGTATATGCTATAATTGTGGCTACCAACCACTGTTCTAGGATTCAAACCCATAGCCTCAACTCACTTGTAATACTATTAAGCTACTGATCACCCATAAGATACTAGCTTTGTAAATTGCATTGTAGGGGTAAAGTGCCTTGACTTTGTCAAATCTTGATATGTGAATGAGAATCATAACAGTTTATATTGTTTGTTGTTTGTACAGCATATACTATCCTATAGTATTGTGTATATACACTATATTGATATTTCCAAGGCCACAATCTTCAATAATCTAGTATGAAGTCTTCTCTGGAGATCTGAATGTTCATTTCTTGATTAGATGCTTCTTCTTTATTATGGATAACCTGCTGAATGACAGGGGAAGAGGAATATTATACAAAATGGTTCAATATAGCACTGGAAGGAATTCAGCTTTAGTGAAGTCCAAGAACCTTTTTGTATTATACAAAAATGTTTTTTGCTAAGAGTGTTTTCATGCCAGCATATAAAGCAGTACACCCAGTTACCAAAAGAAAGATTTCACCCCTCCTACGGACTCTTTCCAAGTGCTAAGCTTCCAAAAAAGCCTTTGGCAACCCCTTATTCTGCACACCCGAACAAAGAAGGGGATTATCCTGCCTGTCCTCACAGCATGGTTCCTGCGGTACCTGTTTCACTCAAATGATTAGAGAAAAAAACTCTTAAACCTTACTTACACCCTCACACACCCTACAACCCAAGGAACCAACAGCCTCACCCCCCAAACAAAAGAAATAAAGTGTAAAATAAGTGATTCTTTTGCTCCAAAAATATTAATTATTCTACTTTACTATGGGCATCCATCACCTATAGTACAGTGCTCCCAATGACAACAGATGTTGAGTGCTTTGCCCAAGGAATACCTATTACTTTCTGGGATTTGTACCCATGTCCTGAGTCATCTCACCTCTCTAATCATTAAGTTACTGACCACCCCCAAAATGACAGTCATGTAAGTAACATGGTGCAGGTTGAGTGCCATGTCCAAGGACACTTCCAGGTACATCCAGTCTGGCATTAGAACCCATGACCTCTGTCAGCTCAGCTCTCTAACCAATCTACTGTTCACCCCTAACAATGAGATACTTGTGTAAATAGCAAGGTGGGTGGTTGTGTGCTCAGCCAAAAGCACATCCAGGTAAATCCATGCATTTCTGGGATTTGAACCCATGACCTTTGTCTAGTCACCTTGATTACTACTTAGCTACTGAACCCCCAACCCCCCCCCCCCCCCCCCCCTTAAATAAGATACATGTTGTTTAAATAGCATGGTGGTGGGTTAAGTGCTTGGCCAAGGACAAATTCATTAAAAGCCATTGATTTCTGGGATTATAAACTATGATATTTGTTAGCTCACCTCTTTCACCAAAAAGATAATCTGCAATCATAGGGATATGCTGTATTTGTGCATTTAAGTTGTGGAGTGGATAAATACCGTTTCAAAGATCACAAGAAATACCCAGTCATTCCTGAGATTAGAACCCATGACATAATGTTTTCTGGCTGAACTTTATCGCTTTAACTGACGATCATCCTTGGTTGCACTACACAGCATACTTTCAGCATGTAATCTCTGTATTTACAGCCATTTTAATCTAAAGAACAACCAGTATATGTTTGGGAATTTCCAGTTGTATTACAGAAATAGTGAATGTCCAGACAGGATAGGCTGTGCAAGCTAAAGCAGCATTACTAATCTAATCTGTTCTCATATATAATACTACAATCTTTAGTCTCAAAGCCATGATTCAGTGGATGTCCTTTTATTATATTTTTGCCGAAATCCATTAAAGCATTTATACAAATGAAACCTAAGTCCAAATCAGAATCAATCTGGACCATGCTGCAGGCAGGGTCTTAATGAAAACCGGTTCTGGGGGGAAACATCTCTTCAGAATTGGAAATAAGCAGTCTATATACTCTAATATGCAGCGATTTACACACAGAGTACAATTTGCTTGGTTATTAGTAATTAATTTGAATGTGTGTATAATATCTCCTAAAGCAGCTCGACCAAGAGCAGTTCAAAAACCCCAATGAAAGATCATAATAAAGGCCCTGTAATGTCGCCCAGTATGGCGCAACCAGGACCCCACCCTGGAGCCAGGCCTGGAGTTGGGGCTCAGGAGCGAGCATCTGGTGGCCGGGTCTTTGCCCATGAGGCCCAGCCAGGCCCAGCCCGAAGAAGGCAACGTGGGCCATTCCTCCTCTGGGCCCACTACCCCATGGTTTCCATTGGGGTTGGGTGCCTTGTGGATTGGGTGGAGGTCAGTGGCTCGATCCTGGGACACAGCGGCTGGCTGTTGGGATGTGAAAAGTCACCTCATTGGGGGGGAAGGAGCCTGACCTTGTGCAGGAGGTTGAGAGGTACCGGCTAGAGATAGTCAGACTCACTTCCACGCACAGCTAGGGCTCTGGAACCCAACTACTTGAGAACGGTTGGACCCTCCACTACTCTGGAGTTGCTGAGGGTAAGAGATGTCGGGCTGGTGTTGGCTTGCCTATAGCTCCCCAGCTCAGCTGTCTTGTGTTGGAGTTTACCCCAGTGAACAAGAGGGTCACCTCTCTGCGCCTTATGGTAGGAGAGAGAACTCTGACTGTAGTTTGTGCCTATGGGCTGAAATGGCAGTGAGCAGTACTAGTTCTTCTTGGGGTCCTTGGGAAGGGTACTGGAAAGTGCCCCAACTGGGGACTATGTTGTTCTGCTGGGGGACTTCAATGCCCACGTGCGCGATGACAGTGACACCTGGAGAGGGGTGATTGGGAGGAACAGTCTCCCCGATTAGAACCCGAGCAGAGTTCTGTTGTTGGACTTCTGCACCAGTTACACATTGTCAATAATGATCACCATGTTCGAGTATATGGGTGTCAATAAGTGCACATGGCACCAGGACGCCCTAGGCCCAAGATCAATGATAGACTTTGTTATTGTCTCATCTGATCTCCAGCCCTATGTCTTGGACATTCGGGGGAAGAGAGGGACAGAGCTGTCAACCAATCACTGGTGGTGAGTTGGATCCACTGGCGAAGGGGCAGACTGGAGAGACCTGACAGGCCAAAATGTATTCTTCGGGTCTGCTGGGAACATCTGGCTGAGCCCCCTGTCAGAAAAGCTTTCAATTCCTGCCTCCAGGAGAGCTTCTCATAGCTACCTGGGGAGGCTGGGGACATTGAGTCCGAGTGGACCAGGTTCTCACCTTCCATCATCGACGTGGCCGTCTGGAGCTGTGGGCGTAAGGTCGCCAATGCCTGCTGTGGCAGCAATCCCCGAACCTGGTGGTGGACACCGGAAGTAAGGGATGCCATCAAGCTGAAGAAGAAGACCTATCGGGCCATGTTGGCCTCTGGGTCTTCTGACGCAGCCAACAGGTACTGGGAGGCTAAGCGTGCTGCTGCTTGGGCAGTCAAGGAGGCAAAAACCAGGAGCTGGGGGGAGTTTGGCGAGGCTTTTGAGACAGACTATCGGTCAGCCCCAAAGCGATTCTGGCAAACCGTCCAGCGCCTCAGAAGGGGGAAGCAGTACCCCTTCTGTTTACTGTTTAAAGTACAGGTGGGGAGCTGTTGACCTCAACCAGGGATATCGTTGGGCAGTGGAAGAATACTTTGAGGATCTCCTCAACCCCACCGTCACGTCTTCCAATGTAGAAGGTGAGGCTGAGGACTCTGAGGTGGACTCGCCCATCACCCAGACTGAAGTCACTGAGGTGGTCTGCAAGCTCTTCAGTGGTGGGGGCCAGGGGGTGGATGAGATCTGCCTGGAGTTCTCCTGGGAAAGTCTACGCCAGAGTACTGGAGAGACAAATTCGGCCATTAGTCGAACCTTGGCTTCAGGAGGAACAATGCAGTTTTCGTCCTGGCTGAGGAACACTGGACCAGCTCTACACCCCCCAGAGGGTGCTTGAGGGTTCGTGGGAGTTTGCCCAACCAGTCCACATGTGTTTTGTGGATTTGGAGAAGGCATTCGACCGTGTCCCTTGGGGTATTCTGTGAGGGGTTCTCTGGGAATACGGGGTTCGGGGCCCTCTGTTAAGGACTGTCAGGTCTTTATACGACCAGAGCAGGAGCTTGGTTTGCATTGCCGGCAGTAAATCAGGCCTGCTCCCAGTGGATGTTGGACTCATCAGGGCTGCCCTTTGTCACTGGTTCTGTTCATAATCTTTATGGACAGAATTTCTAGGTACAGCCAGGGGCTGGAGGGAGTCCAGTTTGGGAACTACAGGATATCATCTCTGCTTTTCGCGGATGATGTTGTCCTGATGGCTTCTTCAAGCCAGGACCTTCAGCAGGCACTGGAGTGGTTTGTAGCCAAGTGTGAAGTGGCTGGGATGCCAATCAGCACCTCCAAATCTGAAGCCATGGTTCTCGACCAGAAGAGGGTGGCTTGCCATCCCCAGATCGGTGGAGCTGTCCTGCCCCAAGTGGAGGAGTTCAAGTATCTTGGGGTCTTGTTCACAAAAGGGGGGCTGAGAGGGAGTGTGAGATTGACAGGCAGATCAGTGCTGCCGCCAGAGTCATGCGGTTGGTGTATCGGTCCATTGTGGTGAAGAAGGAGCTGAGACAAAAGGCGAAGCTCTCAATTTACTGGTCAATCTATGTTCCTACCCTCACCTATGGTCATGAGCTGTGGGTAATGACCAAAATGACAAGATCACGGATACAAGCGGCCGAAATGAGTTTCCTCTACAGGGTGGCTGGGCGCACCCTTAGAGATAAGGTGAGATCCTCGATCACCCGGGAGGAGCTTGGAGTAGAGCCGCTGCTCCTCTACATTGAGAGGAACCAGTTGAGGTGGCTCAGGGCAACTTTTTTGGGATGTCCCCTGGACGTCTCCCTGGGGAGGTGTTCCAGGCACATCCCACTGGGAGGAGACCGTGGGGTAGAAGGCAGACGGCAATGGACTTTTTGACCAAGTTGTTTAACAAATTCCTGGAGAGTGAGAGGATGCCTGATGAGTGGAGAAGCAGTGTACTGGTCCCTAAGGTGATGGGCAGAGGTGTAATAACTAAAGAGATATAAAGTTTATGAGCCACACCATGAAGGTATGGGAAAGAGTTGTTGAAACAAGGCTAAGGCAAGAGGTTCAGATCAGAGCAGCTTGGTTTCTTGCCCAGAAAGAGTACCACAGATGCAATGTTTGCACTGAGAGTGTTGGTAGAGAAGTAAAGAGAAGGTCAGAAGGAGCTACATTATGTCTTTGTGGATCTAGAGAATGCATATGATAGGAAATGTGGAAATGTATGAGGAAGTCAGGTGTGGATAAAAAGTATGTGAGGGTGGTGCAGGACATGTATGAGGATAGTGAGACAGTGCTGAGGTGTGCAGTTGGAGTGACAAATGGTTTTCATCCAGAGCAATGGACAGTGCAGAAAAGAGGTGAAGAAGAGGGTGCAGGCAGGGTGGAGTGGGTGGACATGGGTGTCAGGGCTGATGTGTGAGAGAAGGATAGCAGCAAGTTTGAAAGGGAAGGTTTACAAGACAGTAGTGAGACCTGCTATGATGTATGGTTTGGAGACTGCGGCTCTGTCTAAAAGACAGGAGGCTGAGCTGGAGGTGGCAGAAATAAAGATGTTGAGATTTTCTTTGGGAGTGACAAGGATGGACAGGATTAGAAATGAGCAGATCAGAGAGACAGTGAAGGTGGAGCAGTTTGGCAATAAAGCCAGAGAGGCCAGGTTGAGATGTTGGACATGTGTTGAGGAGGAATAGTGGATATATTGTATAAAGAATTTTGGAGATGGAGCTGCAGGGCAGAAGGAGAAGAGGAAGACCTCAGAGAGGGTTTATGGATGTACTGAAGGTGGACATGGAGATGGTTGGTGTAACAGTAGAGGAGGCAGGGGATATGGCAAGATGGAGGCAGATGATCTGCTGTGATGACCCCTAAAGGGAGCAGCCGAAAGAAGAAGAAAGATGTGTGTATAATTTCTCCTCCATTTTTCAGATGGGAAAATGTGACATGTGCACATCAATAACTAAGTTGATGGATCAACAGAGCAACTATATCTTACAGGTGCAGTAACACTATGCCTCCCTCTGATATAATGACAGCACAACTGTTGTTAACTGCACTGATTAGGGGTTTATTCCTAAATGTGAGAACTGTAATGTGAAATCACACAATGAAATTAACAATAGTGTTTATATCTTATTTGAATATAAAATACCCATTAACATAAGTTTTTTTTTTTTAAATCAAGAAATGCTCTGAAATGCAAAATTTATGCTATTGTATTATGCAAATAAAGGGTCCACATTGTTCTGCCTCAGTTCTTAATGTCTTTAGGGGTAGGAAACAGAAATGAAAAATGTTATGAAAGGAACAACACTAAATTATACACTGCCCAGGAAAGCAGTTGCAAACACCTTTAGAGGTTGGTGGTGAGTAAAATTTGTTTTAACAAAGGTAGTAACACCTTTAGAGGACGACAGTGAGTAACGTTTGTTTTACAAGTTGTAGTAACACATTTAGAGGGTGATGGTAAGCAAAGTTTATTTCTAACAGGTGTAGTAACTCCATTAGTAAGTGATGGTGAGTAATGTTCATTTTAACAGGTGCAATAACACCTCTAGAGGGCAACAGTGTGTAACGTCTATTCTAAAATGTGTAGTAACTCATTTAGAGGATGAAAATGAATAATATTTATTCTAACATTCTAACTATTCTAACAGCTGCAATAATACCTTCATTTTTACAGGTGCAATAACTCATTTAGAGTACGACAATGAGTAACATTTATTCTAATAGAAAACACCTGTAGAAACACAGGGCAGTAGTCAGTAACAGGTGCAGTAACATCTTTAGAGGACTATGGCTAGTAAAGTTTAACATTTCAAGTAACAACTTTAGTCTTTTTCTAGTAGGTGCAGTAACTCCATTAGAGGGTGACAATGAATATCATTGATTTTAACAGATGCAGTAACAAATTTAGAGGACTGTGTTGGGTAACATGAGGAGTAACTACTTTAGAGTCATTTTTAAAGGTGCAGAGAGTGGCAGAGTGTAACATTTGTTGTAACAGGTGCAGTAACAAATTTAGAGGGCAGTGGTGAGTAATGTTTGGTCTCATAGGTGCAGTTAAATCTTTAGAGTGTAGCAGTGAGTAACATTTGTTCTAACAGCAGCAGTAATGCAATCAGAGGGTGATGGTGAGTAAAGTGTGACTAACATTCATTTTAACAGGTGCAGTAACACCTTTAAAGGGGTAGTGTGTAATGTTTGTTCTAACAGGTGCAGTAACACTTTTTGAGACCAGTGGTCAGTAATGTTTGTTCTAACAGGTGCAGTACATCCTTTAGAGGGCTGCAGTGAATAATGTTTTGTTTTATTAGGCTCAGTAACACCTTCAGAGGGTGGCAGTGAGTAACATTTGTTCTAACAGGTGTAATAACAGTTTTAGACAGCTGTGGTGAGTTTAATTTGTTCTAACAGGTGCAGTAACACTTTTAGTGGGCTGTAGTGAATAACATTTTGTTTAAACATGTGCAGTAGCACCTTTAGAGGGCTGTGGTGGGTAATGTTTATTTTAATAGGTGGAGTACCTCCTTTAGAAGGCTGCATTAACTTATGTTTTGTTCTAACAGGTGCAGTAATACCTTTAGATGGTGACCGTGAGTAGCCTATTGTTTAACAGGTGCAGTAACATCTTTAGAGGGAAGTGGTGAGTAACGTTTTGTTGTATCAGGTGCAGAAACACTTTGAGAGGGCAGCAGTGAGTAACATTTGTTCTAACAATTTGTTCTAATCATTTAAACCTTTAGAGGACGGTAGTGAACAATGTTTGTTTTAACAGGTGCAGTGGTACCTTTAGAGGCTTTTTTTTCTGACAGGTGCAGTAACACAGTTAAATGGCAGTGGTGAGTAGTGTATGTACTAACAGTTTCAGTAACTCCTTAACAGGGTGACAGTGTGTAATGTTTGTTTTCACCTGTACAGTAACAGCTATGAAAGGCAACAATGATTAAGTTTTGTTATAATAGGTTTCACTTTAAGAGGGCTGCAGTTAGTAATATTTGTTCTAACAGGTGCAGTTACACCTTTAGTGGGCAGAGGGGAGTAAGGTTTTGTTCTAATATGTGCAGTAATTCATTTAGAGTGCGATGGTGAGTGTTGTTTCTTCTAATAGGTGCTGTAATTCTTTTAGATGGTGATAGAAAGCAATGTTCACAGGTGCTGTAGTACCTTTAGAAGGCAGTGGTAGTAACGTTTTTTCTTACTGGTGCATTAACACCTTTAGTGGGTGGCAGGGAGTAATGTTTTATGACAGATGCAGTAACGTTTCGATGGCAGTGGTGAGTATTATTTGTTCTAAAAGGTGCAATAACACATTTAGAGGGTAATGGTGAGTAATGTTTAACAAGTGCAGTAACTCTTCTAGTGGGTGACGGTGAGTAATGTTATTGTTAACAGGTGGAGTAAAATGGTTAGACAGCAGTGGTATGTAACCTTTGTTCTAACAGGTGCAGTAACACTGGGTAGTGATTAAGGTTTTTTGCTAGCAAAGGCTTCGACCTCAGTTTCCTGCCTTGTCTGGACTCCTGTCCTTGTATCTTTCCATCTTGCCTCCACCACTGCTGACTAACACATGACAGGTGTCAGAGCGAGTCAGGCATTGCTTAATAATCTGTTTTGTTTTGCATGTTCCCCAGAGTCCTCCCCCATGTGGAGCACTTGGGTGTGAAACCTTGGTCCTACATCTTGAGGGCTTCAAGCTTGTGGGTGGTAGAAGCTGTGATTAGCAGCCTGGGCCAGCAGCTGTAGGCGCAGGGACAGATATCCACAGCTCCAGAAGGCCTAACACTAGTTCAAACAGGCTGTAGGCATTAGTCTACAACTGAGCCATACTTAAAGACACTGTCCACTACAAAGATTTATAGAAGCATTGTTCTCAAGCAATTAGTCATTATTAGCTGGGAGTTTGCTGTTGGAGTATCACCCTTTACTTCATAGTTCTTTATAGTACATTATATGCTTTATAGTTCATGTTGCAACACTGCCATGAGCAGGATTTGATTGTTTTCAGTCCTACAAGAGTGAGAGCCCCAGTGAGGTAATTTCAGGCTTTGGATAACTAGTTCTGGCATTTTGTCAAGTCATGGGTGCCATGAGTGCAACAACATTTTGGTAAATTTTGGTACTCCTTCTGTCCTCCCATTCCCTTAACAACCCTTTTCAGGTTGATGAACTGAGTGTATCACACCCATAATACAAATCGTTGCAGCACATAGACTGACCAGCCATAACATATTTCTACACTCCATTTTATCAGCTCCTCTGAGCATACAGGAGCACTTTGCTGTTCTATGATTACAGACTGTAGTGCATCTATTTCTCTGCATACTTTGTTATCTTCCTGTCATCATGATCTTCAGTGGTTAGGACCCCATGGGGTGTATCTCTCCACCATTTTAATGAAATGTGAGGAAATAACCCGTTTAAATCCAGAATCTTCTCAGAAGTCAGTAAAGCAGTGCGTCTGACATCAAACAATGTATTCATTGGCATTAGGTGTAATAACCTTCTGTGAGGAGCTTTTAGATGTTCATATGTCTGCTTTCATTCACCACAGCTGTCTGATTGAGTTTTTCATACTAATCACTCATAACCCACTTTGAACTGTAACATATTAATTATGTAGGAATTTAAAAAAATGGGGAGAAATTCCCTTTAACCATGTGTCTTTCATATTGTATTATTGTTTAAGAATAACACAAGTAAAGTGGTAAGCAATGATAATGGATGAATTGATCTATAGCAGCATAATGGTTGGTGTTGGGTATGTAATGGACTGCCTGCTCATGAATGATTGCACCAGCATACAGAGAGAGTGAGAGAGGAGGTGAGAGAGAGGGTGAAATATATATATATATATATATATATATATATATATATATATATATATATATATACAAAGAGAGAGAGAGAGAGAGAGAGAGAGAGAATGTGGCAGAAGTTGAGAAAGAGGACATGTGACACATCACCTCTTCGCTGACACTCTACAAAAGTTTTTGCTTGACTGGGCCGCCGTTTGTTCACTTGGCCAACCGTGACCCCCTTCCGCTCAGATACACTCACCCACACACACACACACACACACACACACACACACACACACACACATACTCCTCCACTCGCAGTTCTTTGCAGATCTCCAGCCCAAGAGATTTCTCAACAAATATGAATGATGGTGAGTGAATCCTGCTTCAGCTATGAACACACACACACACACACAAACACACACACACAAACACACAGGTGCATATGGTGCTACATACACTCCATTACAACCATTGACAGGGATAATTGGCTGATATTAATTAACCACAAATCCATGGCAACATCAACTGTTTCTGGGATTCAATCCTATGACCTTCTTGAGTGGTCTCTTAACTCTTAGAACACAAGATCCCCTCTTTGCAGGCAGTTACATGCTGTTTTCTAGGCTTCATATCTCAGGATCAGAGTCACCTACAGCCAGGTTTTATTTTGATCACTGTTGGGAATTTTGAAGAACTCAAGAATAGTATTGTGTTTCAGCTCAAAAACACTCTGGAATCAATTTCCAACACAACTCATGAGATATTAAGTGTTTCTAGCTCTTGTAAGCTTATTGTAGGTGCAAATACATTTTTGATGAAAACATGGTCAAATTCAAATTTTTACATCTCAAAATGAAGATTATTAACAATATTTTTTTTAATTATATTTTTATGTTTAGATGAATAAATGGGAAACTACAAAAACATCCCTCAAAGCTGGGCAAAAAGGCATAAGGTTCATTTTTCTGGAGCAGTATCAGTTAGTGTTTAAGACCAGTACTGAAACCAGACACAAAATATTCAAATCAGAAACTCTATGTAGTGTGTGTGCGTGTGTGTGTGTGTGTGTGTGTGTGTGTGTGTGTGTGTGTGTGTGTGTGTGTGTGTGTGTGTGTGTCTGTATGTAGGCAGCAGTGCGTGGGCTGACAAAGTCTCGAGCTGAAGATTCAGATTCTGATACAGACAGAGTTTAAATTAGACCCCTGGGAGAACAGTGCACAGTGAGGAGAGGAGCATAGCGATGGAAGGAAGAGGAGAAAAGAGAAAATAGATGAAAGGAGTGGAGAAGAATAGGAAACACAGGACATGAAAAAAGAAGAGAGGAGGAAGGGGACTAGAAAGAGGACAGATGGAGTAGACCAAGGGTCTTTAATTAAAGCTCAATAAGGTCCAGTTAGAGAGAGTATTCCCAAGTTGAGGTCCAGAACATCATCTAACTGCATTCTGTTTCACGTCGAGTAGTTCTATCAGTATTTTATATCCCAATAATTGAACATCCAATCAGATAACAGTATTCATGTGTAACTCTTTACAATAAGGGTCTATTAAGTAACAGAATTTATGAATAAACACAAATAAATTAATTTGTTAATTAATGCTACTTAGCACAAAGGCATTACTAAATATGTGAGAAACAGCCACACACAGACCTCTCTCTCCCAAAAACTAACCATAGGAATAATACCTAACCTAACCTAAAGTATTGGGACAACTTATTCATGAGTTGTGTCCTCAGTGTAAAGCATCCTTGGGTATCTGAAAAATCTGTGGAAGGTCTACCAGGAGACTCATATGCCCTTCCTTCATGACCTGGCCTGATTATTGGGCCAACACCAAAGACTTTATCTCCTGACTCTTCTGGTAGAACTTGAAAGGAATAGCATTTTTGTAACATTCATTGTAATGTTCATTAATTTATTACTTAATAATGCCTTAATTAGTGTTAATAAACATTAGTTGAGACAGTATTAAACCATTAATTAATGTTAATTACTTTCCTAATTACTGTTAATGTAAAGCATGTAGTTTCACACTAAACTGGGACCAATAAACATTCTTTTCTCATTTCAGTCAGATTTAACATTTAGAACTCTAGACGAATTTTGGGATGTTTTCATAGTTTGACTTACATTTATTCACCAAATTATATATTTTTTGTTATATTTGATTAATTATTCATAATGATTAGATTGAAAAGGATATTTATAATATGTTCTTCAAATGTACTTGATAGTGGTCCAAAGAAAAATAAATAAATAAATAAAACTGAATGTTATTTATTATTCTTTTATTTTTGCATTTATCAGTGTTATCCCTATTATTTCAAAACTTTTATTCTAAAATGTGATCACTGTGAGCAAAGAAAGAGAGCAATCAACCCCTCCCTTCTCACTTTCCTCTATAACTTTATATCTTGATCAGTGACATCATTAGCCCCACCCCTTTTTGCAGGTTGAGCATTTATTTGTGGACAGAGCAGTAAATGTGCACTGGACGCTCTCTTGGTATTTAGTTGGTCTTCTACTTTGTTATGTGTATACTGTCTATAGGTTATTCTGATCCTGAGTTATATAAATAAATTAGCATCTTAAAATAAAAAGTAATATATCATAATGGAGCTCTACATTACTGCTTTTTCCCATCAGGGGTGCAATGTCATTCATTCTCCTCTGCTTTTCTGGTTGTTCAGCTTATGTGTCCGGAGATCTCTCTGACTGGAGATGTTCTGAATCAACCGCTAAATTGAAACAGCAAAACTGACCATTGTCAGTAGAAAATTAATTGCATGTAAATGCATTTTATCAGCTCTTCTTACCATACACTTTATATAATCATAGTGGATCAGAATCAATAGTGCTGCTGTAGTGTTTGAACACTGTGTATATTAACTGTGTCTCTCTTTTAGACACTCCTTCTTAGTTGTTCCATCTTGTAGATCTAAAATCAGAGACAGAATCTCATCTGGTTCTGCCCAGTTTGTGTTGGTCATCCTTTAGTCCAACAGTGACTAAGAGGTTTAAACACTTCAGCAGCACTGCTGTGTTCATTTAGAAACAAGGAGATCAAAATGTTATGGTTGATCTCTCTTCATTATAGGTTCAGCTGATTGTTCAGTAGCAGCATAAAAACAACTGAAGGCTTGAAATGTGTGCAGCCAAATCTATTGCGAGGCAATGCAATGCATCAGAATTATATCATTTAAAGGTGGGCCAGTGGAGTGGGGGGTGTTTCCACAGCTTGCGTATGCAGATGATTCATGAACATAAGGCGAGAGTAATTATCCCGACTTGTTACTATTACTCTGCCACACTTGCTAAAGAATGTAAAGTGTGGCTCTATCTTCAACTGCCATAATAACTTTAATTATGGTGAAAACATGGCAAATATCACAAGTGGAGTAAAAAAATCCCATGCAATCACAAGGGGAATGTCAATACCACCCATTTGGTCCCCTCTTAACAAGCTTTCCATCATCAAACTGCTTGCCAAGTGTACACTCCAGACATATTGTCTAGCCCTGATGAATCATTACACTGGCCTAAAGGCAGGTGTTTCTTATAAATCAAATAAAAATTGATTTATATAGTGGGGACCCATCATCCTCTGGTCAACTACTTATATATAGTTATTTAGGGGACACTGGACCCCCACACATCTGCTGTAATACTCAGGTAAACTGAAGTAATGTTAGTTTGATGGTGTAAATAATAGTAACAGTAGCAGCTTTTGTAAGTCGCTCTGGACAAGGGAATCTGATAAATGCCATTGATGTAAATGTAAATGTAGCATCTACTTAGGGTCTGTGTAAATTTCTAAATAGTTGGTGATGGCAGGAGGGCAACTAGTCCAGGTCCAGTTACCAGAAGGTGGGCAGCCAATGTGAAGTGGTGGCCAGGGAGCACAGGGTCCTTCTCAGATGGGGCAGAGGAGCTCAAGGTAAGCATTTCATTAGCCCAGGCCAGTGGGTCAACATTGACTCGGAAAAAGTAGAGAGATGTTATTAGATTGGTGTTTAGACCTATGGAGAACAGAGAATATAAACATTACTAATGTGTGGTGAGTGACTCTGGCAGATCTGTCTATAGCAGCCTAACTAAAAGGAGAGAACAAGAAGAAAACATAAAAATGGGAGCATCCTGAAATACTGGCATCCAACTCCTCCACCATCAGAAACCTCAGTGATAATGTGAAGGAGTCTGACAACAGCACCAACATCCCAGTTTACCATAATTTCCTATGTCCATAAACCTCTGGATCTGCTGAGGTAAGGTATTAATTACCAAAAGGTACACTGAACAAGTGAGTTTTCAGCCTAGACTGAGACTGTGTCTGAGTCCCAAACATTATCTGGAAGATTATTCCAGAGATGGGGTGGCTTTGTAATAAATCCAAGATTTTCTATGTATTATACACTCCTTTATTTTCTATCTACTGTATTTTCCAGACTATAAGCCACACCGGACTATAAGCCGCACCCACAAAGTTAAAAAAACAAACAAACTGGAAAATAACATATATAAGAAGAAAAAACTGCACCTCATTATAAGCCACATGGTTTAAAGCGTGGAAAAAAAGTAGCGGCTTATAGTCCGGAAAATATGGTAGGATAATCATTAGGTTTGGTTGATATATACTGTAGTATTGTCTGTGTGACATTGGAAGTCTGTTTATTCCTGTGACTAGGGGTAGCATGTAAAGTGTGAAAATATAACTGTAAATGTAACAGTTAAGATATAAGTGGTCAGTGAAGCACAAGGTAGGTGTTTCCAATGAAGTGGCCAGTGAGTTGAAGCACAATTGTTTCCAATATAGTGGCAAATGTTTTAAAATATGCTTTGGCAGAGGGCTTAAAGACAGAAAATTCCAAAAGCAGGGAATGGTGAGTGACTTGCCCCCTCTGAGACTTGGTAAACACCAGCCCCTCTTGAGCAGAGAGGTACAGGCTTCAGTAAAAGTGCAGGTCAAAAACTTGTCACACTCATCCATCAGGATGAGATGAAAATGGCCAGATGAATCTCAGATTACCTCCTGTTGTGCTGCAAAAGATGTTGAGTGTATGGCAGAAATCTGTCTCCGTCAGGCCGCCATGGGGGCGGTCCATCATCCTCACTGCTTCTAGATGTCTGCGGATTATCTCCTTCACCTCCTCTGCTGGCCTTGTTCTTTTATTCTATTACCATTTCCTGTTTAGTGTTTGATCCTCAGACACTGTCATCAAAGCAATAATTTGTTGAGGAAATGTTTATAATAATTTGTGATCTAAAAAAGAGGTTCTTCAAGGTTCTACATACAGTTTTACTAGTGTGTTTATTGTTTTCTATATTTCTGTATGAATTTGAGACACAACTTCATCAGACCTTCCTAAATATCCTAAAAATAGACAAGGAGAACCAAATGAAACAAATTAGTCAAAAATTTAATTTATAACAAAATTTATTTAAAGATTCAATATTGTATTTCTGTGAGGTCAAAAATATGAGAACCTTTGCTTTCAGTATCTGATGTGACCCCCTTGTACAGTAATACCTGCAACTAAACATTTCCAGGAACTGTTAGCACTGCACAAATTTTAGCCCATCCCCCCATGTAAAACAGCTTCAACTCTGTTATGTTGATGGTTTTCCTCTCATGAACTATATGTTTCATGTCCTTTCACACATTTCTACTTGATTAAGGTCAGGACTTTGAATGAGTCATTCCAAAATATTAACTTTCTTTGATAGAATGACTTGTGTGCTTAGGTCATTGTCTTTTTGTATGATCCACATTCTCTTGGGCTTTAGCTCACAGAAAAATGTTTTGACAATTTTTTTTTAGAATTTGCTTTCATAATACAGAATTCATTGTTCCATCAATGATGGCTTGTCCATGTTATCTTAATCAATCAGCAGATGGACAACAGTGTTCTTTTTGGAGAGAACGTTCTTTAAATCCTGCTTTGGTGATATACATAGAATGATTTAAAAGGTTCTTTTAAAAAGGTTTTCTAACAAAGAAAAGAACCGTTTAATGTTGTAAATGTTTCTTTGAGTCATCATGGTTTCACTCAGAACATAAGAACCCTTTACTTTTACTTAAGAACCCTTGTACCATAGAACTTTATATTGAAGAACCCTTGTTACCAGTATTAAAAAAAATGCTGGTTTATGGTGGTCTTCTGCTAGATGACCCCCCATACCAGTGTTCAGAACTGACCATCATACCAGTGTTTAAAACTAATGTATGCTGGCTTTGTGGTGGTCTGTTGCTGGTAGACCATTATACTAGTGTTGAAAAAAACAATCTATGCTGGTTGATGGTGGTTTGGTACTGGTTGATCATCATTATAGTGTTAAAAAACAATTAAAGTTTATCTGGTTCTGGTTGATCTCCATACTAGTGTCCAGAAACCAAAATATGCTGGTCTATGTTGGACTAGTGCTGTTAGACAACCATATCAGTGTTCAGAAATCAACATATGCTGGTTTATATTGGTCTGGCATTGGTCAACCACCCAGTGTTGAGAAACCAATGTATTTTAGTTTCTACTGGTCTGGAGGTCTATGTGAGCTACTGCTTGACATAATTTGAAGGACGGGTGGATATCTGAGGTATGGCTGAGAGAAAAACAGATGTAAGAGAGATCAGTGAACCAGTCATACTTCAGTGCTGAGCTTGGACAAAGATGAGGCATGTGAAAAGCTGCAAGAAAATGGAAAAAGAAATTGAAGTTGTCGATTACTGAGCTACAGAGAACAGGAGGGCAGGAATATGACAATGTCCTCATCCATCTCTGTGCCCAGTGACTGAATAACATGGCAGAGCTCAGAGGAAAGAAACAGGAGTTTGACAACGTTACCAAAACAGCAAGTGTAACCAGACACAATCTGAGCAATGCGTCATCACCAGCTGTGGCCTTATTTCAGAGACACATGGATACAGCAGGAGCTTCTGCTGCCCAGGCCGTCATACAGAGGGATGGAGCAAAGAGCAGGCCTGTTTTTATTTAGCCTTAGCATTCACACTATCACGTTGCCTGTCTCAATTATAGCTATCTGGACCTGGAATCAGCTCTTGTTTACTTCCACTCCAAAAACATTTTAATCAAAGTAGGAAAATGTATGGGAATTATCCTGTATGAAGCTCTAATAACATCGTATCCATCGTATCATAAATATCATCGTAAATCACTTCATATTGTTTCCATTCACTTTTTCAATGATTTATCCCACATTTTCAGTTTGTCTATATATAGTTCACAATAGATTTGTTTCTTTGTGTTTAACAGACACCCTATGCATACATTCCTTGTATTTAATTGAAACTAAATGATGTGAAAGGATTTGTTACAGATTTACATGTTTAAGCATGTACAGAGGCTGTGTGCAGACAGTATAAAAGCAGTTAGCAGCCAGAATCACAATGCTTTGAGTAAGCAGCAGAAGAAGATGCTGCAAGCAATGGGTCAGAAATTCAGAGCAATATTGATTCTGATTTTCAACCAATTCTTTTGTCATTCTTTTGACTTGCTCTTTTGATGCTCTTATGAAGTGATTATTTAGATTAAAGCTGTAATAAAATTAATATCCAAAGTAAAGCAATAATAACATTACGAATGAAAATCCAATAACAATAATATCCAGACTGAAGCTCTAGTAACATTCATATCCAGAATAAAGCTCCAATAACATTAATATCAAGAATGAATCTCTAATAATTTTAGAATCCAGAATTAAGTTCTCATAACATTAATATCCAAAATGAAGCTCTTTTAACATTAATAATAAGAATGAAGCTCTAATAATGTTAATGTCCAGAATGAAGCGCTACTGAAATTAATATCCAGAATAAAGCTCTAATAACATTAAAATCTAGAGTTGAGTTCTAAAACATTAATATTCACAATGTAGCTCTAATTTTCCAGAATGAAACTCTAGTAACATTAATATCCAATATGAAGCTGTTATAATGTTAACTGAGATAACATTAATATCCAGAATTAACCTCTAATAACATTAATCTCCAAAATTAAATCCTATCAATAGTCTTGTGAATTATGTCCTAATAATTTAATATCCAGAATGAAACTCTAATAATATCCAGAATTAAGTTCTAATAATTGTATAATCCAGAATGATGCTATCATTATGGTAATTTCAAAGATGAAGCTCTCATGTATGTATTATGCATGTATGTATGTATGTATGTATGTATGTGACATGTGTGTCTCTTGTCAGCCCTGTCTTCCCTGTCAGTGTCAGTGCTCCTTAGCACATGGTTGGTTTGTTTTGGTTCTGTCATCTCCCTTGCTCTGCCCATTCCCTCTCTTTCAGCCAGTCTTTGTAAGTCCTTGATGTCGAAGATGTTAATGTCACTTCTTGTAGATGTTATTCTTGTGTTTGTTATAGGTGTCCATTTGGTTTGATAGTTTGTGTTTTGTTTACTTAGTGTTTAAGATCTGTTACATGAACTCTCAGAACTATAAACTTTCTACCTCAGTAACTGCTGTTATCATGTACATCTATATGTTACAGTATGTTACATATCTCAGCACCTTATCCTCACCATGAACACTTTATTTCATTGTACAGTTCGGTATTGCACTGTCCTGTCCTGTCTGTCAAACTGTCTCTTGTTTACTGTATTTATTGTATTTATTGTAGTGTTTGCACTTTATGTTGTCCTATTGTTTTGCTGCTCTATGTCGCACCTTGGTTCCGGAGGAACGCAATTTTGTTACACTGTGTACCTGTACTCGGATTTAATGACAATAAAAAAGCCTTGACCTTGACGTGACAGAAGGACTCACCAAACCTATAGAGGCAGCAGTGTTTCCCAGTTTTTTGGCAGCAGACTGGCTTTTTGGAGCAGGCCATTTGGGGACGAGTTGCAGAGGCAGGACGTGGCCAAACCCAGCGGTCGTAGGAAGCGCCATAAGCGGCATGCTTGGGTTTCCCCCTCGCTTGAGGGCCACCCCTCTAGCGGTGGGGAAAATTTTGGTGGGGGGCTAAGAGTTTGCTCCGCAACTCTTGAGCCTGATGTGGCGAGAGAGGAAGCATGCTGGGACAGGGCTGATGGGGGGTCTGGGCTGAAGGACATGGCAGGTGTCTGGCAGATGACTATCCAGCCCAGCCCCCATACCCCAGCAGCTTCAGGGGAGCCAGCTCCCTGAGCCCTGTGGGCTGCAGCGGGGAGCACCGCTGAGCCTGCGCTGCTGAGGGCGTTTGAATCACTTGCTGTGACTGCTCCCGTCAAGGCAGCACCTGGAGTGATAGTTTTAGAGATTTAGAGATTGGGTGCTGCCTCTTGAAAGGAGGGCGCGTGATGCCATTGTATCCCCGTTTGGCACTCTCCAGAAGGTGGAGGTGTCTGGAGGGTGGAGGGAAGCCCTCGCGAACCCGTCTGGAGGGTGAAGCCAAGCCCTCACGAACCTGTCTGTAGGGCAGAGCCAAGCCCTCGCTAACCTGTCTGGGGGGCGGAGACAAGCCCTCACAAACCTGTCTGGAGGGCGGAGCCAAGCCATCACTAACCTGTCTGGAGGGCGGAGCAAAGCCGCTTTGATCCAGTCCGGAAGCTGGGATCCACAGGTCCATCTCCAGAGCTGGATCTGGAGCCGGTCCAGGAGCTGGGAACCACAGCTCCATCTCCAGAGCTGGAACCGGATCAGGTCCGGAAGCTGGGAACCACAGCTCCATCTCCAGAGCTGGATCCGGTCCGGGAGCAGGGAAACACAGCTCCATCTCCAGAGCCGGATCCGGTCCGGGAGCAGGTAACCACGGCTCCTTCTCCAGATCCGGATCCAGATCCTGTCCGGGAGCTGGAAACTATGGATCCAGCTCCATCTCCAGATCCAGTCCAGTAGCTGGAATTCATAGCTCCAGATCCAGTGGTCTCTGAGGAGGCTGCAACTAGGACTATGTCTGGACCTCAGCCTGAGGCATCAAGGAGGCCAGCACAGAGACAATACCAAACTGCAGCTGCCTCTCAAACTGGGCCCAGTCTGGCTTCATGGACTATTGGGACTTTTGCCAGATCTGGGCCCATACCGTTTTCCACACCTCAGTCTCAACCTATATCTACTCTGTACCCACGTCTGTACCCGTGTCCTCACCCTTATTTCAACCTTTGTCTAGTTCAGTTCAGTTTAGTTCAGTGTTAGTACCAATATCTGTTCCCATTTTAGTTCCTGTGTCTGTTCCTGTCCCTATTCCCATGCCTGGTTTTGTCATCCCTGTCCCTGTCACCGTTTTTGTGTCTGTCCCTGTCCTTGTATTAGTTCCTGTCCCGGTACCCAGTCCTGTCTCCTCCCGATTCCAGTCCCCAGATGTCAGTGTCTCCAGTTTCAGTCTCCCAAACTCCATTAGTCCCATTGTCTGTCCAGTCTCCAGTCCCATCTCCACAGCCTGTTTGTCCAGCCCAGTCTTTGGTTATGTCACCTGTGTCCCATGTACAGCCCCAATTTCCCCTGATCCAGTCACCTGTTCTGTCCCCGGTCTCGTCTTTATCTCATGTTCCCCAAATGCACCACGTCCGGTCATCTGTCCAGTCTCCTGTTTTGTCTAGTTACCCTTATATCCAGTTGTCTAGGCCTCATGTCCCTTCTCCTGTCCTGTCTACTGTTTCTCCAGTCTGTTCCCCAGTCCAGTCTAGTTTGTCTAATGTCTTCCAGTCACCTCTTCTGTCTAATATATCTTCTGTCTTGTCACCAAATTTGTCTCCTCAGTCCAAGTTCTGAATGTTCCCTGTCAATATCTGGTCCTGTCTGTTTATCTTTTCTGCTTGATTTTCAGGTCCCTCTCCTTCATCAACTCTAGGGAGTCCAGTTTTACGCACCCCAGAGTTGCGCATTGGGAGGATGGCCTACTGTCATGTCTGTCTCTTGTCAGCACTGTCTTCCCTGTCAGTTTCCCCCATGTGCTCCTTAGCGCATGGCTGGTTTGTTTTGGTTCTGTCTCCTCCCTTGCTCTGCCCATTCCCTCTCTTTCAGCCAGTCTTTGTAAGTCCTTGATGTTGAAGATGTTAATGTCATTTCTTGTAGATGTTGTTCTTGTGTTTGTTATAGGAGTCCATTTGTTTTTATAGTTTTTGTTTTGTTTACTTAGTGTTTAAGGTCTGTTTGTTTTGCATTTTGTTTATTACTTATTAAAATTCACAACCCCAGCATTTGCTTCCGAACCCTCATCCTCTGTTCCATCCGTCTGCGCATGACAGTATGTATGCATATATGCAGAATAAAACTCTTAAAATGCTTAAATTAGAATCAAGCTCTTAAAATGTTAAGGTCCAGAATAAAAAAATTATAGCAGTAATATCAAGGATGAAACTCTAATAAAACTAACATCCAAAAATAAGCTAAAATAAAATGAATATCCTGAAATAATTAATTTTCAAAATGAAGACAACAATTAATAACATTAATATCCAGAATGAACATTGAAAACATTGATAGCCAGATTGAAACTCTAATAAGATTCATATATAATACGAATATCTAATAATGTTATTATCCAGAATAAAGCTGTAATAAAGTTGATTGCCAGAATGAATTTCTAATAACATTAATATCCGCAATGAGGCTGTAATAATATTAATATCCAGAATGAAGTTGTAATAACATTACATTGTAATAACATAACCAGAATTAAGCTTTTTATAATGAAGCTCTAGTAACATTAATTTCAACATTTAAATATAGTGAATATCAAGAATGAAGTTCTAATAGCTTTAACACTGGGAATTAAGTTGTAATAACATAAATACCCACAAAGATGTTTTAATAATGTTAATATCCAGATATAATATGAAGGGCTAGTAATATTAGTAATTAGTAACATCAGCCTTGTGTCTGGAAGGTCACTGGTTCGAAGTGCCCTTGAGCAAGGCACTGAATTCCCCATCTGTTTGCTGAGAATAGGGCTGCTCACTCACCCTGGAGTGTGAATTCACTAGTGTGTATGTGTGTATCACTGTGTGTGGATGGGTAATATGCAGAAGTCTAATTCCTGTGTATGTATAACACAATGGGTCAAATGAGTATAATTATTTTTATTTAAGTTGAAATAACTTTAATTTCCATAACTTTAATGAACATCTAATAATGATAATTACCTGTATGAAGCTAATAACATTGTTATTGAGAACAAAGCTCTAATAACATTTATGTGCAAAATGAAGCTTTATTAATGTGATTATCCTGAATGAAGCTCTGAGAGCTGGTAATATTACTGTACTGAAGTGAAGAATGTTCACTGAACTGTGGGAATCCAGCCCAGCTACACTCCATTCAAAATCCAGCGTAGGTAGTGTGTCTCCACAGCGCCTTGGCTTTCAAAAGCTTATAGCGTGGGTGAGTGACCTTTGCCCTGGACAGCATTGCACAGTTACTTCCTATTCAGGGAAGCTTTAAAAAGTCTCCCCATAATGCACTCAGGATCACTCAAGATCTCACAGCCTATCAGAAGGTACCTTCAAGTTCCTGTGTTCGTCAGAATACCATTCATTTACCTTCAGTGGGATAAACTCTATTCTAGACCCACCCACTCAATTTGTTCACTATTTATTCCCATTAACAAGTTAAAACTCTCTCATTACATGGTGTTGGTGTTTTGAATTGATGGCTTTTGACAATCACAGAGCCCTTGAAAACACAAAAGAAAATATATATTTTTTAGATTTCCTACTATTTTACCCAATAATGTTAAAATCAAGAATGAAGCTCTGTCATTAATATTCAGAATGAAGCTCTAGTAATATTAATATAAAAAAAATGAAGCTCTAGTAATGCTAATATCCATAATGAAGGTTTAGTAACATTCATATTCAGAATGAAGCTCTAATAACATATCCACAATAAAGCACTAATGATGTTAAAACCCAAATGACCTTAATATCCATAATGAAGCTCTACAAATGTGAATAGCTAGAATTAGTTTTAATAACATTAATATTCACAATAAAGCTCTAATAATGTCAATATCCAAATTGAAGCTCTAATAAATTACCTAGTATGAAGCTCTAGGAAATTTAATAGCCTGAATGAAGCTCCAATAACATTAATATACTGAAGGAAATTCTAATTTCTAAGTAAATATCCAGAAAGACATTAATTACTTTCCTGTATGAAGTGCTAACATTAACATCCAGAATGAAATTCTAATAATGTTAATATTCAGTTAATATTAAGCTTTAATTACATCACTATCCCACATTAACCTCAAATAACATTAATAACCAATATGAAACTCTAATAACATTAATATCTAGAATTAAGTTCTAGTAACATTAATACTCAAAATGAAGTTCTAGTGACAATGACGTTCAAAATGAAGTTCTAATAACATTAATTTCCAGAATGAAGGCATAATAACATTCATATCCAGAAACCTCTAATAACACTAATTTTTAGACTGAAACTCAAATAACATTAATATCCCAAATTAAATTCTATTAACATTAATATCCAAAATGAAGTTCTAATAACAATAATACCCACAATAAAGTACTAATACTGTTAATATCCAAAATAATGCTATAATATCATTAATTTTCAGAATGAAGCTCTAATAACATTAATGTCCAGTATGATACTCTTATAATGTGATTGTCCAGAATGAAACTCTAATAACTTTAATATTCAGATCTAAGCTCTATTTACATCAATATCCCAAATGAAGCTCTTATAACTTGATTATTTAAAATTAAGTTCTAATAACAATAATATCCAGAATGAAGCTCTAATAACATTGATATCCAGAATTAAGATCTAATAATACCAATAATCTCCAGTATGAAGCTCTACAAGCATTAATACCTGGAATGAAGCTCTAATAATTTTAAGAGCCATAATTAAGTTCAAGTAACTTTAATGTTAATATCCAGAAAGAAGCCCTGATAATTTAATACTCAAAATTAAGCTCTAATAACATTAATCTGTAGAATTAAGCCCTAATAAAGGTAACATCCAAAATTAAGCTCTAGTAACATCAATATCAACAATAAAGCTCTAATACTGCTAAAATCTACAACTTTTGCTCTACTAACAAAAGTATCCAGAATGAAGGTCTAATCGTTTTTATATCCAGAATTAAGCTGTAGTAACATTAATTGTAATTTTATATTACTGAATATAATAACTGGCGATTGATCAAACAAGTGATTGTGTATTTTAGTTTAGTTTAGTTCATCCAGAATGTTAGTGCTCTACATGAAGACTCTTCTGAGAGCTGGTGATATTACTGTACTGAACTGAAGAAGCTTCACTGAACTGTGGGAATCTAGTCTGTGTGTAGCCCAGTTATATGCCATTCTCGAACATAGGTAGTGTGTCTCCGCAGCAAATTTCAAAAGCTTGTAGCATGGGTGAGTGACTTTTGACACTGGACAGTATTGCACAGTGCCTTCCTATTTAGTGTAGCTTTCAAACGTCTTCCTATAAAGCACTCCAGATCTCACAGCCTATCAGATGGTATCTTCAAGTTCCTGTGTTCATAAGAATACCATTTATATACCTTCAGTGGGAGGTCAGTTTGTCACTGTTTATTCCCATTAGCAAGTTAAAACTCTCTCATCATATGATGTTAAAAATTGCCCCTTGCGACTATATTTACTATTGCTTCAATAATGTTAACATCCATAATGAAGCTTTAATATCATTAATACCCCCAATTAAACTCTAATACCTTTCATATCCAGAACATTAAAAATCCAGAAATAACATTACTATCTGGAATGAATCACTAATAATGTTAATATCAGTATCGCACAGTGCCTTCCTATTCAGTGTAGCTTTAAAAGGTCTTCCTACAAAGCACTTAGGACCACTCAGAATCTCCCTTCCTACCAGAAGGTATACCAGGAATTCCTGTGTTAATCACAGTGCCATTCAGTGGGACCATCAGTGGGAAAAACTGTTTCCCATTGGCAAGATAAAACTATCATATGATGGAAAAAAATGGAAGCTTTTGACAAGCACTGAGCCCTTGAGGACCCCGAAGAAAATTTTTCATGTTGTACATGTAAATGTACATGTTGGGGGGGGGGGTGGGGGGGGCATTATAAACTAATGTTTCAGCCTACAGCTTTTTAGTCAGTATTGTTTTTGTTTTAATTACTACAGTCATAATTTAATATTTGTTATCCTTATTGTGTTTATTTTATGTGTACTCATTTTGGAAGACCAAAATAAACAGATAAACTAAACTAAACTACACGGATTCACACTTCAGGGGTGGAGCAACAGTCTAACTGAGAAACAAAGGTCTCTAATTTGATGGGGATTCCAACCTGAAGATGGGAATAAAAAGTTAACAGAGGGGAAGAAGCTTATGCAATATTTAATCAGCTACAGATCATTTACTAATGTTTAGTACTATGATAATCCAATCAATATGTATTGTTGACCCAACTCGAAAAAAAATTATGACTCAAAACAGTTTAACAGAATAGTTTGGCTCACTATTTTGCTAGAGTTCTGAGACAATCTTGGCTCCAAAACCTGTTTTAAACCACATACTATTAAAATTGTGATGGGATATATGCAGGGTGTTGTGCTGCAAAAATAGTGTCATAAGAGAACTATGTTCTCAGTTTAGTCATCAACTTATCAACATATTTAGGCAACTTGAACTGCTTCCATAATGCCCAAATAAAGCATCTGGCATCCCCAGACTGGGAGGCTATTGACAATGAAGCACTGAACCCTTATGACTTCCTTACACTTGATGAGCTGCAGTTACACTGTAGGGCCACCCTAGAGCATACAAACACAGTTCTGAGTAAACTGACCTTTTCCTTCTTTCTTAGACACAGAAATATATATAAATTCACACCTCTGAGATGGAACCGTCTAACTGCTGGCTTAATATGTACTGTTAGTCAAACTTGTTGAGCTAATTCAAAAACACTTTGCTACAAAGGGTTTTTGAGTGGTGAAGAAGCATGCTTTGTTTTGGAAAGAACCCTATTTGTTAGAGATGTATGAGTGTGAAGAAACTTCACTTGATGTAAAGGTTCTCTATGAACTCAAAGATTACACTATGTAACAATTAAAAAAAAATGTTCCCAGTTGTTAAGTGTGTTTTCCCAATTATTTGTGCCTTAAATGAAAATGTTATTATTCCTGGAAAACATTGCTTTTCTTGTTAGCACAATGATATTTTGAAATGTATCTATTCAGTGCTGAATATAGAGTTCATGAAGCTTCTGGAATTCTGGAAGAAGTTTCTTGAACTGTACAGAATTATCTAGAAATTTCTGGGACTGTAGCTGAGGGGCGGAAGTCATACTACCCTAACCAAAAAGACCTCAACAACATGATCAGAGACCTTGGTCTCACCAAGTCCAACACTGAGCTTCTGACATCAAGGCTCAAGCAATGGAACTTACTAGATAAAAGTCACAGATCAAAGGTAGTGTCACCAAGTTTTTTCCAGCTTCTTCAGTCATCAAGATTGACTGTGGTTCTGCAACAATGTTGCCGGTCTGTTCGAGGCTATAGGTATCACCTGTAACCCAAAAGAGTGTCGCCTCTTCATAGACAGTTCATGCAAGAGCCTCAAAGCCCTGCTGCTTCACAATAGGAACAAATATCCATCTCTTCCCGTAGCTCACTCAATGCACATGAAAGAGGAATATACCAGTGTCAAGATGTTGCTAGGTGCTTTGAAGTATGAGAAGTATGAATTGGAAGTTATCAGAGATTTCAAAATGGTGTCACTCCGGATGGGCCTCCAAGGTGGTTGTAAAAAGTATCCTTGCTTTATTTGCCTTTGGGACAGCCAGAATACTGAAGTGCACTATCACAGGCAGGACTGGCCTCAGCGGACAGAGTTTTCTGTTAAGAAGAACAACGTAAAAGTGGGAGCCACCTGTGGACCCCCACAAGGTTCTGATGCCACCACTACACAATAAAGATCATAGAGTGCAGCGAATTTCCCAAGAAGCTGAATAGGAAGGAGAGAGCAGCTTGGAACAGTTTCATTGCAGTGGTTCACAGCTTCCTAGGCAATCATAAAGATGAAAACTATTCACAACTGGTTCAGATTCTGATAAAGAACTGTGCTGCAATGAGCTGCAGGATGTCACTCAAAATCCATATTCTTGATGCTCATCTTGGTAAGTTCAAAGAGAACATGGGAGCTTATTCAGAGGAGCAAGGCGAGCACTTTCACCAGACCATTATGAACTTTGAATGCCATAACCAAGGAAAATATAACGAGAACATGATGGGCGACTATATTTGGGCACTGCTTTGTGAAACTGATTTGCAGTATAGTCATAAATCTCAGAAAACCACACACTTCTGAATGGTTTTTGGTAATCTGTGTAAATTTGCAATGCATATAGTGTTCTTAGTCTGACTATATGAATGAGAAGATGCAAAATTGACTATTTCTATACTGAAAATGTGTAAATTTCTTTGCCGTGGACACAGAAGTGAAGTTTATGATGAATGTAGGCAATTCTGCATTTGTTTTAGACATAAGCAATTGGAATATAATATACACTAGAAGGTTAGGAATACAAATTGTGTTACATTGTGTTATTTGCATTCTAAAGTTCCTTATATTTAAGAGTGCGCTTTATTATAAGGGTTCAAATATAATAACATTTCTCTTTTTCACTGCTATCTAGAAAATGTTGCTTACTACAGTACTTCTTAAGTTGTTCAGACTTTAAGAAAACATTAGTTATGTCCAAACTTTCAGGTGACACTTTAAGCCAGCATGGCCTTTCTAAGCTGATCTCCAATTGATGATTCCCCACCAGGTTGGTTTATATTGTACCTGCTCGAGCCAGCCAGCTCACACAAATCCATTATCCTCGTCCTTCACTCCTCACCTCTAAAAGAGAGGTGGGGAGAAATCACCTGAGGTCTCAGCAACACAGCCCTGCTCACTTTGAACTAAAGACAGATCAGCTTGCTGGAATTGGCTCCAGAAAAAAACAGGAATGACTGTGAGTGTGCAAATGGTACATGTCAATGATACTGAAGGTGAGAACATCCTTGAGAGGACCACCAGTGACTCAACAGGAAACCGAGGGAGATAAATGAGATTAATGCAAAATTATCATATCATCCAAAAAGGTGTAGTTGTACATTTCAGAACAGAGCTGTGGAAGCAGCTCTAATCTACCCTGGACTGTGGAGAGCATCCTCAAAGATATATCTCTAGATATATAGATATTTAGAGCTATATATTTCTATATAATCACCTTCAATATTGGGCTTCATTTATTTTAAAGTGAGTGTAGGAATGTCATTTACAATGTGTTTGACTAAAAAAGTTAACTGTTGTAGCTATCTACTCTTGCAGAGCCTGTTTGCTGTTTGTTTGACATTTGTTTGCTGGTTGTTTGCTACTTGTGCAACTTGTGAAACTCCTTTTTCCATATTAACTATTCTTAGATTGTTTTTCAGACTTTTTTGCAGCTCTCAGAAAGTGCAGTAGCTGTTTTCTCTGGCTGGTTTGTTTGCTGTTTGGTGTAAGTTGTTTTATTCTACACAAAAGCGGTGACTACCAGTTTAACCATGTCTGCTGCTGATCTGTTTACTTTCTCAGAGTGTGGCATGTTTAATGTAAACCCCTTTTCCAGCTCTAGTGATAATAATAGTGATAGTGTTTGTACTAAGTGTCAGATAGTTATCTCCCTGCTGGAAAAGGTGGACAAGATAGAGGTATGTATCTAGGGTTTACTGAAGGACAGAGAGTTAGAGTGCTCAGTATTAGCAGCCACGGGTGCCTCAGGGAGAGTCAGCACCCCCTCAACTCTGGCATCAGAGTCTTCACAGCAGGGCGAATGTGTGACGTCTCGGCGGCATTGTCATAAAGCTAAGGCTAAGGCCAAAGCTAACCCACACAAACACCACTCCCCTCCTGTTCACGTGTCAAACAGGATTGCCCCACTCAGCGAAACACCCGTTGATGAGCCTGTTCAAAGAACTCTGCTTGTAGGAGATTCTATTGTCTGACACATGAAAATAGCTAGTCCATTAGGGGCACCAGCAGTCACAGTTAACAGTTTACCAGGAGCCAGGGCATTATTGGCATCTTAAATTAGTAAATAGGAAATATTTGAGGATAGTAATCCACGTAGGGTCCAATGATATACATCTGCGGCAAAGTGAAGTGACTAAAGATAATATTAAAGAGGTGATTAAACTGGCCCAGATGATGTCCAATGCCGTAATTTGCTCTGTCCCCTTCCCAATGCGGCGTGGCACTTAAGCCTACAGCAGGCTTACACCATTGAACTGCTGAATGTCCAAGTGATGTTCCAAAAACAATGTGGGCTTTATAGACAATTGGGGAAATTTTGAGGGCAAGCCTGGTCTTTTAGGTAGGAATTGTGTCCACCCCATGTGGGAGGGTGCTGCCTTACTTTCATGCAGCATAGCCCATATTCTGCTAAATAGTCTGCAGAGTAGTATTAACAGCTGCCGACATACCAGAGCCAGGACCAGGCCGCAGACAGACCAGCTAAACGGACCGTCTGCTTTGAGTCACCTAGGTGTATTGAGACTGTGTCTGTGCCCCAAACTAAAGCTAAACACAGCCTGTCTTAAAAACTTAATCAACATCCAGACTTCATATTTAAATTATAAAAGTAACACCTCAAATCTAAAGTTTGGTCTACTCAATATTAGACCACTCAATTCAAAGGCAGTCATTGTGAATGAAATTATAAATGATCAGAAGTTCAATGTTTTGAGCCTCAATGAAACTTAGAGTTGACCTGATGAATACCTGGCACTAAATGAAGCCACACCTGAAGGTTATACTTATGTGCACAACCAAAGACTATCAGGTAGAGGAGGTGGAGTCTGTATAATCTACCAAAATATTTTAGAAATTAATCAGATACACTATAACACCTTCACTTCTTTTGAAAGTCTGTCTATTAACATCATTAATCCAGCCACACACAAGAATATAATGCCATTAATTAATCTATATAGACCTCCAGGACCTCCAGGAGTTTTTAAAATAATTTAGTGAATTTGCTGCAGACATAGCAGTCTGCAGTGATAAAGTAATAATTGTAGGAGATTTTAATATTCACTTTGAGAAATCCATCGATCCATTGAAAAAAGGCATTTACCTCAATCCTAGACTCTGTAGGTATTATCCAGAATGTAACTGGGACAACACATTACTGTAATCACACTCTGGATTTGGGGTTGGCATAAATAACTTAAATACTCTTCCCCAAACCACAGCAATTTCAGATCAGTATTTAATTTGCTTAGAGCTATAGTTTAGCCAAAATGTATGTACGTCCCCTCATTACCACCAGATTACTGTCCAACAGATCCAGAGGAGACAATGTAGCACCACTTAAATATAAAAAAGTAAGACAGAAGAAAATCACCCCATGGTACAACAATCAGACTCATACCTTAAAACAGTCAGCGCGAAGGCTAGAACGGAAATGGCGTTCCACTAAACTGGAAGTGTTCCACTCAGCTTGGAAAAACAGCCTAATTGATTATAGAAGGGCTCTCACTAGAGTTCGTTCATATTATTTATCCACAACGATCGACAAAAACAAAACGAATCCCAGAGTACTTTTCAGTGCTATCTCAAAACTTACAAAACATCAGGCAGGTACACCACCTCAGATTCCATCAAATTTCACAAATAATATCTTTATGGACTTTTTCAATCATAAAATAGAAAATATTAGACAGAAAATTCAACCAATAATATTAAATCCAAACAGTTTGTCTTCTGGTCTGACTGATATAGAACAAAATATAGATCTAGAAGAAAAGTTGGAAACCTTTCACCCACTTCCACAGTCAGAATTAGAGAAAATTATTTACTCCTCAAATTCTGCCACCTGCTGTCTAGTAGTTAAGTATCAAACATACTTAAATAAGTAGTAATAAACAGACATGACTTTAACTTCCACTGTTATGCAGATGATAATCAATTGTACATATCAGCCAAACCTTATGATAAAACTAGATTAAAGAAAAGAAAAAAAAGAAAAGAAAAGAAAAGAAAAGAAAAGACTGTATAAAAGATATAAAATCTTGGATGTTGCATAACCTCCTCCTTCTAAATAGTAACAAAACAGAGGTCCTCCTTTTGGGTCCTAAAATTACAAGCGACAAATTATCAGAGACCTAGTTCAGTAGCCAAAAATCTTGGCGTTATAATTGATTCAGATTTATCATTTGACCAACACATAGGTAATATTACTAGGACTGCTTTTCTTCATCTTCATAATATTTCCAAGTTAAGAAATGCCCTATCCTTGCACCCCGCTGAAAAACTAGTGCATGCTTTTATTACCTCAAGGTTAGATTACTGCAATGCCCTATTGTCAGGTTGTTCAACCAGTAGCCTAAATAGACTTCAGTTAGTTCAAAATGCCACAGCCAGGGTCCTAACTAATCTAATACATTAATGACCAAATGCTACACTGAACAAGTAAGTTTTCAGCCTAGACTTGAAGATTGAGACAGTGTCTGAGTCCCAGACATTATCTGGAAGGTTATTCCAGAGCTGGAGGGCTTTGTGAGAAAACCTGCTGAAACCTTCTGAATTTTGGAAACTAATAGGAAGCCAGCACCCTGTGATCTGAGTGATTGTGGTGGCTCATACAGTTAAATTAAATCCTGTAAGTATTCAGGAGCAAGCCCGTGTAGGGCTTTATATGTAAGTAAAAGGATTTTGTAATCAATATGGAATTTGACTGGAAGTCAGTGCAGAGCTGATAAAATTGGACTGATGTGGTTTAATTTTCCAGTTTCTAGTTACAGGCTGCAGATCCAGGGGTTCATGGACATAGGGATCTATGGTAAACTGGGATGTTGGTGCTACCGTCTGACTCTGGTTTGTGACAGTGGAGCAGTTAGACACCAATGTTTCAGGATGCTTCCATGTTTGTTCCCTTCTGGTTCTCTCCTTAGTTGTATAGTCAGATCTGCCGGAGTCACTCGCCATACTCTGGTAATGTTTACATTCTCTATTCTCTTTTTAAATTTCAAACTAATTCATCTCTCCATCTTTTCTGAGTTAACGATGACCCACCAGCCTGAGCTGATTAGGTCCTAACCTCAAGCTCTTCTGCCCCATCTGAGAAGGACCCCAAGCTCCCCTGATACATCTTTACATTGGCTTTCCATCTTTAGGCTACTGGACCTGGACTACTTTCATACCCTGCAATGGACTAGCTGCTCACCCACCATCACCAACTGTAGAAATGTACTGTTACTATTATGTCCACCAGCGAACTAACATTACTTCAGTATACCCAAGTATTAGAACAGAGGTGTAGGGGTCCCCTAACTGTGTATAAGTAGTTTGACCAGAGGAGGATGGGACCTCCCCTTGTGAGCCTGGTTCCTCCCAAGCTCTGAGGGAGTTTTTCCTTACCACTGTCGCCATTTGGGACCTTTCACTTATCCTTCGTTCCTATGTTAATCTTTTTATTTCTTGACTTATGTGAAGCTGCTCTATGACAACTTCAGTTGTGAAGAGCTCTATACAAATAATGTTGAATGTTGATTAAAATGGTAGAAGGATACATGGTGTTATGCTGCAAAATAAAGTCCTTAAAGCAAAACATCAGGTTCGCATCAACGTTTCATGCTTCACCTGCTTCTCTTTTTAATAATATTCAACCACCGCAGTCCATAAGTAATGCCCAAACTGGGAGACTTGTGAGAGTGTGGCACTGAGCCCTTGGTGGCATTTAAACCTTTTACCGACACACGCTTTATGAGCTGCACTTAGACCATAGGCCACCCAAGAGTTCTAGAATTGAACTACATACAAACAGATGTGATTACATGTACCTTTTTTCTTTCTTGGCTACAGAAACATACACAGATTCACACCTTTGAGGAGGAACTCTTTAACTGTCTAACTGCTGGCTTGGCAAGAAACAAGAGAACATGAGTTCAAATCCTATACAATTCTCCAGGGTCAGATGTCTGATAATGAGACCTTCTGACCTGCAGATGGGAATATACAGTATATAAATGAAGAGGGAGTAGCTACGGACAAAACTCCTTATCTAATATTTAATCAATTTCAGCTGCAACTGAGGCTCAACTCAATATGTACCATTAATCGAAAACAAAACAAAACAAAACAAAACAAAACAAAACAAAGCAAAACAAAACAAAACAAAACAAAACAAAACAAAACAAAACAAAACAAAACAAAACAAAACATAAAAGTGGACAGCATTGGTGAATGGAAGCAGATGTCTGAACCTCTAAAAGCTCCTTACTGAAAGTTAATACAGTAAGTTTATGAATGAACTTTCTGATACCTGACACATTGTTTAGATATTAAGGCCCTTCCCCAGTTCTTGGGGAATATACTTTGCCTTGCATGATCATACCAACACTGTAGTACCTTAACCAAAAGAACCCACGGTGACATATGTGTCACAGACTCTTTAAAAGGTTTAGCATTTTCCAAATTCATCTTTATCCTTAATTTTTCCTAATTGAGTCCCTAAGTGACATCCACTTAACATCCTGGATAAGGTCACATGACAATTTGGGAATGTGTGTACATGTGACCACATTTTAAAAATGGTGGTGTGCTTGACTAGCCCATGACAGAAAAACAGCTCCTCTTTTGTGTTTTTGTTTTTAAAAGGTATGTTACAACCCATTTAACAGTTTCAGTGAATAAATAACTTGTCCAGTAATACATATAACCTATTCTAACTGCATTTAAAAAAAAAATGATGAAATTAGAGCTATGTTGTTGTGACGTATATGTTACATCGGGATTTTGACCTTAAAATAGTGGGAAGATATGTCATGTGACCTATTTGTCACGATAAGAAAAATGTTAAGTACATGCTCAATTTTTTAACTGATTAAATTATTTTGAATATACATATATTATGTTGTTCAGTCAAAATTATATTTAAATTAATGTAAGCAAAAAATAATAAATTATTAGAAATTAATTAAATTATTAAATTATTTTGTTATTTGATGCATTATATTGGTTTGTAGTATGAGCACCAAAGTCGTACTGGATATCATCAATGGAGATGAGAGTGAGTTTGAGGAATGTGAAGATATCTCAGATAAAGATCCTGAAGACCCTGACTACACTCCCTGCAACAAAGACATGGAGTCAAGTGGTTCTGATGATTCAGACAGTAGTGAATCAAATTTAGATGATGTACCACAACCAGCTTTGAATACCAAACAGCAAAATACAACCATCCAAGGAAGAAAAATTTTTTTCCTGGAGAAAGAAATCATTTGAACCCCCAAATTTAAAGGACAGAGTGTTACACCTCCAGATGATCTTCAAACTCCACTGGAGTACTTCAGAAAGTTCATTACAGCAGAAATGCTTCAGTTGTGTGTTTGTTTGTTTGGTGGAACAAACAAATGTGTACAGTGTTCAAAAATCTGAATACCACAGAAATGTTACCACCACTTTTAACAAACTGGTAATATTGATTGGCCTTTACGTGTGCGTGGGTCTCTGCCAAATGTCTGGAAATCTTGCACACTGGGAAAATGACACAAGGTGTCCCATGGTAGCAGATATTATGTCACATAACCGTTTTCAGATCTTGTTATGTCTACATTTCACAGACAACACTGATATGTTGAACAGGTAAGCAGAGGATAAGTGATGGAAGATCAGTCCATGGCTTGATATGTTCCGCAAACAATGCCTAGCTATCACCCCAGAGGAGCACAAATCTATCGATGAACAAATGGTTCCCTTCAGAGGGACATGCAGCCCAATTTCTGGCAGCAATTTTCAGGCAAATTATTATGCTAGGCATTGTAAATGCATGGTTGATCTACTGCCATGACTGTAGACTACTTGGTGTCCAGAAACCACTAAAACAAAGGATCATCCAAATAGAGGTTGCTACTAGCCTGATTCTTGTACAGTCACAAAGGGGTCAGAATACGTGTTTACATTTACATTTACATTTACATTTGCAGCATTTAGCAGACGCCCTTATCCAGAGCGACTTACAAAGTGCTTTGCTGTTTACTTAGAACATCCTTAGCTAGTAGATAAGGCTGGAATCTAGAGATTCCACACATTTAGACCGTGTTGAAACAAAAGTCTTTATGGAGTTAAGTACTCCTGAAACAGATCAGTCTTCAGTCTGCGTTTGAAGACAGTGAGGGACTCGGCTGCTTGGACTCCCAGGGGAAGTTCGTTCCACCATTTTGGTGCCAGAACAGAAAAGAGTCTGGATGCATGTTTACCTTGCATCTTGAGGGATGGTGGGTCAAGCCGAGCTGTACTTGAAGCTCGAAGGGCTCTTGTTGCAGCTCGAGTTTTGACCATTGCCATCATGTATGGAGGGGCTGGTCCATTTTTGGCTTTGTAGGTCAGCATCAAGGTTTTGAATCTGATGCGGGCAGCTACAGGGAGCCAATGAAGGGAACGCAGCAGAGGAGTTACGTGACTGGTTAGGAACAGGTAAAGTTTCGTGTTGGTGTCCACTCCCCAAGATAATTCATATTGGAGTGCCACACAATGTTTGCACTGATCAAGTTGCTCATTGGCCGGTACAATGTGACAAGCGTGGCTGCTGTAAGGTCTGCAAAGTCAATACAACCACTCACCTCTGTGAGAAATGCGATGTGCGTCTGTGCTTCACTGAAGAAAGGAATTGTTTCAAACTTTACCATTTGGGATACACTAAATTGCCAACGAATTCAAGTGCTGATAATGAGGGTTCAAACATAGATCTGATAAAGCATGTTTTCATTTTTGTATGTAATTTTTACTTAAGGAAAATTGGGTGTGGGTTCTTATGGGTTAAAAGGTACATATATGTAGACCCATATGCCCTGAGCAATGGACAGCCCTATCCAAGGCACACAGGGAGCAGCTGGGGAGTTAAGTGCCTTGCTCAAGGGCACTTCAGTCATGTCCAGGCACTTCGGGGAATCAAACTGGCAACCTTCCAGTCATAGTGCTGGTTCCTTAACAACCAGGCTACAGCTGCACTACAGAACTCAGGAAATTATAGATATATAACATATAACATAACATATATCTGTATATCATAAATCTGTAACATAACAGTTACATTTTTCATATGTGAAAATCTCAAATCCAGCGCTATCCGCATATAGAAGCTGTAGTTTTATGCTTATGTAGTTCACTATATAGGGAGTATGGAGGTATTTGAGATTCAGCAAGAAACATGTATGTGTTTTGACACCAGCATTTTCATAAAGCCCTGTATTCCCCATCCACATGACAACACTGACAACAGAGCTCCACATTGGGCAGCATTTTAAAAAAGCTTCACTTTTGTGTGGAACGGAGGCCAAAACCTATGTTTTCTAAAAATACAGACATTCATTACACTTTGAACATTACTCAATGTTCATTTAATCAGCTCTTCTTACATCCACAAGGTGCAGCAACTACGTAAGAGTGTCTAATGGAGTGGACAGTGAGTGGACACAGTGTTTAAACACTCCAGCAGCACTGCTGTGTCTGATCCACCAGTGCAATACACACTAACACCACCACTATGTCAGTAACAGTGCAGTGCTGAGATTGACCTATCACCCACATAATACATGGTCCTGTGAAAGGAGGATAACTAAGTATATCTACCAAATATCCCTGGTTTTAGAAGAAACACTGAATGAGCAGGTATTTTGGAATTATTCCCTTAAAGCCTTAAAGCTTTGGTTTCACTACACAACCTTTAAAGTGGTAACAGATTAGTGTATCTCACACTTCCTCACTGAGTTTAGTTAATTTTTTTTAAGGTGGAAGGGAAAATGTCCATTGGACACTAATCAACTTCAAAGTGTTGTTGAACCAACCCGAACCTGAAAATGTGTTTGAAGTTCTAGGTGGTAAGTAAGCAGTACATATTGGAGGCTACCCTTCATAAATGGCAGATGTTCACGTCGTATGTGAATTCCTTTAAATGGCTCTGCTGCATCATTAAAAGTGAACTGTAAAATTTACTTGAACATATAGCTGTTTTTTCTACATCTTGTCTTTTCATGCTCACTTTTCATTGGCTGTTGATGGCAGATTGAGTCTCTGACCAGTTTAAACCAGTATACACTGCTAGATTATGCTCACAGTCAACATGTTTGATATGTTGACTGGTTTGAAGGGCAAATGACAGGCTAAAAAGTGTCTGTACCCCTCACACACAACTCAACTCAGATAGTAGAGACAAATAGCACAAACCAGTTCCAACCAGCACTAATTCACTACACTGGAGTTAAGAGGAACTCCAGTTACTACTTCTCCTGACATTCCTGTGTTTACCAATATGATGGAACACATGGGAAATCAAAAAGAAACTCACAATGCAGCACACTGTTTCTGCCTCATCTATGGACATGGTCAGGTTCAAATTTTAGAGAATGACAATGTGGAGAAGCTGGAGCGCTGGAGAAATTCTGACATTTCAAAGAGGAATGATCAGTGGGAAAACTTCTCAGATGGGTTTTGAGGTCTGAATCTTCCCAGATCCCACTTGGTACTAGACATAGCACAAAAATACAACACTTGGATATCAGTTAAATATTTTCTGAAATAATCATCATTGGCAATCTACATGCTGTAGATTGTAATTCCTTATATATCTTTGACACTTGGATAACTCTCTGCTTGATTCTACTATTTAAAAATCCGGTAAAAATCCAGTAAAATCTGGTAAAAACTACACTTTCAGATGGTCTACGAGCAGAGCTGCGTACGCTAGGCCTGCTGAGACCCACAGTGTTTCCTGAGCCGGCGGGCCGGAAGAAGGCTCCCCACAAGCGGTGCGCGAGGAGCCGGAAGCACGGCAAAATAGCCGGAGTCCATGCTAGTCTAATGGCTAACAGCAGCCGACCGGCCATACCATCAGTTCTGCTCTCCAACGTCTGCTCCCTGGAGAAAAAAACTGGACCATATGAGAATTCAGCAGACAACCCAACGCGAGTTCAGAGACTGCTGTGTGTTCGTTTTCATGGAGACATGGTTAACGAACTCCATTTCGGACTCAGCCATTCAGCTGGACAGCCTGGTCTCCTTCCGTGCGGACCATGACGCGGACCTATCTGGTAAGACCCGCAGAGGTGGCCAGTGTGTCTACATCAACACTGAATGGTGTAAAAATGCAAAGCTGGTCTCCAGCTACTGCTCGCCGCTGGTGTAGTTTGATATTATCAGAGCCAGACCCTTCCATCTGCCCAGGGAACTGAACACTGTGTACATCGTAGCAGTGTACATAGCACCTAGCGCTAATACCAGCGCTAATGCTAATGCTAATGCACTCTGTGAACTTCACAGTTCCATCATTAAACTCCAGAACTCACACCCTGACGGACTGTTCATTGTTGCTGGAGACTTCAACCACAGTAACCTGAAGTCTCTGCTGCCCAGCTTTCATCAGTATGTGGATTTTCCAACCCGGGGGGCTAACGTGCTGGATCTTGTTTAAACAAACATTCCCAGTGCGTACAGAGCAGAGCCCCGACCCCACTAAGGCTACTCGGACCACATCTCTGTTATGCTCATCCCTGCATACAGACCTTTCATCAGACATGCCAAATCAATACAGAAGCAAGTGACAACCTGGCCTCCAGGAGCCATCTCTGCTCTTCAGGACTGTTTTGAGCACACTGACTGGGACATGTTCAGAGAAGCTGTTACATCTGATGACTCCATCAACCTGGAGGAGTACACAGAATCAGTGACTGGCTATATCAGCAAGTGAATTGATGATGTTACTGTCTCCAAAACCACCACAACACACCCCAACCAGAAGCCGTGGATGACTGCAGAGGTACATGAGCTGCTGAGAAACCGGGACAAGGCCTTCAAGTCGGGCAACAAGGCAGGCCTCAGAACAGCTAGAGCCAAGCTCTCCCAAGGCATCAGAGAGAGTCCTGACGGACCGCCTCCAGTGTGTAAGCATAAACAATACTCACTCCTATCACACTACAGTAAAATATGGCATCCCACAGGGGTCTGTCCTAGGTCCTCTACTGTTCTCCCTTTACCTATTACCGTTGGGTGATGTCATCCGAAAGCATAACATTGACTTTCACTGCTATGCGGATGACACCCAACTCTACAAATCAGCCAAACCTAATGAGGATCATTACCTCAGCCGAATTACAAACTGTGTTATAGAGATTAAAAACTGGATGATGCAAAACTTTCCTTCTTCTAAACTCAACCTAAATGGTTTTTCAATCACACCGAGCTCAACTGTAAGAAACCTTGGGGTTATATTTGACTCCGACCTTGCATTCGACAGCCACATTAGTAACGTAGTAAAGACGGGATTCTTCCACCTACGCAATATTACTAAATTCCGTAAATCACTCTCACACAAGCATGCAGAGATACTGGTGCATGCATTCATCACATCTAGACTAGATTATTGTAATGCCCTTCTAGCTGGCAGTTCAGGGAAATCACTACAGAGGCTTCAATCCGTACAAAACGATGCTGCGAGGGTTCTCACCGGAACTCGGAAATTTGACCACATTAGTCCGGTTCTTTCATCCCTCCATAAATTTAGAATAGACTACAAAATATTGCTCCTAATGTACAAGTCAATAAATGGCTTAGCTCCCCAGTACCTAAAAGACCTCTTAATACCCTACAACCTGTCACGCAGACTGCGTTCTCAGGACGCAGGCCTATTGACTTTCCCTAGAATAAAAAAGAACACTGTTGGGGGACAAGCCTTCTCTTTTAAAGCCCCCCAGATCTGGAACAGCCTTCCTCCTACTGTTTGGGACTCAGACACTCTCTCCATCTTTAAATCACGCCTGAAAACATTTCTCTTTACGCAGGCTATTCATTAACACTTCTAAGGGGGCACTAATATTTCTCCCTCTCTCCCCCCCATGTCCTAAGCTGCCTGCGGATACCGGTCCACTCATCCACTTCCTACTACCAACTTTCAGACCCGACTATGCCACCTGCAGAGATCTCATTATTTACTATTCATTCATTCATACCTGTATCATTACTATTAGCTAATCTTTATCCTTTTATTTTTTTCACTTCATTTTATTTCCACTTTCCATCACAATGTACTGTGCCATTGTTATGTGCTCTCTGGTGTCGACCAGAGGAGGATGGGTTCCTCTCTTGAGCCTTGGTTCCTGTCAAGGTTTCTTCCTTCTAAACTGAGGGAGTTTTTCCTTGCCACTGTTTGCCTACTGGCTGCTCATTTGAGGCTTGGACCCGGATCCTTGTAAAGTTGCTTTGTGACAACTTGCTGTTGTAAAAAGCGCTATATAAATAAAATTTGATTGATTGATTGAGAGGCAAAACGCACCTACGCAGAGAGGATCCACAAACACTTCCAGGACACTGCTGACACGCGGCGCATGTGGAAGGGCATCCAGACCATCACCAACTACAAGCCCCCTTCTCCTGCTGGTAATAGTGATGCCTCCCTCCCAGACATGCTGAACACCTTCTATAGAACTGCATGGCAGCAAGGAAGACCACACCTTCTATAAACGACCAGGTACAGCGCCTGTCCTCAGCTGATGTGCGGAGAACTCTACTCAGAGTCAACCCACGGAAAGCCCTTGGGCCAGACAGCATACCTGGCAGAGTGCTCAGAGGATGTGCAGAACAATTCGCAGATGTTCTCACGGACATCTTCAACATTTCTCTGAGCACTGCTGTCGTGCCAACGTGCTTCAAGACGTCCACCATAGTTCCTGTGCCAAAGAAGTCTCAAGTGTCCTGCCTCTATGACTACCGTCCCGTTGCACTTACTCGAATCATCATGAACTGCTTTGAGAAGCTGTTCATAAGGCACATCAAAAACCAGCTCCCCTCCTCACTGGACCCACTGCAGTTTGCATATCGTCCAAATCAATCAACAGACGATGCCATCTCAACTGCACTCCACCTGGCTCTCACCCACCTGGACAACAAAGACTGCTATGTTCGAATGCTGTTCATCGACTTTAGTTCAGCATTCAACACCATCATCCCTCAGCACCTGATCGGAAAACTGAGCTTGCTGGGCCTGAATTCCTGAATTATCAGATGAGTCAGCGTACAGAGAGGAGGTGCAGTGGCTAACGGACTGGTGCAGAACCAACAACCTATCCCTAAACGTTGACAAAACCAAAGAGATGGTTGTTGACTTCAGAAGAGCACCAGGAAATCACCTCCCGCTGAACATTAACGGCTCTGCAGTGGAGATTGTGAGAAACACAAAGTACCTCGGTGTTCACATAGCAGAGAACCTCACCTGGTCCCTCAATACCCACTCCATAACAAAGAAAGCCCAGCAGTGCCTTTACTTTCTACGGAGACTGAGGAGAGCACACCTTACACCAACCATCCTCACCATGTTCTACAGAGGCACTATAGAGAGCATCTTGAGTACCTGCATTACCATCTGGTTTGGGAACTGCACCATCACGGATCACAAGACCCTACAGCGGATAGTGAGGACAGCCGAAAAGATCATCGGAGTCCCTCTCCCCTTCCACCAGCATTGTGGATGACCCAACCCATCCCTCACACAGTCTCTTCACTTTGATGCCATCCAGCAGAAGATTCCGGAGCATCCGAGCCTCAACCACCAGACTCTGCAACAGCTTTGTCCACCAGGCAGTCAGACTCCTCAACGCACGGAGACTGGGCTGAATCCCCCCCTCCACTCCTCACACCCACACTCATACAGGGACTGAACTGGGACTGAAACTGAACCCCACACCACTCTTCACACCACAAAGACCACACCAACACAAAGACTGTAATGTAACCACCCAGCACTCTACACACACATATGCACTCGGCACACAGAGACTGGATCATCCCCATCCTTATCAGCAATATTTGCTGCTCACTAAGGACTATAACTTCTACCTCAGTAACTGCTGTTATCATGCACATCTATATGTTACAGTAAGTTACATATCTCTTGCACCTTATTCCCACCACTCATTTCACTTCATTGTACCACTCGGTATTGTACTGTCCTGTCCTGTCTGTTAAACCATCTCTTGTTTACTGTATTTATTGTATTTATTGTATTTATTGTAGTGTTTGTACTTTATGTCGTCTTATTGTGTTGCTGCTCCATGTTGCACCTTGGTTCCGGAGGAACGCAATTTCATTGCACTGTGTACCTGTACTCGGTAGTAATGACAATAAAAAAGCCTTGACCTTGACTTGACCTTGACCTTAAGTCTAGTGACATTTTCATAAATCATCCTGCATTCATGACAACTTGGAATTTTACAATTCTTGGCAGCAATCTTATTCCATGCAATTTCAACTGCAAATCTCTGTATGTATGTGTTCAGTAGTGTAAACAAACATCATATGTTAAACAAACAGAAGCTATAAAAATACTTTGTTAGAAAGCATAAACATCAAACACAACATTGCTGATGAAGTGTTTAAACCCCTGAAGTGTTTAAAGTGTCCCTGCTGGACTGAGAACAGTCCACCAACCAGAAATATCCAGTGTCCTATGAACATGAAGGATTAGAGGATGACCAACACAAACTGCAGAAGCAGATGAGCTTCTGTCTTTACATCTACAAGGTGGAGCAACTAGGTAGGAGTGTCTAGTAAACAGTGGACACAGTGTTTAAACACTCCAGCAGTACAGCTGTGTCTAATCCACTCATACCAACACAACACACACTCATATACCACCACCATGTCAGTGTCACTGTACTGCTGGGAACCCACCACACACATAATACCTGCACTGTGCTGGTCCTTTGAGGTCCTGACCAAAACTGTTCACCTTTCCCCACTTTGAAATCTTCCCAGTTCAAACATAATAATACAGCGTATAAGTACCATACTACAACACCAATGTCATACTCTGGAATACCCTGACTTCGAAAAAAAAATATGTGCCAGTAATGCAGAATTTGCTAGTATGGGGAAGAAGAGGAGATATTGATCAATAAATCATTTGGTTGCAGTGGAAAGAAAACTATCACAAGCAGAGCAGTATGGCCTCATAAATTCCCCAGTTTGTCACAGTCTGGTTCACCGTTGGTCCATCCGAGAACATCCTCAGATCAAGGATTCTTTTTGAAAGTGGTTGCCTCACTGCCTGCTTGGACATGAGGCACTTAGACAGTGTGGAATGAAATAAAAGGAGAGGGTGTAGAGGAGAGAAATAATGAAATAAATGCTTGAAAGAAAATCCCTTTGGACTCACAGAGAGACAAGTACTTGAAAGTGTGTCCTGCCTTTGCATATCACCTTTTCTCAGACAAAACACCACCACTGGAAGCTTTGTGATACAAGTCAGTATTTGTGAGCTCAGAACATAATACTAACATATGATAATATATGAGAAGGCTGTAGGAGAAAGAGGAGAGATCTTTGGACTGGACATCAACAATTGCCAAACAATTGCCTGAATGACGTCCCACCCAAGAAAAGTGGCCAGTTGAGTAAATGAAGTCCCATCCTTCAAGAAAAAGAGCCAATCACCTTGTTGAATACATAGAGAACTTTGGTGTGGAGATCAGTATGCAGAGATATGAGACAATGTATTGGGGTATAGCAAAAACTTTTTTGCAAGGAGGAAGGGCTTCAAGCATGTTTCTCTCCCTGAAATTGAATTATTTGGTAACTCCACTTGATGAGAAGGAAATGGTTCTGCTAAAAGCAATCCGTGTTATAGTTGATCACTCAATGGCCATTTGTATGACCAAAATGAGAAGGGGGGTCATTTTCATTTGTAATTTCAAATTGTTTTCATCCTGATGACCATGTTTTTTCCATTCATATTGGGATTTTTTTTTATTTGTTTTGTTTGTTTGTTTGTTTTTTTTGCAGCCCAGTTACAGTGCTGATCAGCTGATCATGCTGAAGCCAGTCATCGTAGCAACCAGGACAGTTAACATTCCTGAAGACCTATGGAGATGGTTGCACAGGTGAATGAAACAGTGCATAGGAAAAGCAAGGGCAGGACGATGGAGACTTTTGGAGAAGAAGGTATATAAGCTGTGACTCCCATCTCTCATCATGGGCAACATGAGATCGCTACACCATGATATTCCAGATGACAACATTTCCATCAACAGCTTTCAGACTGTTCCTGCTGACCAGAACTACACTGAGAATGCTTGCTGTGCTGGTTAATAAATGCTGGTGTCACCCTGCTCACATTACTATCAAAGTGTGTGTCTGTTACCAGGCTATTGAACTCTTAGCTGTTGGATGCAGGTCATACTATGTACCTGAATACTCATACATACTCACATACTGTATGTCTCAACATGACATGTGATGTCATTCATTCAATCACAGGCTGTCTCCAAACTCAACACCTGAGTGTCTTTATCGCTATATCAGGTGACTTCAAACATGTCACTATGACCAAGGTATTATCAAACTTTACTCAATATGTGGACTGTCCTACCAGAGAGCAAAGAACAGGATCTGCTGTATGCTAATGTTAAGAATGCATACAGCTGCTCCCTCTCCCCCTTCTAGGCAGGTCTGATCACAACTTGACATTGAATACCTGAATGGCAGGCCCCCAAATGTATGGCTGCAGAATTGTGTCAGACAGTGGTTACCAACACTGGAGCCCCACACTGTCCCCTCTCCCTTCCTTTTCACCCTCTAGACCACAGACTTCAGCTACAGATTAATCTTGCCAAGTTTTCTGATGAATCTGCAATAGTTGGATTTATTAGCAGGGGTGAAAAGGAGGAGTACAAGGAGATTGGTGAAGGACTTTGTAAAATGGTGCAAGCTAAATCACCTGGAGCTCAATGTTATAAAGACAAAAGAACTAGTGTTGAATATGAGGAGGAACAAGAGAGCAGTGACCCCTGTGACCATCAGAGGAGTCAGTGTGGACACTGAGAAGGACTGGAATAACATACTGACAATAAACTGGACTGGGCTAAGAACACTTGTGCCCTTTACAGAAAGGGCCAAAGTCACATATTTTTTCTGCGGTCCTTCAACATCTGCCTGATGATACTCAAGATATTCCATGAGTCTGTGGTTGGGAGTGCTATGCTTTATGCTGTTCCATGCTGGGACAGCAAGCTGAGAGTGACAGACACCAACAGACTCAACAAACTGATTTGTGAGGCTTGTGATGTTGTGGGAGTTGAGCTGGACTTTATGATGTCATTGTCAAAGACGAGGATGTTGTGTAAGCTACAAGCATACTACCAAACTGTTATGAAAAAGTGCAAGACTCATCTGACCAAAATGCACTACACAGTGCCAGAGGTCATTGCTTATTTTTTATCGTTTATTTGTGTAATTTGTTAATTTTACTTATCTGTGGGATATCTCTGAGGTGGTAAATATTTTTGAAGTACAAAACATAGGATGTTCATATTAATTTATTATTATAGCTTTTGGCTTTTCAAAAGTATTTGAACATGCACATTTTTCTAAATAATTTATTCTGTTTTTATTCTGCTTATTCTTTATATTACTCTGTTTTGTGTTTGCTTTTTAGTATTATTCATTTATTTTATTTTAGATGGGTGCCTGGTGTGATCAGGGGATTGTACATTTTATTGAGTTCTTCTGCTTACTGGACCTGGAATATCTGATCATCTCATGCAGACCAGTTTAGCTTCCCAGAGAGATTTCATGAGTTGTGGCTGTTGCTGAGTACATAAATGTACAGGCTGACACAGACCTGGCACTCAGGAAAAAGCCATTTAGCAAACAGGAAACTACATACTCAGAGACTGAGTTGAGGATTTCAATAAAGCAACGTGAAGAAAGTTGCCCCAAAGTTTTTCAAACACATCATGTGCACTATGTGGAAAACTTTGGGCCATTGCTACACTACCTTCTGAGATGCATACAAAGCAAAGTGCACATCACTGGGGACATCACTGTCCAGCACATCACTGGAGTTCTGCTCCAGCCACCCAAGCCACTGCCTGTTCTCAAAGCTGCGCATTGGTGGGAGGTACAGAAATATGAAGACCAGAACCAGGCCACAAGGCTGCTAAACAGGCAGTAGCACAGTGTTCCAGTCCACAGCCAGTCACAACTCTCTCCTCACCTGCCTCATCACGTCATCACACCTTCACACCACATAAACTCTTTCTGCACCTGCACTGTACTCACTCCTGGAGCAGCAACTAGTTGCTCAGTTACATTACACCCACCAAAGACTTTGTCGAACTTACAGTGGAGGAAACAAATATTTGATCCCCCGTTGATTTTGAAAGTTTGTACTCTGACAAATAGTTAAACAGTCTATGATTTTTTATGCTGGCATTTTAACAGTGAGAGATGGAATATCAAAAACAAAATCTAGAAAAATAAATCATATTTAAATAAAACATAATTTGCATTTCATTGAGGGAACTAAGTATTTGATCCCCTAAAACTATGACTAATGTTGGCTCCCACAGACCCCTGACACACCCTAATCTCAGTGAAGTTGTTACCTGCATGAGAGACACCTGTCCCAAATTGTCACCTGTATAAAAAGCCACCTGCCAACACTGACTCAGTGACACCCCAAAATATCCACCATGGGCAAGACTAAAGAGCTGTCTAAAGATGTCAGGGACATAATTGTTGACCTGACCTCACTGATCATGAGAAAGGTTAAAAATGAGCAAATAACTACATGGGAGGAGTTGGTTAATGATCTCAAGACAGCTGGAACCACACTCTCCAAAAAAAAAAACATTGGTAATACATTGAGACTTAATGGTATAAAATCCTGCAGTGCACGCAAGGTTCCTTTGCTCAAGAAGGCTCACATCCAGGCCCACCTCAAGTTTTCCAATGAACATATTAATGACTCCAAGAGAGAATGGCAGAAGGTGCTGTGGTCAGATGAGACCAAAATTGAGCTTGTTGGAATCAACTCAACTCAACTCAACTCAACTCAACTCAACTCAACTCAACTCAACTCAATGTGTTTGGAGTAAAAAAAATACAGAGTTTGACCCTAAGAACACCATCCCTACTGTCAAGCATGGTGGTGGAAGTATTATGTTTTGGGGAAGTTTTTCTTCTAAGGGCACAGGCCATCTTCACCGCAATGACGGGAAGATGAACGGGGCCACGTATTGCACTGAAAATGGGTGGAATGGTCCCATAAGAAGCATATCTGGCCTAGCCAGTCTCCTGACCTCAATCCCATTGAAAATCTATGGAGAGAGCTGAAGCTTCTTGTTTCCAAAAGCATGCTTAAAAACCTTAAGGATTTGGATATGATCTGCAGAGAGGAGTTAGTTAAAAAATTACAAGAAACATCTGACTGTATGTATGTATGTACAATGTACATATGGTGTAAATAATGTGTTTATAGTCTATTTATATTAATTATATGTATATCTTATATCTTAATTTTTTTCTTCTTCTCCTGTTTATTTTTTATACATTTGGTTTACTACTGCAAGGGACTTACACCTAAGTTTTTCACTCACCCTTACCTGTGTAAGCCAGATATAGACAGTTGCTCCACCAAAGAGGTGTGAAACCATGTGATATATATATATATATATATATATATATATATATATATATATATATATATATATATATATATATATAATCAGACATCATTTTGCAGCACAGCACCCTGTATATAATCCTCTACTATTTTAATTATATGTAGTGGAAAACTCTTCTCAGAAGTCAGTAAACCAGTGAGTTGGGTATCAGGCAGTGTATTCATAAGAATAAGGTGTAATAACTTTCTGTGAGGAACTTTAAGAAGTTTAGACATCTGCTTTCATTCATTTCCACTGTCAATGATTCTGAAGCAGAAGGTTCTCACCAAGCCCACTTTCACTTTGGTAGCAACCAATGAAATTCCCAAATTAACACAGTTTACCAAGCTAAAGCATGCATCTTCAGACCCAACCAAACAAGCTCATGTTAATGTGTAAAATCCAGAGTGTTTACTCAAAGATGGGTTGCAGCTGTTTCACAGGTCCAGTAACATATACATAAAGGAGCCCAGTGAGATGGACTGGGGGGTCCGGATGGTGCATCCCTGGTTTAGCTTTTTCTTGGATATAATTCATGAAAAAAAATTATAGTGTAGAATGTGGAGAATATGACATGGCCAGAGAGATGTTAAAATAAAAATGTTTAATGTCTAATAATGTTATTAACCAGACAAAAATTCACAATGAAGTGTTATTTACATTAATTCAGAATTAAACCTTAATAACATTAATATATTGAATTAAGCTCTAATAATGTTATTATCTGGAATTAAACTAAAATTAAACTAAAAAATTAAAATTAAACTCTTATAATTTTAATATCCAGAATAAACCTCAAATAATGTTATGTTCCTAATAACATTAATTTATAGAATGAAGCACTATTAATGTTATAATCAAGAACAAAGCTCTAATATAATTAATATCCAAAATGAAGCTCTGATAACCTGAGTAACCAGAATGAAACTCTTTTAACATTAATATCCAGAATGAAACTGTACCATTAATATCCAGAATAAAACTCTAATAATGTGAATATCCAGAATGAAGTTCCAATAATGTAAATATCCAGAATTAAGTTCTATAACATTAATATTCAGAATGAAGCCTATTAAGGTTACTTTTCAGAGTGAAGCTCTAGTAACATTATAATAAAAAACAAAGCTCTAATAACATTAATATTTAGAATTACATGATAATAACATTGATTTCCAGACTGAAAATCTAATAACATTAATATCAACAATAAAAATATAAAAATGATAATACCCAGAAAGAATCTCTAATAACATTGAAATCCAGAATGAAGCTCTAATAACATTAATTTCCAGAATTGAGCTGTAATAACATTCATATCCAGAATGAAAGTCTGATGCTTTTAAAGTCTCTAATTTCTATTCACTTTAATATGCAAAATTAATATCCAAAATGAAGCTCTGCTTACTTTAATACCTAGAAAGAAGCTCTAGTAATAACATTACTATCAAGCATTGAACTCTGGTAATATTAAATTCAAATTAAATTGAATTAAGCTATAATAACATGAATGTGCATAATGAATTCCTAATCACATTAATATCCAGATTGAATATCTAACAATGTTATTATCCAGAATGACACTAAAATAACATTAAAATTCAGAATGAAGCTCTAATAATGTTAAAATCCATAATAAATTTCATATATCATTAATAGTCAGAATGAAGTTCTAATACCATTATATTTAGAATAAAGCTCACATAATCCATAATACAGTCTAATAACATTTCTATCCAATAGGAAGCTTTATCAACAATATTATTCAGAATTGACATTTAGCCAGAAAAAAATAATATTATTAATAATATTATTTTCAAGAATAAAGTTTGAATAACATTAATGGCCAGAATGTCTAGAATTGAGATCTACTAACATTCATATCCATTATGAAGCCGTGATACCTTTAATGTCCAGTATTAAGTTCTGTTAACTATAATGTTAATATCCAAAATGAATCTCTAATCATTTTCAGAAGGAAGCTCTAATAATATTAATATCCAGAACAAAGCTCTAATAACACTAATAACTACTAATAAGTTTTCATTACATGATCATCAATCAATTAAGCTCTACTTATTTTAATATTCAGAAGGAAACTCTAATAGCATTATTTTCTGGAATGAAGCTCTAATAACATTAATATACAAAAAAGTGAAATAACATTAATATACATAGTGAAAATCTAATAAGGTCAATTTCCAGAATGACACTCAAATAACATTATTATCTACAATGAACATAACATCAATTTCCTGAGTGTAGGTCTAATAATGTTATTATCCAGAACCAGGGACTAATAAAGTATCATCTAGATTTTAGTTCTCATAATGTGATTATACAGAATAAATCTCTAATAACATTAACATCCACATTGAAGCTCTAATATTATTGTCTGATAATATTATTGGAATTATGCTCTAATGACATTTATATCCAGAATGAAGCTTTAATAATATTACAATTCTGAATGATGCTCTTTATCCAGAATGAATCTCAAATAACATTAATAATCAAAATTAAGCTCTAATAACAATAATATCCAGAATGAAGTTCTAATAACTTTAATGTTCAGAATGAAGCTTTATAAATGTTAAAATACAAAAAGATTCTCTAATAATGTAAATATTTTGAATTATGTTCTAATAACATTAATTTATAGAATGAAGCCCTATTAATGTTATAATCCAAACAAACCTCTAATTTTATTAATATCCAAAATGAACCTCTGAAAACCTGAGTAACCAGTATGAAACTCACATTAGTATTCAGAATGAAACTGTAATAATATTAATACCCAGAATTAAGTTCAATAACCTGATATAATATTTAGAATGAAGATCTATTAAGGTTACTTTTCAGAGTGAAGCTCGAATAACATTACAATCAAAAACAAAGCTCTAATAATATTAATATTTAGAATTGTGTTCTTATAACATGATTTTCCAGAATAATGCTTTAGTAACATTACTATCAAAAATGATGCTCTAATAACATTAATATCCTGAATGAAGCTCTAATACCATTAATATTTAGAATGAATATATAATAATTTTAATATCCAGAATGAAGCTTTAATACCATTAACATCCAGAATTAATCTTTAAAAATGTTAAAATCCAGAGTGAAGCTCAAATAAAATTTATATTCAAAATGAAGCTCTAGTAATGTGATTATACAAAAACTACAAGATTATCCAGAATGAAGCTCAAATAATGTTAACGTCCAGAATGAAGCTCTATTAACATTAATATTACAATAGAACTGTAATAATGTTAATATCCAGAATGATGCTCTAATAACATTAATATCCACAATGACGTTTTACTAATGGTAATATCCAGATTGAAACTCTAATAATTTCAATATCTGTAATGAATTTGTAATAACATTAATATTCAGCATGAGGTTGTAATAATGTTAACATCCCAAATGAAGCTCTTCAAACATTAATATCCAGAATTACATTCTAGTAATGCTGTTCCAGAATTAAGTTGTAATGCTATTATTGTCCTGAATGAAGCTCTAATAATGGTATTATCTGGGATGAAAATCTAATAGCATTAAAATCCAGAATGTAGCTCTAATAAAATAAGATCTATTTTAACAATAGTAAATATTGATAGAATTTGTATTAAATCTAATATACATAATATAATTTAAAATATAATCAATTGTTTGATATTAAGAAGAATCCAGAGAACTGGATCAGGAGAATGTGGTGTTCCTATTTTACATTCTTATTTATGTCAGTATTTTTTTTTTCTTTTTGATTTTCATTTAACAATAGGAAACACATCCATATACTAAATTGATGAACTGATCCAGAATTGATTCTTTAAAGTTAAAACAATGGATGAGAAGTATCAATATTTAGGTATTGATCTGCCCATCTTCATTATTTATTAGTTTGATAATTCAGATCAAAGCATGCAAATTATTAGCTCCTCTAGAAAACAGAAAAAACAGAACCATCACCAACACCACCATCCAACAAGGTACTCCCATTTCAACAGCCTTTACCTCTTTGTAGCTGAGGTATCGCTAACACATTATCACTATGTTGCACCAAAAGGGGTTCTACTATTGTTACAAACTACTTCATAACAATAGTAAAACCACTTTTGATGCTATATAGAACCCTTTTCAAAAAAGGTTCTATATGGAACCCGCTACAGCCCATTCTCCAACAGCCTAAAAAACCTTTAATAATATAAGGGGTTCTTTGAGTGTTCATCGTTGTATATAGAAACCTTTTCTTTACTGAAGGACCCTTGAAGAACCCTTATTTTTAAGTGTGTTATTCTGTAAGTATTTGTAGCTGCTCTGTTAATATCATTTATAGCTGCTGTTCAGGAACCCCTGTAAAAACATCAAGCATATTAAACCATGCTGTTCTGTACTGAAGTTATTTTTTAAGCATTAATTTCTACTAAAACACTTTTAAAGTGTAAATAAGATTATATTAAGCTACACTTAACATATACAGAGTATACTGGGTATACTGGTCATATGTTGTTTTCTACACTCATCCAGTTTAAGTATATTAGTCTGAGCTACTGATTGAACAATAATTACTATAAAAGTGTTTTTATTACTTTAATATGACCACTGTGCTTATTAATCACATAATTAGCAGGAGGTGATTCTCATGTGTCCCAGGAAGAAATATATTTAATATATTTATAAGCACAACCAGTTCATTTGAGCATAGCCAGTTCTCCTACCACAATAAGAGGAATACAGAAAACCCAGAGGAACCCAGTGTACCCAGAGGTATCCAGAGATCCAGAGAATCGTGGAGAACCCAGAGTACCCAGAGGAACCTGCACAACCCAGAGGAGAATGCACCAAACAACTCAAAGACCCAACCCGAATGGGAATCAAACCCACAACTCCAGACCCCTGGAGCTGTGTGACACACACTACCTGCACCATGTTATACAGTATTTTAAATAGTAAATCTGTATATCATGACTGTCACACATACCTGCACCTTTAATGTGTGTTCAATCAAGCGCTCAGAGTAATAACATTAAACTGTATTAGAAGAGTGGAGACAATGATATATGACCAGTATACCCAGTATATCCAGCATACATTAAGTGTAACTAATTATAATTTAAAGTATATTTTAGTAGTGCTTTAGTACCAGCACATCAGCAAATAAATCTGCAATACTTTATAATATAACATATTGGATTTATTATTTTAATTAGAAAAGGGCTGTATAGACCTGGTTGATATGGGGTTATATCTCATTTACATTTACATTTACATTTATGGCATTTGGCAGATGCCCTTATCCAGAGCGACTTACAAAAGTGCTTTGCTGTTCACTCAGAATATCCTTAGCTAGTAGACATATCCTTTGCGCTATGAGATTCTGTCTGCATTCTGAGCAGTTGTGAGATACTGAGTCTTAAAGTCTTTATAGTGACACTGACATATATGGAGGAGTACACATTCTGCTCTAGATAAAGAGGCTAAAATTCATACGTGTGACCCACTCACACTCTTTACTGGAATTAAACTGTACACAGATACACAGGTAACCTGCATAATATATATGATATTATGATATATGCCAATGTTTTAAATATTTTGATATTAATATTTACAATATATTGCCCAGCACTAGTGGATTATACACAGTTGATTAAGGAAAAATAAACATTTAATTAAACGTATTAAATATTTATTAGTGATTTATTATTATAATATTTATTTTGCTGTGATGTACTGAGTAACTGTGGGTCATTAACTGCAGAAGTGGGGCTTTGGTTGGTTCGGTTGGTGTATTTACTGGTTGGTTCAGTATCATTATATACACTAGTGCATCTCAAAAAAAAATAAACTGTGATATATCCATTTAATTTAAAAATTACATTTCAATCTTTGTTTTTTATTATTAATGTTGTTTCTAAATTATATTCAGCAATCAACCATAACAACTGTTTCTACAATCACTCTCCATTTATCTGCTTTGGGTTTCAGGAACACTTCGTATTTCTATAATTACAGATTGTAGTCCATCTGTTTCTCAACATACTTTGTTATCCTTATTTCACCCTTGTCTTCAGTGGTCAGAACCACCACAGAGCAGGTGTTATGTGAGTCATTCTCAGTACTGTAGTGACACTAACAGGGTGATGGTGTGTTAGTGTGTGCTGGTACAAGTGGTTCAGATACAGCAGTGCTGCTGGAGTGTTTAAATCCCTCAGTGTCACTGCTGGACCGAGAACAATCCAACAACAAGAAATATCCAGCCAACAGTGCCCTGTGGGCATTGTCCTGTGACTACTGATGAAGAACTAGAGGATGACTGTGCAAAAACAGATACACTTCTATCTCTGACTTTACATCTACTAGGTAGGAGTGTTTAATAGTGTGGACAGTAACTGGAAACACTCAAGCAGCACTGTGTCTGATCCACTTGTACCACTCCAGTATAGTAAGCAAAGCTGATATCATGGACAGTAAGGTGATGTTATGGCTGATTGGTGTATATTTCTACTTAGATTATAGTTTTTTTTAATGAGCTATAATCCAGTGAACACAAATACATTTTGATGCTACTCTAATTTTGCTAGATGTTCTGTATGTTTGAATTCTGCCTCAGGAACTGTTCTACAGCAGTGGGTTTTCCTTCCCCATCTCCAGTAGGCTTGTTTTAGCTTGAGATGTCATGCCATATGTTGGTGGAATTTTCAGGGTCAGGGTTAGAAATGCATCTCTGATGCTTTGACCTATCCAGACGGATTCCATCATGTTACCTTGCCCTGACGTGATCTTTAGCATTTGTGAGCTGGACGACTCTATATTCTATGAACAGCGCTTGAGGGCATCTCCTTCTTGAATATTTGCCCTTATACCAAAGAATGCTAGTGAATTTTACCTCTTTAAAAGCCAGAAGGTTTCCTTACATAAGCATAACTGAGCTGATGCTGACTTTTTTTCCTTTTGTAACAAAACAACATTGGAAAAAAAAAGAAAAATGTACAAGAAATGCAAAAAAGGTTGCAATGAAAATAGCCCCAGTGTAGACATTACTCAACCTCAACCACACTTTATTTAACCAAACAGTTAAGCAGGTGGAATGTAGCAAAATAGCAAAGAAATCCAACTCTTTGAGACACAGTTTTTTTTTTTGTTTTGTTTTTTTGGGGGGGAGGGATTAAATAAGAATAAATGCAACAAATAATCAATGAGCAAGAATGTGTTACAGTATTCCAGAGTGGAAAGATGGTAATTATCCTTCCACATGTGTGATGAGAGAGATAAAAGAGAGAGAACAGATGCCCTGGAAAAATAACCATCTAAAGCTGTTATTACAGAAATATCAGATCCAGAAATCAGGCTGTATATTTTAGACGTTGTGTGTGTGTGTGTGTGTGTGTGTGTGTGTGTGTGTGTGTGTGTGTGTGTGTGTGTGTGCTGCAATATCTCACTAAATGTCCAACCTATCAGACCAACCTAAACCATTTCACAGTACTGAGATACAGGCCTCACATCACTCCACATTTAGGCCAGATGGGAACACACGTGTATGTTTGCTATCGAAACCTGCTCTGGTGCTTTGTTGGTCAAAAGGTATTCTTAAAAGCAGACCATGAACATATCTACTGGAGCCATTAAAGAATGGGTTATGCTTTGTACAAGCAAACTGACCTATAGTGGTCAGTTTACATCTAAACAGTTAATCTGTTTTGTCTGTTTCATCTGCTGTGTGGAAAAAGAAGAAAACAGTATTTCCAAAGCTTTACCGAATTTTCAGCAGTGGCTCATTGAATTGCCTACAGCAGGGATGGCATGAGCGCCTGTGTAAAACGTGTGAAAGATATTTCAGAATTGAAAGCTCTTGTTACTCCAGTTTCCACAAACTGAGGTTCTTTTGTCTGTTGTGTCTGTAACCAATGTTGGAAAGGTATTACACCTTCTAGTTGGGAACCTGTGAATGATAGGTGTCAGGTGGGTTTTCGTAGAAGTTGCCCAATATCCTGTTGATCTGCAGATCTTTTAACTATTTTTGTTGGGTCAATATCTAAACACAGATCAGCAGATCAGACTGTAGAACAACTCCTCAGCTCAAATGCACCAAAGGAGTTCTGACTCTTAGCTTTACTGAGGTTAGATACAACAGCGACATCTAGAGGCAGCCTTCTGCCTCAGAGAAAGTAACCTTTGCCTGTACAATGGTCGCTGTGCCGTCAGTCTCAATCGTCTGTGTAGTGGATATATTTACACCACTTGCTTCACAGTAAAGGACATGTCAGTTACAAAAAAAGAAAAAAAAATGCCATTTCCCTTTCTCCTGTTTGGATGAAATCATTGGCCTTGTGAAAATTAATAATGAATAATAATATTAATTGGCTTTTGTGAAGGAAGTCATTGTTTATGAAATAAAAACCTTTTTCAAGTACCGAAACATCAAACCCTTAAACATTTGAAAATGAAGAAATCATGAGATTTAAAAAAAAAAGCCATCAGATACCCCAAGACCCTGCAGAGTCTGTCCATCGATGCAAACAAGATCACCCACCATTTCAAACTACATTGTTTTTCAGCTAAATATGCAGTATAAGCACCATATGACGTTAACTGGTCATGCTTATATCTGCGTCCCCGAAGGTCAGCATTTGGCACACTGCATCGTAACACAATAAGACATTCATAATGGAGATGACGGTGCAGGATCTGCCCAAGGAGCCACACTAAATAATATATAAATAACTCTGATACCAACAATCAATCAATGATTGAACAGAAAGTTGCCTACATGCACACAGCCATACTCTGTCTCCTTTGCCACTTTTTTTTCACCCTCAATGTTATCTGAATGTAACAACGAATACAAATCCTAATTGCATTTTCCACGAAAAATAGAGAAATGGCACTTTTAATAATATATTTATATAGAGATTGACTTTTTATATTTATATATTTATATATATATATTTATACTGATCATGAAAGAAGGGTTGAGTTGGAATCTTTGTAACTATGGTATGGTTCCCAGTGTGAGTTGAAACCATGCGAATCATGCAGATATGTTACAGTTCCTTATGTACATTACATTCATGCACATTGCACTCGTGCACCATTTTTCAGGTCCCCTGTTTCCTCAGTTTTCAGTCTGAATGCAGCAGAGAGAGAGAGAGAGAGAGAGAGAGAGAAAGAGAGAGGGGGATGATGGGAGAGGGAGGAAGGCTAGGGGTAGAGAAGGAAGGACGGAGGGAGGTAAGGAAGGGAGGAAGGTGCCCTGTACATATTTCACAATATTGGTTCCATAGCAGTGACTCATAAACACTGTAGTTGACTAAAGTGAATAAAAATAGGCCATATTTCCCAAACAGATGAGGAGGCGAGTGGCAAAAGGACGGTCCTTATTCTCGTCCTTTTTCTCCTTGTCCTACAGCAGCAGCAGTGCACTTTGCCTATTTCACAATATTGGATCCACAGCACTGGCTCATAAACACCATAGTCAAGTGAAGTGAATAAAAAATAGGCTATTTCCCAACAAAAGCAAGTGAGAGAGTAAGCTCCTGATGTCATTCTTCTCCCTTGTTACAGCAGCACGTTGCTCTTTTGCAACGTTTTTTCCTATTATTTTGCGCATTCTTATTCCTACGCATTTTTCCTAGCATCCCTAGGGCTTCACTTGTCAGAAAGTGTGTGGGCACCGCAGTCATAAGGCCGGTGGGGTGCGTCCGCATGGTAAGCACCACCGTGCCAGTAAGACGAATCACAAACGGTCTGCAGGGAGTTGATTTCAGAGGCAGAAGAGTTGCCCTCCCGGCGTTTGGACCTGCGGCGATTGCGCAAGACAAACACCAGCATTCCAACCACAGTGAAGGCGGAGGTTACGAAGACCAACAAAAGGCCTGGCACCAAAACAGATATCGACACTCGGCTTGGTTCCAAGTAGGATCCAGGGCGGGTTCCCCCATCTCCAGATGCCAACGAGATATTTCTGGATGGCACTGTGACACCAGGTGCCTTGTCAAAAAGCTGCGGGCAAATGAGGTCATCCCTGATTCTCCGGAAATCCCTCTTCCAGAACTCTTCAGGAGACTCGCACTTGAGGTCGCTGACGATGACGTCTGAAGCCAGTCGGTCAGCCCAGCGCTTGAATGGCACAATCTTGCATGAGCAATCCCATGGGTTCCCATGCAAATCTATCTGGATGACAGAGGCCAACTGATCCAGAATGCCTTCCACAGGAAGGTACGTGAAGTAGTTGTTGTGCAAGCTGATCTTGGACAGGGAAACTCCTAAAAAGGCATCCACTGGCAGCGACTTCAGCAAGTTGTTGTTGAGAAACAGCACACGCAAATTAGGCATGGGACTGAAAGTGCCCGCCACTATCAGCTGGATGTCATTGTACTCCAAACTAAGATATTCCAGGTTTTGAAGACCCACAAACATATCCGCCATAAGGGTATCCAGGTAGTTCTTGTCCATGTAGAGCCACCGCAGCTCACTTAGGTTTTGAAAAGTGCCATTTTCAATCACTTTGATGTTGTTTCCCCCAAGGTCAAGCAAATTCAAGTTCGCAAAGCCCCTGAACTGCAATCTTTTGACAGTGTGGATGTTATTGTCACGCAGGTTGAGCTCATGTGCACCCAAGGGCTTTGGTTTCAGATTGGAAACACTCTCTAGCTTCTTGCCTTCACAGTTCACACCAAGTCCCTGCCTTGTACCGATCAGCTTGCAAACACATGGCTGCGGGCAAGTGCCGGTGGCATTGTTGTTGGAAGGCAGAGCTACTTCCCGCTCTCCAGTAGTGCTTGTTGGTGCTTTCAGCTGCCAGTTCTCTCGTTCTTTGGGGCGTCCACGACCTGTACGTGCCTCAATAACTAAAATTGTGGGTGGAGGACCCAGGTCTGAGGCTTCATGTTGCGTGGGTGGTGCAGCCAAGCTCGAATCAGCACCATTCTTTGATGGACACAACTCAGATTGTGCTGTTTCATTTAAGTCGCTGCCCTGGAGCTTTGCAGGAGCCTCACACACCACCCGGCCAATGAGAGCCCGCTGTGGGATGTTTTCAAGCCACTCCTTTAAAGAAACCAGGTCACAGTTGCAGTCCCATGGATTGTCCTCCAATAAAACTTCAACTATTCCCGGTATTTGCTCTAGTACCCCTTCGTAAGGCAATGTTTTTATCCGATTACCCCGTAGATCGAGGTGGGTGATGGGTACATGTTGAAACACATTGATTGGTAGTACACTGATGAGGTTGTCATTCAGGATCAAAACCTCAAGCTTGCTCAGGTCCTTGAATACAGAGGGGTCTATGTCTCTAAGCAGGTTAAAGTCAGCCTGGAGGTACTCCAGATCGTCCAGACCGAGAAACGTGCTCTTTCTGAAAGAGCGTATTTTGTTGTTGTTGATGTGCAGCCTCTTGACGAGCTGCAGGCCAAGGAATGCACCAGGCACAATGTCGTGCAAGCCATTGTTTTCCAGGTGCAAGCTGACAGCATTGTAGAAGTTGGCAAACTCATTGGGGAAGAGCCTAGACAAGGAATTCCCATGCAGCAGAAGGTGATAAAACTGTGAGCTTGGACCAGTCAAGTGCTGCAGGTTTGTGAAGCCTCGCTTTTCACAGTCGATGTGCAGATCACCCTCAACTGCACTGCAGGAGCAGATCTGCTCCTTGCACACGTCCCTCGTCACGTTCCCAGTAGCCACGCAGAGAGCCGCCTTCAGCAAGACGATCCAAAGCAGCATTTTTATCGACACAAGCAAATCATCCCTGGATCTGAGATGTGAACGCAATCAGTGGGTTGGAGCAGACGTGGTCATAGCAGAAGAACACACACTTGTACAAATGCACATCCCGCGCATGCACACACTCGCGTGCACACGCATCACCAGGCAAAAGAGAGGAGACGGCAGTTTGTGGTGATTACATCCATGCCAGCCTGACTCGGGGCTCTGTCCGCACTGGACTCGCCTCAGAGAATCCTGTTTATCATCCTCAAGATAATCATCTCTCCAACATCACTGAGCTCATTTTACATTCTCCCAAACACGACCACACTTGACAAAAGGCAGCATTGCTCCCCTTTCTCTCTCGTCTTTCTTGTCTTCCTATTTGAAGCCCACTAAATCGCTCACTGACCTTGTGCGCGGTACAAATCCGCAGCTTTTTTAATGCTCTCTTTATTTTCCCCCACAGTTTTTTACTGTTACCGGTCGCTGACCACGGTGCTGAAGCGGGCGCTGTCCTTTCCTCCCGCGGTGCTGAAAGCCACAGACCTCAGCCCCGATCAGTCCATGGTCAAGAGAAGGAGAGAAAGAAGAAACAGACAGATGGAGATGTAGGTAGAGAGAGAGAGAGAGAGAGAGAGAGAGAGAGAGAGAGAGAGCGCGCGCGAGAGAGAGACGGGGATCTCAGTCCGCAATCCTTACATGGTGGGGCTTCTTTTCAGGGAGGAGAGAGGAGAGGAGAGGAGAATGAGAGGAGAGGATCTGTAGGATCTGAAACTCTCAACTGAACTGTGGAGGTAAAAAAAATCATCCAGTTTTGATTAAAGAAAGAAAAAAATCAATCAATCCACATTCCAGGATAAAGAATCAGGAATTTAAAGAAGAAAGAGTTTACACAGTAGCTTGGACTCAGTCCTGGTCAGTCCGTGTCCACATTGCGATGCTGTTGAGCGAGTCTTTTGTTTCAGCGTCACAAAAAAAAAAAGACAAATCCAGTATTCCCAGTTTTTCAGCGCTCTCAGCAACCCTTCCGTAGCTGAAGCGTCGAGGCAGAGCTGCATTACAGGGCTTTTCCACAAGAACCGGAGAACACTGCGCCTGCCTCGGCGGACAGGTGTTGATCTGACTGCGTGTGTGTGCGTGTGGGGGTGGGGGGGGGGGTCTCTCTCTCTCTCTTTCTCTCTCTCTCTCTCGCTCTTGGTCTTCCGTGTGTGTGTGTGCAGGGGGGGGGGGGGGGACTGCAGCTGAATGCGGTAAAATAATTAAACTCCTCGACGCGCAGCAGCAGCGCGAGCGGCCGAATCCTCCAGTCTGGATTAAAGGGTCGCTAAACGAGAGAACTAAAACTGGAACCGAACAGCGCGCGCTCGCGTGCTCCCAGTCACGCGCTATCTGATCTTCCCGATCAGCCTGCTGCTGATTACATTATAGGCTCGCGTGCTCATCGATAAACTGCTGTTGTTTATTAGGCCCCCCACCCCCGTCTTCTTTTGATCTCTTGGTTTGTGGAGCTCGAGGCTTTCTTCCCCTCAACACCCCCAACCCCCCCACCCCAACACCACCCCTGCGTCCACACTCGCCTTTTTTCTGCTGAATGTAAAGGGAGAGAAGGTGGGGGAGTGACTGAGCTGATTCAGAGCTGGAGAAAACACAGTCAGTCTAATCAGACAGTATTAGAGGACATGTAGGAGACGTGTAGGTTTGGTAGGTGTAGGGGTTGGAGGAGTGGTTGGGATTGGGAGTGTTGGGGTAGGAGGAGGTGTTGGTGTGGCAGGAGGTGTAGGGATTTGGGGCTGATGGGGTTGGAGGAGGTGTAGGGGTTGGAGAAGATGTTTGGGTGGAAGGAGGTGTAGGGATTGGGGGCTGATGGGGTTGAAAGGGAGAATGAGGAATACAGTCATGATGTTAAATAAATAAATACATAAATAAATGCTGCCAGTTGTGATGATCAAAGGTGTGATGTCAACAGAACCCACAGATCAAGTGACTTAAATTAAAGAATGGGTGAGTGAGCAGACAACGAATGCACAGTGGGAAGAATAAATTTTATAGGTAAAGAGATAGCTTGTTGGATGGGTGGGGAATGTGTATATAAAACCTGGAATATCATAAAACTCACAATGGCATTCAAAAAGGTCAATGGTCATATTTTATGTTCATTAAACGGAAAGTGAAATTCAAGCCTTTTTTTGGTTTTACTGTTTATCAGTTTGGCTTATAGCTCATGAAAAACAGAAATACAGAATATCTAGATATTAGAAACCTGAGGTTTATTTTTGATTAGATATAGTTATAGTAGATAACGTAGATATAGTATGAACTTTTAAACAAAAAAGCTTGAAATATATCACTTTAAATGCAATGAATATAAAATATGCCTGTTTACCCTTTTGTTTATCCTTTTCTGTTCTGGCACCAAAATGGTGAAACGAACTTCCCCTGGGAATCAGAACAGCTGAGTCCCTCATCTGTTTCGGGAGTATTTAACTCCATAAAGACATTTGTTTCAATAGGATCTAAGCATGAGGAATCTCTAGATTCCAGCCTTGTCTACTAGCTAAGGATATTCTAAGTGAACAGCAAAGCACTTTTGTAAGTCGTTCTGGATAAGGGCATCTGCTAAATGCCGTAAATGTAAATGTAATGTAATGAATGACATTCAATATTTGAATAAAATGATCAAAAACCTTTTTCACACTATTCTTTTATATAAGAGGAATTTAATATAGAGGAATTTGTGCATGTTTGCCCTCACAGATATGTAATACTGGATCATTTTTCTCAAAAAATAAATGAGCAAATGTAATATTTTTGCCTCATTCATTTGATTTGGTTTTCTTCATCTACTTTAAGGACTTGTGGGAAAACCTGATGAAGTTTTATTTTCAAATTTGTGCAGGGATTACAAACTATTAAGTGCCACTGTAAAATCATTCTTTACGTCTTAAGATAAGAGAAGCCTTGTGTTTTGATTCCCCTCTAACTGATGTAATTTAACTGCTACCTAGAAACTGGAAAGCAAAGACTGTAGCCAAATGTCAACAGCATGGAGGAAATCAGTTATAAAAAAATATTTTTATCTTTGTACTTCCATTCCTCCTGCTTTCTTACTCTAATACTCACGCTCTTTCTCTTTCTCTCCATTGTATCACATCATTAATCATACTGAAAAGCTGTAAAATGCCCCAGTTGTATCTGAATTAACTCTTTCAGTTATACATTAAGGCCTTTTAGCTTTTAGATATCTTTGAATTGTAACAGTGATATTCAGGTCTATGCACAAATGCACCAATATATTACTCAATATACTCTCCCATAGATTAGAAAAGGAGAAATCAGCCCACAAACACCTCAATAAATGCTCCCGTACACTAGAATAGAAGATATTAGTTCATGAAGGCCTAGGAGATATTAGTCCACAATTGCCCCAATAAATGCTCCTGTATGCTAAAATAGGGGCTAACAGGACACACACACCTAAAAAGATACTATCCAATAGGAGATATTAGTCCAGAAATGCAACTAAAAACACTCTCATACAATTGAATAAGAGATAACAGCCACAAACCCCTTAATGAATGCTTCAATACAATAGAATTGTAGATAACCATTTACAGATGCCTCCACAATTCCTCTTGTATGATAGAATAAGAGAATTCAATTCACAAAGGCCTTAATAGATACTCCCATACTACAGAACAGGAGATATCAGTCTAAAAACACCTCAATAAACACTCCTGTACACTAGAAAATGAGATATCAGTCCACAATCATCTCAATTAATGCTCCAATATAATAGGAGGTATCAGTTTACAAATGCTTCAACACACCAACACAATAGAATACAAGGTATCAGTCTCCAAATGACTCAATAAATGCTTCCATACAATAGGATAGGAGATATCAGTCAGCTAATGCATCAGAATATGCACCTGTATGATACAATAGGATATCAGTCCACATTTGCTTCAAAAATGTTCCTCAGTGGTAGCATAAGAGATATCAGTTCACAAATACACAAATAAACAAACTTGTACACTAAAATAAGAGAGATCAGTGCAAAACTGACTTATTAAACCCAACTACATGATGGAATAGTAAATAGCAATCTGCAAATTGAATACAATAGAATAACAAATGCATCAATAAACACTCCCATATGATAGAAAATGACGTACAGCTTGTGTCTACAAACACATCAATAAAGATCCTGTATGCTTAAATAGGAAATATCAGTCCAAAAACATCTAAATAAATGCTTCCGTACAACAGAATAGGACATATCAGTCTGCAAATGCCTCAATAAATCCTCCCATATGCTACAATGAGTTATCAGACTACAAACAATAGACCTCAATAAACATTCATGTATGCTAGAATGTGAGATATCCATCCACAAATGCCATAATAAACACTCCAGAGCAATAGAATAGGAGAAATTACTCTGCAAATACCTCAATTAATAATCCTATATATTCAAATAAGAGAAAACAGTTCAGAAATACCTCAATAAATGCTAGAAGTGTGCAGTATGTTAGAATTTGATATACAGGTGAACAAACGCCTCAATAAACACTCCCACACAATAGAAAAATAGATGTCAGTTTGCAAATGCCTCAATAAACAAGCCCATACCCTAGAATGCCAGATATCAGAGGATATCAGCAAGTAAATGCCTTAGTGAATGCTTCCCTATGATAGAATAGAATATATTGGTCCACAAAGGCCTTAATAAATGTTCCTGTATTTTATAATATGAGATGTTAGTCAAAAAACACCTGTATAAATGTTCCCATATGATAGTATAAGATATATCAGTCCATAAATGCCCCAATAAAAGCTGCTGTACCATATAATAGGAGATATTAGTTTGCAAATGTCTCAATAGATGTTTCCATACAATAGAATTATATATATATATATTCTATATATAAATAGGAGATATTAGTCCAAATACATTTCAATAAAGGCTCCTATATGTTACAATAGGAGATAACAGTCCACAAATGCCTCATTAAACACTCCCATGCAATAGAATAGGTGATATCAGTCCACAAATGCCTTGATGAATGCTCCTATATGCTAGAATTGGAGATGTCAGTCCACAAATACATCAATAATCATTTATGTATGCTAAGAGACATCAGTCCACACATTCCTCAGTAAACATTCTTGTACACTAGAAAAGGAGATATCAGTGAGCAAGCACCTCAATTAATGATTTCATGTGATTGAGTAGGAGATATTAATCTTCAAATGCCTCAATCAAAGCTCAAGTAAAATAGAATAGGATATTTCAATCCAAAATATTTGTACAAATGCTCCTGTAAGATAAAACAGAAGATATCAGTACAACGCTCTTGTATGCTAAAATAAGAGAAATCCATCAACAACACCTCAAATAGTGATCCAATATGATAGAATAAGAGATATCAGTCCACAAATGTCTTGAAAAACTTTCCTATATATACGAATAGGATATATCAGTCTATATACACCTCAATATACAATTCTGTATACTAGCAAAGAAGATAGAGTTCAACAAACACCTAAATAAATGCTCCCACAAGACAGAACAAGAGATATCAGTACACATGTGCCTCAATAAACACTGGTATAATATGAAATTTCAGTCCATTAATTCCTCATTAAGCACTCTTGTATTCTAGAAAAGGAGATATCAGTCCATAAAATGCCATAATAAGCACACCTGTCTACAAACACCTCAAAATGCTCCTGTATGCTAGAATAGGAGATACCAGTTCACAAATGCCTCTATAAATGGTCTAGTTGGGAATTAGTATGTAAACCCACCAGGGCTGAGGCCTGGACTCAAAAGCAGATAACTTAGGGACACTCAGGGTAGGATTTGAACCCTGGCTGCCAAGATGGCAAACCTGCCCTTGCGCCTCTACTCTATAGGGGCTCAGACTACCTGGTGTCTTTTAGGGCTTATCAGCCCTCAATGAAGAGTGATGTTTGTGGTTTTACTACATGAAGTGAAAGAAAAAACAGAAACTAATGAACAGAATGATGGTGGAGACTTGATCAGTGCACTGAGGAGAAAAAAATAAAGCTTCATTATTCCTTTTGGATGCAACTTTTCTGCCCCGCCGGAGATACATCCATTGTGGGTCTTGGCGGAACTTCCAGGAGGACACGTCGAAACCCATTAAATCCATCTGGTCTACCTCTCGTCTTCTTCCTCGTGCTTCAAATTGGGTTGTTGACCGCAGCGTGCTAGCCTGCCTAGCCCAGTCGGCTAACACTCCTGCAAACTCTGATAACTCCTCTGTCAACTTCGGTCTGCTTAACATCCTCTCACTCACTGGCAAAGGACATCTCATCTAGGATCTCCTCACTGACTTCTTATGTTTGACTGAGACTTGGCAACAACCCAATGACTTCTCCCAGCTGAATGATTCCACTCCACCAGGGTTTGTTTACATCTGTCAACCCCATGGCACCGGCCGGTAATTTACCGTTGTCTGTTCCTTCCTTCTCCTCATTTGAATCAACTGTGTGTCAGCTCTCTGGTCCTACTCCCACCATTATCACAACCATCTACCGCCCCCCCAAAACCTAACAGGGACTTTCTAAATGACTTTGCTGCTCTGCTCACACACCTGTCCACCCTCTCACCAAACATCATAGTGCTGGGTGATTTTAATATTCACATGGACGATGTCAATAACCCCCTGACTAAAGATTTCACATCCTGTCTTAAGAGTTTTGGCCTTCAGCAATTTATTGATGTTCCCACTCATTCTAAGGGTCACATCCTGGGCCTAGTCTGCTGTTCTGGTGTTTCTCCTACTGATCATACAGCAGTTCAACTCCCCATAAGTGACCATTTCCTCCTCTCATTTAATATTTGTCTTGCTCTCTCCATCACTAAGCTTCTCTGTCTGATCTCTTTCCGTAACATTAAGGATATTAATTTGGATTCTCTCTCCTCCTGCGCCAATTCTTTCATGACTACTCTTAATTCAACTCTAAATTCAACCACCCTTGAAGAGCTGGTCTCACATTACAACTCTGGACTTCATTCAATACTAAACTCTCTTGCTCTGCTAAAAACCAGGTCTGTTTCTTTTGCTTGTTCTACCCCCTGGTATGCTCCCAAACTTCAGCTCATGAAGGCCAAAGGACGGCAACTTGAGAGGCTTCACCGGAAAACTGGACTAGCTGTTCATAAAGACATTTACAAAAACCACACTACATTATAAGGACTTTAACACTCAAGCCAAATCCAACTACTACACTGGTTTAATCTGTTCAAACGAAGGCTCTACCAAGTCAATATTTTCACTTTATAAGAATATTACTCAAGCCCCTGATTCTCTACCTCCCCATCTGTGTTCAACTGCTTTCTGTAACTCCCTCATGTCATTTTTTGACAGTAAAATTCTAAAGATCCACCAGCATCTCAGTTCACAACCCACCACCTGTATTACTCTTGAACCTTCTCCTCTTGCCCACTCCTTTTCCTCCTTTCGGCTCCCGACAACTTCAGAAATTACAAACCTCATTCATAAATCCAAGTCGTCCACCTGTCAGCTTGACCCTCTCCCCATAGTCCTGGTTAAAGCCTGTCTCCCTTCCCTGCTCCCTCTCATCTCTGCCATTATTTACTCCTCTCTCTCTACTAGAACAGTTCCTGCATCATTCAAAACCACTGCCATAACTCCAATCCTAAAAAAACCTGGTGCTGATCACTCCAACTTCAATCATTCCCATCCTATCTCTAATCTACCCTTCAATTCCATAATTCTTGAGAAAATAGTAGCATCCCAACTTCACACTTATTTATCTAACAATAGCCTGTATGAACTGTTCCAGTCTGGTTTCCGCCCCCTTCATAGTACAGAAACAGCTCTCATAAAAATCTCGAATGACCTCCTTATGGCAGCTGATTCCGGTTTACTGTCAATCCTCATACTCCTTGATTTGAGTGCAGCATTTGACACTATCTGCCATGCCACCCTCCTGAACAGACTTTCCTCAATTGGTAACACTCAGACTCCTTTAAACTGGTTTAAATCTTATCTCACCTGCTGCACTCAGTTCATCAAAACTTTCACTTCCCAGCCATCCTCTGTCACTTCAGGAGTTCCCCAGGGCTCTGTCTTAGGGCCCCTCCTTTTCATCATCTACCTTCTTCCTCTGGGCAATATCTTTCGTAAACAACATTGATTTCCGCTGTTACGCGGATGACTCCCAGCTCTATGTTTCCAGTAAACCCGCCTCCAACCTCCCACCATCTTCTCTTACTGACTGCTTGTCTGAAATCAAACACTGGTTCTCCTCAAACTGGCTTAAATTAAACAGTGATACAACAGAGGTTCTCCTCATTGGTACAAAATCAACTCTATCAAAAGCTTTAACCTTGAAATTGATAACTGCTCCGTTTCTCCCTCCCCACAGGTTAAGAGTCTGAGTGTCATCCTTGACAGTACTCTTTCATTCCAGTCTCATATCAACAACATATTTCCACCGTACTTTCACCGTCTTAACATTAACCGCCTCTGCCCCTCCCTTACTCCCCATCCCACTGCCATCCTTGTTCACTGCCTTGTTACATCCTGCCTTGATTATTGCAACTTACTCCTTCATGGTCTCCCCCACAAATATCTCCATAAGCTCCAACTGGTCCAAAACTCAGTTGCCCATATCATCACCAGAACCCGATCCATTCACCACATCACTCCTGTCCTGCAACAGCTTCACTGGCTCGCCGTTAAGTTCCGTATAGAATATAAAATCCTCCTGTTCACTTTCAAGGCCATCCACAATCTCTCTCCCCCTTATCTTTTCAATCTTCTCCATGTTGCTACTCCCTCTTGCTCCCTCACATCTTCTTCCTCCATCCACCTGTCTGTCCTCTCAGCCCATCTCACCACCATGGGGAGCAGAGCTTTCAGTCGCTCTGCTCCCTAACTCTGGAACTCCTTACCATGTCACTTAAGGAACATAAATTCACTACCAAACTTTAAATCTGCTCTCAAAACACACCTGTTTAGAACTCCCTTCTCCATCTGACTCTGTTATTCTTATCCTCTATTTTATTTTTTATAATTAATCTTATTTGTTTCTTATTATTTAATTTTTACTGTCTATTTTACTCTTTTGTATGGTGTCCTTGAGTGCCAGAAAGGTGCCTTTGAAATAAAATGTATTATTGTTATAATAAGGAAGTGAATCATCTATTTGCTGTGAGAGAAAAAATAAAGGTAACACAGGATATGAAGCCCCACAAGCAGTGAGAGTAATGGTTGGGAGAGCTACACGTTACCACATGATCAACAAGTCACCTGGTGGATGAGGCTGAACAGTTCTGCTTAAAAGCCTGACTGAAGGTGGAAAAAAAGGAAAAATGAAACCAGAATACAGCTCCCTTTCAGCTTCTTCAGGAGGGAAGGGTAGAAAAGTTCAACTCTTAGAATAGAGGGAAAGAGAAGTAATTTCTCTGGGTTGATGAATCAGACCACCCTAAAGGTCCCAACGTATCAGGGGGCCACCTTCCCGTTACTGACTCTTGCATGAGGCCATCTGGGCCAGGAGGTTCACCTGAGCATGGCAGTAAGCCACCTTACACCAGCATACCAAGCGAAAAGCAGACATGGGTGTCTGATCCGGGAACATGGGTGCCTGATCTGGTAAATATGGAGGTGGATACCCAAACTGGCACTCAAAGGGCCACCTGTGTATAGATGAGTGCCAGGGCATGTTGTCAGCATATTCAGCTGCTGGTCCGTGACTGGGCTGGCTGAATCTACCACACCTCTCTGTTGGGAACCAGAACATTCTTTGAAGGATTTGGATGGCCAGAGAGGGTGCTGGTGTGCCCCAACTGTAACATCTAGGTACATACAAATGCTGGAATAAAGATACATTAAGGAGGACCCCCCACCCCCCACTCCCAGGGGTGGACTCCCTCTCCAAGGCCTTTTGGATGAGCACTTCCACCTCCCAGCACAAGCGGGGAGCGGGATACAAAGCCGGCAGATGCAATCCACAAATGCCCCTTGGAGACCACAAACCCCAGGGAGTGAATGAAGGAGACATGAAACTCTGACTTCCAGTTGATGTGTGGGTTGTGCCTCACCAGCTAAGGAAACCCCAGTTTTACTGGTAGGTTAGGTCCCGACGTTAAAAAGAAGGATAGCCAATCTGTGTGCTTGCCTGCTCTTATGATGATGGGTTTGGTCTGTTTCTCAACTGCCCCAAACCTGAGGAGGAACCCATCAATAGCTGCTACTGGTAAGGGCAATACTTGGGACTCCATGGGCAACCCCAACTTCCTGGCCAGAAAGAGAGATCCATGAAGATACCCATTGCACTGGAGTCCATGAATGTATGGAGGTGTTCCTCACCAGGGGGGTTCCCCCACACTAGGGTGATAGGCTAAAACAGAGGACTGGACATAGAGCAATAGATATGAGTACACATGTGCCTCAATACATGCTGCCATATGCTTGAATAGGAGATATCAAGCATATCAATTAATAATCCTAAAACATAGGATTGGAGATATCGTACATAGTACGATAAATGCTCTTGTAGATCTGAATTGGATAAATCAGTCCAAAAACACCTCATTAACTGCTCCATTACGATAGAAAAGTAGATATCAGTCCATAAATGCTTCATAAAATGCTCCCCTTTGATACAGTAGGAGATATGCAAATGTCTCATTAAATGCTCCAATGTATATAGGAGATATCAGTCCACAAATTCCTCAATGAATGCTCCTCTCTGATAGAATAGGAGATTCGCTGTAGTCAGTTTGTAAATGCATTATTTAACTTTCCGGTATGATTGTCACATGATAGCGTCCTGTGTAGTTCCCATGTGCTTTTAGCACGTGTATTGTTTTGGTCTTGTCTCTGCCCATTCCCAGCTGTATCCGATTTTTAAACCTGCCCCTTTGTAATCATGTCCCAGCTGTGTTTGTTGTTCTCATGTGTATATGAGACATGTCAGTCTGGTGTTGTGAGTCTGCTGTTATGTTATCTGTTATGTTATATGGTTATATCTGGTTTATTATGTTATCTGTATCCTGGTTATCCTGTTGTTTAGGTTCATGTATTCATGTTATCATTCATTAAAACCCCTGTGAGTACTTCCAACTTCCAACCAATGTGTTGTCACATTCCTGACAGATAGTCTTACCTACTGATGCAAGTAGTAGGGGAACACAGGTTATCCGGAACCTGTCTGGCAATCCGCGAGGAGATCATGGAGACTCGTGGAATCAGCTGGATGCAGCCATGACCAGAGGTCGGAGGAGGCACCATAAGCGGTGTGCTCAGGTCAGTTCCTCACCAGAGGACTGCCCCTTTAATGGTGGGGGGGCGGGGGGGCACTGAGGGTAGGCGCTGCGAGCCTCAAGACGGACATGGAGAGAGGTGAGGCCTGCTGATGACGAGATCCGGGCTGTAGGAACCTAGAGCCGGAGTCTGATAGGTGGAACCTATAGCCAGACTCTGAAAGGTGGAACCTAGAGCCAGACTCTAAGAGGTGGAGCCTAGAGCCGCCTGCATTCCTGTTGAGAAGGCGAAGCCAAGAGCCACCTGCATTCCTGTCGAGAAGGCGGAGCCTAGAGCTGCCTGCATTCCCGTTGAGAAGGCGGAGCCTAGAGCCACCTGCATTTCTGTCAAGAAAGCGGAGCCTAGAGCCACCTGCTTTCCTGTCAAGGAAGAGGGAAAGGGGCCTACTGTCAGGTATAGAGTCCTGTGTAATTCTGTGTAGTTGTAGTGTCTTGTTTTCATCTTGTCTCTGCCCATTCCCAGCTATGTACGAATGGTAACCCTGCCCCTTTGTGATCATGTCCCAGCCGTGTTTAATGTTCTTGTGGCACCTTGCTTTAAATGAAGGTGGAAAAATAGATGCCCCCCATATCATTTTTACTTTACAAAATGGACACATGTATTTCGTGCAGCAACTGTTAGTCTATTTTATTGTCATATTGTCTGAATGAGTGTTTTGGGCTTGATATGTAGTTCCGCCAGCAGAGGGCGCTTGGTGTTTACTGCATTGGCAGCTGAGGCCCAGAAGAAGAACGCCAGTCGGTTGTAATGGCAGACTGTAGACCGTGTGTGCCTTGAAAATAATAATTTCTTTTTATTTCCACAGGTAAGCTGGTTGTAAACAACACTGAAATAATAGACAACAGTAGCATTTAATCATACATGCCATCAAGATTGAGTGAAAGTGTAAATTGATAGTTGTGTGTGTTTGGTAAGCTCAAATCGCCACGCTGTGGTTGTAATGGCGGCTGCGAGTCAGCGGCAACCGTAGTGATTAATCAGATGATTCTCTATTGTCTGTAAAAGCTAAAAGGATAATGTAAACTGCCAAACAAAGGACATGTTCAACACAAAAGTGTGAGCAGCTGGCGATGAGTGTGTTGGATAGAGTGAGTGTGTCAGGGTAAGGAGATCAGAGCTGAGTTAAAACTAGGTTAAAGCGCCGAGTGGTGGCTGTGTATGAGTACAGACCCAGTTACTGAGTGTGATAAATGTCTGTGGACTTACATGCATGTTATGTGAGTTAAAGCAAAGCATTGTATTCTATGTGTGTTCTGCTAAAGTGTAACAGGCCTGAAGTTCAGTTTTAAAAAGGGTCAATTTAATATTACTCTGTGTTCTAAAGGAATTCTGAGTTTTAAAAGAATTTGGTGCTACAGCATAATCAGTGTTATAATGTTGTAATTTTGTTAAGGTTATGTTTATGAACCGGTGGATACAGATATACCAATGTGGTGATGAGAGAAACTGCAGGGTTAATATGGTTTGTGTTTTACAGTAACTATGCAAAGTGTTTACCACATTGGCAGCTGACGCCCAGAAGAAGAATGCTAGTCAGTTGTAATGGCAGACTGTACACCGTGTGTGCCTTGAAAATAATAATTTATTTTTATTTCCACATTTTGGAAAAATAAATATGTTGCACAGGATCTGACTAGGCCCATCATTTCCGTCTGTGTTACATTCTCATATGTATGTATACTCCCTTGGGTCAGTCTGGTGTCATGGGTTTACTGTTATGTTATCTGTTATATGGTTATATCTGGTTTGTTATCTGTATCTTGGTTATCCTGTTGCTTAGTTTCATGTGTTATCATTAATTAATTTTCAATATTATCATTAATTAATGTGCAAGTTCTTCCATTTCCAAACAAACTGTTAAGTATTGTGTTCCTGACAATGATAGAATAGGAGATATCCATCCAGAAATGCCACAAGTGCTCTCATATGATAAAATGGGAAATATCAGTCCACCAATGCATCAACAAATGCTCCTGTATGTTAGAATAGGATATATTAGTCTGCAAAATAATGCTTTTTAATGCTAGGATATGAAATGTCAGTCCTAAATTGTGTCAGTTAACATTCCTCTATTCTAGATTAAGAGATATCAGTGAATAAATGCACCAGTACATGCTCCCATATGACAGAACAGGAAAAATCAGTCCAAAAATGCCCAAATATACACTCCTGTATGGTACAAAAGGAGATATCAGTCAACAATTGCCTCAAAAAATGCTCCCATACAATACCGTAGGAGATATACATCTGCAAATACCATTACAAATGCTCCCATATAATATCAAGGAAATTTCTGTCAAAAATGGCTAAAAAAATGCTGATAGGAGATGTTAGTCCACAAACACCTCAAAATACTAGCTCCAATATGCTACAATAGATGCCTCAATAAACATGCATGTCTCCTAGAATACAAGATATCAGTCCATAAATGCCTCAAAAAAAGCTCCTGTATGATAGAATAGGATATATTAGTTTGCACGTCTCAATAAACACTTCCATACAATAGAATAGAAAATATCAGTCTGCAAAGGCCTTAATAAATAGATAGGAGATATCAGTCCTCAAACATCTGAATAAATGCAAATGTTAGATTAGAAGATATGAGTTTTTGGCTCCTATATGCCAAAAAAACAGATATCAGTCTACAAATGCCACAGTATGGAATAATATGAAATTTCAGTCTACAAACATCTCATTAAACAGTCCCATACAATAGAATAGGAGATACCAGTCCACAAGTACCTAAGAAAAATGCTTGTGTATGCTAGAATAGAAGATATCAGTTAAAAATTGCCTCAATTCATGATCCTACATGATAGAATTGGAAATAACGGTACACAAATGCCTCAAACACCCCATATTGTAGAATAGGAAGTATCAGTCAACAATCATCTAATTAAATAGTCCTATACAATAGAACAGGAGATATCTGATCACATATTGCTTGAATACTACCATACTATAAGAGATGTCAGTTCACAAAAACCTTATCAATCACTCCTGTATGCTAGAATATGAAGACTTCATAAACACCTCAATAAATGGTCCAATATGCTAGAATATTAGACATCAGTACACAAACACCTCAATTAATGCTCCCATATGACACAATAAGAGCTGTCAGTCCAAGTGCAACACCTTAATAATCACACCTGTTTGCTACAATAGTAGATTTCTGTCCACAATCACCTCAATAAGCACTTTTTCAATTAAATAGGATATATTTGTAGAAAAACACCTCAGTGAACACTCCCATATGCTAGAACAACAAATATCAGTGCAAAAGCACCTCAATAAATGTTCCTTTATGCTAGAAATGATGATATCAGTCCACAAATGCCATGATAAACATTCCCATATGCTGGAGTATTAGATATCAGTCCACCAATACCTCAATAAATCCTCTCTTATGCTAGAATGGGAGATATCAGTCTACCTGTCACATATAGAGTCCAGCTTGTGTCTTGTTTTGTTTTCAGTCCCATTGCTTTTGAGCACATGTCATGTCTGCATTCATTCCCAGCTGTGTTCCATCTGTAACCCTGCCCCATCGTTATCATGTCCCAGCTGTGTCTAATGTGATTGTGTGGTCTCTGTTGGTCCTGAATGGTCTTCGTGACTACTTGTATGCCTTTTCTGCATGTACATTTGTCTTGATGGTTACTGTACCTTATATGTTAGTACATTGTTAATAAATACAACCCAGCGTGTACGTCCACCTCCACCTACCTCTGTGTGTCAGGAAACGTTACAGAAAGACCGACATATCATGGACGTAGCTGGGTTGTCCAGGTTTGCAGGATCCCGTCTGGCTATCCACCAGGATCCATTCTCTGGTGGCTTGATGGAGCAGCAGGACGCTGTGGAGACCAGCAGCCGGAGGAGGCGCCATAGATGGCGCACTCGGGGCGCTCCCTCACTGGAGTACTGCTCCTCAAAGGGTGGGGAGAATTTTGGGGGGGGGCGCTAAGGGTTGGCGCTGCAAGCCGGGTGAGGCGAGAGGTGAGGCCTGCTGGCGGGCTGTTATGGGGGGATCTGGGCTGAAGGATGAGTCCGATGTGTGGCAGTTCCTGACCTACGTGTGCAGGACTGTCCAGCCCAATGAACCCCAGACTTCGGCAGCCGCAACAGCCTCAGCAGAGCCACCTTCCTGAGATGTGCCTGCGCCGCACGCTGCGGTTCCTCCAGTGATAGCAGCTCCTAACGCAGTGTATTCCGCAGCGAAGGCTGCCTTAGCGTTGGGGGCTGCTTCCTACGGTTCAGAGGGCGGAGTTTCGCGGGGATGTCGCAGTCAGGAGGGCGGAGCTTCCCGGCGACATTCCGGTCTGGGGACGGAGCTTCTCCGTGAGGGCAGATCAAGTTCGGGAGCTGGAAGCTGCAGCTCCAGTTCCAGATCCAGTCCGGGAGCTGGAACCCACTGCTCCAGATCCAGTCCAGGAGTTGAAACCCACTGCTCCAGCTCCAGATCCAGTTCGGGAGCTGGAACCCACTGCTCCAGATCCAGATCCAGTCCGGGAGCTGGAACCCACTGCTCCAGATCCAGATCCAGTCCGAGAGCTGGAACCCACTGCTCCAGATCCAGTCCGAGAGCTGGAACCCACTGCTCCAGATCCAGGTCCAGTCCAGGAGCTGGAACCCACTGCTCCAGATCCAGGTCCAGTCCAGGAGCTGAAACCCACTGCTCCAGCTCCAGGTCCAGTTTGGGAGCTGGAACCCACTACTCAAGATCCAGTCCGGGAGCTGAAACCCACTGCTCCAGATCCAGATCCAGTCTGGGAGCTGGAACCCACTGCTCCAGATCCAGATCCAGCCCGGGAGCTGGAACCCACTGCTCTATATCCAATCCGGGAGCTGGAACCCACTACTCCAGATCCAGTTCGGGAGCTGGAACCCACTGCTCCAGGCCCAGTCCAGGAGCTGGAACCCACTGCTCCAGGTCCATCTCCTGTCGAGAAGGCGGCGCCCGCCACCAGTGTTCGAGGGATGGCGCCCGCCGCCAGTGTTCAAGGGTTGGTGCCCGCCTTTAGAACTGTGCCCAGACTGGGTCCAAAGACTTTGGGACATTTGGCAGTTCTGGTTCCCAAGCCCACATACCAACCCATGTATGTTCCTGTCCTTGTGCCTATATCTGTCCCAGTGTTAGTTCCTTTTTCTGTTCTTGTCCCCATTCCTGTGTTTGGTTTAGTTATCCCTGTTCCTGTCACTGTTTACGTGTCAGTCCCGGTCTGCGTGTTTGTTCCTATACAGAGTCCTGTCTTGTCTCCTGTTCATGTCTAGTCCTGTCTGTCCTGTTTTGTTCCTGGTCCCTCTCCTGTTCCATCCCCGTCTATTGTTGGTTTATGCGCCCTGGAGTTGCGCATAAGGGGCCAACTTTCACATATAGAGTCTCCTCCCATTCCCAGCTGTGTTCCATCTGTAACCCTTCCCCATCGTTATCATGTCCCAACCATGTCTAATGTGTGTGTGTGTGTGTGTGTGTGTGTGTGTGTGTATATAAGTCCCTGGTCTCTATTGTTCCTTGTCAGTCTTCATGACTACTTGTATGCCTTGTCTGCATGTACATTCATCTTGATGATTATTGTACCTTATCTGTTAGTACATTGTTAATAAATACAACCCAGCATGTACATCCACCTCCATCTACTTCTGTGTGTCAGGAAACGTTACACTACCACTTCTGTCTTGTTCCCCTGTCAGTACCTTCCTGCCACTTACTTTTTAGCACATGTTTTTGGTCTTGTCTTTTCTATTTTTGGTCTTTGGTCTTTGCCCTAGCTCTGCCCTGTCCCACCTCTGTCTCGTTTGTCACCCTGCCTATTAGTAACCATCCCCAGGTGTTTCCAGTCTATGTCTGTGTATTTAAGTTTCTTGTCTGTGAATTGTTAGCATTGTGCATTCTAGTTTTCTCATTTTATACCCAAGTCAGTTTGCTTCTCTTTCTTTGTCTGTTTAGTTTCCAGTGTGTTTCTGGATTAAGTTCTTGTTTTAGTTTGTTTTCTCTTCAAATAAATATTCCCTGCAATTACATCTGCCTCGTTGCCTGCTCTACTTCACACAAGATTAGCCTCAAAAACATTCCCACTAAAAACAACAGGAAAAGGAGATTTTAATCCGCAAATGGCAGTGGAATTGTGATAAACTCATCTCTGCACAGAACATTGGAGGGATTCAAGTAAAAAAAAAACTGCAGGTGTTTTATTTTCTTCATGTGTGATGATGAAAGAAATGGTTTGTTTTTTAAATGGATGTTACTAGCTTGGGGTAAAATTGCTGGGCAGATAAGGTTCAGATGGATCAATGGGTCTCATTAACAAGAACACAAACATGTACATTGATGCACACAGCAGGGAGCTAGGCTTGTAATACATCCGGACACCTGGCAGCCCCCAGCAGTGCTCTCAGAGACGTAGTCCATAATTATATGATTCAGCCTTCTGATTTTAGCTCTGCCATGTTGGTACATGCTGATGGGCTCTGTTTGGGGTGACCCTGCTAACAGCTCCACTCTCCACTAATCTTCCATCACTTTGCTTGTCAGGGGGTGATGCTGATTATGAGGGTCAGTACACACATGAAAGAACTCAATTTACTGGGGAAAAATGTTGCAAATTTCACTTCTGAAAGTTACCATATGTTAGTTGAAGGGTTGCCCAGCAAGCATGACCCCTACTTTAGTCACTACAGTGAGCAAGTAAACCAGCAGACAACAGACGTTGTTCTAGCTGTGCTATTGAACATCAGAACATCAAAAATGTGAGTTGATAATAGAGAACTATCCCCATAGTGTCAACATGAGACTTCTTCAATTATGTTGGAGATATTTGGTCTCCACAGAAGCATAAACCAACACACTCACACACACACCCCACTGAGTCATATCTGACTCACCACTTTTCTTCACTCCCTTGGTACCACTGCTGGAGTGAGGGTTAATGCATGAGCACACACACACACACATACAATTGAAGTTAGGGAGCTGACACATACATATATACAAATAAAATACATTACTGAAACAATTTATTTGAAAAATAAATTTAATTGTAATCATACATTTTGTTATGTTAGAGCCTTATTCCATAATTTATTAAATTTATTTTCCCTCTCAAAATTCTACACATATTGAAACAATAATGAAACAAATTTGTTTTTAAATTTTACAAATTTATTAAAACATACATATATATTCCCTACTTTTGCTGTGACACTCAAAATTGAACTCAGGTATAACTTGTTTCCACAAATCTTCTGTCAGATGTTTCTACAGCTTGAATGGAGTATACCTGTGGTGAATTCAGTTGATTGGACGTGATTTGGAAAGGCACATTCATATAAAGTCCAATAGTAGACATGTCAGAGCATAAACCAAGCCATGAAGTCTAAGCAATTGTCTGTATTGTATTGAAACACAGATCTGGGGAAGGGTACAGAAAAGATTTTGTGACATCATCTGTAAATTGAAGATGTTTGGAACCACCAGGACTCTTCATAGAGCTGATCACCCAGGCAAAGTGAGTGATCATGGCAGATTAGTTCAAGAACCCAATGGTCACTCTGACACAGCTCCAATAAAGTTCTGTGGAGAGAGAACCTTCCAGACATCCGCAGTACTCCACCTATATGGTAGAGTGACCAGATGGAAGCTATTCCTGAGTAAAAGGCACATGACAGCCCTTCTGTAGTTTGTGAGAAAGGCACCTAAAGCACTCCCAGACAATGAGAAATAAAGAGATTGAACATTTTAGACTAAATACCACACATAATATCTGAAAAAAAAAAACAGGCACTGCTCATCACCTAGCCAAAGTTAAATCTAATCTAAACGTGAATCTAAATAACTAAAAACATACCCTGTATAAAGCTACACTCAGACTCTCAGTGTTTGGGGTTTATATGTCTGACTGGATTTTAAACACAACAGTCTGGGACTTGTTGTTTTGTTTGTTCTGCTGATTGTAGTTCTGGCACAGGGAAGAAACACATGTTCTGTTAAATTGATTCTTTTTTAAAAAGCCCTCTTTGTAATATTTAATTCCACATGCAGACAACACAGCAAATCACTTGGGAAATTAATGAGAAAAAGATTTTCTTTCAATTCTGGAGACTTCACCTTCTTTTATAAATTCCATTCATTTATCTGATGTTTGCTGTTGTTAAGTACTTATGTAATACTAAAGCAGATATGTGATAATGGTTAGAATATATTTATATACACCCAGTAACCATAACATTACAGACTGTAGGCCATCTGTTTCTATGCATACTTCTTCTTCCTTTTGCCCTGATCTTCAATGGTCAGGACCCCACAGGACCACCACAGAGCAGGTATTAGGTAGGTGGTGGATCATTCTCAGCACCGCTATGACACGGATGTGGTGGTGTGGATCACAGCACAGCAGTGCTGGTAGAGTGTTTAAACTCTATTATGTCCACTCACTGTCCACTGCCCACTGCTTCACCTTGTAAATGTAAAGTCATACACAGAAGCTCATCTGATTCTAAACAGATTAATTTTGTCATCCTCTAGTCGTTCATCCATGGCCACAGAATGCTTCTGGCTGAATATTTCTGGTTGGTGGACTGTTCTCAGTCCAACAGTGAGACTGAGGGGTTTAACCACTCCAGCAGCATGTCAGTGTCACTGTAGTGCTGAGAAAAACCCAGCACCCACATAATACCTACTCTGTGGTGTGCCTGTGGGGTCCTGACCACTGAAGATCAGGGTGAAAGGAGGCTAACAAAATATGCAGATAAACTGGAGATACTACAGTCTGTACACCTGATAAAGAGGGCAGGGCATCCAAATACACAGCTTACATTCAGTCAGGGTAGTCATTTTATGTATCTATAAATTTAAATGAAACAAATGAACCAAGTCTGTTTTATGGAACTCCTTGTCATATTCAGTAGGGGGCGCTATTAATGTCAGGAATACATTGAAACTAACTGCAACTCAAAGTCAATGAATTGCATTGTAGTTTATAGTGGGTGGAGCTCATTTTGTGACTAAAATATAACTTTAGTTTTACAGAAAGTTCTAGATAGGCTATGCTAGAACTGGCAGAGTAATCCATCAATTACTCTCCAGTCCTTCAGAATGTACTAGATAGATCATGATTAGCAATTGCCAGAAGAATCCACCAATTACATTCTAATTTACAGTGGGTGGAGGTGTGTACAGAAATTCTTGATAGGTTGTGAACTGTGAACTGTGAACTTGTGTCAGAGAAATGATCCTATTCATCTCAAGCTTACAGTGATTGGGACCTATTTCATTAGTAAAAACAACTTTCTAGATCAGCTGAGGTTCAGAACTGACAAAATAATCAACCAATTAAATTCTGGTTTATAGTAGATGGAGCTATTTTGTGAGTTAAAATGTGCTGTGTACTGTAAGTAGTATGAATGTTACTATAGACTTTCTGAAGGTTCTAGTCAGTGTTAAGATTATAGATATGTAGTTACAGAGTGTTAATATGAGCAAAATTTTTTATATATTAGTCTTAGTCTAATTAGTCTTAACCCTAACCCAGGTTCCAGATGGGCAGTAAATATGAGTGGTTCTGTGGACAGAATAACTGTCATTGTAGTCATTGTGGAGGTTCTAGAAAAGTAGTGACTGGGTGTTATTGTGAGGAAAATATGTCTCATTAGTCATTGTGGAGGTTCTAGATAGGCAGTTGTACTTTTCTTCACTGTGGGCACCGAGTGGTGTAGTGGGCGCTACCATTATGATCCTGGGGTTGCAGGTTTGAATCCAAGTTCATGCTGCTCACCATTGACAGCCGGGGTCCAGTGGGAGAGATTGGCTTGTGGGGGGTGGGTAGATGGCCCTCTTCCCACATTACATTAAGTGTGCTGCCGGCGTTCTCCTCCAAGAGTGATGGCTGCCCGGCAACAATACAAATGGTAGGCATCTGTCATGACTCGGAGGAAATATGTAGATGATTTTTCCCCCCTGGTGACGAAAGCAGACAGGGTGTTGGGTAAATTAGTAGAGAATTAGAAAACTGGAAAATATGGCAACAGACAGACTAAAATGCATGGCAATGTTTGTTACAAGCAGATCAAGTTTTGACTGATCCTGATTAGCCTATAACCTTCTAAAATAACATACCAAGTGAGACCTGGAATAGTTATTAATGTGCTGGTAGGTTTTGAATGGAAGGCCTGGATCTAATAATCACAGTTAAAGCTTTCACACTAGTGCCAATGGAGAATGAAGAACATGTGAGGAAAGTGAAAATGAGAACCTTTGAATTGAGTTCGCTTTATTTGAACTGCTATAATGGTACCTCAACCAGGTGTGACCTACTTGGTGGAAAGTTCTTGTTTGTTTGTTCTTGCGTCCCAGGACACTGTCATTGTTTTACCCACATTATTCCTCAGCTGGGGTTCCATCAGCAAAGTGAAAAGTTCTTGGGGCACTGTCTAACAGTCTAAGCTTACACAGGGTTCTAATACATATAGAATAAATGAGTGTGCTTGTGCTTGTGTACATAGCATTGTTATGGTAATTCTCTATTGAAAGTAAAATGTAAACTAGAATTAGGCTTAATCCCTGTCTGGAAAACCAGTTCATTTGGTTTACAGCAGTTTAGCCCCACCCATTTAGTCCACAGCATCATAGACCCACTTATTCAGATGAAAACAGTTTAGCCCCTCCCATTCAACCTTTAACAGTTTAGTACCGTTCATTATTTTACAGCAGTTTAGTGCCATCCATTGAATTTACAGTAGAACAGCCCTGCCATTTAGCCAATAATAGTTCAGCCCCAACCATTGAATCTACCACAATTTAGCCCAACCCATTCATACAGTAATTTAACCCCATCAAATGAGTTTAGAGTTGTTTAACCTAACCCATTTAGCTGACAGCAGTTTAGCCCCACCCATTGATCCAATTTCACAGACATGGATCAAGTCTAGTTTTGGATAAAAGAATATTCTTAATTGTAATGATCAATTTAAAGTAAAATGTATTCTAGGATTAGGTTTAATCCCTGTCTGAGAAAAACAGTTCATTTGGTTTACAGCAGTTTAGCCCCACCCTCAGAGTTTACATCTATAAACTCTCATCTATAAAATCTACAGCAGCTTAGACCTTCCTATTCAACAGACAACAGTTTAGCCCCTCCATTTCATCCTGCAGCAGTTTAGCCCCTCCCATTCAGCCTGCAGTATTTTAGCCCCACCCATTTAATGTACAGCAGCTTATCCCCACCCATTCAGCCTACTGTAGTTTAGCCCCACCTATTATTCTACAGCAGTTATCCCCATCCACTGAGTTTCCAGCAGTTTAGCCCCACCAATTAAATCTACTGTAATTTAATCCCACCCAATCAACTGAAAACAGTTTAGCCCCACCTACTCATTTGACATTATAAGGAGTGTTTCAGACTGGACTGCATTTTGAATGAGCCACTGTATGGGGCAGCCAGTTAGAACACAGCTCATTTACACATTTCTTTAAGTCTTGAAGGCACAATAACAGAAATGGTGTCACTTTTTTCTGTTTAATTGTGAGTTAAATGAATTTGGACTGTTTTATTCAGAAAGTGAACCTCATGATATGGATATTATTCAGCGCTCCTCCTAAGAACAGCCAAAGTTTCATAAGTGCATTCTGTATTGAAATTGCAAATTACCCATATCAAGAATAAATCCTGTGTATTTTACTACTACACTACAAACTCAATTACATCTGTTATCCTTGTTGCTTGATTTTCTTTGCAGTGTTCAGTGACCATTGCATATAGAGCCATTCCTGCATGCACTGTTGTTTTATTTTACTCTCTAGTCCACCAAGATATTACTAAAAAAACATTGAGATCCTTATTAAAGCTAAAACTGCCTGTTCTGCAGTGGAGGAAAAGAGCCATTCACACTCTGACAAGACCCAGTTATTGCCAGTGCTGAATAAATAACATCTATTGTAAATAATAAATAATAAAAAAAATAAGGATTTCTGTAAGAAAAAATAATGTTACATCACTTAATATATGCCATATACTGTTACACCATTCCAATGTTTCACCACTGACTCACACTCTCTATACTGTTACACCACTGACCTGAAACATATTCCACACTGTTTCCACACAGTCTTTATGGTCACACCACTGACTAATAACACAGTCTTTACTGTTACACCACTGATCTGTAACACATTGCACAATGTTGCACCACTGACTCAAAACACAATCTATACACTGACCTGTAACACAATCTATACTGTTAAACCACTGTTTAACATACTCTATAGTATTACACCACTCACCCTTACCACCCTTCATGTTGATACACAACTACAATGTACCATATTCCACACTGTTACCCCACTGACTGAAAACACCTCCATACTGTTTCCCTACTAATCTGCAACATGTTCCACACTGTTACACCACTGCTTCATAACACACTCTATACTGACACACCACTGACCTGTAGCATTATACTCTTACAACACTGACCAATAATACCAGATTTTTTGCTCCATAATGTTTGGTCACTGATTTAAAATACCTCTTTGCAACACCACTAACCTAAAACATGCTCCACAGTGTTACGCCAATGATTCAAAACTTGCAGCATATTGTTACATTTTTGATTTAAACACACTCCACACTATATACACCACCGACCCAAAACATGCTCCACAGTGTTACACCACTGACCCATACATGCTCCATACTGTTACACCACTGACCCAAAACACACTGCGCAAGTCTCCAAGAATGCACCAAGCATGGTTGGTGTGTCACTCCCACTATTTTTTATATATTTTTGTTAAATGGGTGTCTGTCACTTTCATTGCACAAAATTTCATCAGCGTCCTAATCTATGACTGACACTTCTAACACTTCTAGAGATCAGACTGACAATCACTCTCTGCAAACCGGAGTAGGCAGATCCTTTGCTTGCCTAGCGCCCACCAGAGATGCTGAAAAAGAGGCAGGAGAGCCGGCATTGTCATCAGGCTGAGATGGCACACTCACCTCCCCCCACTACTCAGCATACTAATGGCTAATGTACAGTACATGTAAAACAAACTGAGCACACTTTAGGCGAGGATCTCTGTCTAATGAGAGACAAAGGACTGCTGTATCATCTTGTAGAGACCTGAATGTCAGTGGAGATCCCTAACCAAGCCATCAAGCCTGCTGGGTTCTCTCTGCACCATGCAAGAGAGAGTCCTGATTTGACATTCCCATGTCCTCTCTCTTACTGGGTCCCATTAAACTACTCATATTTATACAGCTTTAGGCCAGGGGTCACTGCATGCAAGTTCAAGCTTCTTTACCATATATGAATGCATAACTTCATACCTAAACATAGCCTAAGTGGGACATAAGGGCCCTATATGATATAGTATCCCTTAGTTAGAAATCATTCTTAGGTCAGGGGGCAGACAAAGGGACATGCCACATGGAGCCACAAGCTATTTATTAACCACTGCTGACATGTTTACATGGAACCATTGTCATACACTTCAATACTTTAGCACCAAAGACCTGAAATACCACCACTGACTCAAAACATGCTCCACACTTTTACACCACTGACCCAGAACACACACACAGTGTTATAGCAAAGAAATAAAATAACAAACTCACACACCACTGGTTTTAAACACATACCATGCTGTTGCACCACTAACTTGGAACTGTACTTAATTCAGCCTTGCCAAAAAGACGTGAACTGACTTGACAGAGAGTGAAAATGAGAGAGGAGAGGCATTCTTTGTGTGTGTGTGTGTGTGTGTGTGTGTGTGTGTGTGTGTGTGTGTGTGTGTGTGTGTGTGTGTGTGTATGCCCTGAGCTGACACAGCAGATATCTGTGCAATTTGTAATTCTAAACAGAGTCGACCCTCTACTGAAACCTAACCACACACACACACACACACATACACACACACAGCTGCTGCACCAGCCAAAAAGCCAATGATCAATAGAGTAGAGTCAGGGTGGGTAAATGCTCAAAGATGCTCAGATTGCTCCTGTTTTCAGTGCAGGAGCAAAGTTATAGAATGACACTATATCATATTATAATTCCATAATCAGTGATGATGCTTCAGGACTGTGTATCAGAGCTACAAGGGATTCTTTAAATGACACCATGAATAACCATATTTGTTACAGACATCTCAAAAAGGTTCTACCAGAAGACTCTGAGGAGCACAGAGTATAAAATTATGAGTTAGCTGGCACCATTAGCCTCATAGTTGTACCAGCAATAGGCAAATTTTTAGAACCAGAGGTCAATTTTGTGGGATGTATTTTAGTTGTATTCCAAGTTGAATCACTCACTGACATTTCATAGATTCAATAATAAATGCTACTAATAAATGCTACCATGGTAATGGCATAGTAACGATGTTGGAGGAGCCTGATAGACAGTATGGTAAGACCATGGTAGTGATGTTGAAGGAGCCAAATAGACAGCATGGTAATGCCATGAGCATGACAGGTAATGGTAAGGCTATGGAAGCGATGTTGGACATTGGAGTCTGAAAGACATCATGCTAGTGCCATAGTAGTTGGAGGAGCCTAATATACATCAAGGTAACGTCATGGCTACGATGTTGCCTGATAGACAGCATGGTGACATCATGTTAGCAATGTTGGAGAAGCCTGAAATCATGGTAACACCATGGTAGTGATGTTGGAGGGGCCCAATAGTCTGCATGGTAACACTATGGTAGCAATGCTGACTGATAGACAGCATGGTCACACCATGGTAGCGATGTTGGATGGGGATCATAAAAGCAGCAAAATGTGAGTACAGAGACAAAGTGGAAGCATAATTTAACACCACCAGTGTCAGAAGCATGTGGCAGGTGTTAAACACAATCACAAACTTTAAGTGGAACTGTCACTCCTTGAGCCACACCTGTGCAACACTTCCAGATGGGCTCAACTCAACCTCTCTCTCGGCTCTCAGTGAAGGTGGTCACACTTTCCTCCCTCTCCTCTCTAATCTCTCCTGCTTAGCTCTTCAGTCTTGTCTGCTACTGTCTCACTTGGGAGGCTCGCTCAGCGCTGTTCTTCTGAGCTGAAGTATGGATTTGATCAACTGGTCTCTCAAACCAATTGACACCATCTTCTTGACGAGAAGTCTGGTTTCGGGGGAACCTGAGTGTCCTGGCAGGACATATGCGGCTGGATACACAATGGACTCCTGGGAGAAGTGGAGGGTCGTGTGTCTGGCGGCACTGTCAGTCAAGGATGTTAAAGATATTTTTGTATTTGGAACTGTGATTGCAGTGAATACATGTAGTACAGAGATTATTCAGTCTGAGGTCATTCTGGGACAGGAGAGGTCCACAGAGCTTCTCCGATGGATACTTATTTGAGAGCTACAAATTTAGAAGACACAGTATTGTCTACTTCTGAAAATTATTGGTGCAATATATTGAAAACAAAGCTAAAAGGTTGGAAAGCTCTTGCAAAACCCCAAATTATCTGTTTTACTTTGCACTTGTTTATCATTGGTGCATTTCTTTACAGCGTCAGGGATGTAAAACACCTTAGCAAGGAAACGGTCTGCTGTGAAATTAGAAATGTTTGCCTTGCACTCAATCACTTCCTTAATATATACATTACATTTGCAGGTCACAGAAGAATCCATCCCATAAAAGAAACCTTTTTTTCAAAACAACCGGTATGTATTCATAACATCCATGTAAATCAGTCCATGGGTTTGAACTTTCACCCTTTGTTGTTTGTTCAAGATGAACTGCATTGCAGAATATTATTATTATTTATTATTACTACATAATATAGTCTTTTCTAACAATGATGCAAAATGGCTTGGCTCAGTGCACGTTTCAAGTATATTTCACACCTCATCACTAGAACAGAGGTTTGCCCAAGGTAAGAATACTCCAATCACACAAAATAGTGGGATAGTGGTTACTCCTGCCAACATTATCTCCTTACACCATATGCAGACCCTACAACAAATGCAGAGAGGTTAAATCATGCACATTCCAAGACAAGGGCATGCATTGAAATTGCATTTTGACAGTTAAAAGTCCAGATTTAAATGCTTCCGCCATCTCAGAGTCACTTTTGACAGAGCCTGTGATATCATAGTAGCCTGTGCTGTTTTGCACAATATGGCAATACTGGAGAAAGAAAAGATGCCAGAATGTGCAGTTGGAGCAGTGGAAAACCAACTTTTTAAATGAAGACCACATGGATGGTAGAGCTGTGAGGGACATGTACACAAACACTTGCTTTGGTTAATTGTATATGTTTTTTGCATGCTGTCTTTGCATTTATTTATTTGTTAATTACCCAAGAATTACATTCTTAACACTTCATTACATCTTAACTTAAGATACATTTTTTTCAGAAAAGGTTTATTGGTGGTCTTGCTGTGCCTGTGAACAGAGGAAATTTTGACTTACTTGCAATAATAAGCATATCACAAGGACACCCTTTGCTACATCTTTCTCTGTTTTCTGTTTTCTGTACTTTTTAGTTTTTTTTGTACTGCTGATTCATGTTTTTTTACATTCTATATCTTGTGGCAGGTACCTCTTATATATTTCACAAATTTCAGATTCCTTTAAGATAGAAGTATGATAGTAATTGAGGTTTCATTTACGTTGAATTGATTTGACTGATTTCATTTATGTATAACTACTATGAAATTTTTCCCTTGCAGAGGGGTGAGCTCTGGGTGTGGAGGCCTGAGGACCTACTCCTGGTTCTTCTATTTCTTTTCAACAGTACTAATCATGAGATCAAACAGCACATCAACAGACAGAGACACTCAGACACAATCCTTACAGCTTATCCTTACACAATTCAACTGTGTCCTCATCCTCTTGCCACATCCTGGATGGTCTTGCAATCTCCCCCTGCTAATAACATATTAAACACTTGAATGAAATGGGCTGGTATATGGTACTTCCATCAATGTCAAACACAGGAGCATCTGAGAGAGTCAGGACATCCCCAACACTGTAATGCATTAAGCCCTCAAATATACAATAATAATTCTAAGATGTAGCCTATAAGGACAAAATGTAAAAATCTGAGAAACAATTAAACCTACCTTCAACCTAAGGCTGTGTTTCATTGAGGACAGACAGATAAAGTCCCTCCCTCAATTACTACAATGGTAATCTAATGCAATCTGCAGGGGCGAGGGCTGCTACAGGAGGCCCACCACCAGCAGCAGCAGTAGCAGTTTTCTGAATGGTCACTGGAACATTTTAGTTAATCATTTAGTTACTCATAGTAATAATATGGACACTACAATATGGCTTTTTACATTTTCCTGCACATTAGACTAACCAACTGGAATTGCACTTACCATTTGGGAGTATATTTTTATATTTAATTTGGACCTGCTGCCACATTCTTTACACTCAAACCATGTTGTTTATAAATTAATATTTATTATTATTATTATTATTATTATTATTATTATTATTATTAATAATCATTTATATAGTTTATATAATGTATATATATATATATATATATATATATATATATATAGTTTATATAATGTATATATATATATATATCATTATTTTACAAACACAGAAAAACTGTGATAAACATGAACAAACAAACCACTAAACAGAAAATATATCAAACAAATATAAATAAACAAATGCATAAAACACAGTAGAATAGAAGAATAGAACAAAATAAAAAATAAGAATTAATATAATATACCCAATATGAAATATATGTTACTGGGGCGCAACCCAGGTGGAGATCAATTAAAAACCAACCTGGGTTGAGACCGTGAATCAAACCTTTATTTCTGGACCCAAACACCCACAAAGGAGACCTGCACCCAGCAGGATTTGAACCCAGGCCGTTGTCATGTAGAGCAGACTTATGGGTGGAAGGGTTAATGAAGTGGGTTGCTTGGTGATGTAAGGGTTAAATGAAAGCACATACACTGTGCTTTGCTTCGAGGGCAAGCACTTTAGCCAGGTAAGCTAACGCATCGCCTGGGAGATGGGACCGACAGACTGGGGTTGGATCAGAGGGAAGAACAGAAAACTGCTTCTCAACCGAGAAGGTAAACCAACTCAAATACAACCTCGTATAGAGGGGAAATAGAAAAGAAAACAACTCCTCTCAAGTGAGAGGAGGGAAAACTAAAGTTCTTTCTTTTTTCTTTTCTTTTCTAATTAATCTCTTTGAAGAGAGGGAAAGACAGACTCCCCTAGTTCACGAGGAGTGAAGGAAGAACAGCTCCACCCTAATGACTTGAGGATGCAGAGGGAAAAATGAAGAGGTATTTAGAGGAAGGAACGTTCATCACTTCAGAGAAGGGACAGTTTAGAGAGAAATAATCTGGGAATTTCTGACAGTGATTCAGCGTGCACACTCTAAGCCACTGCGCCAAGAGTGAGACGCTGGTGGCTTATATAACCACTGCAAACCTGATCTCACTTGCCCTGATTACTGGTCACCGAGTGCCACTGGTGGCTGACACATTAACTTATACTATACAAACATTAATTTACTGCAACATATATTATTACACTGTATAGTTCTGTGTATAAAGAAACTATAATACAAATATTTTTATTATATTTACATGCACTGGGTATAGAATTAGATATAGCTGTAGTGTGAGAAGGCAGTGGGAGACTGTCTTTAGTGGGTGCAGTGGGAGGGTCTTTGGTGCGTGTAGTGTAATTAAACAGCTAGTTGCTGCTCCAGTAGTGAGTAAAATGCAGGTGCAGAAAGATTTTATTTGGTGTAATGAGACAGGTGTAATGGTTGTGACTGGCTGTGGACTGGAACACTGTGCTACTGACTGTTTAGCAGCCTGGTGCCCTGGAGAAGAACTGGCTAGTTTTGGTCTTCATGCGTCTGTACCTTCTACTGCCGGGGCAGCTTTGAGAACAGGTAGTGGCTTGGGTGGGTGGAGTCCATTTTAATCCTTCTGGTCTTCCTTAGACAGTGGTCGTGTATAGTTCTAGAAGGCTTAGAAGCTGAATCCCAGTGATGTGCTGGGTGGTGGTTTTCCCCTCGACAGCAATGCAGGTCCTCTACCAGATGGTGATGCAACCCGTTAGGATGCTGTCTTCTGTGCAGATGTTGAACATCCTCAGGGTGTGGGGATTCAGACAAAACCTCTTCAGCCTCCTGAGGTACAGGAGGTGCTGTTCCTTCTCACCACCTGTGTGGTGTGTTCAGACCATGTAAGCTCCTCTGAGATGTAAACACTAAGGAACTTGATGCTGCTGACCTCTCCACAGTGGTCCCATTGAAGGAGAGAGGGGAGAGCTTCCTGAAGTCCACTATTAGTCCTTTGGTCTTTCAGACATTTTAAAAAAGGTTGTTTAGAGAAAGGCTGACCTCTGTAGGCTGCCTCATTGTCATTGGACATCAGGCCTATGATTGTTGTGTTGTCAGAACATTTAATGATGATGGAGCTGTGTCTGGCTGTGTAGTCATGGGTGTACAGGGACTACATGATTGGGCTGAGCACACAGCCCTGAGGGGCTCTGGTGTTGAGGGTCAGAGAGGTGGATGTGTTTCTGCCCATCCTCACCAGCAGCCAATGACCTGTTAGGAAATTTAGGATCCAGGTGCAGAAAAAGTGGACCAAGATCCAAGAGCTTCATGTCAAGCCACAGGGTAAGGAGGTGTTGAATGCTGAATTGTAGTCCACAAACAGCATTCTCACATATGACTTCTTTTATTGGAGCAGGGAAGATGGTGGCTAGTTTGAAGCATGCTAGCATGAGGGAAAGAGAGGTGTTGGAATATCTGTGATGACTCCTGGTAACTGTTCTTCACATGCTTTAAGCACATGCCCTAGGCACATCATCTGGGCCAGTGATGCAAAACACTTTAGAGTGATTTTAGAGTGACTTTCTTTAGTGTTATTGAAGTCCCTGACAATAATGAATGCAGCTTCTGGGGTTTAACAAGTGTGTCATAAAGTTTCCAGAGTGCCAGGTCAGAGTCAGCCAGTTTATATACATAGTAGCAGATACAACACCCAAAATCTCTGGGAAGCCAGACTAATCAGATATTAAAGACTTGGGTAACAGAAACACTCAACAAAGTGTACATTCCTCCAATCAGACATATTGTTGATCAGAAAACATAGACCTTCTCCTTCAATCTTTCTGGAGGGTTCTTTTGTTCTTAGTGGTACAGAGAGCACCCAGTTGGCTTGATGGCTTGGTCAGGGCAGAAAATACAGTAGTCCATTGTCTCTCTTTGGAAAGACATCTGTGCCTGAAGTTTGCTCAATTTGTTGTGCAGGGACTGTACATTAGCCAGTAATATGCTGGGTACAGGTGAGTGGTGAGTTCACTGTTTGAGCCTGACCAGAACCTGACCCAGATGACTGGAGCTCCTTCAGTCTTTACAAACAAAGGATCCAGTTTGAGGAGAATGACTGTCAGTCTTATCTCAAGAAGTGTTTGTCAGTTGTAGATGAGGGTGCTGATGACATTCCATGTAATGTGATAAACAGACACACAATTTACAAAAAACTACAAAAACTATAGGGAGCTCAAGACAGGGCAGCCATGCTCAGTGCCATCTTGGAGCTATACAAATCTGTGACTCACACAAACAAATGAACAAACAAACAAATAAATACAGAAAAATGTCACTCACAAACACAGAAGATCTGTGACTCACAAACAAACTGAAAATTCTCAAAAAAAAGTCTCGAAACACAAACAAATAAATACAGAAAATATGTGAATTAAACACACAAATAAACAATCAAAAATATGTGACTCACAAACAAAAACAAATACAGCAAATCTATGAACCACACAAACAAATGCAAAAACAAACAAGCAAACAAATAAATAAACAGAAAATACAAAAACAAATACAGAACATATGAGATTCACAAACATACACACATACCAAATAAAACACAAAATCTGTGACTCACAAACACACACTTAAACACACACATACAATCTGTGACTCACAAAAAAACAAATAATAGAACACAGAAAATCTGACTCAAACAATAAAACATAAACAAACAGTTCCTCCAAATTCACTGGACATACGTGTGAATTAATTTCACACTGTAACTGTCTTTAGCTCTGCTGCATTCTTTAAGTGTGTGTGTGTGTGTGTGTGTGTGTGTGTGTGTGTGTGTGTGTGTGTGTGTGTGTGTGTGTGTGTGTGAAAACAAGAAAGCATTTTTAGTGGTGGGGAGGAGGACATGCTGCAGGAATTACAAGTAGTCTGGACAGATGCCAAACTCTGTGGGCTTCCCTCAGGAAGACAGTGACCGCTGGTCAGAAAGAAAAGAGAAAGAAGAAGACAGAGCCTCTCATGTTCTCCACATACCAAATGGGAATATTAAAAGCAATGTTCAGCAAAAAATACCTCTCTGTTTTACATTCCAAACAACACATGCAGTCGATCAGTCATGAATCTTTGCTGTGCTGGAGCTTAAAGGCTAATATAGCTAACAGGTAATGATAGCTTATGTACACAAATTAGCAGGGAACTAATTGTTAACTGTTACATCATCACACCTTCTCCTTAAACCATGTGTAGGTGTTCAGTAGTCTAGTAGACTTGCCTATGTTGATTTGGAGACTGTGACTCACTGCTATCTAGAACATGGGCACCACAAATGGTGTAATATATTCACACCACATTCAAAATTAAAGTGATACTATGAATAATGTCCACAGTTCGCCCTCTTATCCCAAATGTATTAAATCAACCAAGACATGTTTGGTGTATGAAGTCTGTTTGTTCAGTTTTAAGAAGCTCATATAGCTAGCAAGTTATGGAAACTTATGTACGCCAATTAGCATGGAGCTTATTGCTAACTGTTGTCACATACCATCCTCAATCTGTGTGGAGGAGTTCAGTAGTCTCTAGTAGACTTGCCTATGTTGATTCTGAGACTGTGACTCACTGCTTTTAAGAACATGGGCACCAAACAGGTGCAAAATAAACACAATTCAGCTTTAATTCCAGGTGTATACACCTGGATCTGATACACAGTTTAGAAGATGGTACCTTTTTTCTGAACCAACACAATTTTCTTTTGAGGAAAAGTATAAACTTAAGATAGATTAAAGTAAATAAGTCTTAATATTTAGATGCAAACCATTTTCTTGCAAAAACTGCTTTCAAGCATGTTATTGAAATCATTAAACTTTTGCATTCTTCTTTTGTGATGCTTTTCCAGGCTTATATCAGAGCCTCTTTCACTGGGGGGGATTAGTCCCATATGCAAGTTCTATATGGCTGAAGTTGACTAGGTCATCACTTTTTCTTGAAGTCTGAATGACCACACTGTTAATTCTGATCCAGAAATTCTTCTAGCTAGTAAAATATATACACACACAACCACTGCCATTTGAATAATAATCCACCCCTTCTCTGAGCCACAATCTCTCTGATTTTCTTACTGCCCCATTTTGGCAGTGATATCAAACAAAGTGGAAGGGAACTCTGTTGCTCAGCAAGGGCTTCATGCTCACTCCTTTAATGTTTCCCCAGACAATAGTCAGCTCATCTCAGCCACCAGCCCACCATCAAGGCACAATTGACAATTCATAAATAATATTCCAGATATTCCTCATAAAACATGTTTGTAACTTGAGGCCATTTTTTTTTTTTTTATGTTTTCATACATTTTAAGAAATTGCAGTTTTTGTGTCACTACCCTAGTTTTTCATAAGCGGGATCAAAAATTATTTAAGCACATAATTCTTACCAACTGTGACTGTCAGGATACATTATCTGTCCCACATACACATCTGATTCCTGCATTCTCACCACCAGGAGGTCACAGCAGCATACATGTAAGCATTATCTTCAATTTGGGTTCATTGGCAGCATGACCATGATCAGCTATGTCAGAAAAAAGGGAAAGGCTGTTCTGCTTCTTAGCACAATGCACCACAGCAAGATGGTGGATGAAAACAGCCAAAAGAAAAAAAACAGAACCAATCCTCTTCTACAAGCAGACAAAAGGAGGTGTAGATAACGTTTACCAGATAGTTGGCAACTATACCTGCAAGCGAGGTGGCCCATAGTGCTGTGGTATAACATGATCGATATAGCCACTCTAAATGCCTACTCATTTTTCAGGGCTCAGCACCCTGAATTTTCCACAGAAATCACCAATGCACGGCAACATTTCCTCACAGAGCTCTCAAAGGAGCTTGTAACTCCTCACGTGAAAAGTCGACTGGAAAGTACCACGAACCTACCAACCTACATCACTGAAGCAATGGGAAGGTGTGGAGTGACAAAAACTGCAAACCAGCAACAGGAGAGGGGCACAGAGGGCAGACAGAAGAGAAAGAGGTGCCAGATGTGTCCAAGAAACAAAGCCACCAATTGCTGTTGGAAATGCAGTACCCCAGTGTGCAGTGGTCACAGCCAATAGCAAATAGTTTGTGACAAGTACACACAATGAATAGAGAAAATAATTTTGTGTGGGCAAATGTGACTGGACAGTTTTCTGGTATTATGTATGTTCATTTTCTTTTTTTGTCCTGCAGGACATACTAACAACACTGTTTGAAGATTTTTGATGCTATTTCTTGTGAAAAAATGTTATAAAAGTTATAAATATACATGTTAAATGTAAAATCAGTCTTTTGTTGACCCAAATATAATAAATAAAATCACCTTTAACTAAAATTAAAGGCATTTTTTTAAATTGAAAAACACATTGATTCTAATTGGGGTCCCCAATTATTATTGACCCCACTCATGGAAGAGTGTAGGTATTGGTCATTCATGCATCCAAGGGTTAATAGAGAGCACAGGAAGAGCTGTATTAGGGTAATCTGTTCCTGAGGAGTTGAGGTAATTTGGTTTGGGGGAGACTGGGTTTTCTTTTGAAGGGAAAATACTCAAAAATAATCAATGAGCAAGAAAGAACCACAGGACACTGCCTAATATTCACATATAATGCTCCCAACAATAGGAGACTGAAGACAAGCACATGCCTTCTCCAATACATGTGAAATAGCCACTGCCTCTTTTCAAACTGCCACCATTGCATCATTGCTGGACATCCAACACTCTGGGAGGAAAGCACCGGGTTCAGTTCACTCAGGCTGCTGAGACCCCACTCTCGACCGCCACCCAATCCACAAGGCACCCGACCCCAATGGTTTCCTCTGTGGGTGGTGGGCCCACAGGAGGAATGGCCCACGTTACCTCTTCAGGCTGGGCCCAGCCAGGCCCCGTGGGCAAAGACCCGGCCACCAGGCGCTCGCTCCCGAGCCCCAACCCCAGGCCTGGCTCCAGGGTGGGGCCCCGGTTGCGCCGTACCGGGCGACATTGCGGGGCCTTTATTATGATCTTTCATTGGGGTTTTCGAACTGCTCTTGGTCGGGCCCGTCACCTTGGACCTGTTTGCCTGACCCCAAAAATTCATTACATGGTGTTTTTGGGTTTGGCATTTGGCAATACTAACATTAAGATGTGTAACAAAGGGCTAATAAATAAATATGCAAGTTGCAGGTACTGACTGTTCCATACAGGCCTATAAATTTTGGATTGCATGGATCTGGCTTTACTGGCAGACTTTCATACAAAATGTCTTTCATTTATCACCTTTCAGCCCTGCTGTTTCACAGCTTTTGAAGCTAATTTGGCTGTGATCTAGAGGCAGGTACTCTCTGAATGGACTGAACCCATGCCAGCCCTCACAAAGCTTCTTCTAATTAAACCTTATGACTAGTGGTTGACTAATAAGGGTTTTTAAATGGCCTATGCCAAAATTTAAAGAGCAGGGCAACCAATGGTTGACATATATAATATTATATAGCCAATATAATAATAATAATAATAATAACAACAACAACAACAACAATAATAATAATAATAATAATAATAATAATAATAATAACAACAATAATAATAATAATAATAATAATAATAATAATAAATGAAACACAAAATTGCTGAACATGAACATTTATTATTATTGAACACTACTATTGACTGCACTGCCTCTGCTGTTTGCACTAACTGTCTGCATTAACTTAATTTTAAATAAAAAACATATCAACTACATGAATCTTCACAGGCAAAAATCAAAACAAATTTATATAAAAAGTAATGAAAATAATGAAAATCCGAATACAACAACAGCATTATATAAGCAGATAGCAGCATCTTTGTTTCTGAGAGAACAAACATTGATAAATAATCTTTGTACTCATAGTATGGTTTACTTTTATTGATAAAAAATTTACTTCTGTGATGTTCTTTGCTTACAAGGACTTAAAAAACTTTATGTCAGAAATCCTAGTAGAAATTTATCATCCAGAGTGTTTTGGGCAGAAAAAAAATGTTTTAAATTATTTGTTATGATTGATACAGGTATTTATAATAATAAGTTCTTCAAAAGATGTGACAGAGTTCCAAATGAAATAAAAATTGAATAGCCTTTATTTTTTTGGTTATTTATATGTGTATCAGTATTATCCCTTTAGGGAAATGTATTCTGAAATTTGAACACTATGAGCAAAGAAAGACAGCAAACTCATTTTCCTCTATAACCCAACATCATTAGTCCTGCCCCTTTCACTGATCAGTCAGAGTCTGCATGCAAGTTGAGCTAGTACACATGTACAGAGCAGTAAACCTGCACTGAAAGCTTCTTTGGCATTTAAACTAGGGTTTAGGTCAGTTGGAAAAGAATTAATTTTAGCTGTATTCTAAGATGAAATACTCATTGATAGTTCATCAAACAATGATGAGTGTCATTAATCCTGTTCATCTCCTGTCTTCCCATCTCATCATTGTTTTGTTTATTTCCCCTTGTGCCTCTGAGCACGTGTTTTGTGTCTTTGTCTTGTCTCTGCCCATTCCCAGCTGTTTCTAATTTATAACCCTGCCCATTCGTTATTATATCCCTGATGTGGTTAATGTTGACTTGTTGACTTTGTTTCAGCCTGTCGTTGTCAAGCCTTTGTTGTGGTTGTCAATGTGTATTTCCCATCTAGTCACAGTGATTTGCCGTCAATCTTTCTCCAGGGGTTCACAGAGACACAAGACGCAGCCGAGACCATTGGCTGGAAGAAATGCCATAAGCGGAGTGCTGGGGTCACCCCTCCATTTTTTGTTATTTATGCATATGCAGGGTCATAACAACATAACAGTATGGGGAAAAAGAGGCAGTTACAAAACAGACAAATTAGTAACATACATGAAGACAAGACAACAGACAGAGGGTGTTAATGTAATATTTATTACTGAGCAGATATGTTGAAGAGAGACAGTGAGTGAGTAATAGGGAAGTATAGGTTCAGGAGGGATCAGCTCTGAATAAATTTAAATAATGGGGCCCAGATCTTGTTGTAGTCTTTCCAGATTTGAGTGTTCAGAAAGTAAAATATACCAGTGCTTTATTGATCATTTTTTTCCGGTCTTTCCAGTTGAGTAAAATGATTTTTTTTTGCCATTGTTGTAAAAATGAGGACAAATGTTTACAGATATTTTGATATTGATGAAGAGGAAAGGTCACCAAGCAGGGCTACAGTAGGGGAGAATGGGATGCTGAAAATGAATATCTTGGATAGGTCTCCCATGACTTCTGACCTAAACTGCCAGCAGGCAGTTTCAGAATACATGATATTGGTTGTTTATTGTCCTCGGACAGTGTGTACAGGTGTTGGTGTTGTTGGGGCCCATTTGGTGCATTTTATGAGTAGTGATATGTCCTATGTAATATTTTGTATAGCATTAACTGTATGTTAGAAGTGGGTGACATTGTGAATCTGCTGTTACAAATTATTTGCCAGTTTTGATTTCAAGGTCTTAATTGTACTGGTAGTGAAGTGGTGCTGTCATGATGTGAGAAAAGTTTATAGGTTTGGGAGAGTAATTTCTGGGGTTTGAGTGAATTTATTTTCAGTAGAAAAGGCAAGATCGTTTCATGGAAATTGTGAATATCAATGACTATTTTTTTAATAATCCCTTTAAGCTGCAGGTATTGAAATTGGCAGTTGGGTGGTAGATTGTATGTCTGTCGAGGGTCATGAGGGAGCCATCACTGAAGAGGTCCCCTAGGCTGTCTACTTTTCCATGTTGTAAATATGATTTACATATTTAATGTAATTTATTATTAATTTTGAACATGGGGTTGTGCCATATAAGGGTGGATTTACATGGGGTGAGTTGCAGGTTGAGGATTTCATTTGCTTTCCACCAGGCAGAGAAATTAGTATTTATTGTATTATACTTGAAGCATTCATGGGTTCTAATTGATTTATCTATAAAGATTATGTCTTGGGTGGTCAGGTCTTTGCAGATGTTTTTTCTTTTCTATATCTAGCCAAGCAGAGTTTGAATTGTTGGTCCAATAATGAATATACTGTAACTCATGGGCAAGAAAATAATTATAAAATTTGGGGCATTTAATACTGTTTTGGTTTTTGAAGGGTAGTTCATTTGATCCAGGGTTTTTGACCTCTCCAACAGAATGAATTTACTGCCAAGTTCAGAGAGGAAAACCAGCCCAGGGGTGGGGTAGAGGGTGTCATGGCAAAGACAGTTAATTTTGGGGAGAATGTTCATTTTAACAGATGCAATATGGCCGATTAATGATAAAGGGAAATTTTTCCGTTGTTGGAGGTCCTCTTTGATGCTTTGTAGTAGTGACATAAAATTCAATTTGAGTAAGTCTTTTGCTTTGGTTGAGATATGCATTTTGAGGTATTTGATAGATTGAGTGGTACATTTGTAATGTAATTCCCCAAATTCAGCATCCCAGCCAATATATGTAAGAGGCAGAATCTTGGATTTGGTCCAGTTTAAGGAGTAGCCAGAAACTTTACCAAAACTATTGATGAGATTATGGACTGATGGAAGGGAGGTGGGAGGTGTTAGATATAGTAATGTCATCTGTATATCAGCTGATTTTCTGGCAATGTGAGTTTGTTTGAATACCTGAGCTATTATTCTGTCTAATGGCTGAAGCAAGTGGTGATAATGAGCATCCTTATTTGGAAATTAATCCATTACTGATTAAAGATGCTGATGGTGAGTTGTATAAAATTTTAATTGATGACATGTTAGCCCAAACCAAAATGATTAAGATAGCTAAAGAGAAAGGGCCACCCTACCCGGTTTGGTGTGTGTGTGATTCTATTATGTTAAATAATTGTCTCATGTTTTCTGAGCAGTGTCTGCCTTTAATGAAGCCAGTCTGGTCTGGGTGTATGAGTGAGGGGATTACGGATTCTAACCTTAGTGCTAAGGCTTTGCTTAGGATTTTGACATCTATATTTATTAAAGAAATAGGACAGTATCTAGAACATTGTGTGGAGTATTTATTAAGTTTGAGAGAGTGTAATTAATCAAGTGAAGGGGAATTTTGGAATCATGGAGGGTTTCGGAAATCATATTAAACCAACCCCAATACAAAGACCAGAGTTGTGGGGGGAACAGTATAGAAGGAGAACAAAATGAATGACTTTTTCAACTAGCCCACGCACCCCCCACCCTCTCCCTTGCTGTGTCCATCTCTCCCTCTTCCCTCAACACACCCTCCCCCAGCTACCACAGCAGCCTCCTTTTCCTCTTTCTCCTCCTCCCCTTCCACCATAACACAGACTTCATTCTTTACTGCAGACCAGGTCAGAGGTCAACTGACGAGGCTTAACGCCAGGAAAGCAGCAGGCCCTGACAAAGTATGCCCCGGCTGCTGAAGACCTGCGCTGCAGAACTGGGTGAGCCACTCCAGCGCTTGTGCTGTCCAGTGATGGCCCCTCTTCTCTTCACCCTGTACATAACAGATTTCTGCTACAACTCACACATGTCACATTCAGATGTTTGCTGATGACACAGCCGTAGTTGTTTGGAGTCTACTGTCCATGTTTCTGATTCAAGGGCGGTGTTAGCCACCCATGTTCAGAAGGGTCACCACTTTGGCTGTCTTCAATAGCATTGACCTCCAGAACTTTGGGGAAATTCGCCAGTTCTGGGCCTATGGCATGTCCATGTCTCAGTCCAAGTCTGTACCTTTGTCCACACACTTGTCTCAGTTTGGCTCAGTCTCAGTACCCATATCTGTTCCTGTTTTGGTTCCTGTGTATGTTCTGTTCCCATGTCTGGTTTCATCATCACTGTTCACATCACTGTGTTTGTGTCAGTCCCAGTCCCTGTGTTTGTCCCAGTGCTATTGTCTAGTCCTGTCTCATCCCAAGTCCAGTCTCCTGTCATGTCACATGTTCCCCCATCATCTGTCCTGTCTCTGTTCCCATCTGTCACATCTCATGTTCCATGTACCAACCCCCCCTCACCAATTTGGTTTCTCTTATTAGTCCCTGTATAGTCTGTCTCCTCTTCATGTCTAGTTCAGTCTGATCTGTCCATTTTGGTTTTATATCCAGTCCATCTGCGCCACCCCCCAGGGAATGTTGGTTTACGTGGCCCCCAGACTTGTAGTCTTCCCCCTCATCATTGTTTTGTTTATTTCCCCTTGTGATTCTGAGCACATGTGCCTTGTTTAGGTCTTGTCTCCACCCATTCTCAGCTGTGTTAATTTGCAAATCTGCCCATTTATTATCATGTTCCATGTATGGTTAATTTTTTTTGTTTCCATAGATCTCCAGTCACTGTTTATGTCTTGTGTTTGTTACTGCCTTCTTCTTGTTTAGCATGTACCATGTGTTTTGCATTGCGTGTTTTCTATCATTGAACCCTCAACCCCTGCATGTACTTCCCCATCCCTAGATCTCATCTAGTCTGTTAAGATCACCATTCCTGACAATAACACCATGGTAAGATAGAGTAGGTCTGTAGTTTTTATAATGTGTATCATGTGTAGTTTTTATAATGTGTAGTGTAGGTTACTCTGATCCTGAGTTTTGAAGCCTAAAAAACATGTAACTGCCTGCAGTTTGTTCAGTCCAGTGATGTTCCCCCTCTCAAACTCTGTTAAATAGACAACATGTCTAGCAGTCAATAATCTTTCACAAAGAGGTAAACTACCCAAAATAGCCTCTGAGAGCCTTTATATAGACCAGTGGGGGAAGCAATTTATACCCTCTTGTGACAAGACCCTGTATCTAATAAGACCACACCTTTAATGTCAACTGTCCATTTAATTACTCTTAGAACATCAAAATGGATATCTCTATATTGCATCAATAGATGAATCAATAGATGACTGGATATGAATAAATGGTATGGTTAAAGATTATTAATATGTAAGTAATTCTTGGATTAGACCTAGATTAGACTATATATATAGTTTAATCTAGGTCTAATCCAATAATTACTTACATATTAATACTCTTTAACCATACCATTTATTCTGTAAAGCTCTGTATCTTATCACCTATTAAATCTCTTAACATCACTGTTCCACACTTATCAGCTGTCTTTCAGAAAGAGCAGTGATTCTGTACCAGCTCCTGTGTATCTAACACTATTTTGGATTACTGGCATTAGACATAGTGCGTTTGTAACCGGAGGTTATTGATCAAATGCTATTGATCAAACCTGGCATGCAATTTAGCATAACACTACTGTTACCCAGCTTTCCAAAAGGAGACAGAAGCCTCAGCAGATGTCTAAACTAATAGACAAAGATATAAATAAGAATATATTGTACCAAATACCAAACAACACACATGAAATGCTACAATATTTATATTACATATCTGTGTGGGGGAAAGGATGTGAACCTGCTTTCAGGTTAGGATACTCATCAGGTGGTCATTGGGGAATGGTTTTAATAAGTCTACAATCATAAAGCTTTAATCAAATCACCTCTTCAATTGCAGTGGAATTTATCTCATATTTTCCCCAACAATTAAACAGTTAAGACAAAAGCAAAGTCAGAGTGGTTTGGTAAAAACAACTCAATGATACTGATCATCGTACCCAGACCTGTCTAGAATTATTCACAGATCAAGTATAAGCTAGCCCAGAGTTCATAAAATGAAATGCTTAATCTGGACTGCCAACATGAGGAATATTAACATCCCTCTGTTATCCATAAACAGCTGGGAGTGTTTTCAAAATGCAGAAGCAGTCAGGTTAAGAACACCACCTTAACTGATTGACTGGTTGGCAAGAACGTCTCCATTTAATTGCAAGGCCAGAAATATTTCAGATTTTGCATGTGAAAAATCTGATTTGCCCTTGATAGACAGTGAAGGAATTTGCCAGTGCCTTTGTTGCTCTTCTGGTTGCAAAAATGGTCCCCAGTCATTTGTCTCTACAATGGCAATCAAGAGTGCTATTGTAGAAGGCTAATACAGGAAGTGAATACAAGTTATGTATGGTTAGTGGACTTGTTTTCTCATTTCTTTATGGTTGGCTCATCATTCCAAGGCACAGACACAACTGGTACAAAATATGGTAAAAAAAAAAAATAAAATAAAAAAACAATATATATATATATATATATATATATATATTTTTTTTTTTTTTTTTTTTTTTTTTTTTTTTTTGTACCATATAATGGCTTTATTTGTTCAAATTCTGCTGTTTGTACAGTTGCAAAAAACAATACCGCTCCAGTAAAGAGTTGTTGGAATTGGTACTGAATTGGTAATAGTCATATATGTAAATTATTATAAAACAAGAGAAAAATATTTTGTTTATTGGGTAAACTGTACAATTGAAATGAGACTCTAATACCCTGTTGGACTCCTCTAGCCTGGATTCAAGATACGAGATATGATTGGATATGGAGGCATATAGGTTCCGTATGGCATCCTGTACATTTACCCAGTTGTTGTTGTCCCATCTGCTCCCATAAATTCTTGATTGATGATGAATCAGAAGACCAGCCAAAAAAGTGCTGCAAATTGGCTGATACATTCCTGGGTAACCCTTGTTGTTTGTGGAAGCATTATCCTGCTGAAGAATGCCAGTTGGAAGCCCCACCATGAGAGGTGATGTGTCTGCAATATGTCCTTCACATATTGTCGAGCTGTTATTGTCCCTCATATCACTATTAGGGAGTGACTAACTGTTGTACTAAATGGATCTCCAGATCATCAATCCAGCAGTTGGGGCAGTGTTTTGCTCCATAGCAAAGGCAGGATTAAACCGCTCAACATGAGGCCTTCATACTCAAACCCAATCATCAACAAGTCCCAAACATAAACTGGATAAAAGCAATATGGTTCCAGTTTGTAGCAGCCCAGATTTCTCATTCAGGACACTATAGCAAACAAAGGTGATTGTTGCTTGGTCAGAATGGCCAAATGGTGGCAATTTGTTGGAATGCCATCCCGCTTTTCTCAATCCAAAGAGGCCTACTCTCACACTTCCCAAAAGTGTTTTTGGCACACTTCCCAAAAGTAGACTACCTCTGAGAGTCTTTATATAGGACAGTGTGGGAAGCACTACCTTTTGTGCCAAGACCCAGTGTCTTACTAGAATTCACCTATAATCATTTACAATTGTGCTTAAAAGTTTACATACCAATCATGGGTTCGAATCCAGGTTCATTCAGCTGGGGTCCAGAGGGAGAGAAATTGGCTTGCTCTCCCTCGGGGGGTGGGTAGATGGCACTCTTCTCACATTTCATAAGTGTGCTGCTGGTCGGTGCAGGCATCTGCTGACCACAAAATGTACACTTCTGTGAACTCGTGCCCTTTAAGGGACAAGAACACAGAGTACCACATATACAGACAGAATGATTACAGATTATGAGTTTACACTTCTTCATATAATTTTAAACCAGACCACAGGCTCAAATGCTTGAAGCTCAAATGCTTGATACAAACCTGAAAGGCTAAACCATATCGATAAACATTCACACTCCCCATTTTGATCATTCTCACACTTCCTGCATCTAGTGGGGAATGGTAGGGTTCATGTGCTCGTACACTGAGGTTGAATCTGTAGGCCTGTCACCTGTCTGTATCTGCAGCTGCATTGCCTGCATAGATCAGGTATAGCAGTGGGGACAGAGATTCAGAATACATGGGATGCAAAGCAAAAGGATGCCCAACCAGAAAGCAGGCAGTAGGATGACCATAAGAATGCGATTTGCCCAACTGCCCACCATGGTCTGCCAACAGTCCCACTCAGGTACCTGGGGTGGGTCAGCGACATGGGTCATGTGGGTAATATAATCAGTGATATTATGACTAAGGTCAGGGATGTAAAAAGAGCAACTGTTGAGTATTTTACACACACCTCCTTTCAGAGTCATTAAGTCTAAAATGTGCTTATGCTGGATCACAGCAGCCCTTATGGCTTGCTGCTCAACCTTTAAACTGGTGATAGCACCAGCATTATTGTTAGCTACTTGCATCAGCTTATGAGCCAGTCGATTGATCTTCTGAAGAGCAGTGGAGGTGCCTATGTCAGGAATCAGAGACAACCCAATGCCTTCCCATCTGGTAGTCCATGGGTTCATCTGATAACCCTGGTGATGGGAGATGGCAAGGCTCCTTCAGCGATGGGAGTAGGTGTTCTCATGGATGTCAACATTGAGGGACTTTAAAACCCTGGTCTTGGTCAGGAGTAATGCTGGGTAGCAACATCTTTTCCCCTGGCTGTTAACCAGCCTGCCATAGGTCCTAGTGCCACATGGACACCACATGCAAAGTCGGCATGGTTTCTGATACATGTGGAACTGTCTCTAGGATATTACCTGCAGTTCCCAAAATGCACAACACCAAGCAGATCAGGAAGGGCTTCATGTGTGGGCTGGCAGTTGGTTCTGAGCATAGAAAGGGTAGGTAATACCTATATCACCCTAGTCTGTGCAGTCCCAACCCAACCACAAAGCTAGAACCTGCTCTGCCTTTAGTTCTGGTGCTTCAGGTGATGCTTTGCAGTGAGTGTGGTGAACCCACATAGCATGTCCTTAAACCTTCACTGTTGTGTGGTGACGAGCAGAATTTGGAATGATTCCTTCCACTTGGGTTGGTTCCACTTGGGTTGTCTGAGGTCCTTTGGCCAGGCTTGAACAGGTGTAGAGGTCCCTCAGCTGGCTCAGGTAGCACTGCTTTCACCTGCTTAGATTTGTGCAATTGCATTCCTGTGTTAGGTGGTCTGCCAAAAACAATCTCAAATGCACTGTACCCTGTACTCGGTTGTGGTCTAGTTCTCATCTGCCACAGTACTAGTGGAAGCACCTTGGGCCAAGAGAAATCTGTGCTTTGTCTCATTTTTGCAAGACCCCATTAATAGTCCCATTAGCCCTCTCTATGGTTCTTGCACTACTGGGCTGGTAGCTGCAATCTTTTCTCATGCCTATCCCTAGACTCTAGCTCATTTGATGGTGTGCCATTGTCGCTGGAGATTCTTTCAGGCAGACACCACCGGGGAATAATCTCTGTTAGTATTACTTTTGCAACTGTTTGTGCATCCTGTTTACGTGTGGCAAAAACTTCTGTCCATTTCGAAAACATGCAGATGAACACAAGTGCATATCATTTACCTTCTATGGGTATCAGTGGGTTTGAACAAGGTCCCTTTCAGGTCAGACATCTGGAACAAACATTTTGGGCTAGACTAGCTTGCCCTTGCTCATGCCAGTGTCTGTGAATGGATGCTACTATACCCCCTTTGGACATATGCCCACACATATGTGCAACTTTAATCAGACCTAGCATGTAGGCCCTTGGGAGACATGGCTTCTCAGTTGGAAGAGGAGTCCAAACCCCACTTTGCAGGTCACAATTGCTCTTTCTCCAAGAGGTCCTCTTGAGAGGCTGCAGACTAGATTTCCTGTAATGAGGTGCAGTGAGGCTGAGTGGATGAAGTGAAACCATCTGTGCAAGTTCAGCAAAAGTGGCTGCAGCTTTTGCTGCATGGTCAGTGTGCTCATTGCCACCACTAACAGGGTCGAAAGTATGTGTGGGTGCAGTACATTTGGAGACAGCAGTTCTAGGCAGCAAAACAGCATGTAGAAGATTAGCAATCAATCTATGATGTTTTACATGTTTGCCTGAGATGGTGGGGAATTTCCTATGGGACCAGATCACTCCAAAGTCCCACACCACTCCCCATGCAAAACGGCTGTCTGTATAGATGGTCACTGACTTCCCCTCAGCCAACTGACAGGTTGTAGTGAGAGCAACCAGCTCAGCAGCCAGACCTGAGTAGGAGCTTGGTAAGCAGCCAGATTCAACAGTATCATGTTGGGTGACCACAGCGTGGCCCACTCTATTCGCACCAGTGGGACCGTGCAATGCAGAACCATGAACATAAAACTCTAGGTCTGCATGTATCTCCTCACTAGAGAGCATCTGAAAACCATATCCAGAGATGAGTTGCACCATTCGCTCAACACCTATAACACAATGTAATGTGGCATGGAAGGACTGTAATAGTGGGTTATACTCTTATGTCAGCTGCATGCCAGTGATTACTACATATTTATTTTAGAATCTACAGGCCCAGTTTTTGCCATGGCACATGATCAGATTTCCCCAGTCAAATGTGTGGGGCAGAGTTTTGGACTGAGAATATTTCATTCTGATCAGAGCTAAGTGCCACACAAACTCCCCCATGTACCTCATCTGAGTATATTTAAAGGGTGGAGAGTGTTTCACCTAGTGGTGCACATTCAAGGAATTTGGACTCAAAACTGGAGTCTGGCCCTTCTGACACACGAGCAGTGCAATGCAACTCATCTTCAGCCATCAGATACGGGATAGCAGTGTGTCGCTCAGCCTGAGCCAACAACCGCTTCCTGATTTCTCCCATACCAGGGACAAGCCACCACTCATAATCATACTGAGGTTCACAAGTGTTATATTACAATAACCACAGACCTTCCTCATCAAATGAAAGCATTAAACCTCTGCTCATGCTGTGTAACGAGCAGTTCAGTTTGCACATTCAATCTCTGGCCTGGAGATTTACTGGACAAACAGAAGGTACCAGGAAACAATGCTCAACATTTCTGCCACCAAACTCACAGCATGTTGGAAGTGAAACTGGCTCTGAAATGAAGTGTCCACTTGCCTCCACAGTGGTAATTTGTGGAGTCCACCAAAAATTGAAGAGACAGCCCTCCTACCATTTGTACTATAGGCAAAGCTAAATGAGAGGAACTAAGTGTGCTGGGATACATTATATACTTGCATGCTTAGAAGCTGTGAGGATTCCTCATGCGGCCCCTTATCCAGCCCTGGCTCCACCAATCACCCATTGCTTGCTTCATTGTGAGATTAGTGGTCTCTGGGGTGTACGGATAAGTATAGTCCCTGGCCCAGTGTCCCAATCAATTGCATCTGTGGCAGCACTCTCAATCTGGGTCATCGTAGCTTGCTCCTTCTCTGCTGCCACTGTAACCTTGCCCATGGCCCTGTCTCTGCCACACCCTCTGCCTGAAATGCATCCATGTTAACATTCTTTCATGCCTTGAACTGTCTGAACCAACATTGCATCATGAAGGGTCTTTTTTGTTTTTGTGCCAGCAATTTCTCTGAATGCTTGGTGTGGTCGTCAAGAGTAGAGGCTGCTTCTCGTAGCGGACACAGAGTTTCTTTACTTGGGCAGAGATGTCCCTCCTTCAAGCCGTAGATAAAATGGAATGCTTCCCATATACTCACATCTGTGCTGTTAGTGGCACAGCTCTCCAGTGCTTGCCATCTGCTGTGGTCTGTGTGCACTTTGGTCAGCCAGACCAGGTAGTCATTCTCCAACTAGTCTTCCCCGTGTATGCAGTTTATGATTGCAGATGTGGAGTGGTGATGGGGAAATGCTGTCTTGAGTTTCATTATCTCACGCTGTACAAAGTTGTGGTAGGGTGCATTTGGGTCACTCTCCTTGACTTGCCTCAGCATCCACTGTATTGCTACTAGAGTCAGGTCTTCCCTTGGCCATCCCTCAGCAATTTTTGTGTATCCGGTGCCCATCTGTTTAATTGGAATTCATTGCAGTTTGTGACTGGTTGGTCTGAATGACTGGCAGAATTCCTGGAGATCTTCACTATAGGCTTTGGCTCCCACCCATATGTGGTCGGGCAGGGTCTTCACTACCTCTGCGATGTCTGGCTCATTCCAGTAATGGTGTACCAGTATTGGGCTGTTGGTGCCAGTCACTGCGACCATAAGAATTTGATAATTGGTTGTCATCTCCTTCTTATTCCATGTTTTGATTAGACTGTAAGATCACGGTGGGAGGTCACATAGAGACATTCTGCTCACTTTCGCTTCAAGGTCATCCAGTTCTTCTGAGGGTGGAGGAAGAGAAGGAATTTCCCCCCTCCTTCACTTACCCAGCCACTCTCCTCATCTCTGATTTCGTTATCTGCCTTGAGTGGGGCTGCAGATGCTGCTGGTTCCTTCTTTGCACTGGGCATGACTGTGGGTGTAGCAGGGGTGAGGTTGGTTAGTTGTTCAAGTTGCAGTCCTGGTGAGGATGGTGCTGATGCTGATGGCATCGCAGTTGCAGATCTGGAGGCTGAAGGGATCAATATGGTGGGGGTGGTGATGGTGCTGTAGGTGCTGTAGGTGGAGCGGAGTCCAGGTCCGAGTGTGGTAAGCCACCTGGGGAAGACAAACATTGGAGAGAGAGATTATCCTTTCCCCCTCCCCTTTTTCCCTGCTTCTTTTGCTATTCCCTGTCATCAATCCCCCAATCCCATAGTTCTAAAGCTAGTAACAGAAGTTTCTCCTTTTCCTAGTATTTTCTATCTGTTTTTCCCTTAGGCCCTTTTAGAATGACTTTCTTGAAATTTGACAGACACCTATTACTGACCTCACTCTGGGAAACCCATGCAATCCACCCAAAATTCCATTTAATTTAGAGATTGCTCCCCATATTTTTTCTTCATATCTAAACATGTGGGGGAGTTCGATCTCTCCTGCACGTGTTATACTCACTTGGGATCTCATTTAATTTCACTCAAAGGCTCAGTGAACTCAATTTAGTGCCAAAAAATATTACAATACGTCAGACCTTCACAGAATAGACCCCCCAGACCAGCCCCTCCAGTCATTAGATATGTCTGTCTCAGTGGATTGTTTTTCCCAGATGGTCAATCAGACCTTAACCAGTGTCAACGGACCCTGTCCTCTTCCTGTTCTTAGTAGTCGGCTCAGGTCCCAGACCTGCCACTACAGTAATCTACTTTTTGTACTCCCTGAAGACTCCCTGGTCTTTTCTAAGTCTCAACATGAAAGGGAATTCTACTTACTGGTTTTGGTGGATTCTGCCTGTCAGTAGTCAGGGGAGATCCCTCCAGATGGTGGTACTTTTTCCTGCCTCTGAGGGCAGTTTTCCCTTCCAATCCATGACTATTCCAGAGAGTGCCCTCCTAGTGGGATTCTCCCAAGATTTCACCTGTTCTGGGAGAATCCTGTTTGTGACACCAAAAATTGTTGTGGAAAACCAGTGATCCCAAGACCTGACAACAAGAGATGAGACACTATGAGCCTTTGGGTAACTTTTATTGGAAGTTTGCTATAGCAGTATTCTATAAGTGAGCCCCCACTTCACCAGTGAGGGTTCGTCATTTTATACTGAATACAAAGCATTACATTCACTCCATACATGATAATACATGTCTGTTTGGACAAGATATGTGACATAGTTGTCAGACATTAGGTGCGAAAGTCTTCACTTCAGACGCGTCATTCTTATCAGAACAAAAACAACAAAATGTGCACTTCTGTGAACTCATACCCTGTAGGGGATAGAACATAATCACAAGAACAGAGAGTACCACATGTACAGACAGATTGATTACAGATCACAAGTTTACACTTCTTCATATTATTTTAGGCCAGGGCACAAGCTCAAATGCTTGAAGCTCAAATGCTTAATACAAACTTCAAAGTCTAAACCAAATGGATAAACCTTCACAGTGCATAAAACCTGAGTGAGTTTCTGGGATCCAGAAAGACTCTTGCATCTTTCATCCAGCCACTGCTGTTTCTGGTGTGAGTCAGGGGAAAGCAAAAGAATTGTCAACAGATCTATAGGATAAGGTAGTTCAGCTGTATAAAACAGGAAAGGGATACAAAAAGATACCCAAGGAATTGATAATACCACTCAGCAGTGTTCAAACTATGATTAATAAATGGAAAATTAAAGGCTCTGTAAAAACCAAACTATTGTAGACCAACAACATTTTTGGCCACAACTGCCAGGAAAATTATTCAGGATGCAAAGAAAAACCCACATATAATATCAACTGAAATATAGGACTCTCTGAAAACTAGTGTGGCTGTTTCAAGATGCATAATAAGGAGCCACTTGTAGAAAAATGGGCTGCATGATCAAGTTGCCAGAAGAAACCCATTACTGTGCAAATGCCACAAAATATCTTGTCTAAAATATGCCAAACAGCACAGGGACAAGCCTCAAAACTTCTGGAACAGGGTAATTTGGAGTGATGCAACCAAAATTAAACTTTTTGGCCACAACCATAAACGTCACATTTGGAGAGGTGTCTACAAGGCCTATGATTAAAAGAACACCTTTCGTACTGTAAAGCATGGAAGTGGATCACTGATATTTTGAGGATGTGTGAGCTACAAAGGCACAGGAAAATTTGAGGTTGAAGGAAAGATGAATGCAGCATTATCAGCAAAAAAACAGAGGCAAATTTGTACTCGTCACCCCAGATGAACTTATATGTTTCAACATGACATCGATCCTAAACACAAGGCCAAGTTGACCTGATATTGGCTACAGCAGAACAAAGTGAAGGTTCTGGAGTGGCCATCTCAGTCTCCTGACATCAATATCATTGAGGCACACTGGAGAGATCTCAAGCTCACAGCCCAGTAATTTACAGGAACTGGAGGCTATTTGCCAAGAAGAATGGGCAACCCAGGTGGAAAGTAATGTGGAAAACCCACCTGGGTTGGGACCGTGAATTCAATATTTATTCTGGACTCAGATGCCAATAAAGCAAACATGACCCAAATGGGGCTTAAACCAAGGCCACTTAGGTGTAGGGCATTGCTTATACCACTGCTCTCTCTGATCTGAAAGAGTACAATGAGTGGTAGGGTTTATAAAGTGAGGAGTTTGGTAAGTGAAGAAATGGTTAATCAGCAGATTGTTGGTTGAAGAATGCACCAGTGATCTGAACTGAAAGCATAAATGCATTTTATTGATCAAAAAATTAGTAAATATATTAAAAGATAATTTTATCACATGCCAGGTTTGAATCCCCAGTGCCACAAACACTGTGCTCTGCAGGTGAGTGCTTTAGACAGGTGAGCTAACCAGATGCCTGAGCAACAAAGCACATGGTAGGGCTGAAGAGCAGTGAGTGAACAGGGGGAAACTTAGAACTGCTTCTCAAACCAGAAGGAAAACTAAAAATAAAAGGAGACCTATTCTTCTTCTTTTAGTCTTTCTTTTTTGATCACTCTCTTTAAAGAGAGAGAGGGGGATAGACTATCCTGCTTGTTGAGGAGGGAAGGCAGATCAGCTCATCCTCATTTGGAAGAGGAGGATGAAGGAAATAAAGGAAATCTTTTGAAAGATCAGAAAGTCTCCTCACATTGGAGGAGGGACAGATCAGTGCGGGAAATTCCAGAAATACCAGCAGCAACTTGGGAAGCATTCACCAAGCGACCGCATGGAGGGTAAGATGCTGGTCTCTTATATAATCCCAGCACACCTGATCTCACTTGTTCTGATTACTGGTTCCCGGCTGCCCCCTGGCCCCCTGGCCACCCCATTTTGTTATGTTAAAGCCTTTTTACAAAATGGAGTAATTCATACATTAACTCTTCTCATTAGAATTCTACACACAATACCCAACAACGAGTGAGAAAGGTTTCTTTGAAATCTTTGCTAATTTATAAAAAATAAAAACACAAAAATATCACACATAAATATTCACAAGCTTTGCCATGGCACTCAATTGAGCTCAAGTGCATCATATTTCCACTGATCATCCTTCAGGTGTTTCTACAGCTTGACTGGAGTACACCTGTGGCAAATTCACTTGATTGGACATGATTTGGAGAGGAATGTAAGGTCCCATATTAGACCGTACATGTCAGAACAAAGCCATGAAGTCTATGGAATTGTCTCCAAGAATTTCCAGGACTCTTCCTAGTGCTGGCCACCCAGACAAACTGAGTGATCATGGTCGAAGGGTCTTGGTCAGGGGGTGAAGAACCCAATGGTCACTCTGACAGAGCTCCAACATTGCTCTGTGGAGAGAGGAGAACCTTCCAGAAGAATATCCATTTCTCCACCACTCCACCAATCAGGCCTGTATGGTTGAGTAGCCAGATGGAAACCACTCTTCAGTAAAAGGCACATAACAAGCCCATCTGGAGTTTGCCAAAAGGCATCTAAAGACTCTCGGACCATTACAAACAAAAAGATTGAACTTTTTGGACTGAATACCAAGCATCATTTTTGGAGGAAACCAGGCACTGCTCATTACCTAGCCAATATCATTCCTATAGTGAAGCATGGTGGTGGCAGCATCATGGGGTTTTTCATCAGCAATCACTAGAAGGCTAGTCAGGGTTGAAGGAAAGATAGAGCTTGAGAAGTTCTGCAAAGAAGAAAGGGGTGAACTTTCCAAAAACAGGTGTACCAAGCTTGTAGCATCATACCCAAAAACTCTTGAGGTTGTTTCTTGAGGTGTTTCAACAAAGTATTGAGCAAACGCTGTGAATACTTGTTTTATATTGCATGTATATTTTTGCATTTTGTTTTTAATTAATGTAATAATAATAATAATAATAATACATTTAATTTCAAAGGCACCTTTCTGGCACTCAAGGACACCATACAAAAGAGTAAAATATATAATACAATTAAATAATAAGAAACAAATAAAATAAATAATAAGAAAAATAAAATAACAGAGAATAAATATAGTCAGACGGAGATGGCAGTTCTAAACAGGTGTGTTTTGAGGGCAGATTTAAAGTTTGGAAGTGAATTTATGTTCCTTATGTAAGGTGGTAAGTAGTTCCAGAGTTGGGGAGCAGAGCGACTGAAAGCTCTTCTCCCCATGGTGGTGAGTTGGATGGAGGGGACAGACAGGTGGATGGAGGGAGAAGATCTGAGGGAGCAAGAGGGAGTAGCAACATGGAGAAAATTGAAAAGATATGGAGGAGAGAGATTGTGGAAGGCCTTAAAAGTGAACAGAAGGATTTTGTATTCTATGCAGAACTTAATGGGGAGCCAGTGAAGCTGTTGCAGAATAGGAATGATGTGGTGAATGGATGGGGTTCTGCTAATGATACGAGCAGCTGAGTTTTGGACCAGTTGGAGCTTATGGAGATATTTGTGGGGGAGACAGTAAAGGAGGGACTTGCAATAATCAAGGTGGGATGTAACAAGGCAGTGAACAAGGATGGCAGTGGAATGGGGAATAAGGGAGGGGTGGAGGCGGTTAATGTTACGAAGGTGGAAGTAGGCAGACTGGGTAATGTTGTTGATATGGGACTGGAATGAAAGAGTACTGTCAAGGATGACACCCAGATTCTTAACCTGTGGGAAGGGAGAAATGGAGCAGTTATTAATTTCAATTATGCCACATAATTTTCTCACTTTGTAATCATGAGGTATTGTGTGTATATTATTGAGAGGAAAAACATAACTTAATCCATTTTGGAATAAAGCTCTAAGATGACCCCTCCTTGAACTGCCACCTTACCGTGGTGGAGGGGTTTGAGTGCCAGAATGATCCGAGGAGCTATGTTGCCCGGGGGTTAAATTTTCACCCCCTGTCAGGGTCTCCCAAGGCAAACAGGTCCAAGGTGACGGGCCCGACTAAGAGCAGTTCAAAAACCCCAATGAATTATCAGAAAAAAGGCCCCGCAACGTCACCCGGTACGGCGCAACCGGGGCCCCACCCTGGAGCCAGGCCTGGGGTTGGGGCTCGGGAGCGAGCGCCTGGTGGCCGGGTCTTTGCCCATGGGGCCCGGCCGGGCCCAGCCCGAAGAGGCAACGTGGGCCATTCCTCCTGTGGGCCCACCACCCACAGAGGAAACCATTGGGGTCAGGTGCCCTGTGGATTGGGTGGCGGTCGAGGGCGGGGTCCTCGGCGGCCCGATCCCTGGACACAGCGGCTAGCTGTTGGGACGTGGAACGTCACCTCGCTGGGGGGGAAGGAGAATGAGCTTGTGCGGGAGGTCGAGAGGTACCGGCTAGAGATAGTCGGGCTCACTTCCACGCACAGCTTGGGCTCTGGAACCCAACTCCTTGAGAAGGGTTGGACCCTCCACTACTCTGGAGTTGCTCAGGGAGAGAGACGCCGGGCTGGTGTGGGCTTGCTTATAGCTCCACATCTCAGCCGTCTCGTGTTGGAGTTTACCCCAGTGAACGAGAGGGTCGCCTCTCTGCGCCTTCGGGTAGGAGTGAGGACTCTGACTGTAGTTTGTGCCTACGGGCCGAATGGCAGTGCAGAGTACCAGACCTTCTTGGGGTCCTTGGGGGGGGTACTGGAAAGTGCCCCAACTGGGGACGCCGTTGTTCTACTGGGGGACTTCAACGCCCACGTGGGCGACGACAGTGACACCTGGAGAGGGGTGATTGGGAGGAACGGCCTCCCCGATCAGAACCCGAGCGGAGTTCTGTTGTTGGACTTCTGCACCAGTTACAGATTGTCCATAACGAACACCATGTTCGAGCATAGGGGCGTCCATAAGTGCACATGGCACCAGGACGCCCTAGGCCGGAGATCAATGATAGACTTTGTGATTGTCTCATCTGAGCTCCGGCCCTATGTCTTGGACACTCGGGTGAAGAGAGGGGCAGAGTTGTCAACCGATCACTACCTGGTGGTGAGTTGGATCCGCTGGCGGAGGGGCAGGCGGGAGAGACCTGGCAGGCCGAAACGTATTGTGCGGGTCTGCTGGGAACGTCTGGCTGAGGCCCCTGTCAGGGAAACTTTCAACTCCCACCTCCGGGAGAGCTTCTCACAGCTACCTGGGGAGGCGGGGGACATTGAGTCTGAGTGGACCAGGTTCTCAACCTCCATTGTTGACGCGGCTGTCCGGAGCTGCGGGCGTAAGGTCACTGGTGCCTGCCGTGGCGGCAATCCCCGAACCCGGTGGTGGACACCGGAAGTAAGGGATGCCGTCAAGCTGAAGAAGACGACCTATCGGGCCATGTTGGCCTCTGGGTCTTCCAACGCAGCCGACAGGTACCGAGAGGCTAAGCGTGCTGCTGCTAGGGCGGTCAAGGAGGCAAAAACCAGGAGCTGGGAGGAGTTTGGAGAGGCCCTGGAGAAGGACTATCGGTCGGCCCCGAAGCGATTCTGGCAAACCGTCCGGTGCCTCAGAAGGGGGAAGCAGTACCCTGCCGACACTGTTTAGAGTGCGGGTGGGGAGCTGCTGACCTCGACCGGGGATATCGTTGGGCGGTGGAAGGAATACTTCGAGGATCTCCTTAACCCCACCATCACGTCTTCTAATGTAGAAGGTGAGGCCGAGGACTCTGAGGAGGACTCGCCCATCACCCGGGCTGAAGTCACTGAGGTGAGGTGGGGTGGTCTGAGGTGGTCTGTAAGCTCCTCAGTGGTGGGGCTCCGGGGGTGGATGAGATCCGCCCAGAGTATCTCAAGTCTCTAGATGCTGTTGGGCTGTCCTGGCCGACGCGCCTCTGCAGCATCGCGTGGCGGACGGGGACAGTGCCCCTGGAGTGGCAAACCGGGGTGGTGGTTCCCCTGTTTAAAAAGGGGGACCGGAGAGTGTGTTCCAACTCTTCTCAGCCTCCCCGGGAAAGTCTACGCCAGGGTACTGGAGAGACGAATTCGGCCATTAGTCGAACCTCGGATTCAGGAGGAACAATGCGTTTTTCGTTCTGGCCGCGGAACACTGGACCAGCTCTATACCCTCTGGAGGGTGCTCGAGGGTTCATGGGAGTTCGCCCAACCAGTCCACGTGTGTTTTGTGGATTTGGAGAAGGCATTCGACCGTGTCCCTAGGGGTATTCTGTGGGGGGTGCTCCAGGAATATGGGGTCCGGGGCCCTCTGTTAAGGGCTGTCAGGTCCTTGTACGACCGGAGCAGGTGCGGACCGGACCTGGTGCGCATTGCCGGCAGTAAATCGGGCCTGTTCCCGGTGCATGTTGGACTCCGGCAGGGCTGCCCTTTGTCACCGGTTCTGTTCATAACCTTTATGGACAGAATTTCTAGGTGCAGCCAGGGGCCGGAGGGGGTCCAGTTTGGGAACCACAGGATATCGTCTCTGCTTTTTGCGGATGATGTTGTCCTGATGGCTTCTTCAGGCCAGGACCTTCAACAGGCACTGGAGCAGTTCGTAGCTGAGTGTGAAGTGGCTGGGATGCGAATCAGCACCTCCAAATCTGAGGCCATGGTTCTCGACCGGAAAAGGGTGGCTTGCCCTCTCCAGATTGGTGGAGTTGTCCTGCCCCAAGTGGAGGAGTTCAAGTATCTCGTGGTATTGTTCACGAGTGGGGGTGAGAGGGAGCGTGAGATTGACAGACGGATCGGTGCTGCCGCCGCAGTCATGCGGTCGGTGTACCGGTCCGTTGTGGTGAAGAAGGAGCTGAGCCAAAAGGCGAAGCTCTCGATTTACTGGTCAATCTACGTTCCCACCCTCACCTATGGCCATGAACTGTGGGTAATAACCGAAAGGACAAGATCGCAGATACAAGTGGCCGAAATGAGTTTCCTCCGCAGGGTGGCCGGGCGCTCCCTTAGAGATAGGGTGAGATCCTCGGCTACCCGGGAGGAGCTCGGAGTAGAGCCACTGCTCCTCTACATCGAGAGGAACCAGTTGAGGTGGCTCGGGCATCTGTTTCGGATGCCCCCTGGGCGTCTCCCTGGGGGGGTGTTCCAGGCACGTCCTACCGGGAGGAGACCGCGGGGTAGACCCAGGACACGCTGGAGGGACTATGTCTCTCGGCTGGCCTGGGAATGCCTCGGGGTCCCTCCTGGGGAGCTGGCTGAGGTGTCGGGGGAGAGGGAAGTCTGGGCTTCCCTGCTTAGACTGCTGCCCCCGCGACCCGGCCCCGGATAAGCGGAAGAAGATGGATGGATGGATGGATGGATGGCTCTAAGATGAAAAATTAAGTGTTGTGCATAAAAATGCACTCTGTGTTAAACACAAACGTGTTCATGGGATGTGCTAACTTTTTTTAAATGGCTGTACATGGACAAAAGTATTAGGACACCTGCTCTTTCATTACTTCTTCTAAACTATAGAGTTTTTACTACCATTCTTGGAGTAACTGTCTCTAGCATTGCTGTGATCTAATTACATTCACTAACAAGAGATTTAGTGAGGTTAGGATGTTGTATGATCACCACCCCAACTCATCCCAAAAGTACTGACTGGAGCTCCATTATTCCAGTTCCACTACTCTGCAGCTCAATTTTTGTCTTTATACCCCACTAGTCCTCTAAGCTTATGTTTGTTTGTGTGCTCCAGTCGTATTCTATTGGCAGTACTTCAATACACATCTGTGTCAGCAATGGGTGCAACTTAACCCTACTGTTGTCTTAGTATTCTGTACACACCTAGGATGTGTTCTAATGGTCAAACATGGCCCGTCTTCACAAAATCCCTAAAATAAAATGGCTTAATTGAGTGTGGAACCTACAATCTGCTTTGTGTGAGAAAACCATCATGTCAGGAAAACTTTCATACAAGCCTGTCTTTATAATTTTTTGAATTTTCTTTCTTCACATTACACAAAAACTGTATAAGCAGTGGCCACCATAAAATTTTGTTACAGCACACCTGTTCTATCCATTTTTGTACAATACAGTAGAAATGCACTGTTATCACTTTTTAAACATTTTTTTTATTTTTCAATCTTGGAAAAGTAATCAAATTTCTTGTTGAAAAAAAACCTTAAGAGGGTTTTCACTGCAATTAAATGTGGTGTAGGTCATTTTTTACCCTTAAATCAACACAAGACTTAAAGTATCTGAATGCATCCAGTATTTGGACATGTAGTGTACCTCTTCTTTAGCACCACATATCCCCCAATATAACATTTATGCAGTCTGAAAGGTCTTCTAATATGCAGAGGACCCCTGTACCCCATCCCTACCACCACCAACAACTTATCAGTGTTGTTGTTTTAAATGATGCATAAAAACAAACTATATATCACATCTGTCTCAGGGATGATCCAAAACTGTTTTGGGCCTCATTTGGCTAAACATGCTTGAATCCAATGAATCGCGACTTGTGGCTACATTTAGTGTTGTTTTGTTTTATTATGTTTTAACTATTAGGTTCACTTTTTCTTATATAAGTAGGGAGGCTAGAGACCAGTGCTCAGCTAAAACATTCTCACAACCTATACGTTTACAAAGCTTTCTGAATAGTATGCTAATAAGGCATTTCCCCTATTCTCCTTGCCTGTTTGTTTTATTTTATAATTGCTCCTAGACCAAAACTTTTTTCTATTAGATGAGGTCTCGTGGACAATAATTGGGTCTCTTGCACAGCTAAGACTAAGACTAGCACACAGCTACAAGCATCTGTCAACCATCTACAGAGCTTTCTGACTTGCATGCTAATGAGGACAATTCTCTCTATCCTCCTTGCATTGTGTTCTCCCTTCACTGCTTCTGGACCAAAACTTCTCAAAACTCCAACTTTTAGATGATAGTTTGGTCTTCTACAAGGCAAAGACACTCAGAGACTGAGACAAGCACTCAGCTATATACTCCTCTGGAACATATACAAAGCTTCCTGACTAGCATGTTAATGAGGCCTATTCTTCATATCTTTCTTATCCTGGCCAGAACTTCTATTTGGTTAGGTTCATAAAGCAGGTGAAAAGTGGTGCAAATTTGATCTTTTTTTTTATCATATACAAGGCTAGCAAAAATACTGGAGTATTGCTGACAAGTACAATAAAAAAAAGTTCCTTTCCTTTCTATAAATGTGATTTTTATAGAAAGTAAGTAAGTGATTGTTACAGGGTCGCAACCCAGGTGGGAATTGTTATGTGAACACACACTGGTTGAGGCCATGTGTTTAAAAACTCAGTCAACTGAGCCATTTGGACTGAAAAACAGACAAAGCAGAAGTGTTAAGGGTGACAGTTGAACACAGTCTGCCAACTTATTGAAGCTGCACTTTAGCCACTACTCTATAGGAACATATATGTATAGGAATGGTTGACTGAGTGGTGTTTGTGCTGCTACTGTATGAAATAAACTGGAAAAAACAGAAGGTAATGACCAGAGCACTGGTGGAGACTTGGCCAGTGAACTGAAAAGAAAATAAGGGAGTGAATTGATAATTTGCCATGAGAGAAAAAAATAAAATAAAGGTAACACTGAGTTAGAATCCCCATGAGCAGTGAAAACATAACAGTTGAGAGTCCAACACGTTGTCATAGGACCAGCGTGACACTTGGAAGATGTTCATAAAATTATGTTTATTTTCCAGTGCCTACTGCACCAGTTCCAGTTATTATCTTTAATTGTATTCACTCTGTCATAAGGATAGATCAGGAATTTTGAATAAATATAGTGACTGTACTTTATTCAATGTTGGACTTTGATTTCATAATTACAATATAATATGTCATTGGTTTGACAATATTTTGAGGTATCTTGTGATAACAAGACATGCTGTTTTTTTTTTTTTTGTTTGTTAGTTTGTTTTATTACAATGAATTCTACATTCTCAGTTTTGATTTGAGCCAAACTGGGCCACACTTCATGTGCAATATGAATCTGATTTCAAGGCAATGCAACTCAGTCTGAACAGCAAGATTGAAATTCAAGTTTTAGCAAGTATTTTATAGTCCAAAGTATTTTCTTCATTACCATGCTCTGAGGGGAAGCAAAAGTGGACAGTGGAAGTGAGGGTGGATTCAGTGGTGGGATAATGAGGTGACAAACCTCATAAATAATTGGTAAGATGCTTCTGTTCAAATTAATGAAACAAAATGACTGAACATGGCAATGCAGCATTACTGTGTGATGAAATATCAGTGAGGAATCCAGCTTAGACAACAGCTAAAATTCACTTGTTTCCAACTGAATTAAATCCCAATTTAAATGCCAAAGCTTTCAATGCATGTTTCCTGCTTTGTCCACATGTACATGCTCAACCTGCAAGCAGACTCTGGCAAATGACATCACTGACCCAGATTTTGGCTTATAGGAGAAAATTATAATACTGATACTTGTTATGGGTCTGCATATCAGGTGAGAATTGATTTGTAAACCCATGTATGTTTAACTCCTAGCTGCTGCCGGGTGAATCCAAGAATGATCTTGTTGTCTGTATAGGCCAGAGAAGGGTGGGTGCTGGATGGGCCCTGGAGGGGTAGCCATTTCTGGACAGAAGTATGGCTTGAGGATGCGAGACATGGAATCTGGGGTGCCTCTTCAGGGTAGGGGGAATCTGAAGCCAATTTGTAATAGGATTGATACGTCAGACCCCTTGAAGGGTCCAACATACTGGGGAGCCAGCTTCCTGTTACTGACCTTGAGAGGCAAGTCTCAGGCACTCAACCATACCTGTTGCCCTGGGTGAAAAGAGATTCCCAACTGCCTCCTCCGGTCATTGTGCATCTGTTTGCACAATGGCATCTGGACCAGGAGGTTTGCCCAAGCACGGCACCAGGCAGTCTTAGATCAGTGCACCAGATGGGAAGCTGATGTGGGGACTCAGTCCTCCTGGTCTGGGAACAGAGGTTGAGGATATACAAACTTGTATTCAAAGGGCATCATATCTATGGAGGAATGCCATACTGCATTGTGGGTGTATTCTGCCCACAGCATGTGGTCTACCCACATGACCAGGCTCATGGAAGCCAGGCAATGGAGGAACTGCTCTAGGTCTTGGTTTACCCACTCAGTCTGAAGGGTGATGCCCTGAGGACAAACTAACAGAACCACCCTGAATTTGTTCCAGAATTGACTTTTTACTGAATTACTGAAGATGAGGATATCATCCAAGTACACGAAGGCATGGGCGCCAAAGGCCTCATGTAACACCTCATGGATGAGGCACTGGAAGACAGCGGCAGCATTCATCAGATCGAAAAGCCTGACCATGTACTCATAGTGGCCAATGGGAGTAATGAAAGCCATCTTCCATTGATTGTTCCAGATTGTAGGCACTGCAGAGGTCCAATTTAGTAAAGATGGAGGCCTGTAGTGCCTCAAACATGGTACTCATCAGTGGCGGTGGGTACTGGTCCTTAACTGTGATTTTAGTAAGTCTATCCTATGAACACCTGGAGGCATTCATCTCCCAAGGATTTTCCCCACATCAGGGTCACAAGTAGAAATAAGCCACATGAGCTGGAGCTCATTTTCAAGGGTAGGCCTGACTGGGTATTGGACAAGGGTGTGACCTGAGTCCCCACAATACATGCAGCGTCACTGCTGATGCCGCTGCTTGGCCTCCTGGGCACTCAGACAAGTATGATCCACTTGCATAGGTTTCCCCGTTATCCGGGAGCCTCATCCTGCAGAGCTCTCCTGCTGGTCCGCTGCCTCTTGCAGTCATTATCATTATCAATGACCTCATAAAGGGTCTCCAGGTAACTCGGTGGATCCTTACGATTCTCAGCCAACAAAGTGGAGTTGCTTAAGTTCCAATCATCACTGCTGTATTGGAGCTGGGAGTGGCTTATATTTAGTATGGTTTATGAACGGTGAAGGTTGGGAGGTGTTTGTGTTTATATTGGTGGAAAATTGAGAAAATAAGCAGAATGAGCAATAGAGCACTGGTGGACTGGTGCTTGCTAAATTAATTAATTAATTAATTAATGCTTGACACAGGGTTTGACCCTCCACAGGAGAAAGCACATTGTGCTTCAAAGCTGGATTATCAGCCAAGTGAGCTATTGCAACACCTAGAGGATGAAATGAACAGCTGAGATGAACTTCTGATTTCTGTGTTTTGTTAGGTGAAGATTGGAGATTGTGTAGTAATGTGTGTGTGTGTGTGTGTGTGTGTGTGTGTGTGTGTGTGTGTGTGTGTCTATGTGTGTGTGTGTATGTGTGTATACTTCTCTAAAAGTGAAGGTTGTAGAGCATTTTTATTCAATTAAGAGACGTTTTTACCTGCTCCCTTTTCTGTACTCTCCTCTTGTTCTGGAAGTAATTTATTCAAAAATGACTCACAAGGCCAAATTCGGGGTTAGTATGTGTGTGTGTGTGTGTGTGTGTGTGTGTGTGTGTGTGTGTGTGTGTGTACCAAAAAATGAGCATGAACACTGTATAAACTACCATCAGATTTCTGATGCTTGTAATTACTGCACTCCACACAAAGTGTATAATGCAAAGGTGACCACCACAAAAAGCTGAATAAGTAGCTTTAAGAGCTGACTTGGTGGCCTGGGGGGTGGAGTATTTTGTCAAGTATTTTGAAGAATGTGTTATAATGAATATCATTGTTCATCTAATCATTACAAATGAATCATCTAATCATACTAAATAATGAAAATGGTTAATAAAAGAATTTCAAATGAAAACATCAAATGTGCCTCAGGGCCATGAAGTAAACTAGAGAAGCTACAAGGAGTTCTTTGAGTCATGCCATATAAGGACCACTGTTTCCAAAAAGAACCAATAACTCAATATCTGGGTCAGTGATGTCATTAATTCAGCACCCTCTCGCTGGTCAGTTTGACAGAGTAGTAAACATGCACTGAATGACTGCTACAGAATTTAAACTGGGGTTTCCATAGGAAAAGACTGACCATACTTAAATAGGATAAGTCTTGTAGTTTGTAATGATATGTGTATTATGTCTGGACATGGCCATAAAGAGGCTACAAAGGGTTCTTTGTGTCATGTTATAGAATGACCACTGTTTTCTAAAAAGAGCCAATAAGTATTACTATAGAACATCATCGTTATCCTACTCAAATTCTGCTGATCCATACTGTTATCCTTTTACTTCTACTTCTAATGTATGTTGGCTTTATTAGCCTCATAGTAAAGAACTGCATCAGATGTGGCATATGTGAGTATCTCATTTTAAAGGAAGTGTCATGATTCATTGAATCATTGTCAAGAGCTCATTGATTGTCTCGATCCAGTGTGGCAATAGAGAGGAACACTCAAAGAAATTTGGAGAATGGTACAGATGCACTTTGGACTCAAATGGATAGAATTACCTCTCCCATTACACAGAGAGAGTGAGAAAGAGTGTGAGAGATTGAGAGTGAGAGAGGCACTGAAAAACAAGGCACTTTTTGAGAAATGGCTCTGTCCATGCCATCATCAAATCATCTGTCATTTGATATATTTTTCTACTAAATCTGTGACACCAAAAAAATGAAAGCTCTGTTATCTCAGGGATTTTTTGGCTTCTTTTTCCCAACCTTTCCTTGTCCAGCACAGGGAAATTTATGAATGTAAGTGTCGGAAGGCTCTCCATGCTGGAGTGGATTTTGACTGAGGGCTGACAGGAGTTTATGGTATCATACAGAGGCCCATATATTCACTCATCACTGTCTGAGCGGGCCTTGCTGCACCACAACACAAACTCAGGGTTAAATTAATTAAATACTTAAATTAAATTAAACTTAAATTAAATAATTAAATACTTATTGAATTTTTAATCATGGCCAATTAGGTTAAGTGCATATATTTTTGATGAGAATAAAAGTTAAACAGGTGCTGCCACTGATGACATACAGCATGTGAATCTTTTTAGGTATATACAATACTGCTGTCAATCATCCTCTATTCAATAATCAGCACACCTGTACAGGTGTACATTAAAGATTAGATGTTACTATAACAGTTTGTTTATGATAACATAAATTATTTATTAATATGAAATTGACCATCCAGAATATGTTTGATCTGAAAATGCATATTTATAATAAGTTCTTCAAAATACTTGGCAGTGGTCCAAATAAAATAAAAATACAATGTCAATATTCTTTAATATTTTTGCTTTTTATGTATCAGTATTATCAGTTCTCATGGCTTTAGTTCTAAAATGTATTTAGATTAGATATAGAATAGATAGATAGATACTTTATTGATCCCTTACAATCCCGAAGGAAAGGGAAATACAAAAAAACAAAACAAAAGCAGTATACATGAGGTAAGGAAGGAAGAAAAACACACACACACAGACTATGTTCCAAGAGGAACATGATTTAGGGAGAAAAAAAACATCCAAGCACTTAAGCACACATAATCAACACAGACTTGGTGAAAAGGGGGAGGGGGGGACTTATGGGATACAACAAGCAAGTCCCGCTTGGCAGCCAGCCTATCTAGCGCACATTTGCAGTCCTTGCTCATCCAGGGAGGGAAGAAAAACCTGCAAAGATGTTTTTCCTCCTGCAGACGTCCTTACCCAGAAGCTCAACCTGAAGTCCAACAGTTGTCATGACAATGTCTCAGTTCTTAGATAACAAAGTTCAACAACTCCTGAAAACAGCCTTGAGCAGCCAGCCAGAGACTGCAATCAACAGTAGTTAGGAGAAGGGAGGGAGCATCCCAGAACATTGTCCTCCGGGGGAGATTTCCAGCATCTGCCAAGGTCAGAGCTGATAGGGGGGAGCCGAATAGCTGATAACAAGAATATTTTGGCTGGGAGAGTGTAGGGTCCATTTTGCAGCTACTCATCTCCTGTTGTATGGTCTCCCAGACGATCAATACTCCTTTGCAAAACTGACAGTTTCTCCGAGATGTTCTCCAATGTGTAATGTAAAGTCACAGTCTGAGTCCTGACAGCCTTGCCCAGAGTATCAAACATCTCAGGCAGCTTAAAGGGGCCTTTGATAGCTGCCCACACTTCTCTAATTTTCCGATATGCCAGTGCAGTGCCCATTCCAATCAGCAGAGTACTCACTATCAAAAATCCAAATATATATCCTAAACATTCTTGACTGACAGCGCCGCCAGGCACACGACCCTCCACCTCAGCCAGGAGTCCATCGTGTATCCAGCCGCACATGTCCCATCAGGACACGCAGGTTCCCCGAACCCAGACTTCTCTTCGAGAACATGGTGTCAATTGAGAGACTAGTCTAGCATTGAGCGAGTCTCCCAAGTGAGATAGTAGCAGACAAGACTGAAGGGCTAAACAGGAAAGATAAGGGAGGAGAGGGAGGAAAGTGCGACCGCCTTCGCCGAGAGCCAAGAGAGATTTATTCTGCAAAGAAAGAGAGCAAACAGCCCCTCCTTTCTCATTTTTCTCTATAACCCAATATCTGGATCAGTGATATCATTAATCCTGGCTCCTCTTGCTAAAGTTGGAGCCTGTATACAAGTTGAGCATATACACATGGACAAAGCAGTAAACATGCACTGAATGGCTGCTACAAAATTTAAACTTGGGTTTACATAGAAAATGACTGACCATACTTAAATAGGGTCTTGTAGTCTTGTAGTTTGTTATCATATGTCATTTTTAACCTTTCTCTGTCACTGAGCACTGTTTCAAAATGTTTCAAGAGATCCGTGATTGTCCCTGTCCCAAAGAAACCACAGCCAGCTTGTCTCAACAACTACCGCCATGTGGCCCTCTCATCAGTTGTGATGAAGTTCTTTGAAAAGCTTGTCAGAGACTTCCTCTCTTCATCCCTACCGAACTCTCTGGACCCTCTTCAGTTTTCATAACAACAAAACCACTCTACAGATGATGCCATCACATATCTGCTCCACACCACACTGACACATCTGGACACTGGAAGGAATAGTTATGCCAGAATGCTGTTTGTTGGCTAAAGTTCAGCTTTTAACACTATTATTCCTTCCAAACTCACTACCAAGCATGTCTCACCCACTGTCACCCTCAGAATTGGTGCTCCTCAGGGATGTGTTTTATCACCCCTACTGTACTCCTTGTACACCCATGACTGCGTAGCCACTTCAATCTCCAACATCATTGTTAAGTTTGCTGATGACATGGTCATGGTGGGCCTGATCTCCGACAATGATTAGAAGGCCTACCTAGAGGAGATTGCACACCTGGGAAACTGGTGTCTGGGAAACAATCTCCTGCTCAATGTCAGCAAAACCAAAGAGATGATAGTGGACTGCAGCAGGAGACAGGCGAGGAGCTACCAACCAGTATGGCTCAACAGTGGAGAAATAGAGAGGGTAGAAAGCTTCCAATACCTTGGAGTCAACATTTCGCAAGACCTGATATGGTCTTGCCACGCCAACATCCTGGCAAAGAAAGCCCAACAACGTCTCTACTTCCTGAGACGCCTTAGGGACTTCAGACTGCCCTCCACGGTACTGCGGAACTTCTACTCCTGCACCATCAAGAGTATCCTCACGAGGAATTCCAGCCTGGTTCAGAAACATCACCAAACAGAACAGACAGACCCTGCAGAGAGTGGTGCTTTATGAGAGAATGCATCATGAGGACAATGATTCCAGATCTGCACACTATCTATAACAAGCGGTGCTTGTTGAAAGCCATGAAGATTGTGAGGGACCTCAGTCTTCATAACAATGGGCTTTTTGCTTTGCTGCCATAAGGAAAGCTGTTCCGCTCACTGAGATCCACCACAGAAAGGATGAGACTGAGCTTTTTCCCTCAGGCTATTCGGATTCTGAACCAGATCCAACTTCATTTTTATACCTTCTCCCTTCTCCACTATTGATCTGTGGGAGCAGACAGTTGTAAAGAAGCATTTCACTGCATGTTGTACTGTGCATAACTATGTACATGACAAATAAATTGAACCATGAACCTTGAACCCTTGATATGTATATTATGTCTGTAAGTTACTTTGATCCTCAGATATAAAACCTAGAAAATTATGTTACTGCTCTCAAAGTCTGGATCTTAGGTTCTACATGTTTAGTAATTAACTGAATGAGTGATTAGCCAACAGGTTAATAAGATTAATAAGATTAAAATTTATGAAAATGTTTATGAAAATTAACATTTTTTCAAGAAACTGAGACTGAATAAATTAAAAATATTTGACATCATGACAATGCATTAATAAATACAAATACATAAATTCTGTTTTCTTATGAGAACAGACTCATTTCATCAGTGAAATGTATGTATACTTCCTCCTCCTCCTCCTAGCTGTAAAGACATCCTTCAGGAACAGACAGGCCAATATGCAGTGAAGACTGGAGTGCACATCCTTACTAGGTGGAATAACAGCCGGGCAGGCGTCCAGTGGATCTTTATTGTGTACTCAGCATTACCAAAATAATGAAGGAGAGGGGGGTCTGCCAGGAGATGGGCTGGTGGTCTGGTGGTGGAAGGGTAGATGCATTCACTTTGTTCTGTGCTAGGTTACCATCCATGAAAGAAAGGTTTATACTGAAGCAATGCTGAGTGTTTTCTCATTTATGAGGCATCTACTGTGTGATTCAATACATTAAGGATGAAATATGATAGAAGGAAACACAGTGGTTAAGTGAGAGAGAGAGGGGGAGCAATCTCTGAGATTAATTGAAAAGCTTTTTTCATTTCCAGAACACTTTTGTTTTACTTGTAAGTGTTAGTCATTGTTGTGATTCAGAAGCTACATGTTATGCAATTAAAGCATGTTGAGGTGAGCACCATAGTGATTGAATGCAGATGACGGAGAATTACAGAGCTGGAAAAGCTGGAATAAGGTAAAGGTAAAATCATGTTGGATGGCTGGGTGGTGGTCTGATTGAAATATTCTCACATGCTAAGCTCCTCTGTGGGTTTCATCTGGAGTGTAATGATGCAGCCATACTCAGCATTTGCAGAGCACTTTGGGACAACTAATCATTGTCATTAAATTCTCATTAAAACCCTTCTGAAATCATTCATTGCTAATTGCAGCACAGTGTCAAGATCAAGTCATAATGTAGCAGCTTAAGGAGAAGCAAAACAGCACATGATGACACTGCCCATACCCCAGACAGATTGTAATATCTTTATACACCTGAGGACGAAAAATGTATTTCAAAGTTTTCCTGACTCTGCCAGTATGAGTATCACAGGCCACAACACCAAGACCAGAGGTGTGGGGGGAACAGTGGAGAATGCGAGCAAGATGAACAACTTCTTCAACCGGTTCAACCAACCCAAGCACCCCATCACCCTCTCTCTTGCTGCATCCATCTCTTCCTCTTCCCTAAATACATCCTCCACCAGTTACAACAATGTCCTCCTCATCATCATCAACCACAACACAGACTTCACTCTTCACTGTGGACCAGGTCAGAAGTCAACTGAGGAGACTGCACCCCAGAAAAGCAGCAGGGCCTGACAAAGTATGTCCTTGACTGCTGAGGCCTGCACTTCAGAACTGGGTGAGCCAATCCAGCATCTCTTCAACCTCAGCCTGCAGGTGGGGAGAGTGCCTACCCTCTGGAAGACATAGTGCATTGTACCAGTTCCAAAAAAGACCTGACCAAGTGAGCTGAACGATTTCCAACTGGTGGCTCTCACTTCCCATCTGATGAAGATGCTAGAGCGGCTCTTCGTCGGTCTCCTTAGACCCCAGGTGCAACATGCCCAGGATGGTCTGCAGTTCGCGTACCGGGCAGGTGTTGGTGTGGAAGACGCAATCATTTTCCTGCTACACTGAGCCCACTCACACCTAGATAAGGGGAATGGTACAGTGAGGATCCTGTTTCTGGACTTCTCAAGTGCTTTCAACACCATCCAGCCCCTTATGCTTCAAAACAAACTGAACAGGATGCGAGTGGACCCCTGCATGGTCACCTGGATATCCAGCTACCTCACATACAGGCCACAGTATGTCAGGCTGAAGGACATCAATCAATCAATCAATCAATCAAAATTTATTTTTATAGCGCTCTTCACAACTGAAGTTGTCACAGAGCAGCTTCACAGAAATAAAATTAATTAATAAATAAATAAATAAGAAAGGTTAAAACAGAAACAAAGTATAAATGACAGATCCCCTAGTGAGCAAGCCACATGGCGACAGTGGCAAGGAAAAACTCCCTCAGCTGGAGGAAGAAACCTTGGGAGGAACCAGGCTCATAAGGGGAGGACCCATCCTCCTCTGGTCAAACTACTTATACATAGTTCGGGGACACTGGACCCCTACATCTCTGTTCTATTACTCGGGTATTGAAGTAATGTTAATTCTCTGGTGGACATAATATTAACAGTAGATTTCTACAGTTGGTGATGGTGGGTGAGCAGCTAGTCCATGGCAGTGTGGGAAACTAGTCCAGGTCCAGTTGGTGGAAGGTGGAGAGCCAATGTATACATGTATCAGGGGAGCTTGGAGTCCTTCTCAGGTGGGGCAGAAGAACTTGGGGTTAGGACCTAATCACACCTGACACTGTGATCAGCAGCACTGGAGCACCCTAGGGAACAGTGCTGCCCCCTCTTCTCTTCACCCTTTACACAGCAGACTTCTGCTACAACTCAGAGCTGTGTCACATTCAGAAGTTCACTGATGACACAGCCATAGTTGGGTGCATGAGGGATGATAGGTTGACAGCCTAAAGACTTGCACTCTATCATAAACACTCGTGACTTGACTTGGACTCTAGCATAAAGACTCGTGACTTGACTTAGAATCTACCATAAAGATTCATGACTTGACTTGCAATCTGGCATAAAGACTCATTACTTACACTTTAGTGTGGAGACTGGTGAGTTGATTTAGACTCTAGTCTCGTTTGACTTGCATTCTAGGTTAAATATTGTAACTTGACTTCAGTGCTGGTATAAAGACTCGACATAACTTTCGACATGACTTACACTGTAGCCTAAAGACTCATTTCTTAATTTACACTCTAGAATAAAATCTTGTGACTTGCACTTTAGTGTAAAGACTTGTGACTTGACTAAGACTCTAGTCTAAACACTTGCTACCTGATTTGGATAATACACATGACTTGACTTGCACCCTAGTCTAAAGACCTGTTACTTGACTTACACACATGCCAAAACACTTGTGACTTGACTTGCATTTTAGTGTAAAGACTCATGACTTGCAATTTAGTGTAACAACCAGTGAGTTGACTTCAACTCTAATCTAAACACTCATTACTTGACTTGGACTCTAGTCTAATGACTTGTGACTTGACTTGGATGCTAGCATACACATTTGTTATTTGACTAGCACTCAAGCACAAACATTTGTGAAATTGCTTGCACTCTAGCCTAAAATAACATTACTCGTCTTGCACTGTATTATAAAAGACTTGTGACTTGACTTGCACTGTAGCACAAATACTCATGACTTGACTTGCTCTCTAGCACAAACATTTGCGAAATTACTTGCTCTCTTGTCTAAAGAATCATTACTTGACTTGCACTCTAGCATAAACACTCGTGACTTGACTTGCACTCTAGTTTCAATACTCATAACTCAAACTTTATCTAACCTAAAGACTTGTGACTTGACTTCCACTCTAGGGTAATGACTTATGACTTGACTTGAATTCTATCCTAAAGAATTGTTACTTGACTTGCACTTTAGTTTAAAGAAATGTTACTTGACTTGCACTGTAGCATAATGACTTGTGACTTGACTTGCACTCCAGCCTAACAACTTGTAACTTGACTTGCACTCTAGCCTCTAGAATTGTTAGTTGACTTGCACTCTAGTGTAAAGACATGTGACTTGACTTGGACTCTTGCGTAAAGACTTGTGACTTAGCTTGCAGTCTATTGTAAAGACTTAATGTAAAGTCTTTAATGTAAAGACTTGTGACTTGGACTCTAGTGTAAAGTCTCATGGGTTGACTCGGACTCTTGAGCAAACATTTTTGACTTGACCTGCACTCCAGCATAAATAGCTGTTACTTAACTCATGACTCAAACACTCATGACTTGACTTGTATTTTAGCACAAAGATTTGTTACTTAACTTGGACTTAGCATAAACACTCATGACTTGATTTCCACTCTGGGGTAATGACTCGTGATTTGACTTTGACACTCTAACATAAAGCATACAGTAAAGACTTGTGACTTGACTTGCACTCTAGGATTAAAACTTGTGGATATATGTAAACATGCTTCTGTTTGAAGGATAGATGCACTTTGTGACAGACAGGAAATTTATTATGCATTTATTTATATATTTATTATAGCAACTGCCAGTTTCCTGACCCTTAACCCTGACTACAAATTAACTTACACAATAAGGTGAACAATGATTTATCAGCATTAAGCTTGCAATTTTGCCACTCTCCTGATCAACACAAAACACAGAAATGTCCACAATGTTCCAGCAATAGCAGGATTAAGAATGCACTATAGAGCTGAGAAGACTCTTGGTACAAGGGTGGATTTAGTGAGGTTGACAGTGGCAGGGATAATTGGAACACAACGAACAAATGAACAGATCTTTCCCACTGAAAGCAAAATAAAAAAAATCTGGACACAAGGTAAAGTATGTGCTGTGCTTATGTACGACCATACAGTCCCCCCCCCACCTCCACCAGACACCAGTAACCACCAAACAATCCTGCCTCTGCCTTCAGACAACCACCCTTACTGCACATAACATCTGGATCTGTTCCACCCAGAGCTGTCAAACATTTAATTTCTAAGTTTAACCCTGCCTTCTTACAATATCACAGAAAAAGATTTTTGTTTCTGGGAGAAACAAAAATTTGCAATAATATTAGCACAGGAAGAACCAACCGATGTAGTTAGAGAGTAGAGATGGAAATACAGTTAAATACAGAAAACATTGAAGGAATACTGAAATGTATGGAAATGGACAGAGCTTACCATCATACAAGAACCAGCCAGCAGAGGTGCTACACCTTCATTTTTGAAAGACTGTGTGCTGTTTATACATTGGACAACCCAATGTTCAATACGATTGGAAGAGATAAAGTATGCCTATGTGATAATGTTCTGAATGAGGCTTTACAACCTTTGCATTGTTTGTATCCAAAAGACACTCTGTAATCAAATACTTGAATGCCCAATATATATAATTCTCACTACAGGATGTAGTGTGTGTGTGTGTGTGTGTCTGTGTGTGTGTGTGTGTGTGTGTGTGTGTGTGTGTGTGTGTGTGTGTGTGTGTGTGTGTGTGTGTGTGTGTGTGTGATTATGTAGAAAAATCCATCTGGTAAGGTTTTGTTGCAGATACCCATACATCCTCTTTTCCCAGCCAATCCCTGATATGGAAATATCCAATATCACACAAATGCTGCTTCATCTGTAATGTGCAGAATCTCATCAGCCACTCTCCTAATCTCCACACTCCGATACACTGGGCTAAAGTCTTTGGCTCTCTTCCCACACACCTCCCTATACCCATTCTGGAGCTGGGAGGAGGCTGTTGAGTTTTCTCTCAGGGTCCACTGGATGCAGGAGAATTAACTTGAATGAGTCACAGCCATTAGCACTGATAACTGAACCACACCTTAATCATTTCTGTATGATCCTCCATAGAAGAACCAGCTTTTGTCTTATTAAGGATTGGGTTCTTAGAAGTGAAAGTGTAGAATGTTCACTTGTTGTATTAGTTCTTTATCAATAACAAGTTCTTCACATTCATAAACTATGTTCTCTATGCACCCAAAACTGGTTCTTGGGCTCAGAGTGACTCAGTGGTCTAATGCTACCACTGTTATCTGAGGATTGCAGATTCGAATTCTGGCTCATGCTGTTTGCCATCTGCAGCCAGAGTTTGAGTGAGAACAAATCTGGGTGGGTAGATGGTGCTCTGAGATACTTGAACTCGAGAACAATGGCCTCAGATTTGGAGGTGCTGATTCGCATCCCAGCTGCTTCACACTCGGCTACGAACCGCTCCAGTACCTGCTAAAGGTCCTGGCCTGAAGAAGCAATCAGGACAACATCATCCACAAAAAGCAGAGATGATATCCTGTGGTTCCCAAACTGGACCCCCTCCGGCCCCTGGCGGCACCTAGAAATTCTGTCCATAAAGATTATGAACAGAACCAGTGACAATGGGCAGCCCTGCCTCGGCCAGGACGAAAAATGCATTGTTCCTCCTGAATCCAAGGTTCGACTAATGGCCGAATTCGTCTCTCCAGTACCCTGGCATAGAGGTTGTGAAGAGTGATCCCCCTATAGTTGGAACACACTCTCCGGTCCCCCTTTTTAAACAGGGGAACCACCACCCCGGTCTGCCACTCCAAGGGCACTGTCCCCATCCGCCACGCGATGTTGCAGAGGCATGTCAGCCAAGACATCCCTATAGCATCTAGAGACTTGAGATACACCAGGCGTATCTTATCCACCCCTGGGGCCTCGCCACTGAGGTGGTCTGCAAGCTCCTCAGTGGTGGGGCCCCAGGGGTGGATAAGATACACCCGGTGTATCTCAAGTCTCTCAGGATACTGCTTCCCCCTTCTGAGGCGCCGGATGGTTTGTCAGAATCGCTTTGGGGCTGACCGATAGTCCTTCTCCAAGGCCTCTCCGAACTCCTCCCAGCACCTGATTTTTGCCTCCTTGACTGCCCAAGCTGCAGCACGCTTAGCCCCCCGGTATCTGTCAGCTGCATCGGAGACCGATAGGCCTTCTTCAACAGCTTGAAAGGCATCCCTTACTTCCGGGGTCCACCACCGGGTTCGGTCTCTGGCCTAGGGTGTCCTGGTGCCATGTGCACTTATGAACGCCCCTATGCTCGAACATGGAGTTTGTTATGGACAATCCGTAACTAGTACAGAAGTCCAACAACAGAACTCCCAATCACCCCTCTCCAGGTGTCACTGTCGTCACCCACATGGGCATTGAAGTCCCCCAGCAGAACATTGGAGTCCCCAGTTGGGGCACTTTCCAGTACCCCCTAAGGACCCCAAGAAGGTCTGGTACTCCACACTGCTGTTCGGCCGGTAGGCATAAACTACAGTCAGAGTCCTCCCTCCTACCCGAAGGCGCAGAGAGGCGACCCTCTCATTCACTGGGGTAAACTCCAACATGAGACTGCTGAGCTGGGGAGCTATAAGCAAGCCCACACCAGCCCAATGTCTATCACCCTGGGCAACCCCAGAGAAGTGGAGGGTCCAACCCTTCTCAAGGAGTTGGGTTCCAGAGCCCAAGCTGTGCGTGGAAGTGAGCCCAACTATCTCTAGCCAGTACCTCTCAACCTCCCGCACAAGTTCAGGCTCCTTCCCCCACAGCGAGGTGACATTCCACGTCCCAACAGCCACCCACTGTGTCCAGGGATTGGGCTGATCCACAAAGGTTTCCCCAATGGTTTCCTCTGTGGATGGTGGGCCCACAGGAGGAGTGGCCCACATTGCCTCTTCGGGCTGGGCCCGGCTGGGCCCCATGGGCAAAGACCCGGCCACCAGGCACTCGCTCCCGAGCCCCAACCTCAGGCCTGGCTCCAGGGAGGGGCCCCGGTTGTGCCATACTGGGTGACATTGCGGGGCCTTTATTATGTTGTTCCATTAGGGTCTTTGAACTGCTCTTGGTCAGGCACGTCACCTTGGACCTGTTTGCCATGGGAGAGCCTGACAGGGGGTAAAAACCCCCTGGCAACATAGCTCCTTGGATCATTCTGGCACTCAAACCCCTCCACCACGTTAAGGTGGCAGTTCAAGGAGGGGGAAAATATCTGTCAACCATTGTATTAGAACTGGGGACCTGATGCTTTCCTCCATGCATGTTGGCTGCACAGCAATAATACAAAAAGTCAGCAGTTCAAAAAGAGGTAGTGGTTGACTTCACATATGTCGGAGGAGGTGGTGCTAGTCCTCACATTTCTATTGTCCCTCCTAGAAGCATCATATATGATAATGGAATAGTCCTTATAGGGTTTTTTTTACCTGCAGTCCTTCTGGGTTGCATAGTTTTGTTTGCATTTACCACTACATAAAAGTAATATGGATGAGAATCACACAGGTGGGTTTTTGATTTTCAAAGATATGGGCAGTATATTGAAATTAGGGGTATTTGATGGTACAGATACACAGGAAGAGATAAGGATTAAAAATAGTGAGATATTCCTTTAACAGTGATGCCCAAACCAGGACATCTCAGTAAAGGAGTGGATGTCTGCAACCTGGTTGGAACACAGCCAGCTGCACTTTGCGACTAACCTACTGCAGCACTTAAGGTGCAATTGGTATGCGCACGCACGTGCACGCGCACACACACACACACACACACACACACAGACACACACACACACACACCTGTTCCTAAACAGGGACTGGAGTGGATTTACAATCCTGAGCTCTGATTAATTCATGACTTTTTACAGTGGTAGAAACACAACATTTTCTAATGCATGCATTATTTAAGAAGTGCTCCCGGAGGACTTTGCTCAACAGATTGCTCCTTGAAAAATGCAGACAAAGTCTACCATTGACACCCACTGGCAAAGCTTCCAAAGTTGCCAAAGGAAAATGTTCAGATACTAGAACTGCTCCATATATTACATTTATGCATTGTTTCTGAGTGTAATATGGATGTTTCTTAAGACTGCGTTTAAAGGCCCTGCAGAGCTGTTTTCACTGTACACAACCTCACTGGGAAACAGTAGCTTGATCCAGGAGGACAGCATTTCATTGTTGAATATGTTAAGATCAGTCATATCTTGAACAGAAATAAATATGTTCAAAATGTAGCAGATGGAATATACTTTATTTAATTCAATCTATTTGTTTCAACTGCTGTAATTGTAGATGGTCCCTTTCAGGAAGCAAGTACTGTAATTTATACATGGTCTCATTTGAAAAGCAAACAAATTAATTTATAGACAGTCCATTTCAGAAAGCTGGCAATGTAATTTGTGGACAGTCCCTTTCACAGAGCAAACAACGCAAATTGTAAAAGTTCAATTTCAAAAAACAAGTGTGGTTCTTTGTAGATGGTCCCTTTCAAAAAACAAAAAAAGTTGTAGTTGTAGGTGCTCCTTTTCAGAAAGCAAGTGCTGTCATTTGTAGACATTCTGAAAATAAACAATTTGTAAACAATCTATCCTGAAGATAAAAAAAGTAAATAAATAAATAAAAGGTACCTTTTAGAGAGCAAACAACTGTAATTTTTAGGTTTTTCATTTCAAAAAGCAGATGCAGTAATTTGTAGATGGTCCCTTTCTGAAAGTAAACAAAACTAATGGTCCTTTTCAGAATGCAAGTGTAGACTATCCCTAAATAAACAATGTAATTTGTAGAAGGTCCCTTTCAGCAATCAAAGCAAACAAAATTATTTGTAGGTGGCTTGGCCATTCAGAAAGCAAGTGTTGTAATTTGTAGAAACTCCCTTTCAGAAAACAAGAGTGGTAATTTGTTGACAGTCCCATTTAGAAAGCAAACAAAGTCATTTGTACATGGTCCCTTTCAGAAAGCTTGAGTACTCTTTCTGTTTCTATCTGAGTGCTCGAGGTATGATCTGTCCGTGCTGTATTAAAGGTCAGTCGACAGCAGTGTGTTTCTGGTCCTCTACTGGCCAATTACAGCTATTTTTTCCAAGCTTGCATGAGGCTGGAGTGGAACGCAAGCAATTAACCTTGGGGGCCACGAGGCAGCTAGCTTGGCCTTTTCCCTGTTGAAGAAACACAACTAGAGTGGGCAGAAAACACTGATCTGAATTACCCAGAGCCCAAAGACACACAATTAGAGACTATTTGCCTGAAAGCATCGGGTATCTTGGGTGCTCAAGTCATTGACATGCTGGCTTGTCCTGTAATGAACTTTGGCAGAATTTTGTAGAGCTTCTGAGTCTATATCTGTCTCTGTATAGAGTCTCACCAGGACCCAATTTTCAACACTGAATTATGGACAAATGAATACCACCCCTCTTTACCCCTAATGCAGTCAACAACCCAAGAAGTTTGTTTGTTTAGTTTCGGAGTAATGGAAGTGTATACCTTGTATGTAGTTTCTGACACTACCTGACTCACTGTTATCTAGAATATGGACGTTTGGCTGTTACTGTTTTATCTTTGTTAATTTGCTTAGACCATATTTATATCCACCAAACAGTCAGAAACCACATAAACAATTCTATTAACGATAGAATTTGAGGAGGTGTGTGTTGGTTTAGACCTGCAGTTATCGCCATGTTAATTACTCACTAATTATATGTTTTCCCTAAAAGGAAATGCCGGACTGCAATAATTTTGAGAAGGAAGATAACATTTATCAGGAACAATAAATTATAAAAATTTGTGTTTCTCAGTACAGTGTTGGGTATAAAGCAATATGCTAGAGGTCTCAGATTGGAGTTGTAGAGGTTCCTAATCGTGTCTTGCGATTATTGATCCCAGCACAGATTAGATAAGACCAATGGTTGCAGGATCACATTAACATAACATTACATCTTAAAAAATTACACCCCACACCATGACACTAGATTTTGTGGGGGTGTTATGGTGTTGCTAAGATATGGTATCTCAAACACTTACTAATATACCACATGTGATTGACAAACATGATATTCCAGATGGATTCTGTTAAATTTCAAGTGGTTGTTATTATGTCCCAAGTGGTTGCTAAGGTGTTCCAGGTGACTGCTATTGTATTCCAATTGGTTATGATGTTATAGGTGGTTACTGAGGGGTTCAAGGTGGTTGCAATTGTATTTCAAGTGGTTGTTATGCTATCCCAGGTGGTTGCTGTTGTATTTCAAGTGGTTGTTATGATGTCCAAGAAGTGCTAAGGGTTCCTTAGTGGGTGCTATGATGCAACTACTAAGGAACACCTAAGTAACAAGTCCAAGATGTATGGACGTCACATATAAATAGACTGCAGACTTGACTAGCAACTGGTCCCTAATGACTTGTGATTCAACTCAAGACTTGTAAATAATTACTTGTGAGTCATACCATTATCCAGTGAAAGTTACAGAATTTCACTGTATTTGGTGTATGTTTGACAATTATTCATTCCCGTACTCCCACACGGTGTGTGTTAGGGGAACTACTCAAATTCGCCCCAACTGAGCTTCTGCTAAACTGACATTCAACTGACTTGGTCACAATTCAGTACTGGAGCTCTGTCTCATTTCCGTACATTTATCACTGACATTAACTCATCAAAACTAATATGGCTGGAACTGAGGTCTGACAGGAAAAGTGGAGACTTCACAAGCTCATTCCCAGTGCCACCCATTATACAGGCTAAACAGAACCATTTCTGGACCAGTGTTTTGTTTTTTGTTTTTTTTTTTCTGATTAGTGAGCTGCTTTAAGTTGGCACATCAGTATAATCATCATCATACAGGTAACCCTGAAAAATCCAGACTACCTTCTGCTGGTAACTGGTTTTAGACAAGCTGGTCTTATTAATGGTGATTGATAGTACACCAGACGGTGGTGTATGCTGCATTTCTTCTTGGTCATGCTGGGAAACCAGGTGGGTCTTACTAGTTTAGCAGCTTGATCTTGATGGCCAGGCTGGCTGACCAGCTTGGTCATTCTGTTCAAAACGCTTGGTCTTGCTGGTAATGCTTACCAATATAGGGTATGTTTTCTCCTGGATGACCAGTATTTCAAAAGTCAGATTAAACTTGAATCCAGCTACCAGCAGAAGCTGGCCTTGAGCTGCAAACTGGCTGTTGAGCATAGACGAGTTCTACATACAAAATTCCCAGTCATGGAATTGTTCAGTTGCCACAAAGAATGGACATAAGTGGGTGGCGATGGTTGTTTATTTTTGAGCAACAGTAACATTTGCTTGTTCTGAGTTTAATTTATGTGCTTCATTAGTGCCAGACTAGGAATAATTTTCCTCTGGTTCTTCAGAGGTTTGCTAAAAATGGTGTGGGGGAAAGAGCCAGGACTAATTGCTCATTAATCTGTTTTATAGCTGATTCAAAGCCAGGCAGGCTTGATCACTCCACACTCTCCGAGAGCGGCACCTTCCGAGGCCCTGCGTTTGGGAGAAGACTCCACAGGGAGGCGTGGGAGTTTGCACGAGTGGATCATTATCCTACACAGCTTCTAGAGGAACTGCAGACCATGAAAGAAATAGCTTACAACATAAAAACTGAAATATCTGGGCCATAACAAGATCTTCCTTCTCTGCAACTTGACCTTCTTGTCTGGAGGAATGGTGGTCATCCTTTGGCGTGTGAATTAAGGGTGCGTATGAAAATAAACAGCACAGCTGGGAAAGGTTAATGTAGGAAGGGAATTTGACTTGTGGTATAATTTAGAACACATCTTGGTGTCTCCTCAAGGGATGTCATTAAAATGATTGTCTTTGAATCTGAGACTCCTTTGAGGCCTCTAGAAGTTAGTCCCTCAAATACTTGCAATTTGTAGTCTGTAGTCATGCTGTAGCTTCTTCTGTTTTTCTTTCCTCCCCCCTTTTTCACTGTAGGTGTGTTTTAAAAGCATGCAATAAAGTATACACACGATACACTGTACACCATAATATTAAAACCAACATCAGATGAAGTGAAAAGCACTGATGATCTGCTTCCACTGGTATCAGTTGAGCTAGAGACATACATACATACACACATACAGAAGATGTAGAGGTTCCCATTAGTGTCCTGTGATAATCCATCCCATGTAGCTTGAATATACTTACTCAGTTCCTGCAGATTTTGCAATAGGGATGGAGTGTTGATAGCACATCCAATAGCATCCCACACATTTTCAGTCAGGGATAGGTCTGGAGATGTGACTGGCCATGGAATCGTGTTTGTGTCTTCAAGGCAAGCTCTTGAGGTGGCAACAGTCAATGTATGATCATCCTGAATAGCGCACTGGACTGTGTGTTCAGAAAAGGTATGACTTGCTGTAGGACCTCCTTAACATAACATTGAGCTGACAAAGGCCCTATAATGAAGAACAAAGGTGATCTGGCATCTTACACAATAGCATCCACACCATAGTACCAGACCTTCTGGACATGTCACAACAAACTGTTGATCTTGGCACTGACTACGGCTCCTCCACACAGATTTGTTGGTTGTCTCCACCAAGAAAAAAGTGGAACTCATTGCTGAAGATGACCAGCTGAGTGACTTCAAGGCAGTCTGTTAAAATGACATTGCAGTCTTTGATGCAGTTGACATGGTATTCAAGGTAGTCATCATAATAGTCTGCATGCATTTATGTATGAGGTTTTATGTGGGTGGTGGATCATTCTCAGCACAGCAGTGACAGTGACACGGTGGTGTTGTGTTAGTGTTTGTTTGGCTGGTGTGAGTGAATCAGACAGCAGTGTTGCTGGAGTGTTTAAATCCTTCAGTTGGACTGAGAACAGTCCACCAATCAGAAATATCCAGCCAACAGCATCCTGTCAAGATACCCTCTCTGAAGATGACCAACACAAACACAATCTGTGCAGAAAAAGAGAAGCTTCTATGATTCTACATCTACAAAGTGGAGCCTCTGATAAAGTTGACAGTGAGTCTACATATCGTTTAATCACACCAGCAGCACTACTGTGTCTGGACACTGAATGAAGAAACAAAGAGGTGGTCATGAGTTTGTTTATCCCTCCACCATGTTAATGGTATGCAATTTTAAAAACCCATTTTAGATCTATAAACTTTTCAGAACTTATCTTCTAAGACAGTGCATACATAATCATTATGTGTAATAACTTTCTGGGAAGAGCTTTTAGCAGTTCAAACATCTGCTTCCATACACCACCGTTTACTATTCTGATTGGTTTTTTAGAACAGCTTTTCACCAAGACCCACTCTGAACCACTCTTTACATCTTTGTTTTTGAGCTGTAGATTTCTGCAGGACCTGACAATCCCTGACCATCAGTGAAGCTCAACTGATGAGGGTATTCAGACTCCACCATCCCAGTCCAATGTCCAGACCAGTAGAGATTACTCAAATGCTGACCTTTTGATTGACCATGACTCTTTCTGTGGCACTGCTGCTGCTGAAAAGCAAGAAAGACGCATGTAGTGTGTTGTGTGGAAGCAGCCAAGGCATTTTGTGCTGACGAATGGTCAGGCTTGCGTCTGAGTCGCCTGGTCTCCTTGCCATGCCTCAGAGAGCATACAGCAGTTAGGGCCATTCAGCCGCATGCTACTTCCCAGCAGTGTGTGTGTGTGTGTGTGTGTGTGTGTGTGTGTGTGTGTGTGTGTGTGTGTGTGTGTGTGTGTGTGTGTTTTGTCTCCGAGCAGCTGTCAGTATCTCTCAGAAGGCAGCGGAGGTGAAGCCCCAGCCTGAGCTTGAGTCTTCACCAAAAGATTGGCAGCCTTTCCCATCGCATTTGTTCCCAGACCAATCAAAACCTGGCCCGCAGTTGTGGAACTGGGGCTGGACCACCACGGTGCCCAGGGGACCCTGCTCTTGCACCTAGGGCTACCCCTGTCACACCCTACATACCCAAGGAGATTCATCCTCAGCATTGAACTACAACACAGTTCATGGACTACAATTAATGAGCAGAATTGCTTGACCTTTTGTAACTAGGTACTTTGGGAATGTTTTCATAGTTTGACAAAAATCCTAAAGTGTTAATATTTGTCTTCATTTGAAATGTAAATAGTAACAAAATATACACATTACTATGACCAAGTTTTGATAAAAATCAACAAATAAAACAACCCGATAATGCTTTATTAATTTGAACACCATGTGAGCAAAGAAAGGGAGCAAACAGCTTCTCCCTTCTCATTCTCACTCTTTTACATACCACTGCTTTTAAATCTTGCTTTTGGTAATTTGTAGGAGTATAAAAAAGCCAGAGTACACAGACAAAGCACAGTTTAACACCACCAGTGTCACCATGTGGTAGGGGGTAAACACAATTATTTGGTTTAATCACACACTTTAAGGAGCACTTTCACTTTCACTGGGCAGCACCAGTGCAATGCTTCCAGACTAGCTAAACTCCTATGCTCATTTCAATGCCAATCACAGCATCCCCATGGAGAAAGCCATGTCCACAGCCATGTCCAATGCTAAGTCCAACCCACACTCTGTCTGTATAGCTGATGTGCATAGGTACTTTATACAGATCAACACCAAGAAAGTTGCTGGCCCAGATGGCTTTCCAGGGCATGTGCTTAAAGCATGTGCAGATCAGTTAGCAGGAGTCTTTGCAGACATCTTATGGGAGGGAGCAGGCCATGCTGGCTGCTGCCAGTTGAGGGCAGCAGCGGTGAGGCTCCGCCAGCACTGGAAAAAGCTCCAAGCCATGGAACCACAGCAGTGATTGGCAGTAACCAGTTTCACCTACTTGGCAGGATTTATATACATTGCCAAACAGCTTCTCCTGGTCACACTCCTGGTTAATTGGGGTTACTGCAATCCCCAATTTAGATTAATGAATTCAGTGGGGCTTTTTTTCCTTCCCAATCAGACAGGACATGCTTACACAGGTCCAACTTTTCCTCACTTTCCAATGCCCCTGGCTGTGACTGACTTTTCCATTGTATACGCTAAGTTCCTAGACCTGGCAACTCCTGACCACTGAAGGTCTTCAGGGTGGCTTGGAGATGGTTTTTTTTATGTAAATGCATGCAAGCTCTGGCATGCCAGCATGGTAGTAGGCTTTGCATGTTGATGGTATATTTGCACAACATCATCTCTGTAAGAAGATCATCTTTCTATGAATAATTTCCAGTTTGTGTCAGGCAATGCAGAATAGTGTCCTGCTAACAATGTTTCTGAATTCCCAACATGTTTAACTCCAGATTATACCCCTCCATTCTCATCACAACACACTGGAATTAGGATTTCCTATCTCAGAGATGTCAGGATTAGCTTTCACTTACCAAAACAGGGCTGTCCAATGAGACTTTTAGGGGTAATTTGCCCTTGTCTCCATAGAAGAAATATTGTTGTCTCCATGATCCTTCTTATTCACTGTGATGTGGTTTTCAGAAAGGGGGCATTTCAGAATCCATGTAGCTCTGGAATGCTGCTGGATGGTGGGGCAAAAACAAGGCATCCAACTGGACATCCACTCAGAGAGAGATGAATGGACACAAAGAATGGGAGAGAGAGTGGCAAATAAAGAATGAGTGAGAGAGTGAGAGTAAATGTAAGAGAGATTTTCTGGGAGATTGGCATTCCAAGATAACGACACGGACACATTATTCAAGGCCAGAAAGGCTGACAGGGATCAGATGGCCTCACAAGCCAAATATCTAACCTGTGTTCTTCCTGTCAGCAGAACTTGTGACAGGAATGTCAATATTTATAAATCATTTACATGTCAATAATGACATTTATCTTATTTTAAATTACATTTTATTTATGTAGATGTTAGATGTTAAATGTGTCCAAAGTACTCATATTGCCTTAATGATAATTTGTTATTCAAACCCCAAGCTTCATAACTCAGCATCAGAGTAACCTAGACATTTTATAAATATCCTTGTCATTCTAATCATCACAAATAATTAAACTAAATCTACACATTTTCATCTCAAAAACTCTGGACTCTCCTTAAGCAATAAATAAATAAATAAATAAATAAATAAATAAATAAATAAATAAACATTGAGACCAATTAAAACAGCAAACTCATTAAAACACTGTATACTGGTCTAGAGTGAAACTAGTCAACCTGCAGGTTTTTCAGCTGGACACTAAAATGCTATTGAAGGACAATGGAAATAGATGAGGAGGTGGCTGAGGAAGGCATTAACTTTTGAACTTCATTTAATCATTAGGCAGAGTAACCGCTTAACCTTCTAATATTAGCTTATTAGCTAAAGAATTTTTGTCACTCATTGGGACATAACACATAGTACCAATGATGTGGCTCAGGGAATGACAGGGAGGGTAACTATGGCAAACTATACTTTCCTGATTTTCAGTGGAAGTAACTACTGCAAAATCATCCTTTTACAAGGAGAGACTGGAAGCATCGGCATTTGATCCAAACAAGCTCTTCTCTGTCTTCTCTACTCTCCTAAACCCTCCTACCCCCCCCCCCCCCCTCCAACCACCCTCACCCCAGAAGATTTTGTCACCTTCTTTGAAGAAAAGGTTGACAAGATCTGCCAATCCTTCCCACCCTCCGTTCCACCAACCTCTACTCCTCCCACCAGACACCCTTCTCCTCCTGCATCTCTTTCCTCTTTCTCTCAACTTTCCACAGCTGACATCCTTCATCTTCTCACATCCAGCAATCCAACCAACTGTCCTCTTGACCCTATCCCTTCCTCTCTATTCCAAACTATTGCTCCTGACCTTCTTCCTTTCATTACTTTTATCATAAACCGCTCACTGTCATCAGGTCATGTTCCATCTACTTTCAAAGCTGCCAGAGTGGTCCCAATCCTGAAAAAGCCAACTCTTGATGGTTCAAACATTAGCAATTATAGACCAGTATCACTATTCTCCTTCCTCTCAAAAATCCTTGAACGATCTGTCTACAATCAGCTATCTCTCTTTCTCAACCAGAACAATTTACAGGATCCAAACCAATCTGGCTTGAAACCGGCACACTCAACAGAGACTGCTCTCATTGCGGTCACTGAGAAACTCCATGCTGCTAGATCAGCCAAACTATCATCTGTTGTAATTCTCCTCGACCTCGAGTAGATCACAAGATCCTCCTATCAATCATTGGTAGCCCTGGAATCACTGGTTCTGCATTGCAATAGTGTGCATCATACCTGGAAGAGCGTTCTTACCAGGTCACATGTCAGGGAGCCACATCAGCTCCACACAGACTCTCCACCGGTGTTCCTCCAGGGTCAGTCCTTGGTCCTGTTCTCTTTTCTCTCTACACTACTTCTCTTGGTAAAGTAATATTTTCTCATGGTTTTACTTACCACTGCTATGCTGATGACACTCAACTCATCCTCTCTTTCCCACCCTCCGACACCCAGGTCTCATCCCGGATCTCAGCTTGCCTCTCTGATGTCTCATCATGGATGGCAGCCCATCACCTCAAACTCAACCCCAGCAAGACCGAACTGCTATTCATTCCTGGAAGCACTGGTCCTCACCCTGACCTTACCATTTACCTTGAGATCTCACTGGTCACTCCATCTACTGAAGCACGGAGCCTTGATGTAGTAGTAGATGACCAGTTATCGTTCTCAGCTCATGTTGCAAACCTGACTCGGTCTTGCAGATTTCTGAGGCCACTCAGGTGCTTGTTCAGTCTCTTGTCAATTCATGACTAGACTACTGCATCTCCCTACTGGCTGGCCTTCCTTTGTCTTCAATGTTCCTAAATTCAGTCATGTAACTCCTCTGCTGCATTCCCTTCATTGGCTCCCTGTAGCTGCCCGCATCAGATTCAAAACCTTGATGCTGACCTACAAAGCCAAAAATGGACCAGTCCCTCCATACATGATGGCAATGATCAAAACTCGAGCTGTACCAAGAGCCCTTCGAGCTTCAAGTACAGCTTGGCTTGACCCACCATCCCACAGAATGCATGCATCCAGACTCTTTTCTGTTCTGGCACCAAAATGGTGGAACGAATTTCCCCTGGGAGTCCGAACAGCTGAGTCCCTCACTGTCTTCAAACACAGACTGAAGACTCATCTGTTTCAGGAATATTTAACTCATAAAGACATTTGTTTCAGCATGATCTAAGTGTGAGGAATCTCTAGATTCCAGCCTTATCTACTAGCTAAGGATATTCTAAGTGAACAGCAAAGCACTTTTGTAAGTCGCTCTGGATAAGGGCATCTGCTAAATGCTGCAAATGTAAATGTAAATGTGTGTAGTGGGAGGAAGAGCTGTAGGTGAGAGAGTGCACAATCACTAGACAAATAAGTTTATTTACTTTACAAGACTTTAGTTTGAATACCCACAACAGAAGTGAACACAATGACAACATTTGCATGTACAGCAAAAAGTGTGGGTGACAGACCTGAGAAGGGAGAATGTGGATAGTACCAAAGCAAAGAAATTAACAAAAAACATTTTAAATATTATATAGTAAACAAAATACCTGCCCTACTATCAAGTATTGAATACAGAAAATATTGGCTACATGTGCACAATGTATAAGCATTTTACCCTCCTAGGGGAGAATGACAAACACAATCTGGCAAACAAAGTGCCCAAAGAAATTAACCACACAACTAACCAGACTACAGCCAGACAAAATAAACAGGCAACTAAATGATAACAAAACAAAGGACAAGGTTATAATAACTCATCAAACAAAGGGGTCAACAACAACCAGTATGTGATGAAGTAAGGTACTTTAACTGTAGGAGTTGAATCCCACTTCATGGCTATTGTAGGGCAAGTAGTCAGAGGTCCCAACAAATGGAGCAGGCAGAAGGAAATTTTCTGTAGGCCATTGTTTTATTCAGCAGAATGGATACTTACATATGTAAAACTGCACAAGGAAATAAAAAAATAAAGAAAAGAAAATAATAATGGAACAATAAGTCTCCACTAACTACAGTGGTACCGACCAATGACTGCAAAGTCACAAATAGGTCTCTTCATAAAGATATACAGCTTCTCAATGTCTCCACTCACTCTCCCCTGTACCTCAGAGTAGGTGTATGCAGGTAGCCCCTCCCCCTAGGTTTTACCAATATTAACACTGGTAATGTTCTTAATACAACATACAATGATTGTTGACATGCAATCACATTCAGTTCTCATCATTAATAAGTACCATTCATCAAACAGATTCATCATGTCATTCCTACCAAACAAGGACTATAGGTATTCAACACACTTCATCTTGAGCCCTTCACAAGTCTAATCTTCCCTCTCCTAATACCAGAGGGGGACTCACCCAGGTAAGTAAAACTCAGAGTTCAGTCTCTTTACTCTTTTGCCCCTGGGTAAAAATGTTTACCAGCATTGTTATGACTGGAAATTTGGTTTCGGCCCATGAAAATGTGCCACGGGACTTTTTCGTCAAGGATCAGAAAGAAGGAAAAAGAAATGGTAAAGATGAAGTTGATACTAGGGACAAAATGTAAAAAGTTAATTAACCTGACCTAGATAAACAAATTAAACAAATATTTAAAATAATTTTAAAAATCTGCTTTTGTGACAAATTAATATTTGACTTAAAACAAAACAAAACTGAAAAATCTCATTTTTAAATATTAGAAGATGAACTCTTTCTACATACAGCATATATTAGATAAATAAAAAAAAAATGTAACGCAGTGAGCTAACTAGCTACACTTTTGTATCTGTGGCTGAGTGGTTTCTAGCAATTCTGAAGCAGGTTTGGGTTTGATCCAGTTTGGACCCCATTGAGGACTGAGTGTGTTCCCTAGTTTATTATTAATGTCCCTTTACTGTAAAATTCCGTTTTATCTGTGCTCACTGCTGCGACATGCACACAAACTGGAAAGAACTGGAAACTGATTGTTCTACAGATCAGCTGTAGCCTTCAAACAAAGCAGAACAATCTGAATTCTCAATCTTATCCAGATGCTTAACTGATGATACACTCAAAATTCAGTCAGGTTTAATTATGCTTAATACTGTCAGCTAAACTGTGGCAGTTCTAATAAACTTTATTGCTTGGCAGTTTATTGTAAAATATTACAACTTTTGTAAACTTTGTTCAAAGCAAAATGTAGCACCTATTGTTAAACTTTGCTCATTTTTGTCACTTTTGTAAACTTTTTATTGTAAAATTTGGCACTTTTCTAAATTTTGTTCACTGTAAAATGTGACAGCTGTTTTAAATGTTACCAGTCATAATAGGCAGTACTTGTAAAATGTTAAGCATTGTATCTGGATGCATTTCAAGTCAAAGTCAGCTTGTCAATGCCGCAATATGTACAAGACTTACAGAGATCTGAAACATTGCAAACATTAACATTGATCTTGTAAACTACTTTTGCAAAGTTTGAAAGGATCTGTCCTTTACATACGAACAAAGTGCAAAAAAAAAGTGCTAGTGGGTGCATGAATACAAGTAAAATTATTTGCACAATTTATTAAAAATTCTCAACTAAAATCAAACACTCAGTATGTTCCTGAACCTTCCTTTAAAAACATTAGAACCTTTATATTTTTATAGCCAGTGTAAGCTCGTGTCAGTCGGATGCATTGTGTTTGCCCAGCTGGTTAACCCGTGCTTTATAATGAAATGAATGTGAGCTGCTAACTTTTATATATAGCCAAAATGTAGTGCTCTTTTTCAGTGTGGAATGTTTGATATTTTGCGCTTGTGCTCTCACTCTCTCTCTTGCGCTCTCTCTCTCTTTGAAACATGTACTCAACCACCTCATTGAACACAAAACCCCCTAGTCAGCCTTTTTGAATCCTCATAAGAACCAACTCTCTCTCATTCTGCCATCTCTTCTGCCAAGCATAGGGGTCCAAGCACCTCGTCTTGCCCATAAATCCCCACTCTAATTCACTGTCACTCTAATAGTGAGGCTTTAGCATCTCACTCTTCACCTTTAGCCCACAACAGACGGCAGCAGAGGAAGTCGTTTAGCTGCAATTTCCAACCGTCTAAGCTACTTCAATGAGGATTTGGGGGGGTGTCACATTCCGGGCTTCAAACTGCCAGCTTTCTCTTGCTCTGATGCAATTTGTCTTTGGAAGAAGAGAGGCGATGCAGAGTGGATTAGATTGGTAGAAGAAACTGGAGAAAAGTGGAGCTTGGTTAAATCGACTGTGATAATTGAAGATTGATCTGCTCATCTGTCAAATGTTCAGGAACATCAATATCCTCAAAATAAGTGAGCATGCCATCTTTGTCAGTTTGCAAAAACAAAAGAAAGAAAGAAAGAAAGAAAGAAAGAAAGAAAGAAAGAAAGAAAGAAAGAAAGAAAGAAAGAAATTACAAACAGCTGAAGTGAATAATTCCTGAAATATTAAATTAAACAATCAGTTTCATGGTAATTGTGTTTGATAACAGAGTTTTGTGTTAGTCACAGAATTCATTTCAGGATGATCTGAATCTTCTCTTGGTGACATAAGATCAACAGCAACTATATCAACTATACCGGCTCCAAACATGGAGGAGGCAGTTTCACACACTGTTTATTTTGGGGGGTCTTACCATAACAATAAGACACCCTAATATGCAACACACATTATGAGCTAGCCAGGCTAATATACAGCTTCATAACATATTGGAGCTGGTTTCACATGCTGTTATTGTAACTAAGGCCATCAAAGTTACTAAGTCACATTAAGAGATAGTCAGGTTAAAGTACATCATTTAAACAGGGTGGAGGTAGTTTCACACACTGTAATTATGATGAAAACCTTTAAAAAAAATAAACAAACAAACCCACAGTTAACGGCTCTGTTCTGCTTTGTGGTGTATAATAACTGCAGACTGCTGAAGAAGGTAGAAGGAATGAGCAGCGATGCTCCAGGTGCTCTGGAAGGAACGGATTTTCCTAAAGCCAGAGAACTACGCCACTTCCCTTGTAAATGTGTTATTGTTGACTCGAGGCCAAGCAATCCAGAGCTAATCCCAGCTTTGGGATGTAAAGACACCCGTGTAAATTCATCTTAATCGTAAGCAATTAATCTGCATGGCAGGAGCTGGGGAGTGCAGTTAGCAACCTCTCCTACAAAGCAGCCAGGATCTGCTTACCTCACGATGTGCAATCACCATTCCACAGTACTAACGATCACAGAGGCCCAGCAGCGAGCTTACAGAGCATTATGCACATCAGGAGAACAGAGCTAAAACTGACTGAAAGTAAACATGTAACACATAAACAAGTGTTTCTAATAAAGTGGCCAGTGAGGAAGCACAAGGCAGTATATAGTGTTTTCACAGTATAAATTAACAGTACAATCACAAGGAATTTGCACATATCAATTTATATGCAGAGTTATTAATAGTTAATGCCTGGAATTTTAGTTTTTCTTGTGAGTCAGTACAAATAAAATCCAACAAAATGACCTCTCATTATAATTACAAGCATTTCTTTATAAGACGGGCTTGAAATTTTTGATGCGGTTTGGTTCCCACATAGGTCTATTGTCAAAGCAATTCTATTGTCATTGGCTACAACTAATCTGAAAGGGGGAAAATATGTAAAAAATAAATAACTAATCACTGTATTTTCCCTCCATCTTTGATTTCCATTAGAGACAGGACATAGAGGCTCTTGAGAGAGAATATGGCTCAGTGTGCAGCTCTTGGTTTGAAGAAAAGAGTCTGGGAGGTGAGCTGTGATTCATTCCATGGTTTTCTTATGTAGGTTTTAACAACAATTATGATAAAGATTTTATGAATTAATAGTTAGTTAATTCTTGAATGGACAAGTTGCCATGCAACAGCTGTTACTACTTTAGCCACTCAGCTAATAATGCAGAGTTAATACAAGATCAGAAATCCTGCTCTTGTAGCAGTTACACTCAAAAATGCCCTTTAAAGTTCAATTGACCCACACACTCATCTGGACAAACTGTAATACCCTACAGGTGTATTACGGGCTAATCTATAATCTTTGCATGATGCAACTGTCATATTTTGAATGTTTTTCAAGGGTGTAAGATGAAAAAACAGCATCTCCAACAAGCCAGACAAAATAAGTATTTTCAGTAATGATCACAGAAGCCAATCTGCATTATAGCATTATTCCCTGTCAGTGTCTTTAATAAAATAAGCTGTGTTGTAACTGTAGGAGAAGCAGCATGGCTTAGTAAGAGTGCGTTATCACAGGCTTCTCACACTGCATACACACGCACACACACACACACACACACAAAACACACACACAAACCAACACACACACACACACACACACACACACACACACACACACACACACACACACACACACACAAACCCCAATACAGCCACGGCCCATTCTTAGAACTAAGCACCAAAATCCTCAGCAATGCACTTAGCTCAGAGATGAATTTGGTCACAGAGAACCATTCTTCCCATTTGATTGAGGACTCTTTTCATGTTGGTCCTGGGGTTGACGATGACACAGACAAGATCTTTGATCATGGCGCTGTTCTCAGTGACGGCCAGTGCAATTTAAGTCAGTTGTGTAGCAACTGTACACCAGCTAGTTTTATCTTCTGTAGCAATTAACTGCATTTGGGAATAACTTACAGCACCATCATCCTAGTTTCCTTGCTTTGGAAGCAGATTACAGAATGTAAAAGGAGGCATTACCCTCAAGAAGATCTCAATATGATACTAAGGTTAACCAGCGAAAGAAGTACATGTAGCCAAATTAGTGTTGCATAATGTTTAAATCATCAGCCACTCACCTCAAACTTGAAGAACACATCCGAGCCTCCGGCTACAATCTGCAAGCAGGGCTGCCAAACAACAACCTGGCCATATGTGGTCATAAACTATGTAGACATGGAAACAGCAACAAACCCCTTGCCTGCCACTGGGAATTAGAAGTTTGAAAAGTTTCACTCCTCCAAGACCACTACTTTCCCCCATTTTCCAGGGGTGATCATCAAGTAACTGACTGAACCAATAGCTTATTCCACCAGACCAATCAGCAGTCCTCGAATCATTGCGTTAAACAATTAGCCAGAGCCATGGATAACAGTGGCAGGGAAATGCTGACTGTGGCTCTCCAGGCAGGTGTTGAACAAGATTGCCTGGGGGAAAGCACATGTTGACTTTAATTAGCTCTATTAAGGTGTCAGTAGTCATCCGCATTATGTGACATTATGACAGTGGTTTGCAATGATGTTGGTGGAGCATAGCCTTTTTATACTCGACTACAGTCTGCCTCCAGCCAGAGTCTCATCACTGATCTGAACAGCAGAATCTGCTCACTGATATTAACCTGTTTCTCTGCCAGCTGTTAATGTGTGTGATATATATTTTACCAATGCCACATCCAACAGTACAGAATTAGAGGGTAATAGTCCAACATACTGATGCCACTAGATCATAGTATTGTAGGATAATTAGTGGTAAGGTTTTATTTGTACTATAGGACAATTGTTGATGATGTGTTTTTACTATGGTCTAATTGTTAATAAGGGGTAATTTGTACTATAGACTAATTAGGGGTAAAGTGTTTATTATAGGCTAATTGGTGGTAAGGTGTTACTTGTACTATAGACAAATTGATCTGAATATATGCATTTACAATATGGTGCCACATACCTACAAAGATCTCAGCATAACTCAAATCAGCAGAAATTGACTGTTTCTACAGACACAGTTTTAATAAACATCTACTGGTCACAGCAGCCTTCAGATTGGAGATGGTCTAATCCATAATGGGAAAAGATTGCAGATATTGTAGCATCAGGAATGTATTTAATTAGCAGATTAGCAAAACAGCTATTTGTTGTCCACCCTTGTTTGGAGAAGATGTTATGGGAAATAATTGAATCAGTGGTTTGAATAAATGGGTATTTGCATTGTTGATGGAGCTGTGTCAAATCAGCGTGAGTCAGTATTGTGTTACACACTGTCTGAGGTTGACAATTTCAATATACATGATCAATAACAGTGTTGTTCTTGTCAATAGTTTTTAGATCAGACATATTGTTCATACATACTTCACACATAGGAATGAATAGTGGGATGTTAATGGGGATGTTAAAGTCTGGAAATTCAGTAAGAAAGTCTGTATACGGACCAGGAAGACAGTAGACAGTGATGAGCTGAAATGCATGTTGCTTTTTTGGGACAGGAGCTGGGTAAGATATCTTTAAGTTAAGCACTTCGAAAGATTTTGCTTCATATCCTGAGTTTTGAGTAATAGCTAAGGCGGAGTCATATATTGTGGCTACACCACCTGCTCGACCAGATCTGCATGGGTGACTGTAGTGACTGAAGGAGGGAGGACAAGATTCATTCAGAGCTATGTATTCATTGGGTTTGGCCCAGTTTTCACATAGATACAGGGCACTAAGGTCATTATCAGTGATTATTTCATTCACAATCACTGCTTTAGAGGTTAGAGATCATATGTTTATTAATCCCAGTTTGATACGGGAGCTGCAGGTTCTCAGAGAGCTGGGAGATTTGGTTCTGATTCTAATAAGTTTATTAAAACAGATTTTCTGACATATTTGCTTTCAAACTCTATGAGGACAGACACAGTCTCAATACAGCAGGTTAAGGTACAGCAATCACTGCTGTGACCCACTTGGCCCTCACTCACCCAACTTATCTTTTTGGATTTCGGTTCTGTTTTAAATACAATCATCCCACAGCACTGGGCAACTGCATTTCCTGACATACAGGCCACATAGAGTCAGGATCAACAGCCACACATCGCATACCATTATCCTGAACACTGGCTCCCCCCAAGACTGTCTGCTCAGTCCTCTGCCATACACACTGATGACCCATGACTGCAGTTCTCACTCAAGAACATAAGTAATATGTTCAGAGGTGACTGGATTCCTCACCCACAGTGCTGAGTCAACATACAGGAGATGAGGGCCTGCCATGGTGGTGTAGAAACAACCTCTTTTTCTCAACATAACAGAAGACCAAGGAGATGGTTGTCAATTTCCATATGACTGGCACAACCCCTCCTCCGTGACCTCAACAACCCCCTCTGGAAGGAGGCTGCACTGCATCCAGGCAAAAACATCCAGACTGCAAAACAGTTTCTACCTGGATGCAGAGAGACAATCAAATTACTCCACCCCATACATACTGACATGACTGAACACAACCCTACCTTCAGTTCATGCTTTCCCTCGAAATTGTATGTGATACTATAGCAAGAAGTTTGAAATCATTAAATATTTTATTTTAATAAAACACAAATATAACATGTATGTAAGTGTACACAACCTTTGCTCAATACATGATTGAAGCACCTTTGGCAGCAATTACAGACTCAAGTCTGTTTGAGTTTTATGCTACAAGCTTGGGAAGTTCCTCCCATTATTCTTAGCAGAACCTCTCAATCTCCACCTGAATGGAGCATCTATGCACATCCTTTTTTTTAGATATCTCCAAGGATGTTCAATCAGGTTCAATTCTGGGCTCTGGCTGGGCCACTAAACGACATTCAGTTGTCCCAAGCCACTCCTTTGGTATCCTGGCTGTGTGTTTAGGGTTGTTGGAAGATAAACCTTCATCCCACTCTGAGGTCCAGAGTGTTCTGGAGCAGGTTATCATCAAGGCTGCCTCTGTACATCACTGCAGTCATCATTCCTGCTGCACATAAACATCCCCACAGCATGGTGCTGCCCCACCATGCTTCACTATAGTAATTGAATTGGCTGGGTGATAAGCAGTGCCTGGTTTCCTCCAGACATGACAATTGGCATTCAGTCCAAAAAGTTCTATCTTTTTGTTTACCATGGTCTGAGAATCTTTTAGATGCCTTTTGGCAAACTCCAGATGGGCTGCCTTTCATTGAGGAGTGGCTTCCGTCTGACCAATCTACCATACATACCCGATTGGTGGAGAACTGCAGAAATGATTGTCCTTCTAGATGGTTCTTTCTCCACAGGGCAATGCTGGAGCTCTATCAAAGTGACCACTGAGTTCTTGGTCACCTCCCTGAATAAGGCCCTTCTACCACAACCATTCTGTCTGACTGAGTGGCCAGAAAATTCTTTCATTTATTATATAACAATATATATATATATTGAGTAGGCCACCACTTTTCAGACTATGATTTATAATCTTATGATGGGGCACCTCACCATTCATGTGAACCCCTCCTGTAGTTCCTTCATCCCCCACAGTTTAAGAGCATATTACTTAAGCTTTACCAGTGGGTTCCAATCAGTGGGGTGTGGCCCCACATAAGCCTTTGTACCCACTCTGATGACCACCTACATTCACTGTCCATTTTGTCCAACTTCACTTTATAGTTCTATAATTATAGACTGTAGCCCCATTTGTTTGCTGGATATTTCTGGCTGGTGGACTGTTTTCAATCTCAGTTTCTTCTGAAAGGAATTCATTCTTCAAAGGAATTGCAGAGTTTAACCTGCTTGTTGGAGTATGTGTCTCTACTGTCTAGAGAATATTACTTGATTCTTCTAGATTTTGAAGCATTGCAAGAATTTGATTACATTTATTGATGAGCATTACAGGATTTTGGATGATTTCTGACTCCCCAACTCATCCCTTTTGAAAGTACTGGATGGATCACCATCATTCCGGAAAACACTATTCTACTCCTCTGTAGCAAAATGCTGAGGGGCTTTATAACCCTCTAGAACCCTAAGAATGCTGCCAACATGTACATGTTTGTTTATCTGCTCCAGAGAGTCTTATTCTATTGGCATTACTTCTCTACACAGACTAGAAAAGCTGTGAGTGCATTGCACATCTGCGTCAACAACGGGTACAGGTTAAAGTAGCTGAATGCTGAACAAAAGGGATGTCCACAAACTTTTGGCACTGACTGTAAGCAAAAACTAAAACTATCAGACTACATGTGGCCTTTGTGGGTGGAAATACCACCATCATACAGAGCTGTGAATAAATGATAAATACTGCAATCAATTATTCAATGTTTACAAGCAGCTCATTCTTTCTTCTCCTTCTGTGTAATGAGGAAACACTACACAAGCTCAGCTCAATGATGTAAATGATAAGAGCCTCCAAAAGTCACACCTCTAAAAACAATCAGTCAACAGACCAGAAAAACTTGTTCAATGATGTGTAATAAATGACCTTTTATCTATTTTCATTTACTTTAGTAGAGACAGTAGTTATTCCAACAAACAGAATAAACTCTTGACAATTCCCTTGGTTTTAGAAGAACCGAGACTGAGAACAATCCACCAACCAGAAATATCCAGCCTTCTGTGTGCAAACACACTAACAACACCACCATGTCACTGCAGTGCTGACAATGACCCACTACCCACATAATACCTGCTCTGTGGTGCTCCTGTGGGGTCCTAACCTTTGAAGACCAGGGTGAAAGGAGGATAACAAGGTATGCAGAGGAATAGAAGGGCTACAGTCTGTAATTATATAACTTCAAAATGCTCCTTCATAGTAAGAGGAGCTAATAAAATGGACAATGAGATCAGAAACAAGGAGGTGGTCATGATGTTATGTTTCAGATCTTCTACTGATCATTTGAAAGGTGTTCAGAAGAAGCATCAGACCAATCAATTTATACATTTATCTGCAATCACAATTTGGTCCTCCCTGAAGTGAACATCAAACACACACAACAAATGCTTACACACTGTCAACTAACAAGGGATATTGACGACTCCCTTCTAGAGGCTCAGCACGTTATTGAACAAATCTGTGTATCAATCAATTGTCCCCATCAGAAGCCAACTGCTCATGATGGACAAGCCGCGTCTAGGGATTTTACACACATTTTACACACACCCTCCTCCCAACAGACACACACTTCCCAATCCACATTGCTTCAGACACCCACTACTACCTTTCCCATGAGTGATGGGCCCATGGGAAAGTGGATACATGTTGCCCCATGGGGAAGACTCAGCTCCCAGGCACTCACCAAGGAGCCCCTCCCCCAGACCTGACTTCCTGAGTCAGGCTCCAGTGACCATATTCTGGGTGAAAGAAGCTGAGTCCTGTTTTTGAGCTCATGCACGTGAGATTGCATCACACTTTGTTTGTCACTTGGGACCAATTTGCCCTGGCAGACCCTAGCAGGAGCTATCAACCGCATAGCTCCTAAGATCACTCAGGCATGGAAACCCAGTAAGGTGGTAATCCAAGGAGGGGTACAGTTCAGTTCATTTAAATGTTTACGCTGGGTGAAGATAAACAATGCTTATTCTTATTCATCCATGGTTTAGTGGTCTGTTATTTTGAGAGTCATAATTAGGTGTGAGATTTTTATGGTTCCATAAAGTATGCTCAACGTCCATTGCTCTAATTTCTGCATGTCTTGAATTTGCCATTTGTTTAGATATTGTTTCAATTTATCATACAGTAGCTTGGTTGGTTTGCTATTTCTATATCTAACTGTTATGCTGGTGCTAGTAAATGAAACAACAATGAAGTTAGTTCCTTACTCCCAGCTCTTTGTTCGCAGCTCCTGATTCATTTGGCTCCTTATTTGTAACTACTTATTCACAGATTCAAGTTGACTCCTTTGTATGATCAAACTGGTCATGCTGGTCAGCCAGTTTACCAACATGGGCATGCTTATGTAAAATGCCTGGCAATATTAAATGACTTGGGTTTGGTCCAGTAGAACAGCACTGTAGTCAGAGCATTAACAACACCATTGACAGTCCGAGTGTGATCTCACTCCAGAGGGAGACTCTGCAGACACTGTCTACACTTTATTTTGCAAACTGCCTGTCTGATTTGCAACTGAACAAACGCTGTGTTGATTCTGGAAGCTTCAAATGTATAGAATATTAATTCCCTGAATTTGCTTCTTAGTTATGAACTCAGTCTGAGAGGGAGGCAGTTGTGTAGTCGTGTAGATTATTGAAGTAGTGCTATTCAGGTGGCAGTTAAGTTTACTAATTGGCTCTCCTCAGTTCATCACAAGTGAATCAAGCGACTCAGGGTGTGACGCCTGGTCCGGGGGCAGTTATTAACATGGTCGCTCTCAGTATTTGAGTCAGGTGGTTAATTTTAATGGTCCAAATATGTTGAAACTGGATGAGATGCTAACAAGAAAAGAACACAGCTGACAGAAGCACATTGAAAAGACAGCTATTATGAATGCTTATATAACCCGTGTTGCAATTGTACTGTATATGATGGCATGCTGTGCAGTTTATAGGGCCTGCTTGCTAACATAATGACATACATAATCTGCATTCTACACTAGATGCACCAGCAGTTACTGCTAACGAATGGAGCTGAACCTTTAATAAGCGAGGATGAAATGCTACATGTATGCAATTTAGTCATTATGCAGAAAAATAGGATTTTTTTATTTATTGGCTCATTTGTCTCCAGATTAAATTGAAAATTAATATGCCATGACATTTCTGGTACAGACCTACAACAGGCTCACACAAATACAATGTTAACACTTTTCCCTGATGTCACACATATGTCGACTCCTTAATGAGAAGTACGGATACATGTCCATGGAACGCTGTAGTTCATAAATCCTACAAACTGGGCTATTAAAGTGATAATTTTGTGAAACATTTTTACCCCCCACCCCCAGTCAGTAAGACAGATCAGAAAATGCAGCACAAATGTAGAGTGAAACATTCACTCCATTGTTTTAAGACGCATAACACATTCATTTGTCATGTTAAAAAAAACAAATAAATAAAATATAACTGTCTAAATACACACTGATCACAAATACTCAAACACTATTGAACAGACAGTAGTGTGAATTTGTCAAAGACCGATCAAATTAATTCTTTTTTATGCCATATGTCACTTTAAAATCACATCTATTTATTTATTTTGCATGTGTGTGCAGTTTGTTCTCCTATCTGAGCTCCAAACATATGAATCCATGCTCTTCCCATTTGTCTTTTGTCTCCAGTATCTTTTACACACTTATCTGAACAAGCAATGATTGACCTCCTTGTCCTCTGTCCACCATTACAGGGAGCCCATAATAACTGTGGACATATACCTTAATTGATTTATAAGGGTCTTGCTTTTGACCTGCTGTGAATGTCTCCCTGCTCAGAAGAGATTTAAATGATCCCTGACCAAATTCATATACTTCCGTTATAATACTATATAGTGTGTATGTATGTGTATATATATATGTATATATATACAGTGGGGAAAATAAGTATTTAGTCAGTCACCAATTGTGCAACTTCTCCCACTTAAAAAGATGAGAGAGGCCTGTAATTGACATCATAGGTAGACCTCAACTATGAGAGACAAAATGTGAAAAAAAAATTGAGAAAATAATTTTGTCTGACTTTTAAAGAATTTATTTGCAAATAATGGTGGAAAATAAGTATTTGGTCACATACAAACAAGCAACATTTCTGGCTGTCACAGACCTATAACTTCTTTTTTAAGAGGCTCCTCTTTCCCCCACTCATTACCTGTATTAATGGCACCTGTTTGAAGTCGTTAACAGTATAAAAGACACCTGCCCACAACCTCAAACAGTCACACTCCAAACTCCACTATGGTGAAGACGAAAGAGCTGTCGGAGGACACCAGAAACCGAATTGTAGACCTGCACCAGGCTGGGAAGACTGAATCTGCAATAGGCAAGCAGCTTGGTGTGAAGAAATCTACTGTGGGAGCAATAATTAGAAAATGGAAGACCTACAAGACCACTACTAATCTCCCTCGATCTGGGGCTCCACGCAAGATCTCAGCCGTGGGGTCAAAATGATCACAAAAACTGGTGAGGAAAAATCCCCAGAACCACAGGGGATCTGGTGAATGACCTGCAGAAAGCTGGGACCAACGTTACAAGGCTACCATCAGCAACACTACGGCGCCAGGGACTCCAGGAGATAGCACCGGTGCCAGGCATTATTACCTGTGCAGTCATATCCAGGCACGTCCTGAAGGATTTTGCTAGAGAGCATTTGGATGTTCAGAAAATTACTGGGAGAATGTCATATGGTCAGATGAAACCAAAGTAGAGCAGCAGGTAAAAACACAACTACGTGCGTGTTTGGAGGACAGTGAATCACGGGTTGCATCCAAAAGAACATACCAACTGCCTGTGAAGCATGGAAATTTATGACTTGTCATGCTTGGGGCTGTTTCTCTGCAAAGGGACCAGGGCTGACTGGTCCGTTATTGCATGAAAGAGATAGATAGGGCCATGTTGTGAGATTTTGGGTGCAAACACTCCTTCCATCAGCAAAGAACCAATGAAGATGAAAGCGTGGCTGGGTCTTTCAGCATGACAATGATCCCAAGCACTGCCAGGGCAACAAAGGAGCAGCTAATGAGAAACATTTCCAAAAGTCCTGGGTGGCCTAGCCAGTCTCGATCTCAAACGCCAGAAAACCCACAGGAGAGGTTAGAAGTCCATGTTGCCCGCCGACAGCCCCAAACATCACACACTCTAGAAGGTCTACCTATGATGTCAGTGCGGCCTCATCTTTTAAGTGGGAGAACTTGCACAATTGGTGACTGACTAAATATATTTCCACACTGTATATATATATATATATATATATATATATATATATATATATATATATATATATATATATATATATTCTGACAATCTATAACAATTTATTTCCCTTTTAAGTGCATGAAGGCCTCACTGGGACTGGGATGGGGGGATGTCATCCAACACGGATTCCCTGACCCATTGTTAGGCAGAGCAGATAATTTTCTACTCTTTCTAGGATTGTGGTCGACTAGTTATTATTAGGCTACTGGGAAGGAAGATAAAAGTTAACAGGTTAGTTAAAATGTAGACTGATGATCAGTATTTATTCATACAGATACATACATACAGATGTAATGCATCGCAGTATGTCTCAACTTGCCAGACGTCTCACATGGAGTTGTAGCGGTTCCTACTGGTGTCCTGTGATAATCCATCACATGCAGCTTGAATATTTTCACTCAGTTCCTGCAGATTTTGTGGTGGGGTGGAGTGTTAATGGCATCTCCAAAAACATATATTTTCAGTCTAACATAGGCCTGGAGATGAGTGATGGGCCATTCTCAGCACTGCAGTGACATTGACATGGTGGTGGTATGTTAGTGTGTGTTGCACTGGTAAAAATGGATCAGCCACAGCTAAACACTGTGTCTACTCATTGTCTAGTCTATTAGACACTCCCGTATAGTTGTTTCACCTTGTAGATGTAAAATCAGAGACAGAAGCTCATCTGTTTCTGCACAGTTTGTGTTGGTCATCCTCTAGTCCTTCATCAATGCTCACAGGCTGCTGACCACAGGAGTTTGGATATTTCTTGTTTGTGGACTGTTCTCAGTTCAGCAGTGACACTGAGAGGTTTAAACACTCCAGCTGCACTGCTGTGTTTGATCTACTCATACCAGTGAAACACACACTAACAAACCACCACAATGTCAGTCTCACTGCAGTGCTGAGAATGACCCACCACCCACATAATACGTGCTCTGTGGTGGTCCTGTGGAGTCCTGGCCATTGAAGATCAGGTTGGAAGGAGGACAACAAACTATGCACAGAACAAAATGGACTACAGTCCAATGATAGAACTACAGAATGCTCCTGCATGGTAAGAGCAGGTGGTCATAGCATTATGGTTGATTCATGTACATTATATAACCAAACATCAGTTACTATTCCGTGCTTTAACTGTGTTCTTGTCATTTTATAAAAGCATGATGGTGATTTCACTAAGCATGGTATCATAAGTAACCACGGTAACGTGGCTTCAGATTGGTTTAGAATATTATAAGACAATAAAGCCACAAGCTGGAGCGTAGTGAAGCTCAGAATGGTTGTTTACGAAATAGTATCACATGGTTGCTATGTAGTTTCCAAGCTGTGTAGCCTCACAGTCCCTAGGCCAATTCCATTGGGATATTTTTTGATGAGTTTCATTCATCCATTCAAGTTTGACAAACATTCATCCACCATTTTCATTATTTATTTTTTATACATTTCAGAAATTCTTATTTTCAGTAAATCTTACTGGGATTTTTTGGATTGATTTGTTTTTTGCTTATCAGAACTAAAAACGCAGAAATCCTGTTGAAAATGTATACTCCATATTGGTTTTAATCTGAAAAAGCAACAGGTTTGATTAATTATTTATAATTAGATTTACATGGAAATTCATATGTTCTTACAATACAACCCAATATCCTTTATGTTGTTATGTATGTATATATCAGTACTATACCTTCTTTTATTTTGAAATTTGAACACTAATATTGGGTCAATGATGTGGACAGACCAGTAAACATGCACTGGAAAGTTCAACAAACAGGTTTATATAGGGTAAGTCTTATAGTTTATGTGTATCTGAAATTAAACCTACCTCCAAATGTAGTTTGTCAAAAGTGATTTCAATGCTTCATTGAGACACATTGTACCATTCACTCCTGTATTTTGTTCTGGACAACTTTTGATATGCTTAACAGGACAAATATTAATGCCAGGTGTAAATACAATTAAATACCAGAATGAGGTATTTCTTCACAAATCTGATTATAATAAAAAATAGTTTAAGTGATTGGATTTCAATACCTCTTCAAGACAATGTCTGTCTGTTTACTCCTGTATTTTGTGCTGGACACTTATGATCTGATCACCTGGATTCACAAGTCCACACATGATCAGATTTCAGACTGCATTCAAATGTGCTTCCGATACACAAAAATTCAATTGGACACAACCTGCCAAAATCCAATCTAGATACAAAGTAGGTAGTCCCAAAATCAGATATGGGATGATAATCTGAATAAAGTCTTGGAGTCTTGGTTAAATCAAGTGGGATAGATTAAGTTTGACTCAAGTGTGCAGGAAGGTTGATCTTCAGAAACAAGGGTTAAATGGACAGGTGAACAGAAATCAAACCTGTCAGATCAGATGACTGGACCATTACATGGACCACTGGTTGGAAAAATGAAATGAACACTTCTCTTTCAGCACGTACCAAGTCATTAGTCAGATCTGCTGAGGAAGTGACTATGTATGATTTATGTCTATATAAAGAGCAGAACCACATTAATAATAGTAGCATTAATTAGTGGTGATGAACCATGTGCTTGGCATCTTTAAAGGTCAAGTGTTGGTACATGTTTATCTGCTCTGTGAATTAATGTTTTGCTTTTTGAAACTTAACTGACATCTGATCGGCCTTGAAGTCAGTTCATAGAGGCACTTGTTGTGCTTGTTGCTGTAGAAACCAGTGAGACATGTTTTAGCTTCCATTTACAGGCTGAATGAGATGTATTGTTTCTGCTTAGAACCTTAAAAAATGTTAAAGTGACCTTAAAGCGAAAGGCCAACTATATGAGCCAAGCAACGAGATGCAGCCTGATTTTCTTTAAGATCAAAACCAGCGATATGTCCTGACACTGCAAATTCGCAGAATCAGCTGTATCTAATCTTAGCCACTCTCCAACCCTGTCTTATGGTTCTTTCTCTTGTTCTCTCTTTATTTTTTTTTCTTTGCATGTTGGTATCAACAGTCAACAGGGTTGAAAGCCGCCCGTTCCTAGCTGGGATTATTTCTGTAAGCTTTTCCGCTCGGCTGCTCTCTTGATAACTTTGCCTTGTGTTCTGTTTCCCTAAGCCCCTTATAATTGCATTTTCATATTTTTCCTGAACACATTGTGGTATTTACTGAGTGTGAAAGAAAGAGTTGCCAGCATATTTTTTCTCTCCTTCAACCCACTTAATCACTTAGTTTTCCTGCTCTCTGTGTGTCGGTCACATTATGAGGCCAGTCTGGAATTCAGTTCATTCACAACCAGATAAAGAGAGGGAATGAAAGGATCTCTGGCATCTCCAACATCAAGGACGTCAACAGAAAATAACAGTACACAAGCTGCTGAAGACGTCCCAGGTGTTGGCAGAAAGGGTTTGGTGGTTTTCATTTGCAGTCCTTGGGACCTGTTGACCTACATTAGATCCATCTGATACAGCTCTGTAACTAATTATAAGGCTTCCTGTAGGTTTTACACTAATGTAAAGGACCATATAACCAACCAAATAAGCCTTAAGCATCCAAATTGGTTCTAAAGGGAACCATTATCTTTAGTAAAAAATCAGTTTGAAGGGAGAAATGCAGAACTGGCTATCTAAAATAGTTACATGCTGTACAAAATTAGCTTCATAATGCAGGATCAGAAAGACTTAGAAATTATACACATATCATAAACTGCAAGACTTACCTTATGCATCTATCCAGGTTAGATTGAGTATGGTTTCCAGCCATGGAGAACAGCTAAATTTCACTCATTTCACCCAAATTAAATGCCAAAGGGGAGGGGGGCTGAAGATGTCACTGACACAGATATTGGGTTATAGAAAAAAATGAGAAGGAAGGGAGTGTTTGTTCTCTTTATTTGCTCACACAGTGTTCAAATTTCAGAATTAAAGTCCTGAGCTGAATAATACTGATACATACACAAATAATAAAAATATTAAAGCACATTTGTGTTTATTTTATTTGCACCACTGTCAAGTATTTTGAATAATTTATTATAACTTATTTTTAAGATGATGTTTTTTATGATTTATTCCCTCTTGTACTTCTATGTGAAGTGTTATTTCATCATTTTTAACCACACTGGACACCAGATTTGTGGCGATTGTGCTGGTTTTAGCACTACTTTTCCCTCTGATTATGACCATGTCTGGAGATTCTGTGCAGAGCTACAGTCTACAAATCTCAACTGTTAGCATGAGGCCAAGCTTCTTCCCAAGGGAAGTAATGCAAGTTATTGTAATTGCTGCATGTTCCCTCATCTGCCGACGCTGACAAGGCTTGTGACATCATACACTAAGCTGTGTGTAGACTGCAAACACAGCACCCATAAGTCCTCATCCTTATCCCTGTAGAATGCAGTTATGCTTCTCCATCCTCTAGCCTGCCCACCTTCACACAGTATGTAACCTGCCACACCAGAGGCAATAAAACCATTGACGTGTTTAATGCCAACATAAAGGCGGCACATAACTCCTCACTGCTCCCTCTGCCTGGAAGATCTGACTATAATCTAATTAATCTTCTTCCTGTGTACAAACCCCTTGTACACAGAGAACAAGAAGTGACTTATTTTAAATATCTTTGTCAATCTCATCCTTACAAAAAGTCCTTAGAAGTAGGTGCACGTAAATTGTTGATAACAAGATGATCAAATTCATACAAATATAAAAATGAAAAGAAGATAGAAGTAATCTAGGATTTCAAATTTCAAAAACATTCCACAAAATTAGCCTAGGATTCTGAATGCTAAATGATTTCCACATCTACAAAGTTTCTAGGCTGTTGCTACAAGGTTATGGTGAAACTTTGTTTAAGTGGTACTTCAAATGATTTTTAGGGTGCTGCTAGATGTTTGCAAGGTAGTTTGGTTGTTATAGAGTTGCTAGGGGGTGCTGAGGTGTTGCTGGATGGTTTGGTTGCTGTGGTGATGCTAAGGAAGTAAGTAAATGCTAAGGACATGGAGATGAGGACCCCTCCCTGAACTGCCACCTTACCGTGGTGGAGGGGTTTGAGTGCCAGAGTGATCCAAGGAACTATGATGCCCAGGGTTTTTTTTACCCACTGTTAGGGTCTTCCATGGCAAACAGGTCCAAGGTGACAGGCCCGACCAAGAGCAATTCAAAAACCGCAATGAAATATCATTATAAAGGCCCTGCAACGTCACCCGGTATGGTGCAACCGGGGCCCCACCCTAGAGCCAGGCCTGGGGTTGGGGCTCGGAAGCAAGCACCTGGTGGCTGGGTCTTTGCCCATGGGGCCCGCCCGGGCTCAGCCCGAAGATGCAACGTGGGCCATTCCTCCTGTGGGCCCACCATCCACAGAGGGTCAGGTGCCTTGTGGATTGGTCAAGGGCGGGGTCCTCGGCGGCCCAATCCCTGGACACAGCGGCTGGCTGTTGGCTGTGGAACGTCACCTCGCTGGGGGAAAGAGCCTGATCTTGTGCGGGAGGTTGAGAGGTACTGGCTAGAGATAGTCAGGCTCACTTCCATGCACAGCTTGGGCTCTGGAACCCAACTCCTTAAGAAGGTTTGGGCCCTCCACTACTCTGGAGTTGCCCAGGGTGAGAGACGTTGGGTTGGTGTGGGCTTGCTTATAGCTCCCCAGCTCAGCTGTCTCATGTTGGAGTTTACCCCAGTGAACGAGAGGGTCACCTCTCTGTGCCTTCGGGTAAGAGAGAGGACTCAAACTGTAGTTTGTGCCTATGGGCCGAACGGCAGTGCAGAGTACCAGACCTTCTTGGGGTCCTTGGGGGGGTACTAGATAGTGCCCCAACTGTGGACTCTGGTTCTCCTGGTGGTCTGTTCTCCTGGTGGACTTCAACACCCACGTGGGTGACGACAGTGACACCTGGAGAGGGGTGATTGGGAGGAACAGCCTCCCCGATCAGAACCCGAGTTCTGTTGTTTGACTTCTGCACCAGTTACGGATTGTCCATAACAAACACCTTGTTCGACCATAGGTGTGTCCATAAGGGCACATGGCACCAGGACACCCTAGGCCGGAGATCAATGATAGACTTTGTTATCATCTCATCTGATCTCTGGCCCTATGTCTTGGACACTTGGGTGAAGAGAGGGGCAGAGCTGTCAACAGATCACTACCTGGTGGTGAGTTGGATCCGCTGGCGGAGGGGCAGGCTGGAGAGACCTGGCAGGCCAAAATATATTCTCCAGGTCTCCTGGGAATGTCTGGCTGAGCCACCTGTCAGGGAAGCTTTCAACTCCCACCTCCGTGAGAGCTTCTCACAGCTACCTGGGGAGGCTGGGGACATTGAGTCCGAGTAGACCAGGTTCTCAGCCTCCATTGTTGACGTGGCCATCTGGAAGTGTGGGCATAAGGTTGCCGGTGCCTACTGTGGCAGCAATCCCTGAACCTGGTGGTGGACACAGTAAGTAAGGGATGCCGTCAAGCTGAAGAAGAAGACCTATCGGGCCATGTTGGCCTCTGGGACTTCCGACGCAGCCAACAAGTACCGGGATGCTAAGCGTGCTGCTGACTGGGCGGTCAAGGAGCCAAAAACCAGGAGCTGGGAGGAGTTTGGGGAGGCCTTGGAGAAGAACTATCGGTTGGCCCCGAAGCGATTCTGGCAAACCATCCGGCGCCTCAGAATGGGGAAGCAGTACCCTGCTGACACTGTTTACAGTGCGGGTGGGGAGTTGTTGACCTCAACCCAGGATATCGTTGGATGGTGGAAGGAATACTTTCTTCTCCTCAACCCCACCATCACATTTTCCAATGTAGAAGGTGAGGCTGAGGACTCTGAGGTGGACTCGCCCATCACCCGGGCCGAAGTCACTGAGGTGGTCTGTAAGCTCCTCAGTGGTGGGGCCCTGGGGGTGGATGAGATCCGCCTGGAGTACCTCAAGTCTCTAGATGCTGTTGGGCTGTCTTGGCTGACACGTCTCTGCAGCATCGCATGGCGGACAGGGGCAGTGCCCCTGGAGTGGTAGACTGAGATGGTGGTTCCCCTGTTTAAAAAGGGGGTCCGGAGAGTGTGTTCCAACTATAGGGAGATCACTCTTCTCAGCCTCCCCGGGAAAGTCTATGCCAGGGTACTAAAGAGACGAATTCGGCCGTTAGTCGAACCTTGGATTCAAGAGGAACAATGTGGTTTTCATCCTGTCTGAGGAACACTGGACCAGCTCTACACCCACCCTGCTTGAGGGTTCATGGGAGTTTGCCCAACCAGTCCACATGTGTTTTGTGGATTTGGAGAAGGCATTCAACCGTGTCCCCGTGGTATTCTGTGGGGGATGCTCCGGGAATAAGGGGTCCGGGGCCCTCTGTTACGGGCCTTCAGGTCTTTGTACGACCGGAGCAAGAGCTTTGTTCCAATTGCCAGCAGTAAATCGGGCCTGTTCCCAGTGCATGTTGGACTCCAGCAGGGCTGCCGTTTGTCACCGGAATGAATTTCCTCCGTAGGGTGGCTGGGCACTCCCTTAGAGATAGGGTGAGACCTTTTTCGGATGCCCCCTGGACGTCTCCCCGAGGAGGTGTTCCAGGCACTTTCCACCAGGAGGAGACCGCAGAGTAGACCCAGGACACGCTGGAGGAAGTATGTCTCTCGGCTGGCCTGGGAACGCCTTGGGGTCCCTCCCGGGGAGCTGTCTGAGGTGTCGGGGGAGAGGAAGGTCTGGGCATCCCTGCTTAGACTGCTGCCCCTGCGACCCAGCGGATAAGCAGAAGAAGACAGACAGACGGACAGACGGATGAAGATGAGGAGCTGACAAGTCAACTAAGTGAAGCTGTGCCCTCTCAGATGCCAAAAGACTCAACAAACTGATCCGTAAGGCTTTTAAGGGAGTTGAGCTGTCTTGGATGGCGTCAGAGAGGAGGATGTTTTCTATGATACAGACCATTATGGAAAATTACTCCCACCCACTCTAACAAACAGTGATGAGACACAGAAGCACTTTCAGTACAAGACTCATTCCACCAAAAAGCACTACAGAATGCCACAAGAGGTCATACATACCTGTGGCCATCAAACTTGTGTTTTAATTTGTTCATCTTACTTATCTGTGCAATAACAAAATATTTTTTTACTACAATACACATGTTCATTATATTTATTATCATATTGATAAGTTTTTTCACATTTATTTATTTCCAAAGAGTTCATTCTATTTAAAGTGTTCTTTTCTGCTAATTATTTAAATGAATCTCCTTATTATTTTTATTTATTATTTTATTTTATATAGATGGGTGCAGCTGAATGAATTTGCAATTTCCCTCTGGGACTAATAAAGTAATTCTGATTCTAAATTTTAACGGCTACACACACACTTTCCCTTTCCCCTACCTCACCACAAGACAACAACTGGCGTCAAATTAGTGAAATCCTGACACCTGCATCAAGCATTTTCAGCAGAGGGTTTCTCTTCCCGTTTGATCACAGCAGCTCACTCTTCACTCTCAGAACATCTTACTCTGCGGCAAAGATGCAGGTGAGTAACAGCTCCTCCACCCCAGAAGAAAATTAATTCAATTCCCAAGCTTTAGAGAGCAGCCACAGAAGCATCAATCAACTTTTTCTACAGGGGCCCAGCATTTACATGTGTGTGTGTGTGTGTGTGTGTGTGTGTGTGTGTGTGTGTGTGTGTGTGTGTTTAAGTAGGTCTTTGTGAGAATGGAAAGTCCACAGGAGATGTAATGGAAACACTAAACAGACAAGAAAAGCATCTGATATATTGATGTAATCGAGGTTAGTGATAGATACATAGATACAGTGTATCCGGAAAGTATTCACAGCTGTTCACTACTTGCACATTTTGTTATGTTACAGCCTTATTCCAAAATTACAGGATTATTCCATCAAAATTGCAAATGCATAAATATTTCAAAAATATATCATACATAAATATCCATAGCATTTGCCATGACACTCACAATTGATCACAGGTTCATCTTGTTTCCACTGATAATCCTTCAGATGTGACCTGTGGAGAATTCAGTTGACTGCACATGATTTAGAAAGGCACAAACCATTTTAAATAAGGTCCCATAGTAGACAGTGCATGTCAGAGCACAAATCAAGCCATGAAGTCAAAGCAATTGTCTGCAGATTTCTGAGACAGTATTGTATGTTGAGACACAGATCTAAGGACAGGTTCAGAAAAATGTATTCTGCATTGAAGGTCCCAATAAGCAAAGTGGCCTCTACCATTCGTAAATGGAAGAAGTTTGGATTTGGGTGATTGTGGTAGCAGGCCCATAGTCAGGAAGGTGACCAAGAACCCATTGACCACTCTGACAGAGCTCAAAAATTCTCTCTATGGAGAGAGGAGAACCATCCAAGAGGACAACCATTTTTGCAGCACTCCACCAATCAGACATGTATGGTTGAGTGACCAGCTGGAAGCCACATCTCAGTAAAAGGCACATGACAGTCCATCTGGAGTTTTGCCAAAAGGCTCATAAAGGACTCTCAAACCATGAGAAACAAAACAATTTAAGTTTTTGGACTGAATGCCAAGCATCATCATGTCTGGAGGAAATCAAGCACTTCTCATCACCTAGCTATTCACATAACCATTCCTACAGTAAAGCTTGGTGGTGGCAGCATCATTCTGTGGCCAAGTTTTTCTGCAGCAGGAACGTGAGACTTGTCACGTGAGGTACAGAGACATCCTTGATGATAACCTACTCCAGATTTGCCAGAACCTCAGATTGGATAGAAGGTTTATTTTCCAAAAGGACAACCTTATGTACACAGCCAAATGAATTGAATCAAGTTTAAAACTTAAAATATTTACATTTTAAAAATTAAAACATACAACTTAACGAGTGCTGTGAATACTTTCCAGATGCACTATAAATAGATGTATGTTATATATAAATGCATAAACATTATACAGATAACAATCATGACAATATAGTACACATGAAGGCTCCATAAGCCTGTACCATTAGACAGGTCAGTAAGATGATCATCACCCCACCTAATCCACAACTCCCAGCTCATCCCAAAAATACTGGATGGTGCTCCATCTTTCTAGAGAACACAGTTCCATTGCTCCACAGCTCAATGCCGGGGGACTTTATATCCCTCTGACACATGCCTGGTATTAGCCATGGTATGGCCAAAATATTAATGTTTGTTTATTTGCTCCTATTCAGAGTCATATTCTTATTTTTATTATATTCTTCATTATTTAGGTGTGAGTTCAAAGTTCAGCATACTAGCAAAAACATTCCACTGGAAAAGAGTTTTTCCATTGGAAAAGCTGATGATTTTGTTGAACAAAGCCATAAAATCATTTAGAGCTGTATTCAATTATTCTGATACTCAGCTGATGGTTTAACCAGGCAGGTGTACAGTGTGGCCCCATCTCATCAGTGAGGTTACTATGACCCTACTGACACATTTCAGCCTCTCAAGGAAGTCTTCAGAAAATTCTCAAGTGCCTTTGTAATCCATTACTGAGACCAGAAATATATGAGCTTCATAAGTGTGAACTGCCCAAAGAACATGGTGTAATGTCCTCTGGGGTTCAGCACAAAAGTTGTAGCCAAAGCTGCTCACACCTCAATCATAAAGTCCCAGCAAATAGCTGGTGATCTCAATTGCCAGGCCCTGGATTCGAACTCCGAAATTTATAATCCCACCCCAAATTTTCTGACCATGATACATACTGAAGTTAAATCAGAGGGAATATGTTATGTCTCAGATTCTGTTGGAAATTGATCATCCAGAGTGAAAATACAATAGTTATTATGAATGATGTGTAGTAATTATATTGACAAGGATATTTATAATAATCAATTCAAAATACTTGGCAGTGGTTCAAGTAAAATAAAAGACAACCAGAATGTCCTTTATTATATATATATATCAGTTATTATCCACTCTAGGGAATTTTATTCTAGAATTTGAATTGTGTGAGCAAAGAAAGAGACCAAATAGCCCCTCCCTTCTCATTTTCCTATGAAACCTGGGTCAGTGACATCAGCCCCACCCCCTCTTGTTGTTCAATCGGAGTCTGCATGCAGGTTGAACATGTACATGTGGACAGAGCAGTAAACATGCACTTGATGGCTGGTACAGCATTTAAACTGGGATTTAATTCAGTTTGAACAAGTGGAGTTTAGGATTACTGAATTGGATTACTCACTGTTAATTTATCACACAATGGGATCCTGGTTATATAAGGTATGCCTTGTGGTTTGTTATATGTGTATTATGTCTACAGGTTACTCAGATCCAGACTTATGAAGCCTATGTAATGATGATAAAAGTCATTTAGGTATTGCATTTTTAAAGATTCTGGTTTTTGTATTCTCTGTGGGAAGGAGGTGTGGTTTATGTATATTTATGTTGTTCTAAGAGTTAATGAGTCATTTATAATAGCTAATCTTTTTTATTCTCTCAAAATAAATGGATGAAAATGATGTGACATAAAGCACCTTCCCACCTCTCAAAATTACAATCTTAGCACATAGTGAACACGGCAAACGGGAAGAAGCCGGCATGATTCATAGATTAATATAATGTAGAAATTGCTTGTGGCGCTGGGGGAAAGGCAGTCGGGTGATGATTTATCATGGCTAAGCCATTCTTCCCTTTCATAATCTTGGGCTTTGATTTGAAGTCATTGGAATAAGTATTTAATGGGCTCTTTTTGCGTGTCGGTGGTCATGGACAGTTGTCATGACAACGGGCTAGAGAATGGGAAAATACAGAGGGAACAGTGTAGAGGAACCACAGACAACACTGCACATAAGGTTAGTCTGTACACAGAAATATGTGGGCTTTTTTGTGCTCGCACAGTTGTGCACACTTGCGCACACACATTCACATACTCTCACAGTTACTCAGGGTTGTGTTCATTTAAATAGAGTTGCAAAAAGCTGCTGCCACCTTCATAATTCCAAATTTTAGCATTTAATTAAACAGAATTATCCCACATTAAACATCTTTACATCATAACCCTGCCATGCACAGTATTGTTCAGTGTTCTCCTGATGGTAGACTCATGAACATTAAAACTTGCCATTGTGAGAAAGGGGTTTAGATGCTTAGAAATTCCCTTGTGGTCCTTTGTGAGCTGGTGGACTATTACACACCTTGCTCTTGGTGTGACCTTTGTTGGTGGAGCATTCCTGGGGTAGGTAATAATAGTCTTGAATTTTACTCCATTTGTACACAATCTATCTGTCTTATTAACAAAATTATGCAACTTAGAGGAATATCGTTCCTTTCCATTTTAGATGCTTCCACAGCATTTCACCTGGGTTTTCCAGACTCCACAAAACCTTCCTGAAATGAATATGAATATGAATAAATTGATTAAAATGGACCTTCCCAAAAACTTTCCACCAGATTCATGAATGCTGAGTAAACACTGAATAATGAATACCAGTGGTGCACGAATTGGGTGATCAGACACAGCACTGCTGGAATTCATAAACACTGTGTCCACTCACTGTCCTTTCTATTAGACATTTTTAGTATTCTTAGAGTAACAGATGTACTACAGGTTAATAATGTTATGACTGATTGGTGTTCATTATGTGTCCAAAAAATTATGGACACCATTTCTGATGAACACATACAGCTACTTTATGTTGCACCCATTGCTGACACAGAGATGCAATTGCACACAAAGCTTGTCAAGTCCCTGTACAGAAGTACAGTTGATCTGACAACCAGTGTGGTGGCAGCCACTAGCTTAATTGGGGGTCTGCACCCAACAGACTGAAACCCACTGGTGCAGCATACAGTATAAGTAAGATGTTTTCAAACTGCTGTTCATGAAGAAACTACAGCTGAGTGTTGATAACATTATAAAAAATGGTTTGAAAATGGGATCTCATAGGAAAGGTTGTGAACACCTAACTTCATTAACTAATGCAATTCTTTATTCTGTTGTTTTACACAACCTTTAGCCCATTCCTCTATACAAAACAGCTTCAACTCTGTTATGATGTTTTTTTGCTTGAACTGCTTGAACTGGTCCACAACATTTCTATTGGATTATGGTAAGGACTTTGACTGGGTCATGCCAAAACATGAACTTTCTTTGATGGAAAGACTTGTGTATTTAGGGTTGTTGTCTTTCTGCATGACCTACATTCTCTTCTTAGCTTACATATGTCCTGACATTATTCTTTAGAATTTGCTGGCATAATTCAGAATTCACTGTTCCATCAATAATGGCAAGCCATCCTGGCCCAGATACAACAATACAGGACCATTCTCCTTGCAGCCCTGCCATTCGTGACCTCTTATAGCTCTCCTTAAGAGGGTAATTTTTGTCTTAAATTTCTTCCATTTGTACACACAATCTGTCTGACTGTGAACTGGATGGCTCATCAGACCACGCAACATTTTGCCAGTGAGTGCCATGAAGTTAACAGAAGTACTTTGTGACTCTTTTGTTTCCAGATTCCATGGATGCAGGTGAACGTTGCACTGTCATGCATCAGCCCTGTCAACCTGACACTCAGCTGCAGGATATTAATGTGGGGCTTGTTCTTCTAAAGAACCTGCTTGTAAATTAATATTTATAGGTCCATTAATAATGGCAAATCATCATGTATCTGAAGCAACAAAGAAGCCACAATCCATGATACTTGCACCCCTATGTTTAACAGTTGGATGAGTTCTTGTGTAGAAGGGAAAAAAAAAACAAAAAAAACATACTGCTTTTCATTTAAAGAGTTCAAATGTGGATTCATCTGCCCAGAACATTCTTAATGTAGGCTTCTGGATGATCTGTGTTGAGTGATGAGAAAAAGTCAGATGGTAGCAGGGTTCCTTTTGGAGAGTGGTGTTTTCCTCATTGCTGTCCTGCTGGAACACTGTTTTTGTTTAGTTTCTGCTTGACAGTGGCCACACAAACATTATTTGAGAAGCTTATAGGGTCCTCAGATCACTGGAGTGATTTTTGTTGAGTGACCACTCCTTTGGAGAAGAGAAGTGATTCCCTTTTCTGACTTCCATCAATCTGCAAGGCTAAGACCAGACCTGTTTATACATTTAGACAGTATGATAGTGGTTCTGAGGTACACATACCAATACGAAGACATGAGACACAGAAAGAGAGATAGACGCTGAGAGAGAGAAAAGGCAGAATACAGTGATGCTATTTAAGAACACGACTCTAAGCGTAACCATAACTACATGATCCTCCGAGAGGCCTACTGTCAATCACAGCCCAATCATCTCTCACGTCAGCCCACAGCCAACTGAATCTCAGCCAGGAGATGGGATGATATTAGGGCATTAGATGTGGAACTGCACTAGATAAGGGTCATCAATTCTGGAATGTGAGGTGGACGTCACATCCAAGTCTAATGGCAGGTATAAAAGGCAGAACTGAATAAATTTATATGCAGGGAATTACAATTTGAACTTGGCCCAGTTCAGTTCATATGTGGTTCATGACTGGTTCACTTTATCTGTGGAAGTTCATTCCTGAGTCGTTAGTTCATATTGGGGGCATATTGTGTTGGTTCAATTCATATCTGGGTTAAATTACTTTGATTTTGAGTCAGTACACTTTGTATTTCGGACCAATCATTTTGCATTTGGACCAGTTGACTTCATATTAGTTTAATTTCACTTAAAATTTGTGTCATTCATTTTCATTTACATACTGATATCTCATAACTTTTGGCATGTCATTGTATTTGGGCCAGTTTGCTTTGTGTTTGGTCCTGTTCAATATACATTCAATTCAGGATTCCTTAAAATTATCGACTTACTGACCTGGGTCAGTCCAATTAACTTCAAACTCAGTTTACACTCATTCCATAATTGGATAAATTCACATTTTGTTTGGGAAAGATCACTTTGGAATTGGCTACATTAATTTAGTTTTTGGGCCAGATCACTCTGTACTTACTTAAATCAGCTTCAAGACTAAGCCAGATCACTTTGTATTTGATCAAATTTACTTAATGTTTGGGCCAAATCACTTTGTAATTGGTTAAATTCACTTCATGCTGGGGCCAGATCCTCTTGTAATTGATTAAGTTTATTTCATACTTTGGCTAAATCACTTTGTAATTGGTGAAATTCACTTTATGTTTGGGTCAGATCACTTTGTAATTAGTTAAATCCACTTAATCCTGGGGCCAAATCACTTTATAATTGAAATTATGGTGAATTTGGAATGTTGGAGGAAGACAAAACTAAGAGAAACATGGCTTTGAGTGTGTTGGAGAGGCTGTGTTTGAGAATAGGTGGCATGACAGTTCAGGATATTAATGGGAGGTGCTGAGCATATAAATGCATCATGTTTTGTGGGGGTACCAGGTCCGATTGAGGTGATGAGAACTTACATTTCTGTGCGTGCATTGTAATTAAAGAGACAAATGCCATTCCACTGTTTGAGGAGAAGCAGCCAGAAATTCAGTTTAGAGGGGCAGGCATGATTGAGTGAGAAGTGCTGAAACAACATGAGACAGAGGAATAGAGATAGGTGGTCAGATAGGTGAATGGCCCTGAAGAATGATGTGCAGAGCATATTTCAAATGCCCCCAAAGAGGCAGGAGCTGCTAGTTCCTATACTGGGGCAGAGCAAGAAAGCCTATAAGGGTGAGCAGAGCTTGCCACACGGGAATCAAGCTTGCAATGAACATAATCCAATGAGTTCCAGATTGCAATTCTTGATAAATTGAAGGGATATCATTTGTATGTAGAGTTGTTGAGTTGAAAGTTTTTTAAATTGTTTCTCTAGTTTCAAACGTGTTTTCTCATTCCAGTTGTCACATCCTACAACACCAGAAGACGTTACCGCAATAACAGAAACTGCAATACCAGTACCCTCAATTATGCTTCATCAGATTCTCAGGTGACGGTAACTGGGGGGCCCTGGAATTGCCAGTCAGCAGTACAGAAAGCTTACTTAATCTCAGCCCTGGCATATGCACAATCTCTGGACTTCTTGGCTCTGACAGAAACATGGATCACCCCTGAGAAAACTGCAACTCCAGCTGCCTTGTCCTCTGCCTTTACTTTCTCTTACTCTCCACGAAGGGTCGGTAGAGGTAGAGGCACAGGTTTGCTTGTCTCTCTGGGGTGGCGATCGGCTCCCCTCACACTCTCATATCTTGACATTTCGTCCTTTGAATTCCATGCTGTTGCAGTATCTTTTCCCACTGAATTCCACATCATTGTTCTCTATCAACCTCCTGGTCCATTGGGCAATTTCATTGATGATTTGGACACTCTCCTGAGTAGTCTCTCTGTTAAGACTTCACTCATTCTGATTGGTAATTTCAATCTTCCATCAGAGAAACTGCAGTCATCATGCCTCATCCAACTTCTATCTTCTTTTGACCTCACCTTTAACCAGTCTGGTCCAATGCACAGGGCAGGTAACACATTGTATCTGATCTTTAGCAGACCTGTCCCTACCTTGGATCTGACAGTTACTCCACTTGACTTTTCTGACCATCACTTCATGTCCTTCATCCTCTCCCTACCTTCTTTTCCACATGCTGTCTCCCCAACTTCTTCCACCTCTCATTATAACCTCCACACTCTCTCTCCATCTTCTCTTGCCTCCACTATTCTAACAATCCTTCCACATATTGATTCCTTCTTCTCCTTTCCACTGGAAGCTGCTACAAGCCCATTCCTTTCATCCATCTCACCTTCAGTCTACCTTCTCTGTCCTCTCTCTCTCAAAGACCTGCAAGAACCTCCAGACTTTCGCCGAGGTTCTGCGCAACAACCGAAGAGAGCTGAGACTGGCTGAAAGAAAGTGAAGAAAAACACAACAGGACTCTGATCTCAGTGCTTACTGGGCCCTCCTTTCCAGATTCTCAGCAGAAGTAACTTCTATAAAATCATTCTTTTACAAGAAGAGACTGGAAGCATCAGCATCTGATCCATGTAAGCTCTTCTCTGTCTTCTAAACCCTCCTACTCCCCCTGCTCCAACCGCCCTCACCCCAGAAGATTGAAGAAAAGGTTAACAAGATCTGCCAATCCTTTCCACCCTCTCTTCCACCAACCTCTACACCTCCCACCAGACACTTGTCTCCTCCTCCTGTATGTCTTTCCTCTTTCTCTCCAATATCCACAGCTGACATCCTTCATCTTCTCACATCCAACAATCCAACCACCTGTCCTCTAGACCCTATCTCTTCCTCTCTATTCCAAACTATTGCTCCTGACCTTCTTCCTTTCATTACTTTTATCATAAACCGCTCACTGTCATCAGGTCATGTTCCATCTACTTTCAAAGCTGCCAGAGTTGTCCCAATCTGGAAAAAGCCAACTCTTGATAGTACAAACATTAGCAATTATAGACCAGTGTCACTACTCTCCTTCCTCTCAAAAATCCTTGAATGTTCTGTCTACAATCAGCTATCTCTCTTTCCCAACCAGAATAATTTACAGGACCCAAACCAATCTGGCTTCAAACCAGCACACTTAACAGAGACTGCTCTCATTGCTGTCAATGAGAAACTCCATGTTGTCTTCAAACGCAGACTGAAGACTCATCTGTTTCAGGAGTATTTAACTCCATAAAGATATGTTTCAACAGGATGTAAGTGTGAGTAATCTCTAGATTCTAGCCTTGTCTTCTAGCTAAAGATATTCTGAGTGAACAGCAAAACACTTTTGTAAGTGTCTCTGGATAAGGGTGTCTGCTAAATCCCATAAATGTAAATGTAAATGTAGGAGAAATAGCCAGCAGAGTTGAAAGTGCAGCATGGCATGCAGCTGTCCAGGCAGGCAAGAAGGCACCCATGGCTATCACAAGCAAAGGTGGAAGAGAGGCATGGAGCAGAGAGAGCAGGGGCTGGAGGGACAACATGAGGTGCATGAAGGGGGGCCACAAATGAGCAGGCCTGGGCAGGATGGGAGGGATGCCCACAGAGCTCAGAAGAAAGCAGCAAGAGCAGCTGAAGTGTGCAGCAGGCAGGAAATGTCCACAACCATATCCACAGGTGGAGACCCAAGGGGACAAGAGGATGGCCAAAAAGTTTGCCAGGAGGAGGAGCAGGCACAGCCATAAGGAAGACAAAAGGTGGTGGGGAGAGGATGAAGAGCAGCAGCAGGCACCAGGGCAGCAACCAGGCTCCAGCCAGTGACACATGTGAACATAGATCAAAACTGGTTATCATGCAGCCATCCACACAGAAGAAATGGTCCCAAAGCTTGTTATGAGCAGATGAGGAGGAGAGGCATGGAGTGGCAGCTGCTGCCTGCAGACCCACAGTGACCCCTGTGGAGAAGGAGAGGACACAAAACCAGCAACAGCTGGTGGAAGGAGGAGCTGTGAGGAAACAGGAAGGGATGAAGGGTTGACAAATAGTGGCAACAAGCACCAGGGAGGCAGCCATGCTCGTGATTACACCCATGGACAGAGCAAGGGCACAAAACTGGCAGGGGTCAGCTGGGGGAGGGGCAGGGAGAGGATAAAGAGTGGCAGCAGAGAAGCAGAGGGCACAAAACTGGTAGCAGCCGGTGGGTTGGAAGGGCAGCCACAATTATTAGGTACAGGGGTGGTGATACCATTGCTCTGGGCAAGTAGAGGGGGAGAGTTTCAAAAGCCAGAGGAAGACATGAGGAACAGGGGAAAAAGGGTTCTCTTACAGGCCACCTGGGCAAAGGAAATGTTAAAGGAGCTTAGCACTACAAGCAGGAAGAGAAGCATGCGATGGGGGCATGAAAAGGCCTGAGGCAGATGACAAAAGCCGAACATCAGAGGCAGAGATCTATTATGATGGAGCTCTATTATGGAACCAGCAAGGTAGGGAGCAGGACAACATGATGTGCATTGAAGCTGAAGCTGTTCACCACAATGGAATTGTTTAAGTGATGGTTTATATAGGTTGAGTGGGAGGATATTGGAGTGTGGACCATCTCCCAAAATTAACATTATAACTCCACAATTTATTTAATGTTTGGGCTAGTGCTGGGGCCAGAACACCTTGTAATTGTTTAAATTCACTTTATATTTGGGCCAGATCACTTTGTAATGGGTTAAGTTAAATTCACACTTGGAGCTGTTCAGTTCATACTCAGTTGGACTGACTTCACACTTGGTCCATTGCAAAATCGAATGAAGATCAATACACCCCTACTGAACTCATACAGATATTTCCTGAAGTTCACATATTCAGACTATCTATAGATTCTGAAATAGAATTAAATATTATGGTCTCAGAAGTCAAAGACTATGGAGCAGCAGAGCAAAGGAAGCTACATGCCACTGATGAAGGTGTACGCATAACTAAAGCAGAAAATGCAGAGGCACTTGATCTCACATTCACATTAATATGCATCGTTTTTACTTTATGCCTTTGACATTGAATGCAAAATGAGGGAAATCACCTTAAGACTGCAGTATCTCCCATAATGGATATGGCAGCACTTCTCCTAATGTCTTCCCCTTGGAGAACAAGTATATGGGAGAGAGAATGAACGAAAGAGGAAGGAAGGGAGGGAGTTAAAGCATCAGACAGGAAGGACAGTTTGTTCCTTTTTCTCTAGTAGTGTAATTTCTCAATTTTACCAAATAAAAGTTAAAAAAGACTTTCCCCCAAAACTGCAAATTGAAACCTCAGAAGCAGAGTCCAGCTATCAACAGTTCAGTATTCACCCTTATCTAATAATCCTGGAGGGACAGGGGGGACATGTCCCCCCCAATGTTGAAAATGTAATTTGGTTTTTCCCCAAATTAGGCTTAACTACAAAAAATGAAAGCGTTTGTTTGTTTGCTTGTTTTAAACTGAGAATCAATAAACACGTACTATAGTTTGGGTACTCAGAGTTGCAAAGGCTTAGACTTTTTGGGAAAGGTCATAGATCCTCATTAGCTAGTCACACCTGAAGCCTGAATCCAACTGTCTTCAGGAACTGTCAACAGATTCATTTCCAAGCATGAAACATTATCAGACTCTTCAAACTGAACATTCATCTACTGTGAACTACTCTTTGCGACTGCCTAAAGATCTGAAAATTAATGTAATCAGTCTTCACAAGGTGGGGAAGTCTTCTTTGGTGCCAACCTTGGGACTTTTCCATTTGGCTAACCTAAAGAGGTGATTTGGATCAACTGAACTATGGTCTGGTCCATTTTTGGATGGTTTGGACGTTTGGGACAATTTAAATTTGTTTAATTTCTTTTCATTTTTGTTTGCTTTGTTGAACAATTGGGCATTATGTTTTCATTGTGGTGAACCCCCTTTCCCCCCAGGCTGCTGTGCTAAGGCAACTGCTTGTCTGCAGTGTGTGCTGAGTGTAATTGTGAAGAGTGCTGATTGTAAAGCATAATTGGGTATCTAGAAAGGTGCTTGTAACTTGTAATTCATTCATTAAGACAAATTCCACAAATTAATAGGAAACGCAAATGTCAAACCATCTGTTAAAGGGATGAATATGAAAAGACAACTTAAGGAACAAAATAATGATCCATAACACAAAATTACCACCAACACCATATGAAGAGACAGTACTAAATTATTTTTCTGGGGGTTCCATGAATGGGTGTATTGGCTGGATTATCTCACAGATCATTCTCAGCCTTCCACAAATAAAATTGTGGAAAACTATGAATATACACATATGTTCATATATATATATATATATATATACACACACATACAGCTTCCCAGACAGCATTAGGAGTTTTAGGCTGTCACTGTCAAATGTATTTTTCTATTGACACCTTGCATTATCTCTGGTCAAAAAGTCAGCCGGTTTGTGTGTGTGTGTGTGAGAATGTTTTATACTTTGCAGGAGATTAAAACTCAGCCCCTTATTTATGATTCAGTAAGCCCCTCGTTTCTGAGGTGCAAACAAGCTCATGAAAGAGTAAGTAATCCCTACGATTGCACTCATCCACAGTCATGGGAATCACATTTTAATGAGCTAAAACTGTCACAAGTAGCATGAAACAGCCTCCAGTGATTAAAGTCCACATCTTATTACATTTGAACCCCACTTCAAACCACAGATTTGAGTTTTGGAGAGGGATTTCTTAGGAATCAGCAGTTAACATATGTACCAATGCTGTCAGAAGAATAACTTGTGTATGCAAAGTGGAAATATATAGTAGAATTCCAGATGGTGGTGAAATGATGGACTGATGAATTCAAAAGGAAGTTTGACCACAATAGCCCTGCTTTGTATCCCATTTCACCACAGTCGACATAGAACAGTCCCAGCCCTTTGTATACCACAGCTCCTCCACTCACATCACATCACACAGCCCCATCCCTCTCAAACCATAGTCCCATCTCCACACACACACCACAGCTCCACCCCAAAACCCTGCAAGCCTACCCCACAGGCCAACCTTAGGCCTACCTAGAGCAGCCTTACTCTGCTCCACCCCAAACTCCACAGACATACACCACACACCAAAATCCTATAGGCCTACCTCACACACCTAAAACACTCCCCCATAGACCCCCCATAGTCCCCGCATAACCCCCCCATAGCCTCACCCCTTAAACACCACAGATCTACCTTTTAAATCCCACAGCTCTGGCTCCCCAAACCCCAAAGTTTTTATCATCAATGTAACAGCCCACCTTTAATTTCAGAGAAAGTCATTCTGCAAGCATTTTTATTGGTCCACTTGTCATGTGATGTTCACACTGTAGAGGACAGCAGTGTAAAGATATGTTTATATCAACAACAGACTTGTGAAGTTCTGATGTAACAAATATGAAACTCAGTGAAGACAAAGAAAGTGACATCATTTTTCCCCTTCGGAGACTGTTCACAACACAGAAAGATAAAGGTCAAACAGATTCATTCATTTGCACCCCCACCCTCACTCAAACTGGCCAGTGGTGCTGGCTGGCCCCAACTTGACCATGACATTTGTGAAACAATCCCTGAATACATAACAGACGTCCACTGTCCTTCTAAGGGTGGTAAAGGCTAAGTTTCATACAGATTCTAAAATAAAACCACAAAAGGCAAATTGTCTTCAGCTCTACTGTTATTGATTTCATTCTCACAAGAAAACATTATTTTGTTGAGATAACCTCAGTAAACTCTGTCAGCACCACCCCAAAAATGTCATAGCCCTGCCTCATAAACACTACAGTCCCACACCAATACCACCACAGCCCCACTGTATAAATACCAAAACCCCACTCCAAAACCACCACAGCCTCTCCTCAAAACCACCACAGCCCTACTGCATAAACATGACAGCTCCACCCCAAAACCAGCACAGTCCCACCACAAAAGTAGAGATGGTCTACACATGGCATTCAAAACATCATGGTCCAAATACAACATCCAAAATACAATGGTCCAAACACAGCATTCAAAGCAAAAAAGCCCAAACACAACTGTCCAAATACAGCAGCCAAAACACCATGGTCACTATACAGCATCCAAAGCACAGTGGTCCAAAACCAGAATCTAAAACATGGTCTAAACCTAGTATCCAAAATATAATGGTCCACTCACAGCACCCAAAGCAAAAAGTCCAAACACAATGGCCAAACAGAGCATTCAAAATACCCTGGTCACAATATAGCATCCGAAACACAATGGGCCAAACACAGTATCCAAAACTCAATGGTCCAAACAAAGCATCCAAAGCACAAAGGCCCAAACACAATTGTCTGAACACAGTATTCCCAACACAATAGTCCAAACACAACATCCAAAACACCATGGACCAAATACAGCACCCAAAGCACAATAGTCCAAACACAACATCCAAACTACAAAAACCCAAACACAAACACAACTGTTCAAACACAGCATCCTGTCATGTATCAGTCCTGTCTATGTACTGTCTTCCCATCTTGTCTTTGTTTTTTCTTTCCCCCATGTGCTTCTGAGCATGTGTTTGCTTTTGTTTAGGTCCACCCATCCTTTTGTCTCCACCCTGGGCTCTGCCCATTCCCATCTGTGTCTCATTTGTATCCCTGGCCCTACTTTATTCTGTTCCAGGTGTGGCTAATGTTGTCATTGTATTTAAGGCCCTTTGTTTCTTGACAGGCCTTTGTTGTGGTAGTTGCTGTTGTTTTGTGAATACTGTGTGATAGTTTTTTTTATTTTTTTTATCATGTGGTTCCTTTGCTTTATGTCATATTTCTGTGTGAGTTTACCTGATGTTATGTCGAGTAACATTGTGTCTGTTTGTTTCCTTTAGTTTAATAAATGCTTAACCCCTGCACATGCACACCTTTCTTGTCTTTATCTTTGTCTGCTTAGCACGCACAAAACATTACAGATCAACTGACCTACCCATGGATGTATTTGGGTTCTCTTGTGGGAACCTGTCTAGCAATATATGCCAAAGGGCTCGCAGGTGAAGTTGGACACTACCGGTGTCCGGAGATGTATCTTCAGTCTGGTCCCCAGTCCTGTCTTTATTCTTTCCCTGTCTCTATTCTTGTCTTCTTGCCAGTCCACTGTCACGTCTCCCAATCCCCAGGACCAGTCTCCATTCTCATCTTGTGTGTCTCCAGTCATGTCTCCTGTCCATGTCTAGTCCAGTCTCTCCTATAAGTTCCATTTCCAGTCCCTCTCCTTCAACAGCTCTGGAGAAAGTTGGTTTATGCACAAATCCTTAACGCCTGCACATACATCCGTATTCCTTGTGTTTATCTGCTCAGCATGTACAACTGTTACACATCCAAAGTATAAAATCCCAAACTCTGCATCCTAAACACATTGGCCAAAACAAAGCATCTAATCAAAAATTGCAGACACAGTACCCAAAACAGCATTGAGCGGTTGAGGGCGGGGTCCTCGGCAGCCCGATCCCAGGATGCTGTGGCTAGCTGTTGGGATGTGGAATGTCACCTCACGGGGAGGGGGGGGGCATGAGCTTGTGCGGGAGGTTGAGAGGTACCAGCTAGAGATAGTCGGGCTCACTTCCACGCACAGCTTGGGCTCTGGAACCCGACTCCTCGAGAAGGGTTGGACCCTCCACTACTCTGGAGTTGCCCAGGGTGAGGGACGTTGGTGGGCTGGTGTGGGCTTGCATATAGCTCCCCAGCTCAGCCGTCTCATGTTGGAGTTTACTCCAGTGAACGAGAGGGTCGCCTCTCTGCCGAACAGCAGTGCAGGGTACCAGACCTTCTTGGAGTCCTTGGGGGTGGATACTGGAAAGTGCCCCAACTGGGGACTCCATTGTTCTGCTGGGGGACTTCAACAGCCACATGGGCAACGACAGTGACACCTGGACAGGGGTGATTGGGAAGAAATGCCTCCCCGATCAGAACCCAAGCGGAGTTCTGATGTTGGACTTCTGTACTAGTTATGGACTGTCCATAACAAACACCATGTTTGAGCATAGGGGTGTCCATAAGTGCACTTGGCACCAGGACGCCCAAGGCCGGAGATCAATGATAGACTTTGTTGTCGTCTCATCTGATCTCCGGATGAGATCCACCTGGAGTATCTCAAGTCTCTAAATGCTGTAGGGCTGTCTTGGTTGACACGCCTCTGCAACATCACGTGGCGGGTGACAGTACCCCTGGAGTGGCAGACCAGGGTGGATGTTCCCCTATTTAAAAAGGGGGACTGGAGAGTGTGTTCCAACTATAGGGGATCACACTTCTCAGCCTCCCTGTGAAAGTCTATGCCAGGGTACTGTAGAGATGAATTCGGCCGTTAGTCGAACCGTTAGTGCTCAAGGGTTCATGGGAGTTTGCCCAACCAGTCCACATGTGTTTTGTGGATTTCAAGAAGGCATTCGACTAGAGAATATGGGTCTGGGGCCCTCTGTTAAGGGCTGTCAGGTCTTTATATGACCAGAGCAGGAGCTTGGTTCGTATTGTCGACAATAAATTGGGCCTGTTCCCAGTGCGTGTTGGACTCCAGCAGGGCTGCCCTTTGTCACCGGTTCTGTTCACAAACTTTATGGACAGAATTTCTAGGCACAGCCAGGGGCTGGAGGGAGTTCGGTTTGGGAACCACAGGATATCATCTCTGCTTTTTGCAGATGATGTTGTCCTGTTGGCTTCTTCAAGCCAGGACCTTCAGCAGGCATTGCAGTGGTTCATAGCTGAGTGTGAAGTGGCTGGGATGCGAATCAGCACCTCCAAATCTGAGGGCATGGTTCTTGACTGGAAGAGGGTGGCTTGCCCTCTCCAGATTGGTCAAGCTGTCTTGCCCCAAGTGGAGGAGTTTAAGTATCAAATCAAATCAAATCAAATCAAAATTTATTTTTATAGCGCTCTTCACAACTGAAGTTGTCACAGAGCAGCTTCACAGAAATAAAATAAATAAATAAATAAATAAATAATAAAGGTTAAAACAGAGACAAAGTATAAATGACAGATCCCCTAGTGAGCAAGCCACATGGCGACAGTGGCAAACTCCCTCAACTGGAGGAAGAAACCTTGGGAGGAACCAGGCTCATAAGGGGTGGACCCATCCTCCTCTGGTCAAACTACTTATACATAGTTCGGGGACACTGGACCCCTACATCTCTGTTCTTTTACTCGGGTACTGAAGTAATGTTAATCCTCTGGTGGACATAATATTAACAGTAGATTTCTACAGTTGGTGATGGTGGGTGAGCAGCTAGTCCATGGCAGTGTGGGAAACTAGTCCAGGTCCAGTAGGTGGAAGGTAGAGAGCCAATGTAGACATGTATCAGGGGAGCTTGGAGTCCTTCTCAGGTGGGGCAGAAGAGCTTGAGGTTAGGACCTAATCAGTTCTGTGGGTCATCGTTAACTCGGAAAAGATACAGAGATGAATTAGTTTGAAATTTAAAAGAGAACAGAGAATGTAAACATTACCAGAATGTGGCGAGTGACTCCGGCAGATCTAACTATAACAGCGTAACTAAGCCGAGAACCAGAAGGTAACAAACATGGGAGCATCCTGAAACATTGGCATCTAACTGCTCCACCATCACAAACCAGAGTGATCGTGAGACAGACGGCAGCACCAACATCCCAGTTTACCAAAAATCCCTATGTCCATGAACCCCTGGATCTGCAGCCTGTAACTAAGCTAAGACATTAATGACCAAATGCTACCCCAAGTATCTTGGGGTCTTGTTCACGAGTGGTGGTGAGATGGAGCATGAGATTGACAGGCAGTTCTGCCATCACAGTCATGTGGTCGGTGTATCGGTCCGTCATGGTGAAGAAGGTTTACTGGTCAATCTATGTTCCTACCCTCACCTATGGTCATGAGCTCTGGGTAATGACCGAAAGGAAAAGATTGCTGATACAAGCGGCTGAGATGAGTTTCCTCCATAGGGTGGCCGGGCACTCCCTTAGAGATAGGGTGAGAGTCACAGTCATCCGGGAGGAAATTGGAGTAGAGCCGCTGCTCTTCTACATCGAGAGGAACCAATTGAGGTGGTTTGGGCACCTTTTTCGGATTCCCCCTGGACATCTCCTCAGGGAGGTGTTCTAGGCATGCCACACTGGGAGAGGACTGCGGGGTAGATGCCTTGGGAATGCCACGGGGTCCCTGCCAGGGATCTGGTTGAGGTGTCGGGGAAGAGGGAGGTCTGGGCATCCCTGCTTAGACTGCTGCCCCCGTGATCCAGCCCCGGATAAGCAGGAGGAAGATGGATGGATGGATGGATGGATGGATGGATGGATGGATGGATGGACAAAATACTATGGCAAAAAATAGCATTCAAAACAGAACAGGCCAACAAACATCCAAGCACTGTGTCCAAACACAAAATCTAAACACAGAGTACCACAAAAAAAAAAAAAAAAACACATAACACTGGTCCATTCACAGCATTCAAAACATCAACACACAGTGGTTACAACACACCATGCAGAACATTATCACCAACACAGCATCTGCAATACAATGACCCAAACACAGCATCCAAATCAGAACAATCCCAACAATATCCAAAACAACATATCCAAACACAGGATCCAAAACATAATGGTCCAATCATAGCATTCAAAACAGAAAAAGGCCCAAACACAGTATCATAAACACAATGACCCAAACATAGTGCCCAAAACATAAAAGCAAAAACTAGTGGCTGAACAGAGATCCTGATTCACACATCCCTCAGCATTTCCCAGAAAGCACTTGTACTTAAGATTTTAAGCACAATTTTCCGACTAGCAAGTAAAGACAGCCCTTATCTGGCCCTGTGTTTTTTGTGCTCAAGTTGAGCAATGATCAGAGAATCTTTTTTGTGTTATCTGGTGAGCTGCAAACATCATAAAATGATATCACACTCTGACACAGAATTTGACCAAGATTTTATCAACAACATCTTTGCAGGAGATTTAGAATTCATTGCTCTGGGTTAAACAAGCAATGGCCTGTTTCACCCTCTCTGCCTCCTGTTATCGATGAATGTGCTAAATGCTGAGTGCAAACTGTGATTGATCACAAATCTCCCGCACCACTCACAGCCTGGGCCCTGCCTAACCATACATCAGTGGCCTCTGCAAACTAGGCTAATTCTGAACTAGCCAGTGAGGGTCACCTGGGGGCAGATGAATTTGGTTAATGAAGGGTTGTATTATGCAAGAGGCCACGTCTGCTTGTGGTGAAGTCCCCTGCTCCAGTTGCTTCTTCTTAATGTTTGGGGAGTAAAATCCCCTTTTGGCAAAAAAAAAAATACATCCCACCCAGGGGCCAAACAACCTATAATTATTTTACAGTTAACTACTGTATACAGCCAACTACAAATACAGTAACTACAAATACAGCCAACAAAATTCTATGTATCCAACATTTGCTGATTGATATTAAAGACTTTCCTTCCTTCATATATGAATTTCAGTTTCACATTAAATGGTGCTGTAATCCAGCATACATTACTAGATTACACTCAGGTCAGGTCAGACTGAGTTGCTAACCATTGGATGGTACTAGATTACTCAAGTAAGATTGAGTAATCCAATAAACAAAAACTACTACATTACATTAAGAGTTGGGTCAGATTGAGCAGTGTAATCAGTGTAACACTAGATTGAGTCACTGACCAATATGCACTACTAGATTACACTGAGAGTTGGGTCAGACTGAGTTGCTGACCAGTAGACACTACAAAATTACACTCAGAGCTATTCTGACTACCTCTGATGGCCAATCAAAGCAAATAACCTGAGTTTGCTTCCCTCACACACTACCTGATTCAACCAAAACAGACTCACTCAGACTAGACTGACAGGCTCAAATAGGAGTAAAAATTGCATAGTGTAACCCCTGACCTGACTTGCACATTAGGTAGAAAGCAGTCACTTAATCTATTTATTCTTTTTCTTAACAGCAAAGGCTAATGTTAGAACTTTGGTTGAACCCGTTGGAAAAACCCCTCCCCAACATTAGCATTTGTGAGGCTTCATCATGAACTTTAACACAATATCCTCAGCTTGATGTTTGTTGCTTGAGGGATCCCTTTGAACTGGGCCCCAAGAACCTGCTTGGTTTCCTTACCTTCTAGCTTTGCCTCTGCTCCTGACTAAAGACTGAACTTTCAACAGACCCTCATCACCAGAAGCATCCATCCCTCAGCTGTGATTGGAAGAAAACAGCCCCTTCAGGGGGGATATTTGGGAGGTTGCATGGGTGGAGTGGCTCATTATTAGCTTGGGGATGCTAACATCTGTTCACAGTTGTTTGTGAAATGTGGTGTTCAATTTTCCCCCAAAGCTGTTCTGTTTTTTTTCTTTCTTTCTGCCTGGGCTGCTGAAGGTCCCCTCAGGAATGCTAGAGAGCTGTCTGGTTCCAGTGGCATCCCTGGCTTCATTGTGTAAGTGTACCAGTGACTCACAGCGGTATGACAGCCTGTGGTACGTGTTCCCTTTCTAAATCAGAACCATGGCCCTTCCCCCCTTCCACCAACCTCGAGGTAAATGTGAGCACACTGCCTCCAAGCTATGCATCCTCCTGCAGGCTTAACCAATCTCTGCTCACCCCTCATGATTACAGCGCATATATTTTTAATCAAAGAGATACTGTTTATTTCCCTGTTGGTTTTATTCAATGAGGCAACAAAACAATACACTAACCCATGGATCAAACAGTAGAGAACTTGTCTGTGAGAATGACAGTAGAGAACAGATAGCATCGCCTCCACTTGGCAAGATAGAGGAGTTCAAACAAGAGCGCTGCTCTTAATCGTCCTGGATACATCTTTCCACCATACTCATTTGTTACCTGCGATTTTCTCCTACAAACATTAGATAAAAATACCATCTGAGAGTTTCTGTGTGTTGTGGGTTCATGGAGCAGGAAAAGAGCAGGTAACAAGCAGGAAATAACAAGAGGCAATAAAAATGGTAAGCTTTTGTCTCTGGATGAATTGAGTGTTTTCAAACATTCATTGGCCAAGATTTGTTGGTTGCAGGAAATTAGATTTAAAGGAAAAAATGCAAGAAAAATACAATTTATTGTCCTGTGCCTACAAATTAGGGATGTTCAGGAGAAACGAGTACTTGTGCAGAAAGGAGTACTTTTGACTTACTGGGATTTCTTTAAAAAGACCAAGCAATCCTCGAGCCATAATGCCGTAGGTTTGCATAGAATCTGAAATTACTTTTCAGCAACAGGGAGTTAGGGTCCAAAATACACTCATCTTCAAAGAAATAGTTGCATTGAGAAAGAAGAGTGGGATTGCACTGCTATTGAGATGGAAGTTGAAGGTTACCAGGAACAATAAGTGATTAAAAATTTAGATTGATGTGATCAGTTTCAATCTAAGATTTATTGATCTACACATATAGAAGTAAGGTCTCTCTATGCATCAAGTATAATGCAACATGCCAGATGTCTCAGCATGGAGCTGTAGAGATTCCTAATCATGTCCTGTGATAATCCATTCCATGCAGCTTGGATTTTCTCAGTCAGATCCTGCAGATTTTGCAGTGGGGTGTTCATAGCGTGTCCAATAGCATTCCATACATTTTCAATCAGAGATAAGTGTAGCAAACTGATTGGCCATAGCATAGAAACTTGAGAGCTCTTGAGATAGCAATAGTATGTGGACAAGCATCATCCTGTTGGAATAGCGCATCAGAGTGTATGTTCAGAAAAGGTAGTACCACTGGTTGCAGGACCTTACTAACTTAACGTTGTCTGACTGTCAATGTGCCTGTAATGAAGACCAAAGGTATCAAAATTATTCCCCACATCATGACACCAACCCTTCTGGACACATGACACATAAAAACAAATCATTGATCTTTGTGCTGACCACAGTGCCTCCACACACAGATTCATCCACTTTCACATTCATCCAGACAATAGTGCGACTCATTACTGAAGATGACCCACTGCCATTCCAAGTGACACATGTGATGTGCACATTTTTCTTATTATATGTCCCCCCGCAGTGCTGTTTATATTAAAAAATGTAAAATCAGTTATGTTTCACGTGACCCTACCTCAAGACCACAGATTTAAATAGTTTTTTTAGATGTGAAGCACCTCATAAAGTCATGTTCTCTCACAGTCTGCCTGCACCTCCTCCACCTCCTTCCATCCAGCTTTGCCTTCTTTTAGCAAACTCTCCTTTCTCACCTCTAATTATACCATCGCTTACTTTCCTCCACACCCCTGTCTTCCCTCACCTCTGCCTCTCAGCTCCACTGCCTGCACCTCTCTATGAATTTACATATAAGAAAACCTTTGTTTCCAAACCAGGTCAGAAGAAAAGAAGAAAATAACACTTGTTTTTAAAGGGACATTTACTGTACAAGACAGGTAATGGAGCATGACTCTCACTTTTGTTGGAAAACTGAAGAAATCCAAGGTAGCACTAATGTTACAAAAAAACATTTGAGCTCTCATGGCACACTGCTGAAGAGAAAGCTCTTCAACTGCAGCAAATCAAGGGTACTGTCACCCATGCTCCAGCCTTGTGGGGGCACATCTGGGATAATAACCCAGCATTAATAATTATTGTTCCTTCCTCGTCAAACTTACAGGCAACCCTTCTGAAACTTAATGAAACAAAATTCAAACCTCTGTGTGTGCAGATCCTTACTGCATACCAGCTATTTAATTTATGGCATTGCCAAGGCAATGTGCTTGACGTGTGGCCATGCCAACTTTTAGCAGCCTTTCTTCATTGACAACCAGGCCACCTCTGACCTATTACAAGACTAAGTGTGCTTTCGGTGTTGAATCAAGATGTGAGGTGCAGCTCTGAAGGCTCACCTTGCCTGGGTCCCTTTCCCCACCGCTGATTCCAGTGATTCACCAGCCATCAGCTCTAAAAATACAGCCGCCTCTTTATTTTGCTGCCGCTTTGGGTAAAGCCAAGCCAGGGTTAACATAACTAAACCTTTCCAGCAGTCTGAATAGGATGGGTTGGCCTGCAGAGATGGGGGACAAAATTGCAAGCTCCCAGCTTCTTTGAAGAAGGTTGGATATCCTATTGGTTTGACTGATGAGGTGTGACAGCTGGGTTTGGCCTATGGTTCAGCCTGCTTTCTCACCAGACTTTGAGAGAATGGCACAGCGCTGACCCATGCTCACTGGAATACAAACAGCACTGAACCAGGTTCTTACAGGCCTGATGCAGCGCTGAATCCAAGAGTGGATAATGCTGTTAGACTCGTCAGAGGTTTAGCTCCATTAGGTGGCTGCTTTTCCATTCAATAGGTTTATGCAAATGCATAGAACCCACTGTCCCGTGCAGCCAGGGCTGATTAACCAGCATAGCATAACTCCACAGCATAACTGACTAAACCTCATACCAACCACATAGCTAACCAGTAAACAAAACCTGGGATATCATAGCAACTGCCTAACAACCTTCTAGTAACTACGTATAACCCTTAAAAAATCCTCACTGGCTAGTTCCTTAATTCCCTGAGGGATCAATAAAGTTCTATCCTATCCTATCCTATCAAATCCTATCCAATTGTTAACACAGCAGCCACCTGGATTACCATACCAACCATATAGTAACATCATTGCAGCTAACTCACAACACCAGATCAGCCACAAAGCTGCTATGTAGAAACCATATAACAACACAACAAGTATCTAGTTACTGCTTAGTAGCCTTATAGCAACTACTAAATAGTAACCAGTGAGCGGTTCCATAGCAACCACCTCCCAAACCAGTAACGCCAGCATGTGATGTGCCCAAAAGATGTGCCCAAGACAAGCAGACATACTTAAGAACAGTAGTGGGATTTCAGTAGGCAATTAATAATAATACTAATAATAATAATAATAATAATAATAATAATAATAATAATAATACATTCACATTGATAAGTTCACTTTATTGTTAGAATAATTATTATACCATCAACATTTTATCTTTCTGTCCACACGCACACACACACACACACACACACACACATACACACACACACACACTTTTCCCAGAATGCCTGTGTTTGGTAGAGTCATTTGCTAATTGGTTGGCAGAAGCAGCCCTGTGTCTTACACTCACAACCCTACAGGCTTTTCTCTGTGTGTGTGTGTGTGTGTGTGTGTGTGTGTGTGTGTGTGTGTGTGTGTGTGTGTGTGTGTCTGTGTATGTGATTTCTCGACCCCCTCCCCTCTCTCCACTGCTGCCAGCAACAGGAAGGCAATTGGAGTTTGCCCACTTGCTCTGCAGCTTCAAAGCATGCTGGCTGACGCATTACCCAGGGTGCATTTCTGAACACACAGGAGCCACCGTCACACATTATCCTGTCACATGCTTCAGTCAACACACACACACACACACACACACACACACACACACACACACACACACACACACAAACACACACACACACACAATCCACTCTGAATATGTCTCAAATAATTATATTTACCTTCTGAGCTTATGGAGGCTTTAGTGAGTCAAACCTTGAGTAATCTCTGTTCTAATATGGAGGGGGATGGCAGTGGGCTGTGTTTAAGGTGGGCTGCAGTGACAACTCCACAGACAATAACTACATACATTACACTATATATATATATATATATATATATATATATATATATATATATATATATATATAGTGTGTGTGTGTGTGTGTGTGTGTGTGTGTGAGTGTGTGAGAGAGAGACAGAGAGCGAGCGCGAGAGAGACAGCGAGCTGCTCTTCATAAAGCTGTACAATAATAATTTAAAAAATTCCTCACGCACATACACACCTGTCCTTCATGTACTTCATCATCACTCATTCTGTAAAACAGCTCACATCCTGTAGGTTCAATCATGCTCTATGTTTCTTAGAACTGTTTTGTGTTGATGCCACTGCAGACATAAAATGCCTTGCAAAAAAAATGAACACAAACCCAATTCCACCTTTAATAATTTTATAAAGTTTCTTAAATTCACTTTTTTAGTTCTCAATTGGAACTACAGTGCTCATGTAGCAAATATATACATTTAGCTTAATGCTAACTGAATGTGTAAGACCAGAAACATACTCTTGTACAACTGGACAAACCGATTAAAGAGGACCACCATCACCCCTGTCAACAGAATAAACCACTTAAAAGACAATGAGCTGATATAACAACACAAAGCAAAGGATATTAAGTCGAGTCATAACACAAAGAGCAGACCATAAGAAACTACTCATATTGCTGGTAAGACAGGCAAATCAAAACTCTCTTATCACTGTCAAGAACCTGGAGTAGGTTTCAGGCCTATATCATCACACCTCACTTTGTGTAGTTGTGTGTGTTCAGTAATCCACTAGGAGCCTTCTGGGATAACAGAGCAACCACAAGGCAGCTAGATAGGGCACTATTGTGCAACCATATAGAATCCCCTGGCAACCACTTTACAACACCAAAACAAGGTCAAGGCTTTCATTTGTCATTACATCTGAGTACAGGTACACAGTGCAATGAAATTACATTCCTCCGGAACCAAGGTGCAACATGGAGCAGCAATATAACTATAAAGTGCAAACACTACAATAAATACAGTAAACAGACAGTTTAACAGACAGGACGGGACAGTGCAGTACCGAGCAGTACAATAACGTGAAATTAAATGTTTGTGGTGGGAATAAGGTGCAAAAAGTGATATGTAACCTACTGTCACATATAGGTGTACATGATAACAGTAGTTACTAAGGTAGAAAGTTTATAGTTCTGAGTGAGCAGCAAATAATGCTGATAAGGATGGGGATGATCCAGTCTTCGTGTATTGAGTGCATTTGTGTGTGAGTGTTGGGTGGGTACAGTCCAGTCTTTGTGTTTGGTACAGATTTGTGTGGGTGTGAGGAGTGGTGTGAGGTTCAGTTCAGTCTCTGTGTGAATGTGAGTGTGCGGAATGGTGGGGGGTTCAGCTCTATCTCTGTGTGTGTTGAGGAGTCTGACTGCCTGGTGGACAAAGCTGTTGCAGAGTCTGGTGGTGGAGGTTCTGATGCTCCGGTATCTTCTGCCAGATGGCATCAGAGAGAAGAGACTGTGTGAGGGGTGGGTTGGGTCTTTTTTCTCTTATAAAGCCCCCCAACTCTGGAATAAACTTCCTCCTACTATTCAGGACTCAGTCACACTCTCTATCATCAAATCACACATATAAACCTTTCTCTTCACGCAGGCTTTTTATTTACACCTCTAGGGGTCACTAATTTTTCTCCCTCTCTTGCCCCCATGTCCCAAGCTGTGTCTGCTGCCTGGCTGATATTGGTCCACCACTCCCATGAAGCTCTATCCAAATGCTTCTACCCATGTCTACATCCAAATCTGAGATCATACTGCTAGATTAGTGTACTTAATCCTACATGGACTTTAATACTACCACTAGCTTGCATCAGACTCACACTTACACTCCCATATAACTCAATACCTATTAATATTTGTATCACACCTAGTGCAAGCAACATTTCTTTTCTATTGTACATCTTTTAAATCCATATATGTGCTTTTGTATTTTTCTTTCTGGTGTCAACCAAAGGAGGATGGCTTCTTTTCTTGAGCCTTGGTTCCTCTCAAGCTTTCTTCCTCCTAGTCTGAGGGAGTTTTTCCTTGCCACTGTTGCCTGCTCATTCATTTAAAGTTGCTTTGTGACAACTCCTTTGTTGTAAAAAGAGCTATATAAATACACTTTGATTGATTGATTGATTGATTGATTGATTGATTGATTGATTGATGGTAGTCAGAAGGCTAGTGGAAGGCAGTTGGGGAGAGAGATTTTGTGCCATCATTCCAAACGTCGGCATTGCAACCCACCCAATGATAACCGATGAACAACTGTATGATCATGTGCATCTGGACCAAGAAGGAATCAGAATCCTTGCTCATGATTTAAAACATGCAGCACATCTACCCACATACCAGCACAGATGACCCCTACCTTATTACCACCACTCCTGGCCCAGCGGAGCCCCACTCAACAGAGCCCTGCCTATCAAAGCACCACCCATCAGAGCCCAGGCCAACAGAGTACCACCCAGCAGAGTCAAGCCCTGGGGAGCCCAGCCCGGAAGAACCCCGCTCAGCAGAGACCCACCCAGCAGAGCCCCACGCAACAGAGCTCCGACCAACAGAGCCCCACCCAACGGAGCTGTCTTCTACACACTTGAGCAAGGAACTTACAACATCCCCAGTAATTACAACTATAATTACAACCCTCCACCACAGCTACTCACTTACTCAGAGGTGGTTAAAGGTAAAAAAAACTCAGACACTTCAGACATGCTAGAAGTGCGTCAGATGCTCCAGCTCATCTGCAAAATTCTGGGATAAATAGTTTTTCCAACAAGATTAGAAAAAATAAATAAAAAAGAAACTGATTTAAGCATTTCAGTGTAATATATACACTTGAGAATATTAAACAATTAGTATAATTTAAATTTATAATGATACATGCTTCAAACTTACCCTGCTCTACAAATGACATTTATTTATCTTTCCCACACTTACCTTATTGTTATTAACATTATCATTATTATGTTCTCTATGTCTCTTTTTACTTCATACTCTGACCAACAAATTACAAATGATGACATCCTTCTCAATAAGTTCCTGGAATATCCAGGGTCTTTATTCATCCCTCCTAGGGAATAAAACATCAGATATAGAATTCCTCAAATCAATTAACAAACATAACATAATTATACTTCTGGAAACATGGTGTAGATCAGATGTAGATGCTTACTGTCCTTCAGGCTACAGAGAAATCCTTCTACCCTCCTTTAAAAACTAAAATATAAAACGTTGCCGAGACTCAGGTGGGGTCATAGTATGGTATAAGACTCTGTAGGAACTTTAGTCTGTCTTATCTAACCGTGTACCTATCCTGTTAGTTGAAATCAGGTGTGGTTTCGGGTTAGTTAAGGTGTTAATTGCAGGGGCGGAGTTCCAGACTGCAATTCTCGATAAATTGAAGGGATACAGACCTGACGTCTGTAGCGGTTTGATGATAGAATTGTTGAGTTGACAATTTATAGAAACCTCTAGTTTCAACATGTGTTTTCCCATCCCAGTCTTTACATCCTGCCACACTAGAAGACGTTACCGCAGTAACAGAAATCGCAATACCAATAACCTCATTTACCCGCCTGCTTCATCAGATTCTCAGGTGATGGTATCTGGGGGGCTTTGGAATTGCCAGTCAGCAGTACAGAAAGCTGACTTTATCTCAGCCCTGGCATCTGCACGATCTCTGGACTTCTTGGCTCTGACAGAAACATGGATCACCCCTGAGAACACTGCAACTCCAGCTGCCTTGTCCTCTGCCTTTACCTTCTCTCATTCTACACGAAGGGTTGGTAGAGGTGGAGGCACAGGCTTGCTTGTCTCTCGGGGGTGGCGATCGGCTCCCCTCACACTCTCACATCTTGATATTTCCTCCTTTGAATTCCATGCTGTTGCAGTATCTTTTCCGACTAAATTCCACATCATTGTTCTGTATCGACCTCCTGGCCCATTGGGCAATTTCATTGATGAATTGGATACTCTCCTGAGCAGTCTTTCTGTTGAGACTTCACTCATTCTAATTGGTGATTTCAACCTTCCATCTGAGAAACTGCAGTCATCATGTCTCCTCCAACTTCTTTCTTCTTTTGACCTCACCTTTAACCAGTCTGGTCCAATGCACAGGGCAGGCAACGCATTGGATCTAATCTTTAGCAGACCTGTCCCTGCCTTGGATCTGACAGTTACTCCCCTTGACCTTTCTGACCATCATCTCATGTCCTTCATGCTCTCCCTCCCCTCTTTTCCACATGTTGTCCCCCCAACTTCTTCCACCCCCCATCGCAACCTCCACACTCTCTCCCCATCCTCTCTTACCTCCACTATTCTAACAACCCTTCCACATCCTGATTCCTTCTCCTCCCTTCCACTGGAAAGTGCGACAAACACTTTCCTTTCATCCATCTCCTCTTCAGTCAACCTTCTCTGTCCTCTCTCTCAAAGACCTGCAAGAACCTCCAGACCTTCCCCGTGGTTGACAGAGGTTCTGCGCAACAACCGAAGAGAGTTGAGATTAGCTGAAAGAAAGTGGAGGATCAGATGCCGCTGCTTACAGGGCTCTCCTTTCACGATTTTCAGTGGAAGTAACCACTGCCAAATCATCTTTTTACAAGGAGAGACTGGAAGCATCGGCATCTGATCCACGTAAGCTCTTCTCTGTCTTCTCTTCTCTCCTAAACCCTCCTACCCCCCCTGCTCCAACCACCCTCACCCCAGAAGATTTTGTCACCTTCTTTGAAGAAAAGGTTGATAAGATCTGCCAATCCTTCCCACCCTCCCTTCCACCAACTTCTACTCCTCCCACCAGGCACCCTTCTCCTCCTGCATCTCTTTCCTCTTTCTCTCCACTTTCCACAGCTGACATCCTTCATCTTCTCACATCCAACAATCCAACCACCTGTCCCCTTGACCCTATCCCTTCCTCTCTATTCCAGACTATTGCTCCTGACCTCCTTCCTTTCATTACCTTCATCATAAACAGCTCTCTTTCATCTGGTCATGTTCCATCTACTTTCAAAACTGCCAGAGTGGTCCCAATTTTGAAAAAGCCAACTCTTGATGGTTCAAACATTAGCAATTATAGACCAATATCACTGCTCTCCTTCCTCTCAAAAATCCTCGAACGATCTGTCTACAATCAGCTATCTCTCTTTCTCAATCAAAACAATCTACAGGATCCAAACCAATCTGGCTTCAAACCGGCACACTCAACAGAGACTGCTCTCATTGCGGTCACTGAGAAACTCCATGCTGCTAGATCAGCCAAACTATCATCTGTTGTAATTCTCCTCGACCTCTCTGCAGCCTTTGATACAGTAGATCACAAGATCCTCCTGTCAATCCTCGGTAGCCTTGGAATCACTGGTTCTGCATTACAATGGTTTACATCATACCTGGAAGAGCGTTCTTACCAGGTCACATGGCAGGGAGCCACATCAGCTCCACACAGACTATCCACCGGTGTTCCTCAAGGGTCAGTCCTTGGTCCTCTTCTCTTTTCTCTCTACACTACTTCTCTTGGTAAAGTAATATCTTCTCATGGTTTTACTTACCATTGCTATGCTGACGACACTCAACTCATCCTCTCTTTCCCACCTTCCGACACCCAGGTCTCATCCCGCATCTCAGCTTGCCTCTCTGATGTCTCATCATGGATGGCAGCCCATCACCTCAAACTCAACCCCAGCAAGACCGAACTGCTATTCATTCCTGGTAGCACTGGTCCTCATCCTGACCTTACCATTTCCCTTGAGAACTCACTGGTCACTCCATCTGCTGAAGCACGCAGTCTTGGTGTAGTAGTGGATGACCAGTTATCATTCTCAGCTCATGTTGCAAATCTGACTTGGTCCTGCAGATTTCTCCTTTACAACATTAGGAGAATTCGACCTTTTCTGTCTAGAGAGGCCACCCAGGTGCTTGTTCAGTCTCTTGTCATCTCAAGACTAGACTACTGCAACTCCCTATTGGCTGGCCTTCCTATGCGGACCATCAGACCATTGCAACTCATCCAGAATGCAGCAGCGCGGCTCGTCTTCAATGTTCATAAATTCAGTCATGTAACTCCTCTGCTGCGCTCCCTTCATTGGCTCCCTGTAGCTGCCCGCATCAGATTCAAAACCTTGATGCTGACCTACAAAGCCAAAAATGGACCAGCCCCTCCATACATGATGGCAATGGTCAAAACTCGAGCTGCACCAAGAGCCCTTCGAGCTTCAAGTACAGCTCGGCTTGACCCACCATCCCTCAGGATGCAAGGTAAACATGCATCCAGACTCTTTTCTGTTCTGGCACCAAAATGGTGGAACAAACTTCCCCTGGGAGTCCGAACAGCCGAGTCCCTCAATGTCTTCAAACGCAGACTGAAGACTCATCTGTTTCAGGAGTACTTAACTCCATAAAGACTTGTTTCAACACGGTCTAAATGTGTGGAATCTCTAGATTCCAGCCTTATCTACTAGCTAAGGATGTTCTAAGTAAACAGCAAAGCACTTTTGTAAGTCGCTCTGGATAAGGGCGTCTGCTAAATGCCACAAATGTAAATGTAAATGTATAAGGAGAACCTCAAATCAGTTCTATCCAAGATTAATTCAGAACCCACTTGTGTTTGGCTAAAACTAAAACAAGGAATAAATAATGATAATGATCTCTATATATATATATAGGTGCCTGTTACACCCCCCCTCACAATCCCCCTACTACAACGGCGAGTTCTTCCACAACCTCCACACAGAAACCAGCCAACCAGGCTCAGGGGAACATGCTGCTGTGTGTAGACTTTAATGCTAGAACCAGATCAGAAACTGATATAATTGATAACAACAGGAACAACCACATATTTAAAGCCTCCCCATACCTGACCCCCACATTACCAACACCGGTCAACCCAGACCCTGTGGTCAATAAAAACGGAAAGGAGTTAGTGCACCTATGTCGAAGGCCTGGGCCTGTATGTGCTTAACGGTTGGATCCGAGGTGACTCTTTAGGTCGGTTCTCCTACTGCTCAGCTCTTGGGTCTAGTGTAGTCAACTATGCCATTACTGACACGAACCCCTCCTCCATCTGTGCATTTACCATCAGACCACAGTTACCACTATCAGACCACTGCCAAATGAACGTTTTCCTAAAAAGAGATCACCAATCTGAGAAAACTGAGGAGTCCATCAAACTAATCTCAATTAATCCGGCTTACAAATGGACTCTCAACAATGTTTCTGAATTCACAACTGCAACCAGTTCTGCAGAGATCACTGACCTTATTAACAGGTTTCTAACCAAAGAGTTCCAAACAAACCAAAAAGATATTAATCTGGAAGTAAATCAAATTAATCAAATTTATCATCAATGCACTACTAAAATGAACCTGACCAAAACAAAAACTCAGAAAGCCCAGAAAGAAAACTGGTTTGATGAACAGTGTAAAACTATAAGAACACAACTCAGACAGCTATCAAATAAGAAAAACAGAGACCCTCAGAAACCTGAACTGAGGCAAAAATACAATGAAACACTTAAACTGTACAAGAAAACATTATACAAGAAAAAAACAACAACATTATAACAAAACACTACAGGAGATAGAAAACTCCATTCATCAGAACCAGTTCTGGGAAAAATGGAACTCAATAAACAAAAAACAGAATCAGGACATCCGCTTCCAAAAAGGAGATGCATGGAAAAATTACTTCCAAAATTTATTTGAAGAAATTCAAAATATAAAATCTGACACCTCATCAAAAACACATGCAAGAGGAATTAGAATGTTTAGAACTGGCCATCAAATGTTACCAGAACCCACTCGATCACCAAATTACTCCAGAAGAATTGGCAGATGCTCTCCATGTTCTAAAACCCAACAAACCTTGTGGCCCTGACAGCATCAGGACTGAGATGCTGAAGTTCAGCTCCTCTGAACTGCACAGGGCATTACTTAGACTGTTCAGTCTGGTTCTGCAAGCTGGCTGGTTTCCTGAGTCCTGGAACAGGCTGCAACCCAGGTGGGAAATGGAATGTAAACCCACCAGGGTTGAGACCTTATATGTATCTGACTCCCAGACAAAGCTGGGTGAACTCAAAAGCAGAAAGCTGGGCTGGTCAACGGGTGAGAGGTGAAAGGTGCTTGTGTGTTATGTGTTTTAATGAGCAGGGCACTGGTGGAGGATTAACCAGTGCTCTGAAAAGAAAAGGAAGAAATGGATAAACAAAAATTAAATAAATGACACAGGATTTGAACCCCTACTAGGGCACTTGAGAGGCGAATGCGCTAGTGAGTGAACCAATGTGTCACCCAGGAAAGGTAGTAAGCAACCCAGCTTATGAGCCTGGCTGGAGGCTAGAGGGGCCAACTGAAAACCACTCCTCAGTGAGAAGGGAACATGAAAAAAACAAAACTTCTCCTTTTAAAGGAGGACAAAGGTTAACAGAAAACCACTCCTGCTTTTAAGGAGGGAAAATAGAGAGGTGCTTCTCCTTAAAAGAGGAAGGCTGAAATTTCTATTTCAAGTTTTTTAAAGGAAAGAAAAACAACAGTCCCCTTTTAAAGGAGGTAAAGTGGAGCACCACTCCTTTTTGTTAAGGAGGAAAATTCAGGGAACTTTTAGGCAGTGTTCCGGCATAGAGACACCAAGACACCACCCTGAGTGGACCATGAGGAAGCCTTAAATAGCCTCCACACACCTGATCCCAATCAGGCTGATTGTGGCCCTGATTGGTAGATGGCTGCCCTCTGGAGGCTGGGTGGCCATGGTGCGGGCGGCTCCTTACACAGGGGGCTTATTTCCCCGATCTACAAGAGTGGAGAGAAATTTGACCTCAACAACTACAGAGGCATCTGTGTGAGCAGAAACCTTGGGAAGGTCTTCTGCTGTATCATTAATGCCCAGATGCAGGCCTTCCTTTCTGAACACAGTGTCCTGAGTAAGAGTCAGATTGGCTTTTTACCAAAACATCGCACTACAGATCATATTTACACCTTACACACCATAATCCAACAGAGCGTCCAAAACAACAGGAAACTTTTTGCATGCTTTTTTTGATTTGAAGCTTTTGGTTCTATTTGGCACAATGGACTGTTTCATCAGATTCTGAAATGGGGGGGTAAAGTATATGAAATAATCAAATCCATATATCTAAACAATAAGTGTGGAATAAAACTAGGCAACAAAAGAACAGAATATTTCACTCAAGGGCGCAGAGTGAGACAGGGCTACAGCCTGATTCCAACCTTGTTTAATATGTATATAAACCAGTTAGCGGTGTTACTGGAACAATCTGCAGCCCCTGGTCTCACCCTAAACAACACAGAAGTGAAATTCCTGCTCTATGCAGACCCCACAGAGTGAGGGTTACAGCAGTAGCTGGACGTGCTGGAACAGTTCTGTCAGAACTGGGCCCTGACAGTCAATCTGGACAAAACTAAAATCCTAAACTTCCAAAAAAAAGCCAGGTCTTGGAAAAACAGCCACCTTTTCACTCTGGGAAACACTGCCCTAGAGCATGCCATACACTACTATTACCTAGGCCTGAAAATCAGCACCTCAGGGAACTTTGATCTGGGAGTGAATGCACTAAAGGAAAAGGCATAAAGAGCTCTGTATACAATCAGGAAATAATTCCATAAAATCAACATTCCAATTCAAATCTGGTGTAAAATATTTGATAGCATTATTGCGCCGATTGCTTTATATGGAAGGGAGGTTTGGGGTCCACTCAGTAAACTCGACTACACTAGATGGGACAAACATCCCACAGAGTCCCTGCATGCGGAATTCTGCAGAATGATTCTAAAAGTCCAAAGAAAAACTCCAACGAATGCATGCAGGGCAGAATTAGGTTGATTTCCTCTGATCATTCCCGTCCAAAAACGAGCTGTAAAATTCTGGCTCCATCTAAAATCTAGTGCTGAAGAAACTCTGCAGAATAAAGCACTGAGAACCCAAGAGCTCAGCCCTAAACCCAGTCCCCTCTGTCAGCTGGTTCTGAGACTAACTAAACCACTAACCCCTAACACACCACAGCCTCAGACCAGCACTATTGACCAAAGTCCCTTCAGAGTTGACCAAATGATCAAACAGATCAAATCAGACTATCTAGAACACTGGGACCATGAGACCAAAACCCAGTCTAAATTAGAATGCTATTGGGCCCTAAACTGACCGTACAAATTAGCTGAGTATCTGTTCACCGTCAGAGATCCACAGCAGAGACAGATCCTGACCAAGTACCAGCTCACTGACCACAACTTGGCCATAGAGACGGGCAGGTATAAACTATCCTGGCTGCCCAGAGAGGAGAGAGTTTGTGGTCAGTATGAGAGTGGGGAGGTCCAGACAGAGCTGTACTTCCTTCTTCACTGCACAAAATTAAACACAATTAGAGGGACATTCAATCAAAACATCCCAAACCGCCTGAAGGACAGCGAGTAACGCTTATCACATCACACCCTTCTGACCACAGCCACCCAAGACCACTGTAAATAAAAATGTAAATACCTGTTTGTATTGTTATGTAGATCTATCTGTACACATGTATATATATATATATATATATATATATATATATATATATATATATATATATATATATATATATATATATATTGGGTTTTTTTGGGGTTTTTTTTGTTTGTTTTTTTATTGTATTATTGTCTTATTGTAATGTTTCTGTGCTTTGGCAACATTGTTCAGAGAACAGTCATGCCAATAAAGCAAACTTAAATTGAAATTGAAAATTGAGAAAGGAGTTGGAAAGGAGTTCTCCCTAGATGAATTAGGTACAGGATATGGTGCAGTGTGCAAAAGCTTGGCAGCAGGGCCCAATGGTGTGCCATATTGAGTGTACAAAAGTGCATGTGACATCTTGAGGCTCTTATGGAAAATGATGGCTATAGTATGGAAGAATGGGTTTAATCCAAAGCAATGACAAAGAGCAGTCTTCTCTTTTCATTTGGGGGGGGGGGGGGGGTTCAGCTCAGTCTCTGTGTGTTGAGGAGTCTGACTGCCTGGTGGATGAAGCTGTTGCAGAGTCTGGTGGTGGAGACTCTGATGCTCCGGTATCTTCTGCCAGACAGCATCAGAACAAAGAGACTGTGTGAGGGGTGGGTTGGGTCTTCCACAATGCTGGTGGCTTTGTGGATGCTGTGAGAAGTGTAGATGTCGCTGATGGAGGGGAGAGGAACTCCAATGATCTTCTCGGCTGTCTTCACTATCCGCTGTAGGGTCTTGCGATCCGTGATGGTGCAGTTCCCAAACCAGACAGTAATGCAGGTGCTCAAGAGGTTCTCTATAGTCCCTCTGTAGAACATGGTGAGGATGGGTGGTGGAAGGTGTGCTCTCCTCAGTCTCTGCAGGAAGTAGAGGCGCTGCTGGGCTTTCTTTGTTATGGAGCTGGTGTTGTGGGACCAGGTGAGGTTCTGTGCTATGTGAACACCAAGGAACTTGAGGCAGGACACTTGAGACGTCTTCGGCACGGGAATGATTGTGGACATCTTGAAGAATGTTGGCACGATGGCAGTGCTCAGAGAAATGTTGAAGATGTCTGTGAGAACATCTGCGAGCTGTTCTTCACATCCTCTTAGCACTCTGCTAGGTATGCTGTAAGGTCCAGGGGCTTTTCGTGGGTTGATTCTGAGTAGAGTTCTCCACACATCATCTGGGGACAGGCGCAGTACCTGGTCGTTTGGAGATGGTGTGGTCTTCCTTGCTGCCGTGCGGTTCTGTACTTCGAACCTTGCGTAGAAGGTGTTCAGCACATCTGGGAGACAGACATCTCTATTACAAGCAGGTGAAGGGGGCTTGTAGTTGGTGATGGACTGGATGTCCTGCCACAGGCGTCACGTGTCAGCAGTGTCCTTGAAGTGGTTGTGGATCTGCTCTGCGTGGGTGCGTTTTGCTTCTCTGATGCCCCGGGAGAGCTTGGCTCTAGCTGTTCTGAGGCCTGCCTTGTCCCCTGACTTGAAGGCCTTGTCCCGGTTTCTCAGGAGCACACGCACCTCTGCAGTCATCCACGGCTTCTGGTTGGGGCTTGTTGTGATGGTTTTGGAGACAGTAACATCATCAATGCACTTGCTGATGTAGCCAGTCACTGATTCTGTGTACTCCTCCAGGTTGATGGAGTCATCAGATGTAGCGGCTTCTCTGAACATGTCCCAGTCAGTGTGCTCAAAAAAGTCCTGAAGAGCAGAGATGGCTCCTGGAGGCCAGGTTGTCACTTGCTTCTGTGCTGATTTGGCACGTCTGATGAGAGGTCTGTATGCAGGGATGAGCATAACAGAGATGTGGTCCGAGTAGCCATAGTGGGGTCAGGGCTCTGCTCTGTACACACCAGGGATGTTTGTGTAAACAAGATCCAGCACGTTAGCCCCCCACGGGTTGGAAAATCCACATACTGATGAAAGCTGGGCAGCAGCGACTTCAGGTTACTATGGTTGAAGTCTCCAGCAATAATGATCAGTCCATCGGGTTTTGTGATTGCCCACAAAAATCATTCATTCATTCATTCATTCATTCATTCATTCATTCATTCATTCATTCATTCATTCATTCATTCATTCATTCATTTTCCAAACCGCTTATTCCTGAATAGGGTCACGGGTGAGCCGGTGCCCAGCCGGCAACTCTGAGCGCAAGGGCGGGAAACAACCCTAGACAGGGCGCTAATCCATCGTAGGGCACACACATGCACACACACATCCACACACTAAGGGCCACTTTAGAGTCACCAATTCACCTATCATGCATGTCTTTGGACTGTGGGGGAAACCGGAGTACCCGGAGGAAACCCACACGAACACGGGGAGAACATGCAAACTCCACACAGAAACTTCCCAGGTCACCCCACCCGGGGATCGAACCCAGGTCCTTCTTGCTGTGAGGCAACAGCGCTATCCACTGCGCCACCGTCCCACAAAAATCACAAATATAAAATAAATAAAATGAAGAAACACTAACACTAACAAAACAAATATAATGAGAGGGATTTTATGTGAAATAAGAATAATAAAACTCTAAAATCTAAAAATCTCTATTCTTATCCACTACTTAAAGAGAGGTGGCAATGAAAATGTTGCTGTTAAGTTGTTAAGTGCAGGAATTTGTCATCCTGCATTATTAGGTACAACCAGAGAGGAGTGTCTAATAAAATGTACAGTGAGTATTTTCACTCTCTAACACACACTAACACACCACCACTATGTCAGTGTCACTACAGTGCTGAGAATGTGGTGGTCCTGTGGGTTCCTGACCATTGAGGAACAGGGTGAAAGGAGGTATATATATGTGCCTTTATACACCTAAAGCTTACAAAATGCATGAGGTTAGGAGATACACACACACACACACACACACACACACACACACACACACACACACACACACACATACACACACACACACACACACACAGAGCAAGAGCAGATACTGCCCATGGACACACAGCAGCCGAGACTGGCATGCCCACCAGCAGGCCTACATCACATAATTTTCTCTCACATTGTTCTGTGTGCTGTTACGAGCAGGGAATACAAAATTTCACCTCCGCCAGCACAGTTCTGCCAGCTCAGTCACGCTCAAGCTCCATCTTCTCACAACACTACTCTCAACCCATCCTGATAACTAACCATTACACAATCAAATCATTCAGTACAAACATATATACTGATATTTCTATTAATCTACTCAAATGTATCAATATATCTGTTAGTTTAGTTTAATCAGAAACATTAGTTTATGAGTTTGATGTTCTTCCAAAATTAACTCATAAGCTGATGGCAGCGAGTTCACTGGCCTGAGAATATTTGCAATAACTGGGCCAGGCCAGCCTGCCATTGTTGATGGAACAAAGAATTTTGAAATATACCAGCAGATTCTAAAGGAAAATATCAGGACATCTTTCTGTGAGCTGAATTTCAAGAGAATGTGGGGCATGTACCAAGACAATGACCCTATGCACACAAGTTGTTCTAAAAAAAAATGGTTAATGTTTTGAAACTCTTAACCTTAAGGTCCAACTGTTTCTCTGCATTCTTTGTTGTTCAGAAACTGGGGTAAACATGAGGTTGTTTGCTAAAACGCCATGGTTCTTAGAGCAGATTCTAAAGGACAATGTCAGGACATATGTCTGTGTGTTGAATATCAATTCAAGAGAAAGTGGGTCATGTACAAAGGCAATGACCCTAAGCACACAAGTTGTTTTACCAAAGAAAGGTAAATCTTTTGAAAGTCCCAACTTTAAATGTTGTGAAATGACCTGAACAGAGCAAATATGTCTAAGCACTGATTTACTGAACCAGGTTGGAGAATGACTGTAAATCATACTAGACTCCCATGAGAAGAGCTTTGGAGATGTTGAAGAAAAAATAATGTACCGTACCCAATGGGTACCCTTTTTGTCCAGCGTGTTCATTTGATAAGAAGGAGTCAGGTAGACGTAGAGAGGATGAAATCAGATAGGGGTTTATTTTCTACCAGGATCCTGGTGGAAGAACCTTTACAGCTTCAAAACAGAGTATCAGCCATAAATGCCCCAGTTCTTCAAAGATTTGAATCTGAATCCATCCTTTATACCTAAAATGACATAGAACCTATTGCTAAGGTTTGGCTACGAAATAAGGCAGTTATTTTCTGTTCATTTCACCATTTATGGTGAAATCTTTAAGTTCATACATCGTTCACAAAAGTTACTCTGCTGTTTCCCATCACAAGACCACCCCAGTTCCTCAATGGCCTTGTTCCTGTCAACGTGAGGTTCGTTTCCTGCTGATACGACCAAAACCAGGGAGTATACTATCTTCCACCTGTCGACTAAGCAGCTAATTGGGGAAGTTGGATTGCCTCACATTTGACAGGGAGAAGATGTCCTTCACCATTGAACCCCTAGCTTAGTACAGTTCATTCTGAGTGCAGAGTCAAGCACATCTTACTAAATGCAGGCAAATATATATATTTTCATAATATGATCATAGAGTGAATACTAGATTGAAAAGTAATCAATAAAACATGAAATTACAACAATGTTTAATGAAAACAGTGATGGAAAACCACAACTTTATACGGGTATATACATATATCCATCCATTTTCTGAACCACTTATTCCTGAATAGGGAATAAGGGTGAGCCAGTAACTCTGAGCACAGGGCAGGAAACAACCCTAGACTGGGCGCTAGTCCATTGTAGGGCACACACACACGTTCTTGCATTCACCTACCATGCATGTCTTTTGACTGTGAGGAAACCCACAGAAACACAGGGAGAACATGCAAACTCCACCCTTGTTGTGAGGCAACAGCGCTATCCACTGCGCCACAATGCCGCCCAGCATGCTCTCTCTCTCTCTCTCTCTCTCTCTCTCTCTCTCTCTCTCTGTGTAGTAGTCTTACCTTTTCTAAACACACACTGGTGCACTACTCCAATTGGACGATGCTCTTCCACATACTGCTGCCATCTCAAGAGCTCACCTTAAAGACACAGATACTATTCCATGACCAGTTGCATTGCCAGATCTATCCCCAATTAAAAAAAATGTGTGGGACACAACCAACGAATCTGCAGCCACTTTCAGCATATCCTGGAGAGTGCAATAGTAAGGGTTTTGTTTGAGTGTATGTTTGTGTTTGGGTCTCTGGGTTCTGTTTGGTGTCTCAGTCATGCAGCCCTAGCCTATCCCCGCCATAAATATATATATATATATATGGCACAGTGCTGGCTCCTCTTCTCTTAACCATGTACACAGCGGACATTTGCTACAACTCAGAGCTGTGGGGGGTGTGGGGTGGGGGGACAGGATATCCAAGAAAGACACATGCAGGGTGAATAAACTGATCAGTGGGGGTGGATCATTGGTTGGAATGAAGTTGGACTCTCTGGTGATGGTGGCAGCTCCTCTTACCATACAATAGCATTATGTAGTTCTATCATTACAGACTGCAGTCCAACTGTTTCTCTCCATTTTTTGTTATTCTCCTTTCAATGGTCAGGACCCCACAGGAGCACAGAGCAGGTATTATGTGGGTGGTGAGTCATTCTCAGCACTGCAGCGACACTGACATGGTGGTGGTGTGTTTTGTGATTTGTGTTGCTCTAGTGTGTGTGGATCAGATAAAGCAGATGAGCTGCTGGAGTGTTTAAACACTGATAGACCTATAAACATGTTTGCTAAAACAAAAACAAAAAAACACCAAGGTTCTTATAAGCCCAATTGAAAACAGTTCAAGAGTTCTTTTGGTGCAAAAGGTCTATGTGTTCAATCACTGTCGACTCTCTTAGACACTTCTACCTATATGCTTAGCCTTCACATGTAAAGTCAAGAGACAAAAACTTTGTTTCTGCACAAATTTTGTTTTTGATCCTCTAGTCCTTCATCAGTGCTCACAGGACACTGCTCACAGGAAGCTGAGGAGATTAAGCACTACAGCAGCATTGCTGTATCTGATCTACTTTAACCAGGGCAACACACACTAACACATAGCCACCATGTCAGTGTCACTGCATTGCTGATAAAGACCCACCACCCACATAATGCACACACAGTTTGTCTAGTCAGAGTAAAAAAGTACAAAGTACTGCCAATATAATAGGACTCTCTAGAGAAGGTAAAAAATAACCTATTGGTTTAATGCCTAATGCCAGGTGTGGACTACAGGGGTATAAAGCCTCCCTAGCATTGAGCAGTGAAGCAGTGGGACTGTGTTCTCTGGAATGATGAAGCTCTATCCAGTTCTTCTGAATGGGATGAGTTTGGGGATTTGGGGATGAGGTGGGTGGTGATCATCCAACTTCCTGACCTCAGTAAACCTTGAAGCCTGAATACAATCTACAGTGGTGTGAAAAAATGTATGTCCCTTTCTGATTTCCTGATTTTATGCATGTTTTCACACTTAAGTTTTTCGGAACATCATACCAATTTAAATATTAGTCAAAGACAACACATGTAAACGTAAAATGCAATTTTTAAATGAAGGTGTTTATTTTTAAAGGAGAAAAAAATCCAAACCTATATGGCCCCCTGTGATTGCCCCTTAAACCTTAAACTGGTTGGGCCACCCTTAGCAGCAACAACTGCAACCAAGCATTTGCAATAACTTGTAATGAGTCTTTTACAGCATTGTAATTGTAATTGTAATTTTGCAGAATTGTTGTAATTCAGTTACATTAGAGGGTTTTCGACATGAATGGCCTTTTAAAGGTCATACCACAGCATTCCAATAGGATTCAGGTCAGGACTTTGACTAGGCCATTCAAAAGTCTACATTATGTATTTCTTCAGCCATTAAGAGGTGGACTTGCTGTGTATTTTGGATCATTATCCTGCTGCAGAAACCAAGTTGATTTCTGCTTGAGCTCACAAACAGATGGTTGGACATTCTCCTTAAGGATCTTTTGGTAGACAGCAGAATTGATCATTCCACTTATCACAGCAAGTCTTCCAGGTCCTGATGCAGCATAACAGCCCCAGACCATCACACTACTACCATCATATTTTACTGTTGGTATAATGTTCTTTTTTGAAATGCATTGTTATTTTTACGCCAGATGTAATGAGACACACACCTTCCAAAGAGTTCAACTTTTGTCTCAATGGTCCACAGAATGTTTTTCCAAACGTTTTGGGAAACACATCATCAAAATGTGTTCTGGAATAACTGAGATGGGCTTTAATGTTTTTTTTTTGCTCAGCAGTGGTTTTCTTCTTGGAACCCTGCCATGCAGGCCATTTTTGCCCAGTCTCCTTCTGATTTACTGTATTTATTGTATTTATTGTACTCTTTGCACTTTATGTCATCTTATTGTATTGCTGCTCCATGTTGCACCTTGGTTCCGGAGGAATGCAATTTCATTGCACTGTGTACCTGTACTAAAATGTAATGACAATAAAAAGCCCTTGACCTTGGTGGAGGCATGAACACTGACCTTAACTGAAGCAAGTGAGGCCTGCAGTTCTTTTGATTTAGTTGTGGGGTTTTTTGGGACCTCTTGGATGAGTCGTCACTGCGCTCTTGCAATAACTTTGGGTGGCCAGCCACTCCTGGGAAGGTTCACCACTGCTCCTTGTCTTCCATTTGTGGATAATGGCTCTCACTGTGGTTCGCTGGATTCCCAAAGCTTTGGAAAGGGTATTTTAACCCTTTCCAGACTGAGAGATCTCAATTACTTTCTTTCTCAATTGTTCTTGAATTTCTTTGGATCTCGGCATAATGTGTAGCTTTTCAGGATCAATTGTTGGACTTCACTTTGTCAGGCAGGTCCTGATGAGATGTCTTGATAGAGAACAAGTCTGGCAATAATCAGGCCTAGGTGTCGCTAAAGACAATGTACTCAAATGTGATAAACCATAGTTACAGTATGTTTTAACAGGGGGAATGGATTTTTTTTCCCCTTAATAATAAACACCTTCATTTAAAAATTGTATTTTGTGTTTACTTGTGTTGTCTTTTTAAATTGGTTTGATGTTCCAAAACACTTAAGTGTGACAAACATGCAAAAAAACAGGAAATGAGGAAGGGACAATCACTATTTCACACCACTGTAATCTGCACAGTAATGCTCCAAAATCTAGTAGAAGTCTTCCCTGGACAGTAGAGACAGTCACTCCAACAAAAGCAAAATAAACTATTTTAAATATCCTTGATTTCAGAAGAAAGAGTGCATGAGCAGGCGTCCCAATACTTCTGTTTATATAAGGTGTTCATAGAGTGTATGTATTATATCCCGTAAAGTCCTTATCTGAGTTAAGAGAAGATATCTGTATACAGTCCTTTCTCTGTTTTCTTCAATGAAAGTGAATCTCCTGGCAAAGACTTAGTGTCCTTGAGCAGCAATTGTCCTGACGTGGGTGTTGTCTTAAAACTGACAGTGCCTTTATTTCAGCATGACTGTGACCTCCACTGCACTGCCCGGACATAATAGTCCTCGGCCTTGCACAAGCATGCCTCAGTGAGGGGAGCTTCATATACTCCAGGCATGTGCGCACACAGCAGTGCATGCATGTGTGTGTGTGTGTGTGTGTGTGTGTGTGAGTGTGTGTGTGTGTATTTCTTTTAAATGCAACTTTGATGAAAAGCCCCTTTTTTACTGAAGTCTCTGTGCTGAGATAAGGAACCCTGTTGGTGTGAATAGTTTCTTAGGAAACAGGACTCAAGCCTGAAGACTTCAGTAGTGGAGATAACTGGCTGACTTATTTCCAATGCCACGCTGTGGCTTTCCAACAGATTTTCTGGGTTAAATGGGTTCTGAATGCTGCTAAGGTCAGTGCAGTGACTGTGCAGGAAAATGGGCTTTTTGAATCACTTTAACTCTGTATAGAAATGTACACAAATTAAACTCTGTCTTCATGGTTGTAGCACTGTTATGGGCCATAACATATTGTTATGTCAGTGAGTGCATCTCAGTCAGATATCCCACTATCAATAAACTGACAATGACTAAAATTGACTAAATCTGAGTGGCAGCAGATAGTTGAAATTGAATAATTGTGGTGATATTTGTAGAATAATGGCTGAACCACAGCAGAGCTGCCCAAGCAGTTGCGACAGAATCATTCAGTGGATTTTGACTTGCTGAACCTGAAATTCATTCATTGCTAGAGTACTTATTCTACCTCATATTTACAGTTCTGCTGTATTCTGAACTAATGTTTAACAGAAATCATGAAAAAAAAAATAATTTAGCAGATGAATGATATATCTTTAAAAATAAACAAATATATACATTCATGTATTTAGACCAGATAAACTACTAGGTAGTGTTAAGTCTTTTAGACATTTTGTACTAAAAAAATAACCTTTAGAATTCTTGGCTAATTTAGTGAGATGGTTTCATGGCTTGATGAACTTTTATTCGCCCATAGATTTAGGAAAGTATTTATAGGAAAAAAATTATAGGAGACAGGTACACATACCAGATAATGTTGTTTTCAGGAGATCCTAGAAAACTCAAATTTGTCTTCATTTGAGATGTAAAAATTAACAGAATTTAAATATTTGTATAAATTTGATTATGTTCTGATCAAATATTTACCTGCACCTACAGTTTTTGCTTAAAAGAACTAAAACTACTTTAGTCAGATACCCTTTTATAAGTTGATTGTGCAGAGATGGCAAGGATATTTATATTAAGTTCTTCAATATATGTACATTGTTTCTAGTTTACTCTGATCTTGAATTATGAAGTTTTTTTTTAAAAAATGTAACTGCCTGCAAAGTGTGGATCTTGGGTTCTTTTTAACTCAAGTGCTGGGTTGTCATCTCTAACATACACATATGCCAATGAGTGTCACATTGGGTGTGATGTGGGGTGAAAGCACCATCTACCCACCCAGAGAGGGAGAGCAGACCAATTTTGCTCTGACTCCAGCTGCCTATGGCAAGTAGTGTGATATGGGATTCCAACCTGCGATCTTCAGATCGTAGTGGTAGTGGTAGCACTTGGGTTCTTGGGTTCTAAGAGTTACAAAAAGAACAACCTAAAATTCAAACATTCAGTAAACTAATACTTGAAACTTTGTGTGCATTTGATTGTTGAAGTGAGTGGATTACCATGGCAAGATCCAAAGTGCCCTCTGAGACCTTCAAAAAGAAGGTTGTAGATGCAGATGTATGGGAGAATCAATTGGACAGCAGTTGTTTAGGGCCTTTTAGATATGTTAAAAATTGAGAAAAGAACACCAACAACAACAACGGCAACCTTCAGTTCAGTCCATCAGTGCATTGTCTTATAAATGGTTAATATCTGTTTTGTATCAGTGTAGCATTAGTCATGAGTCTAATTGGTCTCTAATGGAATCTGTCTTTTGCTGAGAAAAGGCCACCAAAGAACCAACATTAAACTGAAGAACTTTATAGTGCTAGACTCCCAGCTGATGACGTCTCCATTGTGCTGGAGAGCAGCCCAATTATTATCTCAGCCCAGCACAGACACAGCATCAGTCTGGACAAGAAAGAGGTCCTGTGACAGACAAATTAAATATCTGTGCCTGATGTCTGCTCTCAGGCAGTTTCGCTGCTGTGATGATAATTACAGCACACATCCATAGCAGGAACGCACTACTTTCAACCAGTTTAGGATTCCGATGAAGATGAATTCCAGAAAAAGAAATGTCCATTTAAAGAACCAAACACTACTCAGTAAAAGGGTCAACCTAAAAAGTCAACTTTAACAAACCATTAATTAAATTAAAATATTATTTGAGTTAAAAAAACTTCTTCTATATGCAGAATTCTTTATAGTCTTGTGAAAAAGTTCAGACCCCATGAACACCTCCACTTTAACTATATTGAAAGATGGTGGACCATCATGGCTCTATTGTTTAACTGCCTTTCTGGTTGGTCATGCCAGACCAGTGGTGGTCAAAACCTAAGCTGGCCAATTAGGTTGGTCATAATGGTCATACTGGTGGACCACCATGGTTTCCTGCTTTAGTGTGTGTCCTTGTGTAGATGTTCCACTGCTTGTAATTACCTTACTTTCCTCCCCCACCAAAAAAAGGTCCCTGAGCACAGTCACTTGCTCACTCTATATTGTTCCTTTTTCTTTCTTCTTTCTGACAATCCACTAGGTTTCAGGCTCATGAATAACTAATGGGGACTTAATGCGTTTGTATTCTTTAAATTTTAATGCAGTGTGTGAGCACCGCTCCAGTCAAGCTACTTTATTTCACTACTTATACTGGCCTCACAAATCCCTCCACAGGACTGTGAACCGCCTCACCATGGCTGAATGAAGTCATACCTTGGGTATGAGTGGAAACAAATCAGGGCTTATCCAACAAGAGTGTTGGCACATGTTAAATTTCAGCTTAGTGGATACAACATGGGCTTGGCAGATACAAGAACCCATTTGAGGACTAAATTTGCAACTGGTCAATAGCATTGATGAGCTGTAATTGCTCTTATTGACTTGATGTTAGCCTCTTGATGTTAAACTGACATTGTGTTAACTAGCATAGACAACTAATGGATAATGCTAGAGACAAACTTTAAATAACATCCATTCCAGACGCCATGCACACAAATGCTGATGGCATAAGCTCTGCATTAGTGGCATTTGTGGCATTCAACCTACATATGACCTTCAGCAACCAAGAAAGTGGTAACTTGCTCTTACAACCTTCAATCAAATTTCAATTAATCAAATTTTATTTATATAGCACTTTTTACAACAAGAAGTTTTCACAAAGCAGCTTTACAAAGATACGGGTCCAAGCCTCAAAGGAGCTGCCAGTGGGCAAACAGTGGCAAGGAAAAACTCCCTCAGTCTTGGAGGAAGAAACCTTGAGAGGAACCAAGGCTCAAGAGAGGAAACCATCCTCCTCTGGTCGACACCGGAGAGCATAAACAACAGCACAATACATTGGTATGGAGAATTAGAAAAGAAATGAAATGAAATAAAACAGAGGGAGGGAAGATAAAGATAGTTTTGCTATTAATAGTGATACAGGTATGAATGAATAATGAATAATGAAGTCAATGCAGGTGGCGTAGTTGAGTCTAGCAGTTGGTACTAGGAAGTGGATGAACGGACCGGTATCCGCCAGGCATCCGGGCAGCTCAGGACATGGGGGGAGAGAGGGAGAAAGGTTATTGCCCCCATAGAGATGTCAATGAAAAGCCTGCGTAAAGAGAAATGTTTTCAGGCGGGATTTAAAGATGGAATGTAACGTTTCTGGCACAGAGGTAGGCAGGTGGAGGCGGACATACACGCTGGGTTGTATTTATTGACGGATACAAACAGATAGGGTACAATAACCATTAAGATGAGTATACATGAAGACAAGGCACACAAGTAGTCACAACAAGGACTAACTGAGACAAGGGACTTATATACACACGATAACATTGATCACACCTGGGACATGATAACGATGGGGCAGGGTTACAGATGGAACATAGCTGGGAAAGGGTAGAGACATGACATGTGCTAAAGAAGCACATGTGAAGCTAAACAAAACAGAGACAGACCAGAGGGACGGATACGTGACATGGAGAGTGTGTCTGAGTCCCGAACCGTAGGAGGAAGGCTGTTCCAGAGGTGGGGGGCTTTGTAAGAGAATGCTCGTCCCCCAACAGTCTTCTTTTTGATTCTAGGGATGGTCAATAGGCCTGCGTCTAGAGAGCGCAGTCTGCGTGACAGGTTGTAGGGTATTATGAGGTCTTTTAGGTAATGGGGGGCTAAGCCATTTAGTGACTTGTACGTTAGTAGCAATATTTTGTAGTCGATTCTGAATTTAATGGGAAGCCGATGGAGGGATGAAAGAACAGGACTAATGTGGTCAAATTTCGAGTTCCTGTGAGAACCCTCGCAGCAGCGTTTTGTACTGATTGGAGCCTCTGTAGGGATTTCCCTGAACTACCAACTAGAAGGGCATTACAATAATCTAGTCTAGATGTGATGAATGCATGCATCAGTATCTCTGCATGCTTGTGTGAGAGTGATTTACGCATTTTAGTAATATTGCGTAGGTGGAAGAATCCCATCTTTACTACGTTACTAAAGTGGCTGGCGATTGCAAGATCAGAGTCAACTATAACCCCAAGGTTTCTTACAGTTGTGCTCAGCGTAATTGAATAACCATCTAGGTTGATCGGGTTAAAGGGTTTATTAGATCTCTTTAACACAGTTTGTTATTCGGCTGAGGCAATGATCCTCATTAGGTTTTACTGATATGTTGGGTGTCATCCACATAGCAGTGAAAGTCAATGTCATGCTTTCAGATGACATCACCAAGCAGTAATAACTAAAAAGGGAGAACAGTAGTGAACCTAGGACAGATGGAAGCGGTCAGTCAGGTATGACTGAAACCACTTTAGGACTGATACTTTAATAATGATCAATGGTATCGAATGCGGCACTTAGATCCAATAATACTAGAATAGCATTATGGTTTCTATCACGGGAGAGTAGGAGGTCATTTGTTACTTTAACCAGGGCTGTTTCGGTGTTGTGGTTAGGTCTGAATCCAGATTAGAGAGCCTCGTTTAAGTTGTTATGGTGGAGGTAGGTGCACAGTTGGTCGGACACTACTTTTTCTAAGATCTTTGCTAAGAACAGAAGATTTGCTATCAGTCTGTAGTTTGTAAGTTTGTGAGGGTCAAGATTTGTGACTAAGTGAAGAGTTCACTATATTGAGTAAAGATTTGATAGTGGTTGGAATGATTTTGAGGAGCTAATTAAACAAAGGAGGTCTTTTTCATTGACAGGCTTAAAGTGTTCTAACCTTGACTCAGTATCAACACCAGTACTGCTCTCAAATGTGTGAGGAGGTGAGGTTGGAGCCCGATTGTGAACCTTTTGTCGGATTTTTTCCATTTTGACGTTAAAGAATGTCATAAAGTCATTACAGGAGATGTCAGGTGGAATGATTGAGCCTGTGTTGTGGCTGCTGGTTAATTCTGAAAAGGTATTAAACAAGTATCTAGGATTGTCCTTATTTTTGTCTATTAGAGATGCAATATATAATGCTTTAAAGCATGTTTATAATCTATGATGGTGTGTTTCCAGGCATCTCTAAAAATTTTGTTTTGTTTGCCGCCATTTATGTTTGTAACTGCGTGCGGTCTGTTTCAGAGTGCGCGTGTGGTCATTGTACCACAGAGCTAATTTTTTCTCTTTGATTAGTTCTGATTGGAGGTATATAGTCCAGATATGGTGCATCTACTTCGGGAACGAGGTGAGTGATGTATGTTGTGGTGTAAGATTAAGTCAAATATAATTAGATAATGATCTGAAATGGAGTCGTTCTGTGAGATACAAGTTACATTGTCTATGTCGGTACCCAGGATTAAAACTAGATCTAGACTGTGGTTGAATCGATGGGTAGGCCAGTGATAATTAGTTTCAACCAAAAGTCATCCAAAATGGACTGAAAAGCCATTTTAAGTGGATCCTGGGCCTTGTCAAAGTGGATATTAAAGTCTCCAACAATTACAGCTTTGTCAGAGGTGAAGGATGGGGGAGAGGTGAGGATGTTGGCCTTCCACGAGTGCGCTGACTCTCCCAGACCCACGTCGGAGCGGGGGTACAGATGACAACTGCCGGAGTCCACCGGGCTGGGAGGGCAGGTGTGGAGACCGCAGAGTAAGAGGTGTCCTCCGCTGGTGCAACTCCGCCTGCCTCGCCGACAGAAGCTGGATCTGCTGGTCCAGCTCCTCAAGCTCCGTGCGGAGGGTCAGAAGAGCACCCTCCTCCATGGTCACCATGGTAACACAACAAAAACAAACAGTGATTAAGAAAAGAACAGAAGTTAAGGAGAGAGCAGCGAGAGCAGTGGTGAGCAAGGAGATTTCAAAGTTTAGTTTAAGGCTTATTTTCACGCAGATTAAAGTGAATTAGAGGGTTAGAGGAACCAGCAGTAGGAGCTAACAAGTAGCTGGTGTGCAGTGTGTGTGCAGTACGTAACTGTACTTGTGTGTTGTACCAACACAGAGGGCAGACAAGTAACAAAATTTAAAGGTGCTCACATAAGTAAGGTAACCTGGAAATTATTATGAAAAGAGGGCAATTAAAGAAGAGAAGACACACCCAGTATGCCAATTGACTATGCCTGGAGTCAATAATTTTTACTTATCAAGATTTCACTGCCCCAACATAAAGCCCACCCTAAATGTCAGCACATAACTCAGTTTATTTAAGTAAATATAACACAGTTCAATGAATTTACCTTAACTCAAAATATAAGGAGCCACCCGCACCGTGGCTGCCCAGCCACCAGAGGGCAGCCATCTAGCCATCTACCCAATGACCCTGATTGAGATCAGGTGTGTGGAGGCTATTTTAGGCTTCCTCATGTCTCACTCTGTGTGGTGTCTTGCTGTCTCTAAGCCAAAACTCTGCCAGAAATTTCTCTGTATTTTCCTCCTTTAAAAAGGAGTGCTGCTCTGCTTTCCCTCCTTTAAAAAGAAGCAGAACTTCTCTACTTTTCCTCCTTTAAAGAGAAGCACCCCTCCAGTTTCCCATTGTAAACCCTCCACCAGTGCTCTGCTCATTAAACCCTTGTCATTAAACAACATAAAGCACAAGCACTTTTCATCACTGACTGGCTGATAAGCTATTAACATAAACCACACCCACCATCAGTAGAGCAGTGGATTAAGCTCTGGTTTAGCATCTCAGTCTCCAGGGTTCAAATCCCAATCTGACCAGCCCAGCTTTCTGCTTTTGAGTTCACCCAGCTTTGACTGGGAGTCAAAAACACGTAAGGTCTCAACCCTGGTGGGTTTACATTCCATTTCCCACCTGGGTTTCAGCCCCATACAAAAATCTGCCAAAATTTGATTTTAGAGTGAAAGCCTCATCTATTCATTTTGAGTTCAGTTGACTTAATTATTTTAAAAGATTCCAACTTTCTTTAGTATGTTCGGTTTACTTGAAATAGTTCATTTAGAAGTGCAGTTAGATTTTACTGTGCATTTACAGCAGCAATATAAATTCTTTTTCAAGCCATCCACAACAAAATTCCTAAACAAGTCAGTACATTCTATGTGCAAAACATAATATTTGCTGACTAATTTTAAATTCTCTCTCCTATAAAGAGACAAACATTACCTGAGGTCCAACTGAAATAATATAGGTAAATTACAAATTCGGCATTAAAGTCTGAACTACTAAACTCAAATTTAAATGGGTCAGAATATCTATTTTAGGTCAATTTTTGAGACTACAGTTATATAAGCAGATAACAAAATCAAAATAAAATACAGCAATGTTCAATTCATGAATGTACTTATTTACAAAACAATATTCAGGATAAACTATTCTTCCACAACACAATATATTAATATAAGCATTGTTGCTAGGCAACATTTTTTCAGAAGTAGACATTTGTAGATTTTACAGATCCAATATCTGGATTAAATTGTGCTCTAAAGGAGATGTTGTAGGAAGGAAAATGCTGCAAACTAGTTGACTGACTGACTGTTAAACAGTGGCACATTTATATGAAATTCAAATGTGAGGTGATTAGGTTTGTGTATATTATGTATTTTACAGCACTCACAAACACAGCTCAACCAATCAGATTTTAGGACTGAAACTGTCACGGGGCACAACCCAGGTGGAACTTAATTTGAAAACCCACCTGGGTTGGGACCGGAATTCAAATTTTATTCTGGACTCAAGTGCAACAAGCGGGGCTTGTAAGTGCTTATGAACTTAGGGGAACTGAGAAATAAAAGGGGTTAAACAGACAGATTGCTGGGGAAAGGAAGGCTCCAGTGATCTGTACTGGAAATAAGAGATTTTATTTGTTTATAATGAAATAAAAAAATAGATAAATAAACAAAGAGGACCACCAGATGCGGGATTCGAACCCCCATGAGCTCATGCTTCTGCCAGTCGTAAATAGGTGTAACAGACAGACAGCCAATAGAATAATTTCTTTGTTGTTATCTTTCTTTTTTTTGTTTGTATTTTTCTTTTATTGAAAATCTCAATTTAAAATGTTGTGTATTCAACAAACACAGATCCAGAAAAATGATTTCCTTATTTGCCAAAGTGTGTTTATTATTAATGCCCCCACAATGACTACAATGCACAAATGAATTTATGATTATTATGATTATTTTCTTTGACAATAAACAGTTATAATGTCATTAAAAGCAAGCATAATGATTGTACTTCTTAAATTGTTACACACACACACACACACACACAAATATATGACATAAATGCCTGCTTTTAATGACATTATAACTGCTTGTTGTCAAAGAAAATAATCATAATAATCTTAAACTCATTTGAACATCGCAGTGATTGTGGAGGGCAATAATAAAAAAAAAACACACTTTGACAAATAAGGAAATAATTGTTCTGGATCTGTGTTTGTTGACTACACATTTTTAATTGAGATTTTCAATGACAGAAAAATACATAAAAAAAATTCATCTTTATTCTTTATTCAAAAGTTTGAATAAAGAATAAAGAATTCCAAGAGTGTGCAAAGCAGTAATCAGAGCAAATGGATGCTATTTTGAAGAAACCATCCTTATCAGCAATATTTGCTGCTCACTAAGAACTGAACTGAACTCTGAACACACCTCATTCTCAGTTTTCTGTATTTTCATGACTCTTTACATCGTAGATTCTCACTGAAGGCATCAAAACTATGAATGATCACATGTGGAGATTTGTACTTAACAAAACAAGATGAAATAACTGAAAACATGTTTTATAAACATAGTTTCTTCAAAATAGCCACCCTTTGCTCTGATTACTGCTTTGCACACTCTTGGAATTGTCTAAATGAGCTTCAAGAGGTTGTCACCTGAAATGGTTTTCCAACAGTCTTGAAGGAGTTCCCAGAGGTGGCTCATTGAGAGTGTGCCAAGAGTGTACAAAGCAGTTATCAGAGCAAAGGGTGGCTATTTTGAAGAAACTAGTTTTGATGCCTTCAGTGAGAATCTACAATGTAAATAGTCATGAAAATACAGAAAATGCATGAACACACACAAAGATGTTACGGGGTGCAAACGATGTGGGAATTAATTTGTGAAAACCACCGGGGTTGTGACCATCAGTATGTTAAGTTTAAACGGACTCAACTGCCAACAAAGAATATGGGTTCTGAGCTGGTTGTGAAGCCAGGCCACTGAGATGAATGGCAGAGATGTTACCGCTGCACTATAGGAATAGGAGTGGCTTATGGGCTGATAGGGTTTGAGTATTGGGACGTGCTTAGTGTGTACTGAGAATTAAGTGGCAGATTGTGGGAGCAGAAGACACCAGCGATCTGATAATGAAAACAAGGAGGGCGAACACGTGCTGTCATTAAGTAATAAAATAAATAAATGCAAGTAAACAAAGAGAGGAATGTGTCACACACAGGATTCCAAACCCCGCATGTGCACCCACACTGCACTCCAACAGCAAGTGCTTTAACCAAGTGAGCTAACTCATCACCTTGGGAACACAGTGAGCAGCTGGGGTGACAAGCAGCAAGTTAAAGGAAAGAACTGAGACTACATCTCAACAGAGAAGGTGGGGATAACGTAAATTGCCTCATTTGGAGGGAGGACTAGAGGACAAAACCACTCCTGCAGTTTGCAGAGTAAAAACAAAGAAACCAAAAATGAAGTTCATACTCCTCTCTTCTTAGAGGAGGAAAGGAAGGACAGAACTCTCCCAATTGTGGAATGAGAGAGATGGAAAAAATGATTTTTTTTCTTTTCTTTTCTTTTCTTTTCTTTTCAAAGAGAGGAAATCACTCTTCTTTTGGAAGAGGGAGAGCAGAGAGGAATACCAGATAATACCGGCGGCGTTCAGCTTAGATTCATCAAGCAACCACGTGAATGGTAAGAAGCTGGTTGCTTATATAACAACACCGTACCTGATCTCAATTGCACTGATTACTGGTGGCTGGCTGCCCCCTGGTTGCTGGACAGCAGCATTGGCTCCTGTGTCCAAACTTTTGGCCTGTACTGTGTGTGTGTTTGTGTGTATATATATAAACTCAAACTTTTGAATAAAGAATGAAAACATGAATTTTGGTTTCAATGATTGATAAAATAGAATTTATATTTGTATATACTTATGTCTGCTTTTAATGACATTATAACTACTTATTGTTAAAGAAAATAATCATAATAATCATAAATTCATTTGTGCATTGCAGTCATTGTGGAGGGCATTAATAATAAACACACTTTGGAAAATAAGGAAATAATTGTTCTTGACCTGTGTTTGTTGACTACACAACATTTTAAATTGACAGAAAAATACAAACAAAAAAAGACAGAAAAAAGCAAAGAAATTATTCTATCGGCTGTCTGTCTGGTACACCTATTCACGACTGGCCTCCTTAGCCCCGTGAGCTATGGCGTCACCTGGGAAACCAGATGCACAAACCAGGGGAAGGGGTGTGAGCAGGTGGGGTGAACAGAAAACTGCTTCTTAACTGAGAATGAAAACAAACTCAAAAGGACCCTCGAGTAGAGGGGAAATGGAAAAATAAACTCCTTTTTCAAGAGAGAGGAACAGGAGGCACTCTGAGTGCTGACCCAACCTCATAGCCAAGGGTATCACCTGGTTATGGATATGAATATGATTTTGCCAGTCCAATTAGAATTATTTTATTTATTTATTTATTTGAAAACTTAAACTCCCCCAACACAACACAAACTTGTCCCAAATAATAATCAGATTAGTTTCAGACTAACCAAAGACTTTTAAAATCTTATCAGGATACAGTTGTCACATATCTGTCTTGTCCATCTGGTCTCATCTTTGTTTTGTTTATTGCCCCTCCTGCTTCTGAGCACATGTCCTGTTTCCACCCATTCCCAGCTGTCGGATATGTAACCCTGCCCCTGTTAGTGTAAGTTTGTGTAATCTGTTAATAAATACATCTTTCTTCCAAGATGGCTCCGGTGAGGTCAGCTGCCGTCGCGACTGCTACTCCACTTTTTGAACTCTGTTCACCCTTTTTAAAGGATCTCATCTGCTTTGACCTCCTTCTCTCACCACAGTGGCATGGATCAGCTATGTTAGGGACACTCTACAATCCACTTATCTACAATCCACTCACCTCACATCTTTTTTAACCCTGGATCCAAGCTGGCTGAGTGAGATCCTGAGGGACAACAAAGGACACAACGGGAAGAAGAGACCCTGGGGTAAGCAAGCCGGCATCAGGAACAGGCTAAGGGCCAGACCACACCGGGCCCCTTTACCTTGTATCCTGTTAGCCAACATCCAGTCCCTGGAGAACAAGCTCAAAAATCTCTGCGCTAGCATAAAATTCCAGAGAGACATCCATGACTGCAACCTCCTCTGCTTTACTGAATCATGGCTGAACCCAGCGGTACCAGACCACACTGTCCAGCTAGCCAAGTTCTTCTCTGTCTACTACATGGACAGTACAATGGAATCTGGAAAGAAGAGAGGAAGTGGGGTGTGCATGCTTGTAAACAACTGCTGGTGCAACTCCACCAGTGCTGTTACTTTCACACACTCCTGCACACTGAGTCTGGAACTGCTAGCATTAAAGTTGCGCCCCTTGGGATTTCACCTCCGTGGTGGCCTGCACGGTCTACAGCCCACTGCACACGGACACAGCAGTTAGTGAACTTCACAAAGTTCTCACCCAGTTTCATACCCGACTTCAACAGTGCCAACCTGAAACACACAGTGCCTGACCTGTATCAACAAGTAAAATGCCCCACCAGAGGCACCCAGACAGTGGACCACTGCTACACCCCATTTGAAGACAGCTACAGGGCTCATCCACCGCTGGGCAAATCTGAACATGCTGCCATTTTTCTGATGCAGAAATATAAACAGAAACTCAAGCGTGAAGCTCCAGCGATCCCACGCTGGACAGACCAATCAGTGGAGGCCCTGCAGGACGCTCTGGATAACGGAGACTGGGACATGTTCCAACACAGCTCCGATGGTGACTTCAACTTGTTTGCGGACTCGGTAGTGAGCTTCATGGGGAAACTAGTGGATAACACGATCCCTAGGATTACCATCAAAACCTTCCCCAATCAGAAGCCATGGGTGGATAAATCCGTCCACGATGCTCTGTCAGTTCACACAGCTGCATACAATGAGGGGCTCACCAGTGGGAACATGAAACCCTACAAGTCTGTGTGATCACTTCAAGCTCCAACATCATCAAGTTTGCTGACGACATGGTCGGGGTGGGCCTAATCTCTGACAATGACGAGAAGCCCTACCTAGAGGAGATTGCACTCCTGGTGCAACTGGTACAATGTCAGCAAAACCAAGGAGCTGAAAGTGGACTGCAGCAGGAGACAGAGAAGGAGCTACCAACCAGTATGGCTCAACAGTGCAGAAGTAGAGAAGATTGAAAGTTTCCAATACCTTGGTGTCAACATGTTGCAAGACCTGACATCGTCTTGCCACGCTAACATCCTGGCAAAGAAAGCCTGACAGCATCTCTACTTCCTCAGATGCCTTAGAGACTTCAGACTGCCCTCCACAGTACTGCGGAACTTTTACTCCTGCACTATAGAGAGTATCCTCATGGGGAACTCCATGGCCTGGTTCAGAAACAGCACCAAACGGGACCTTGGACCTTGAAATACATGGACTGGATTCAGTGTAACCTCACATCTGATTCTGTTCATTGTAATTAACTTAGAAATTAAAGATGAAAGTAAAATAAGGAAATGGCTGAATAAACACAAAAGCAGATAAATTTGCTATTTACAGTGAAGCATTATAGAAACGGAATTAGAAAACAAAGTGATTATTATCATATCAAATATCTTATCAAATATTGAGACAAATCCTGTAGTACACAAAGTCAAATGTGTAATTCTCAACTGTGCCTTCTCAGAAAACGGGACTCCACCCCAGTGAAATGAAAGAGACTGACCTAGAAATGTGAACTCCTATTCTGCAAGGCTCTTTATGAACAAGGCCCACCACAGTTGTAATCTGTTTATACATAATGGCAGCCTACATGGACAGTCAGGACTGCACTCAGCCTCTGCCTGTCTCACACATTTAAACACCCTGAATCTGTCTTGACTGCTGTCTCACGGTAAACATCTCATCTCCTATGTTATTCTAGCAGAGCTGAGGTTAACCATGTGTCATTGAAATCTGAAATCATCCAATGTAATTCAGCCAAATCCGTAAGTATTTGGACAGTGATGTGATTTTAGTTTTGTGTACATTACAAATGTAATATTAAAGTTTCAAGTGCAGACTTTAAGCTTTAATAAACTGAGTTTAAAGAGCAACAGCAGTGTACTTTCTGGAATTTAATCAGAAACACAATCTGGTAGTCAGTATTATAGATCAGCAGCAGTGTAGTTACTGAAACTGTAGCAGAAACACAGTCGCATAGAAGGTATTAAAGATTGGCAGCAGTGTAGTTATCGAAACTCTATCAGAAACACAGTCCAGTAGTTGATATTAAAGACTGACAGCAGTGAAGATACTGAAAATGTATCAGTGTAACGTGCGAGGTAGGTGGAGGCGGAAGTACATGCTGGGTTGGCGATTTATTGTACAAGGTACATAAACACAATAACTATAACACAAGATGAGAAGACAAGTTAACCACACAAGCAGCCAAGCAAACAAGAAGACCAACAAAGATGGACTGAGAACAAGGGGATTATATACACAGGAGAACACTAGACAGGACTGGAACATGATAATGATGGGGCAGGGTTACAAATCAGAAACAGCTAGGAAAGGGCAGAGACAAGAAATGTGCTCAGAAGCACAGACTAGAGACTAGAGGGACAAAACAGATACGTGACAGTAGGCCCCTCTCCTGTAGCGCAACTCCGGGGTGCGTACACCTATTCCCTGGGGCTGCTGCAGGAGAGGGACCTTAAACAGTACCTGGACTACACACCAACAAAAGACACAACAGGACTTGGCACAGGAACAAACATGCGGACCGGGACTGACACGTACACAGTGACAGGAACCTGTCACCTGTTTGGCACAACCAAACCAACTAAGGGTACTGGGACAAAAACAGACACAGGCACAAGAACAGGGACAGTTACAGATACAAGAACAGACACAGGCTGATATGTGGGCTTAGGTGCAGAAGTGGCAAATGTCCCAAAAGTCCTTGGAGCCAGTCTCGGCACAGTTCTGGAGGCTGAAATCTTGACAGGCTCCGTCTTCTGGGTGGGAACAGGGGTGTCAGGCCCCACCCCCTTGACAGGAACGGGAAGCTCTGTCCTCTCCACAGGAACGTCTGCGGGAAGCTCCGCCCTCTTGGCCGCAATGTTGGTGGGGAGCTCCATCCTCTCGGCAGGAATGCAGGCAGGATGTTTCGACCTCCAGACCACAACGTCAGCGGGAGGCTCCGCCTTCCAAACCGTGCCATCGCCGGCAGGCTCCACCCTCCTGACTGCAATGTTGCAGGGAAGCTGTAGCTGCAGAGCAGCACAACACAGCCACAGTGCAGCTGAGGCCACTGCGGCTGCTGAGGTCTGAGGGGGACTGGGCTGGACAATCCTGCTCATGTAGCTCAAGAACTGCAAAACATCAGACATGTCCTTCAGGCCAGACCCCCATCAAGAGCCTGGCAGTAGGCCTCGACTCTCGCCAAGTCTGGCTTGAGGCTTGCAGTGCCAACCCTTAGAGCCCCCCCCCCCCCCCCCAAATTCTCCCCACTGTTACAGGGGAAGTCCTCCAGTGAGGGAGTGCCCTGAGCATGCCACCTATGGTCCCTCAGAAGCACCAGAGGAGATAAACAAAACAAAGACTATGGGGACAAGACAGATACGTGACAATTAGTATGCACATTGTGCCTCCTCGGGTTCATTGTCCATCTCTATCACAACAAAAGATGACTACGTGACAGTCTTGTATGATACTAATGTAGTCAGTTGATTCCTTCTGGGTGACATATGCAATGAGAAAGAGAGAGTGAAGTTAATTACCAGAAAATTCCAAGGGTTAATCTGGACGGTCTGAGTGAGGGAACATTGGAGAGCTGCTCCCTAACACTCTTCTTTCAGGAAGAGTTAGTCTCCTACCGTGTACCTGGCAGGTGTTTTCTTCTTGCACTCAGAGCAAATTTGCTTCTCCCATTTTCTCAAAATTCTATAAAAGCCCCCTTTCTCCAGTCCTCCTGAAAAACACCTCTCAAACTATTAGACTAGCTGCACCAAATCGACCCCTCTCTCTTTCTTTATTCAGCTTGTAGCCACTTGATTTCTCTGTGCTTCACTCCACATTTCAGACTGGGTCATGCATCACACTGTCTGACTCAAACCTCTTGAACTGGCCTGAGGCCCATTCCCTTTCTCTCAGTGTTTATCTCACTGGCTTTTATTGATGACCATCACCACTGATGATGCACATAGTAGACCTTCATGTCCTTCTTGAGCTTATTTATAGCATCTCAAGAATGATCATCTCATTGGTTTTGAGGCCTCATCCAGACTGTGACTGATCATAATCAACTCCTTGTTTATTCTGATACCCCCACCCCTCCCCTCAATATAATAGGACCTAAATATCATCTTGTTTTTTTTTTTCAGAACCTCCCTTTAACTGTGATTGGTCCAGATTACCACCTTTTTTGTTTGTTCTGTGACTTCCTCCTGATTATGATTGGTCCTAATTACAACCTCCACTGTTTTGAGTCTTTCTCCTGACAGTTATTGAAATCCACTGTTCAGAAACCTACCCCTGACTGTGATTGGTCCAGATCACCACCTTGCTTGTTCTGAGACTTCCTCCTGACTGTGATTGGTTGTAATCATCTTCTCCATTGTTCAGAGGCCTACCCCTGACTGTGATCGGTTCTAATCACCACCTCCCCTGTTATGAGACCTCCCACAACTGTTGTTTTATTGGTTGTTTTACCAATATTGTTTATTAAAACCTCCTCCTACTGGACTTAACCATCTTGATTTTTCTGATTGTTCTTAAACACCTGATCATTTTTTCTCAGAATGCCCCCTTAAAGTGATTGGTCCTAGTTACCTCCTCTTTTGTTCTCATCCTCCTGATGATGATTGGACCTAATAAACCATCAAGTTTGCTCTGAGACCTCCATCCTACTGTAAATGGTCATAATCACAAAAATATTAGTGCTTAAATTTTTTTCTTTAAGAAATTGGTCCTGGTCACTGCCTCCTTTATGCAGAGACTTCTCAATATGTCCCTCCTCTGTTTGAAGACCACCCTCTGATTCAGATTGGTCCTAATCACCACCTTCACTGTTATGAGACCTCCCTCTGACTGTGATTGGTTCAGATCACCACCTTGACTGTCATGAGACCTCCCCTTAACTCCCCTTGCTAATCACCCCAATCCATTGCTCTGATTGTTGCAGATCACCAGCTTGGTTGTTCTGATAATTCCTCCTGACTGGTTGGTCTTAATCACTGCCTCCACTGTTATGAGACCTTCCCCTGACTGACCCAGATAACTATCCAGATCACAACATTAAGGGTCTAAGGTAAGTTAAATATGCTTGTAGACCCACTGTGCTTGCACATGGGGGAACTTGTCCTCCATATTTCACCCATCCACATTGAAACACACACATACATTCTAGTGAATTCACTTGCTAGGGGGCAGTGAGCACACATATTCAGAGCATTGGCAGATTCACAGCCTCCAGGGAGCAGCCAGATGGGTTTAAGGCTCTGCTAGTCATGGCGTGAACTATTTTGGTAGTTCTGAGACTTCCACCTGTCTGCGATTCATAATAATCCCCATCCCTGCTGTTTTGAGACCTACCCTGACTCTGATTGGTTAATTTTACCTCCTCTACCATTTTAAGATCTCACGCTGACTCTGATTGGTCCTAGTCACCACCGCTACTGTTAGGAGACCTCCCTCTGACTGTGATTGGACCTAATCACTACCTCCATTTGACTCTGACTACATTTACATTCATGGCATTTAGCAGATGCCCTTATCCAGAGTGACTTACAAAAGTGCTTTGCTGTTCACTCAGAATATATTCCTAGCTAATAGACAAGGCTAGAATCTAGAGATTCCTCACACTTAGATACTGTTGAACACAAATGTCTTTATGAAGTTAAATACTCCTGAAACAGATGGGTCTTCAGTCTGTGTTTGAAGACAGCGAGGGACTCAGCTGTTCAGACCCTCAGGGGAAGTTCATTCCACCATTTTGGTGCCACAACAAAAAAAAAGTCTGTATGCATATTTTCCTTGCTTCTTGAGGGATGATGGGTTAAGCCATGCTGCACTTGAAGCTCAAACGGCTCTTGGTACAGCTTGAGTTTTGACCATTACCTTCATGTAGGGAGGAGCTGGTCCATTTTTGGCCTTGTAGGTCAGCATCAAGGTTATAAATCTGATGCGGGCAGCTACAGTAAGCCAGTGAAGGGAACGCAGCAGAGGAGTTACGTGACCGAATTTAGGAACATTGAACACAAGCTACACTGCTGCATTCTGGATTAGTTCCAATGGTCTGATGGTCCACATATGAAGGCCAGCTAGAATGGAGTTGCAGTAGTCTAGTCTTGAAATGACAAGAGACTGAACAAGCACCTGAGTGGCCTCTCTAGACAGAAAGGTCACATTCTCCTGATGTTGTAAAGGAGAAATCTACATGACAGAATCAGGTTTACAATATGAGCTGAGAACGATAACTGGTCATCCACAACTACACCAAGCCTACGTGCTTCAGCAGATGGAGTGACCAGTGAGTTCTCGGGGAGAACTCAAGGAGAACTCACTCACTACCTAATCACTAACTCCACTGTGATTGGTTCAGATCATACCTCCACTATTATAAGACAATAATCACTGCATCCACTTTTCTGGGACCTGTCCCTTACTGTGATTATCCAGATCATTATCTCTGACTGTGATTGATCCTACTTTAGTTAGTTCTGATCCTTCCTCCTGAAACTGCAACTAATATTATTTATAGTAAACATGTAAATTGTATCATGTTTATAATAGTTATATTTTGTATTGGATTGTCTATGTTTTACAATAGAAGCCAGTCCATTTAAAACTGTTCTGTTTTATAACTACTCATGCAGCATCATTGAACCTGAATTTGATGTTTAAATATGATTTAAAATATGAATACACAGCCTGCTAAAATGTCCAGCAGACCCCAGCTGTCATACCTGATCCACACTTTAGATCTATATTTGATATTTGCTTTGACACTGCAAAGCATGCAGAGTCCAGGTAGTGCCAAAGCAAGCATTTACTCACAGCAAGCGAGCACTTCAGTCTCGTTTTAATGTATAATTCATCCAGCACTGAGGACGATCAGTCCAGAATGACCTTGTTTCCAAACACTCACTTTCTGAGTAAACATTCTGCACGATTCCTTCCTTCACTTAGTCAAATGTTTATAAATCCCTGAAAAATGAGCTTGACCTGGAAATCTACAAAGAACTCCTACAGACCTGAACATGATTTAAATCCTATTGAATGTTATTTTTATAAGATAGAATTCAGCCAGGTTGTATGTTGATCTAACCTTAAGCAGAGCTGAAAGACCAGCATTTCTGTTGTTTAAGCACTAGCATCACATTTTCATTACTAGCTTCATCCTAGTACCATCATTTAAGTACTAACATCACTGTTTATGTTTTATTAACAATTTTAATTAATTAATTTTAAGTAATTGTAGTATTAGTTCTGTACTAGTCATTTTATTGCCAGCTTCAGTATTCATTGCAAGCATCATTTTAGTACTAACCTTTAATTGGTTTAGTAACAGTATCAGTTTTCAGTACTAGCTTCATTTTAGTAATGGCATTGTCATTGGTTTGTGCCAGCATATTTTTTGTCATTGTTTCAATACTTCAGTACTAAAATGATCATTTATTGCTGTTTTAGTACCTACATTATAACTGTTTCAATTACCTGTTTCAATACAGGTAATAACATCATTCATCATTGTTTTACTACTTACATGATCATTGTTTCAGTAAAAAAAAAAAATTCATCATTTTTCATCAAAACATCATCAATGGTATTATTATTCCTGTACTAGTCATTATTTTATTCCCATCATCAGTGCTCAGTACTACTATCATTTTTGTACTAGCCTTGTCATTGTATTAGTACCAGTGTAATGATGTAAACTTACAAATACACTTTACCAATGGTTATGATACATACTTGCCTGTTCTTCACAGTGTATGGTTCACACTCACCCTGGGTAGGAAAAGACTGTAGAATGAGATTTACTTCCCTGGGTGACTCCATCTCTTGCTGAAGGAAATGGGAGGTTGGACTGGTGAAGAGACAAAGGTTAAATATGAATAGAAATAGAAAAAGATAATGAAATGAATCTGTGTGGGGGATGGTAATAATAATTGTTGACTATCTGGTATAATTAGTCAACAACAAATGATGTATCATGGACATTACCTTTGTTGATATTGGTAGAGCCTAGGGGGAGGAGCTAATGGTATATAGACTGCTCTGAGATAGAGAGAAGGGGGGAAGAGAACAAGTGTACCTGATTGAAAGAAGGTAAGCACAGAGTGAGGTGACCTATTTATGACTTTGCAGTCATTGGTCAGAGCCATTGAAGCTAGTGGACAATTATTGTTTTATTATTATTTTCTTTCCTTTTTTGTCTTTGGTATATTTCTCTTTTGCATTTGTATATATATGGATATTCATTCTGCTAATAAATCAGTGATCTTAAGGAAAATTATACTCTGCCTGCTTCATTGGTCGGTACCTCTGACCCCTCGTCTTACACTACCCACGAAGTGGGCCACAACTTTTGCAGTTAAAATACCTCACTTCATCACAACCAGCATGATTTTCATACCAGCCTTAAATTGGTTTAGTACCACCATTAATGTCCAGTACTAGTATAATTTAGTACCAACTTTTTCTTTGGTTTAGTACGGTGTTCAGTGCTAGTATCGGTGTTCAGTACTAGCATCATTTTAGTATAGGCCTTGACATCATCATTCAGTACAGATGTCCACCAGGTGTCTACTGCAGGAATGCAAGATTGTTATGTGGTCCAAGGAGCTAGTGGAGGTTGTTACCACAACACACACTTAAATGGAGTCAGGCCAGTAGTGGAGCTTGTCAAGGGGGACCTCAGCCCATATGAGGTATTTGGGCCAAACTGTAGGGTTGTTAGCACAGTACATCCTCAGGAACTTACGCAACTCCTGATTGGTCCTCTCACATTGTCCATTAGTTTGTGGGTGATAGCCTAAACAGAGAGAGATATTTACTTCTGAGGAGAATTCTGGGACATTCTGGAATTCTGAGACACCAAAAATCTCTAAAAACTTGTTCATACAAAGCCACAGCTGTCTCAAAGACTGTGGGTATGAATTTACATGGGTCTTACCAACCGGAAAAACCGATCCATGACTATACACACTATGGTGTATCCCTCTGAACTTGTCTTACACTGTGCACAGGTGGAGCAAGATGCCACAAAGTGTTGAAAGTCCTGTTTCAAGGTCTCCACAAGTACCGGGATTGAAGTAACTGTTGCATCCGGGTTATTCCAGGATGGCCAGAAGATGAAAAAGAGTGAGCCCAGGTAATGAGTGTATCACAAAATTGAGTCAGCACATATAACTTATTCAGTGAACAGTTTCTGGGTACTGGAACACCGATTAAGAGTGACTCAATTTCAGCATCCAGCTCCCATTGAACTGATGGAACAAGCACAGCAGGTGGGAGAATAGTGGGACACTCCTGGTGTGTGAGAATCTCCCCACTGGGCTCATACTGTTGAGACTGGGCATCTGACTTAACCTTTCTTCTGCCAGGGAAGTAAGATAACATGAACTGGAAGCACAAGAAGCACAGCCATCAACAGCATTAAGTCTTTTGGCTGGCCGGATATACTGAAGGTTTTTATGGTCCCATGAAAGGGGTGCCTAGCCCCATCCAAACAGTGTCACCATTCTACTAATGCCAGTTTCACTGGTAAAAGTTCACAATCACCTATGCCATAGTTCCTCTCAGTGGCTGTTAGTTTATGGATGTTATTGCCCACCGGTTTCAGTTTAGAGGGTTCACCTTTCCTCGGATAGGTAGGATCATTTCACCCCATACCTGTTTCTGACGCATCTAGTTCCACCAAACAGTTCACTTTGTTCTGGATGGCATAGAATCAGAGCCATGGTGAATTCTTCGGGCTTCCTGAAAGGTAGGTCTGACTGACCATTCCATGCCAACTTTGTGGGAGCACATAGTTAACAGGGCAGTAAGTGGGGCTGCAATTTTATTAAAATCCCAAATGAATAGCCTATAAAAATGTGAAAACCCCAAGAACCATTGTAGGTCCTTCACTGTGACTGAGGTCAGCCAGTTAGTGACTGCTTCCACCTTGAAGGTAACCCCAGAGACTGCAGGTAAAATTTGCACTTCTCACATTTTAGGAATGAATGATTTGCAAATAGTCACCAGAGGACCTTGCTGACATGAACTATGTGTTGTTCTAGAGTGGGAGAATAGATCGATTGAACACTAAAAAAAAATTGAACACAAACCATCCCAACATATCCCTAAATACATTTATAATGACTCAAATACAGAGGGTGCATTGGCCAGACCATAGCTCATAACAAGATACTCATACTGCCCTCTGGTGGTAATGAACACTGTTTTCCATTGATCACCAGCCCTAATGCAGATGAGACTATATGCACTGTGAAGATTGATTTTGGTAAAATATTTTGCTCCTCTGAGCTTTTCTAAAGTGACCAGAATGAGAACCAATGGGTAAGTGTAATTCTTAGTCATTGTGTTTAAGGCTTGGTAATCAATAAATAGTCAACAACCCCCATCCTTTTTCTTAATAAAAAAGAACACTGAAGAGGCCAGTGAGGTTGAGGGACATATACAATCCTGAGCCAGTGCCTCATCTATACATGCTTCTATGGCTTTCTCTTCTTCCTGGGTAAGAGGACAGACTTGTGATTTAGGTAGAGGTATGGTGAGGAGGAAGGTGAGTTGCCTTAACCTTACTAAAGACCTCTGAGGGATCCTCATAAACTGAAGGTATTTCTAAGATTGCATGGGTATCAGGACTCTCTACCATAGTATGAGGCAGTGTTTGTAACAGTATGAGGACAAGGAGATAACAGGGTCATGCTTTTGTAGCCAGGGTAATCCTATTATTATGGCATAGTCTGACATGGGTATGACTAACAGGTTAATTCCTTCTTGGTGGAGGCAGCTAGAATGCAGAGTCAGCGTGGTGGAACGATGAATGATGAGGGAATCACCCAGTGGGAGACCATCCAGCGTGATGATGCTCAGGCTTTGTGGGAGGAGCTCCACTTTCACCTGCAGCTTTTCCACTAAGTCATGGTGAATGAAGTTCCCCTTAGCTCCGGAGTCGATCAGTGCTGAAGTACAAACAGACTTTTGTTGGTAGCTGATGGCAATAGGCATGGAGAAATACATCCATGTGCATTCCCAGTGTAGAGATGCAGATTCCACTGAGATGAAGGTTCAGGGGTGCTGTGAGTGACCCTCAGTGACTTCTGTATGACCGGAATGTGCTTTTGCACACAATCCTTGGGGCATGATTGCCGCAGTTGATCCAGCTTTATGGATATGGATATAAGGCTGTCCAACGAGAATTCTTCATCACCACCTGCTAACTCAGTGAGAACCTTGGGACTTAAGCTATGACAGAATGTGTTCTTAAGAGCTGCTTCATTCCACCCACTGCCTGCTGCCAGTGTACAGAACTTGAGGGCATATGAGGCCACCAGGTGGTTGCCCTGCTTTAATCTCAGCAGTCTTTCCCCCTTGGCAACCCCCTAGTCAAACATTTAAAGTCTGCAGTAAACTGAACATAGGTGCTGGACTACACTGATGACCACACCGCTGTCACCCAGTTCAACACTTGACCAGTGAGATGAGACACCATTAAAGCTATCTTAGACACATCAGAACTAAGAGGTGAGTTCGCTAAATACACTAGTACTGAGTACTGAAGTAGAAACCCACTACATTTATCTAGGTTTCCATCATATGGCTCAGGTACACAGACAGGGAGTAGGGAGTAACTAAGTCCAGTATCTCCCTGATGCTAGTGAGAATCTCTGTTAGCTGCTGCTGTAGTTGATTATGCTTCATACTTAACTCCTCCACTGACTTAGATACCACACTAAAAGTCTGCTAGTGCAGTCCTAAGAGTTGTGCATCTGCAGAAACTGCCTCAAACACTGAATTCAAAGCTGCTGCCTGCATATTTAGGCCAAGTATTCTGTCAGAGAGAGAGAGAGAAGAGAGAGGGAAGTGCAGGTGTTAATTAATCCTTTGATTGGGTTCTGGACATTGTCATGTGACTGGAAGGCTAGCTAGGTGTCATGTGGCTGTCTGCTGTGACACTGGGATCATCATTGGCATGCTGGGTATTGTAGTCACATCGGTTGGTAAGTACTTGCCTTGTTCAGGTAAGGCTGGATCAACTGTGGCGATCATGCCCCAAGGATTGTGTGCGAAAGCACATTCCAGTCATACAGAAGCCACTGAGGGTCACTCACAATACCCCTGAACCTTCATCTCAGTGGAATTATAATTTACCATTGTTACAGTACTTACATTATCACTGTTTCAGTACAGATTCTAACATCATAATTTATCATTGTTTCAGAACTTACATTAACATAGTTTCTGTACAAGTACTAACATCAACATTTATTGTTTCACTATTTATTCATCAATACTAGTATTATTTTTGTACTAGTCATTTTTTAGTGCCAACATCAGTGTTTTGTACTAGTATCATTTTAGTGCCGGCCTTATCATTGGTTTAGTACTAGCATCAGTATCCAGGACTACTATAATTTTAGTACTGTCCTTGTACTTGCAGGAAGACACTTTACTCCCCAGCTACTTTGTGGGTGCTGTGGATAGGGCGCCACCACTCCAGGCATGTGTGATCACTATCCCACTAGTTTGTATGTGTGTGTATCACTGTGTGTGGATGGATTAAATGCAGAAGACAAATTGCTCTGTGTGCACAATACAGTGGGTCTATGAACACCTTTACCTTTTTACCTTCACGAGCATTAGTGTTCAGTAGTAAATTAATTTTAGTCCTCGTCTAAAATTATTTATTAATTTGTGTATAATTATATTAATATTAGTCCTCGTCTAATGTTTGTACTAGCCCTGCCATTGGTTTAGTGCCTGCATTATATGAGTACCAGACTTGTTTTTGTTTTGGTATGAGTATCCATGTTCAAAAATAGCATCATTTTATTACTAGCATGATTCATTTTGTATCAATATCTGTGAATTACAATATCATTTTTTCAATTTTTTGGGCTGCTCCCTTTAGTTGTCGCCACAGTGGATCATCTGCCTGATCCGCATTATAGTTTTGGCACAAGTGTTATGCCAGATGCCCTTCCTGATGCAACCCTCACCATTTATTTGGGCTTGGGACTGGCACCAGAAATGCACAAACTACACCCCTAATTGCTGGTAAATTGTCTGAAAACTTTTGTCCAAAAATTAAAATGTTCCAAAAAAAAATAAATAAATAATAATAATATATATATATATATGATATATATATATATATAATATATATATATATATATATATATATATATATATATATATATATATATATATATATATATTTAACTATAATCACCAAATTAGACAGAGTTTGAAATCTTAAAAAAGCACATTAGTACTTCCACACTCAGTTCTAACATTGTATACACATACTAACAACATCTTTTTTTTTTTTTTAAGGAGATTTCACTTGTTTTTGAGGTACTTCCAACATCTGAAAACACAATCTTTGAACAATATTCATGACGTTTGGCTTGACCAAAGAACGTCATGTGGTACCTAACAATCCCATTGGTTTGTATTGGCTCTGTCCACCACATATTCAGCCCTACTGGAAGTTGTGCAATTTTACATATTTTCCAGCTCTTTTGAACTCCTCCTGGAGTTTTGTGAGATTTCCACAAGAATTGCAGTTACCACCACAATCCAGATACTCTATTGACCTGATGTTAATTACAGAATGATTACATACTAAATTAAGTGAAACATTAACATGGTCAGAACACAGTTGCTTACAATTCGCTTGAGATCATGAAATGTATGATGTTCTTGTTTTTCATTATTGGTATGTATTGGTATGGCCTAACAGGGATGTCCAGCCATTTTGAAATTGTGTGTTTTCGCATATTTTACAAACTCTTTCAAACTCCTCCTAGATGATCAACTTCAGACATATGATGCTAAATAGTGTTATATGAATACATGAAACAGGCTTGAAACACCGCACCAATACTAGAAGTAGATATATCCTGCTGAATCTTGGTTGATCAATCTCAAATTATGCATGGTACCTAATGGATCAGTCCTGATAAAAAAAAATAAAACTTTTAAACTTTTAGTCATAGAGCTACCACGACCTATTGTAAGTCATGATTATTGCAGATTTTGGTAGGCTTCATATAAGTAGCTGGTTTGATTGAAAATCAGTTGGATTTGAGCAGAGTTTATCAGATGTTATTAACATGAATAATTTTTGTACATACTTTTTCAATCTCCTCCTTTCACGTATCTGTCTTGTCCACCTCTGGTTTCATCTTTGTTTCATTTATCTCCCCTCCTGCTTCTGAGCACATGTCCTCTCTCCAGCCCATTCCCAGCTGTGTCTAATTTGTAACCTTGCCTTCATGATTATGTTCCCTAAGTATCCTATATCTGTGTATATATCCCCTTTTTTCCATTAGTTGCGGTCAGTCTTCTTGTCAAGTTATCTAGTCTTGTCGATAGTCATGATCGTGTTTGTGTAATCTGTTTAATAAATCTATAACTCTGCATGTACTTCCGCTTCCTACCTGTTTGTTTAGTCTGCTTACCTGACAGTAAGACTGACCTACTGATGGAAGTAGTAGGGTTGTCCTTGCTCGCTGGGAGTCGTCTTGCTTTCGACGCGTGGTCGCAGAACAAGGAAGGCTCAGCCATGGTCAGCGGTCGGAGGAGGCACCATAGGTGGCGTTAACAAGGTCACCCCCACCAGAGGTCTGACCTGGGAGGGTGCAGGTTCCCGCTGGCGTCACAGTCCAGAGCGTGGAGCTTCCCAGCAACTTTGCGGTCTGGAGGGCAGAGCTGGTCGCCGTAGTTCTTGTCAAGAAGGTAGAGTCTGCCATCTGCATTCACTGTCCAGAGAGTGAGCCTGGTATCTCCATTCCTGTTCAGGGGCGGAGCCTGCCACCTGCATTCCATCAAGAAGGTGGAGGCCTGCTGCCTGCATTCCTGTCCAAGAAGGTGAACCTGCTACCAGCACTCCCATCCAGAAGAAAGCGACCTGCTACCTACTCCATCCAGAGGCGAAGCCTGCTACCTGCACTCCCCATTCAGAAAGCGGGCCTGCACATTATAAACCTGCCTTACAAACTGCCTCTCTCAGAAACACAGTACCCAGACTGGCTCAAAGAACTCTTAGACATTAGCCAGTTCTGGACCCAGCCTTATCTCCAGCCCATGCTCATGTCTATCATTTACGCAACCAGTATCTGTCACAGATGCCTGTATCTGTATGATGTCTTGTGCCTGCTATCTGTTCTTGTCCCTGTCCTGTGTCTGGTATCATTCCAGTCACAATGTATGTGTGGAGTACCGGTTTGCGTGTCCGTCCCAGTTCCATTGCCCAGTCCTGTCTCTTGTCAGTCCCTGTCTCCTGTTCATTTGCCAGTCCAGGTGGTCCTGTTGTTCTGTTACTGGTCCCTCTCCTGCACCAGACCCTGGGACTTTACACACCCCAGAGTTGTGCACTGGGAGAGGGGCCTACTATCACATATCTGTTTTGTCCATCTCTGGTCTCGTCTTTGTTTTGTTTATCTCCCTCATGCTTCTGAGCACATGTTCTGTCTCCACCCTTTCCAAGTTGTGTCTTAAATTGTAATCTCGCCCCTTCATTATTATGTTCCCGATGTATCCTTTGTTCTCTGTGTGCAATCTCCAAGTTCCCATCAATGCATCAGTCTGTCTTCTTGTCAACATATGTAGTCTTGTTGATAGTCATGATGATTAGTGTTTACAGTAATAATCTGTTTAATAAGTCAAACCTGCATGTACTTTGCTTCCTACCTGTTTTGTTTAGTCCTTAAACCTGAAACCTCCTATTTGATTCATCATATTCTCTTGACAATTAGAGTAAATAAAGTTGTTTATATACTACAAATAGAAACATACTTGTTTCTGTATCTGTATATAGTTACACACACACACACACACACACACACACACACACACACACACACACATATGTGTGTGTGTGTGTGTGTGTTTGTGTCTTTCTTCTCCCAACTACAGAAACAAGTGTGTGTGTATATATGTGTGTATATATATATATATATATATATATATATATATATATATATATATATATATATATATATATATAGTGATGTTTTGAAGTTGCAAACAAGGCCAAAATGGGGTGGATATATCTTACTTATTATTGGTCATGGTTAATGCAGATAAAGTCATGGTTAATGCAGATTTTGGTAGGCTTGGTGAGTATTTGGCTTTGACTAAAGGTCAATTGGATTTGAGTAGAATGGTGTGAACAATTATATCCTACTCAAACTTTCTTCAGTTTTGCAGTTTTCCCCAAGTATGCCTTGCACCATGCAAGTTGTTTCATAATTTACACTTTTATTGTTTTAGTACAAGCATTAACATAATTGATCACTGTTTTGTTTATCATTGTTTTATTTTATGTACTAATGTCATCATTCATCATTGTTTCAGTACTTACATTATCATTGTTTCAGTATACATACTAACAATATAAATTATTATATTTTCAATACTTAAATTATTCAGTGCAGATACTAACAATTTATCATTGTTTCAGTACTAACATTGTCATAATTTCAACACTAGTAATCATCTAATATTATTTAGTACTAGTAGAAAAGTATGTACTAGTAGTTGATATATTCTGTTCTGTGTAGTGTTGTAATTCAGCCATTTTAGACTGGAAACATAATCACACCATCCTGCAGATGAGATTGTGGTTTGAGCACTCGTGGCAAGATTGGAGGTTAAACTGTAATTTTGTGGCTCAGTCTCTGGGTGATGGGTATTCAGAATTGGAGCTCATCTCCTGATGCCCCCCTTTTCAATTTAACCCCTGGGAGGAAGTGATAGTCTCTTTGCTTAGAGCCTAATCATGCTAATATTAGTGCTTTACTTTAAAAGGCAAAGTGATGCAACATCTGTGGAAGGCTTCTGACCCATTTTTTTATTTTTGAAAGGAACACAGGGGCCATACTGTTTTATTGTGAGTTCACTGACACAGTTCAAAAGGTCCTTCATTTAGCACTGCTAGAAGGGCCTGTCAGAAGGGAGAATCAACTCCACAGCTCCAGTTAGCTTGAGTAGGTGTCCGTCAGTCCGACAAGGATTCGCTTCTCCTACTTAAAGACTAGAGACAGCAGAGGACAGTGACTAGTGGTGGGTGTTTTGGAAAGATGCTCAAGATAAACACCATCTCTTTACACTGACTTGCCAGTTTATAAAACTACATACCTCATATGTACATCTCTTTTTACCTGGAACGTTAAGCATATATCTGCATTTTATATGTGTACATGTACTGATTGTTGCACTGATCTGTTTTGTGCAATTATTTACTCTTCTGGAAGCATAGGACATGGTCTATAATGGCCTATAATGTTCACATAATCTACACATTCATTGTCAGACTGTAATACACTACAGGGAGCACTATGTGGTGCTCTTTAATGTTCATATGATCCACATACTCATTCTGACAAACTGTAATACACTACAGGAATTGTAGGGGGCACTCAATAATGTTTGGAGGTCAGACTGAAGTCACAGTTCCATAGTGGTTCCAGTTTCTCCTGTTAGACAACTTATCAACAAATATGCAAGTTTTACAACAACACTCTATAATGCTCTATAATGATCCACAGGAAGTGTAGAGGGCACTCTGTAATGCTATATAATGTTCACATGATCTACACACTCATTCTACCAGACTGTAATACCCTACAGGAAGCATTGAGGGTGCTCTATTATGTTTATGTGATCCACACACTCATTCTGACAAACTATATTACAGTATATGAAGCATAGGGGGTACTCTATAATGTCAATATGATCCTCTTGCTCTATATGGCAGACTGTAATACACTAAAGGAAGCATAGTGGGTGCTCTAGAATGGTTGAAGGCCAGGCTTTGAGAACCATGGTTCAAGTGTTTCATGTTGCTCCTTTTAGCCCAGACATAGATGAGTTTAACAATGAGGCTACAGGGCTAATGTAGGTATGAAGCATCAAATGGATTTTTCTTCTGTCCATTTCTACAGACTCCAGCTAAGGATATTTGAAGGTGTCTCGTGTTTGCATTAATGCCTGACAAATGGAGGTGTTGGGGGTTGGAGCGGGGGGTGCAGTATAGTTAAAAGAAAAAAAAGAACACAAGGTTGCTAATTAAGGGAGAGTCTTTGGGCTGCTACAGACAAGGCATCACATGGGAGGCTTGTGTGGGAATGCTTGTGACTGTGACCTGTGTGTAGCATATACTTTGTGTGTGCCAGGAAAATAAAGAATATGCTAAGTTCTTTGTGGAAATAGCTGCAAATACATGTTTGAGTTCATAGGACATGTTTGAAAATGTAGAGGACAGGTGGCTCTTGTTTATTTAAATGTGTTTGTAAATGTGGCTCACTGCATTTATATTTACATTTTCAGCATTTAGCAGACGCCCTTATCCAGAACGACAAAAGTGCTTTGCTGTACACTTAGAATATTCTTAGCTAGTAGACAAGGCTGGAATCTAGAGATTCCTCACACTTAGATCCTGTTGAAACAAATGTCTTTATGGAGTTAAATACTCCTGAAACAGACAAGTCTTCAGTCTGCATTTGAAGACAGTGAGGGACTCAGCTGTTTGGACTCCCAGCGGAAGCTCATTCCACCATTTTGGTGCAAGAACAGAAAAGAGTCTGTATGTATGTTTTCCTTGCATTCTGAGGGATGGTGGGTCAAGCAGTGCTGTACAGTTCAAGTTTTGACCATTGCCATCATGCATGGAGGGGCAGGTCCATTTTTGGCTTTGTAGGTCAGCATCAAGGTTATGAATCTGATGCGGGCAGCTATAGGGAGCCAATGAAGGGAACACAGCAGAGGAGTTACGTGACTGAATTTAGGAATATTGAAGACGAGCCGCGCTGCCACATTCTGGATAAGTTGCAATGGCCTGAAGGCCAGCCAGTAGGGAGTTGCAGTAGTCTAGTGGCCGTGCAGTGGCCTCTCCAGACAGAAAAGGTCGAATGTTGTAAAGGAGATATCTGCAAGATCGAGTCAGGTTTGCAACATGAGCCGAGAACGAAAGCATGAGGGGAGTAACTGTCAGATCCAGACAGGTCCGCTACAGATTAGATCCAGTGTGTTGCTTGCCCTGTGCGTTGGACCAGACTGGTTAAAGGTGAGGTCAAAAGAAGATAGAAGTTGGAGGAGACATGATAACTGCAGTTTCTCTGATGGAAGATTGAAATCACCAATTAGAATCAGTAAAGTCTCAACAGAAAGACTACTCAGGACAGTGTCCAATTCATCAATGAAATTGCCCAATGGACCAGGAGGTCGATAGAGAACAATGATGTGGGATTTAGTGGGAAAAGATACTGCAACAGAATGGAATTCAAAGGAGGAAATGTCAAGATTTGAGAGTGTGAGGGGAGCCGATCGCCACCCCGATCAGCAAGCCTGTGCCTCCACCTCTACAAACCCTTCGTAGAGAGTGAGAGAAAGTAAAGGCAGAGGACAGAGCAGCTGGAGAATTGTAGTCTGGAACGCCATCACTGTAGTTAACACCTTAACTAACCCGACACCAACAGGATAGGTACACGGTTAGATAAGACAGACAAAGGTTCCTACAGGGTCTAATTAAGTAAAATACAAAGAAAACAGCCTAACCTTACAAGCAGAGGAAGATTCCAAGTACAAAAACTGCAAGCACACTGACCTCTATGTGGATATCCCTTCAATTTATCACGGATTACAGTCTGGAACTCCGCCCCTGCAATTAACACCTTAACTAACCCGAAGCCACACCTGATTTCAACAAACAGGATAGGTACATGGTTAGATAAGACAGTCAAAGGTTCCTACAGAGTCTAATTAAGTAAAATCCAAAGAAAACAGCCTAACCTTACAAGCAGAGAAAAATTCCAAGTACAAAAACTGCAAGCACATTGCCACCCTCTAAAGGTGTTACTACACCTATTAGAATGAACAATACAAACTAAAATTGTCTAAAGGTGTTTAGTGCACCTGTTAGAAGAAATGCTATTTACTGCCACCTGTGAAAAGTGTTATTGCACCTCTTAGAACAAAATTATTCACCATTGCCCTTTAAAAGTGTTACTTCACTTGTTAGAAGAAATGTTACACACTGTCACCAGAAAAAGGTGTTAAAGCACCTGAATGTCAATCAATCCTTCCCTCTAAAGGTGTTAATACACTTGTTAGAACAAATGGTACACTAAAGGTAAAAACTAAAGGTATTTTCTAGAGCTGTTCGTGGAAACATTACTCAATGCCGCTCTCAAAGGTGTTACTGCACCTGTATGAACAAACCTCACGCACTACTGCCCTCTAAAGGAGTTACTACACCTGTTAGAACAAATTTTACTTACTGTTGCCATGTAAAGGTGTTACTGCAACTGTTGCAACAAATGTTACTCACCGTCACCCTCTATAGGTGTTATTTCACCTATTAGAACATTACTCACCATTGCTTTCAAAGTTTTACTGCACCTGTTAGAACAAATGTAACTCTCTATCACCAATAAAGGTATTACTGCACCTGATAGAACAAACATTACCCACTACTACCTTATAAAAGTGTTACTGCACTTGTGAGAATGAACATTACTCACTAATAGCCTGTAAAGTTGCTATTGCATCTGTTAGAACAACATTACTCACTACTGTCATCTAGAGGCATTACTGCAAGTGTTAGAACAAACATTGCTTCCCTGCACCTGTTAGAAGAAATGTTACTCACTGCCACTCTCTAAAGGTGTTAATGCTTCTCCTAGAACAAACAGTGCTCACTGTCGCCCTCTATTGGCACTACTGCACCTAATTGAACATTACTCATTATTATCCTCTACAGGTGTTAATGCACCTGTTAGAGCATTACCTGCTACTGCCCTCTAAACTGCACCTGTTAGAACAACACTACTCACCAGCACCCTCTAACAGTATTACTGCAGTTGTTAGAATAGTTTCTCAGTGCTGCCCTCTAAAGGTGTTAATGCAACTGTTACAACAAACAGTCATTCCAGTCGCCCTCTAATGGTATTACTGTACCTATTACAACATTACACACTACTGCCCTCCAAAAGTGTTACTGCACCTGTTAGACCATTACTCGCTACCGCCTTCTACATACATTACTCTGCATCTGTTAGAACAAGCGTTACTCACTACTCACCTCAGGTGTTACTGTACTTGTTAGAACAAACATTTGTCATGTATCTGTCTTGTCCCTGTGGTCTGTCTTTGTTTTGTTTACATTCCCATGTGCTTTTGAGCACATGTCATGTCTCCTCCCATTCCCAGCTGTGTTCCATTTGTAACCCTGCCCCATCGTCATCATGTCCCAGCCATGTCCAATGTGACTGTGTATATAAGTCCCTTGTCTTTTGTTAGTCCTTGTCGGTCTTTGTGGCTATGTGGCTTTGTAACTTCGTGTTTACTCATCTTAGTGTTTATTTGTACCCTGTCAATAAATACAACCCAGCGTGTACGTCCGCCCCTACCTCTGTGTCCATGGACCGTTACAGAAAGACCGACCCATCATGGACGTAGCTGGGTTGTCCAGGTTTGCTGGCTCCCGTCTGGCTATCCGCCGGGATCCATTCTCTGGTGGCTTGGAGCAACGGGAATCTGTGCAGACCAGCAGCCAGAGGAGACGCCATAGGCGGCACACTCAGGGCGCTCCCTCACCAGAGGACTGCTCCTCAAAGGGTGGGGAGAATTTTGGGGGGGCGCTAAGGGTTGGCGCTGCAACCCTCGAGCCAGATGAGGTGAGAGGTGAGGCCTGCTGGCGGGCTGTTATGGGGGGATCTGGGCTGAAGGACATGTCGGATGTGTGGCAGTTCCTGAGCTATGTGCGCAGGACTGTCCAGCCCAGTTCCCCTCAGACCTCAACAGGGAGGAGCCGCAGCACGCGGAGCACACGCAACTCGGGTAGGTGGAGCTGCTGAGGCCGCTGCGGCTCCTCCCATGAGGCCTGTCTTGGCGTCCGGGGCTGCTTCTGCAGCAGTCCAGAGGGCGGAGCTTCGTGGGGACGCCGCAATTCCGAGGGCGGAGCTTCGTCGGGACGCTGCGATTCCGAGGGCGGGGCTTTCCGCCGACGTCGACGCTCCGAGGGCGGAACTCGCTGCTCCAGCTCCAGTTCGGGAGCTGGAACCCGCTGCTCCAGCTCCAGCTCCAGTTCGGGAGCTGGAACCCGCTGCTCCAGCTCCAGCTCCAGTTCGGGAGCTGGAACCCGCTGCACCAGTTCCAGCTCCAGAACAAATGTTACTCACCGATGACCTCTAATGTTGTTATTGCACCTGTTAGAATAAACATTATTTACTACTTTCATCTAAATGTGTTACTGCACCTTTTAGAACAGGGAATACTCATTGTGACCATCTAAAGGTGTTACTGCACTTGTTAGTACAACATTACTCACTACTGCTCTCTATAGGTTTTACTGCAGTTGTTAGAAAAACATTATTTACTACCACCCTCTAAAGCAGTTACTCCAGAGGGCAGAACAAATGTCACTCCATATCGCCCTCTTAAGGCGTTAGTATACCTGTTAGGGAAAAAGTTACTCACTTCTGCCCACTTTTTAGGTTTTACTGCAGCTCTCATGAGAAATGTTACTTACCGCTGCCCTCTAAAAGTGTTACTGCACCTGTTAGAACAAATTTCACTCATTGCTGTGTACAAACTTTACATTACATACTTTTATATTTATTGGGGTAACATATACTGTATGTTGTGGTTGTTATGGATTGGAAGTCAGTGTGTATTGTTGGTACCCGAGACTCTTACTGGCATTGTGCAGCCTTTGATTTTTTTAGAAGCATCTGAATGACTGTAGCATTTAGCCAAATTTGCATTCACAGTGTAAGTATTACTGCATACAGTCTATATTTCTTGGAATAGAGTCAATGCATCTTGGCTTACACTCCAGCATGTTGTGCATTCACAGAATTGCCCCTCCTCTCTTCCTGTGTGTGTGTGTGTGTGTGTGTGTGTGTGTGTGTGTGTGTGAGTCGAACCCCCAGCTGTATGGGAGTGACCTCATCTGGCCCAGGCCCAGACAGACACTGAGGCAGAAGCAGACTGATCCCCAGGTAGAGGCTGGCCGGCCGAGTGGCGGCCCATGATGCTTCCTGGCACCTGTCTCCTCCGATACCACACTGACGAGGGCAGAGCGGGGGTGGGTATTGGGGAGGAGGGGGGCAGTGTGGAAGGTTATGTCCTAGATGAGCCCCCTAGAGTGCATAAGAGCTGACATTTCAAGCCTCCCCACTCTTTTGGAAAAACTGGAGTGCACATAATAGATCCACTGTTAGATGGACAATTGAGGTTAAAGAGTCTTTTATTTTACATTATGTACCTCATTATCTACACATATGACAGGAACATATGTTTATGTACCAAAAACAGTCATATCCACATACATGTGTTGATCAGAAACATAGCTGCATGCTGCTGTATACACTGTGTGTGTGTTTGAGGGGGGGGGGGATTGACTGTTGGTGGGTTTGGATAATAAATAAATCAGTTGCTTAGCTTTTGCTATGGAATCCACCTACTAAGGTGCTGGTGGCGGTTGCTAAGGTGTTGCTATGGTATAGGGCTCAGCTGCTAAGGTGTTACTATGGTATAGGTGTTGCTTGTTAAGGTGTTGATATGGTATATATCTCAGTTGCTAAGATGTTGCTATGGTATACAAATCAGTTGGTAATGTGTTGCTTTGGTATGGGTGTCAATTGTTAAGGTGGTTACTAGGATTTTGCTAAGTGGTTGGCAAGGTGTTGCTAGGTGGTTACTAGGATGTTGCTGACATACTAGGTCCATGGTGGTTATCCAGAAGAAAATGTACCCTATACGGGTAACCTAGTCATGCTGTTCATCCTGGTCAACTAGCTTGGTGATGCTGGTCAGGCTGGTCAACCAGCTTGGTCGCACTGGTCATCAAGCTTGGTGATGCTTCTGAAAGAAGTGTGGTCTGAAAATCACAACTGCTGCTTGGAGACACCAACAGCAGCTGCATGAACAACAAAAACAGCCAATATCACAACAGCACCAAGCCAAACTTCACATTCCCATGGGCAGCTCCCCTCTCTAGTACTGTTAAATATGGTTTTCTTGAGCAGTGAAAAAAACTGTCACTTTCTTAATAATTCTCTGAAAACACACACACACACACACACACACACACACACACACACACACACACACACACACACACACACACACAGACTCAACAGAGGAATAGTGACCACCATCCATCTTTAATTTGCAGGTCAGCAGCACAATAACGCAGTTATTACTAAAGCATATGTTGCATTTCAAAGTGTCTTAATGGGTTGAACTGAGGCTGTTAAAGGGACAGTCCACTAATGTTACAAAATTCAATGCATGATTAAACAATTAAGACATGAACCTAGAGATTCAGAGTTTGGTGGATTTATGGCTTCTGCGGGGGTGCTAATGAATATACCGTCTGATGCCTAACTCACTGATTATGTTAACATGCACCCAAATCAGATTATAGGTTTACAGGTGGTCATGTAAACAGCATACTCCAATTAGATTTTTTAAATTGGAGTAAGATCTAGAAATTTAATTAAATCTGAAAAAGATAGCTAGATTTTAGCCCAGTAACAGGATTCCTGCAGTAGTCTGATTATTCTGCTGGTCATGTAAAAAGCATACTCTGATTTCTTAGACTGGATTTCGTAGATCAGAGTATGATATACAAATATGATTAAGAAATCATATAAGACCCTACCTTATTAGCATTCAGTTGATTATTCAAGTGATCATGTAAACAACTTGCTCTGATTTCTTAGTATCATGTTAACACATTGATCAGATTACTGACATTATTTCTCTCTTGCTTCTTGGTAAAATCTGCATGTAAAAATGTTGAAGGTCAGATGTTTCAGTGACCTAAAGTGCTAGCATTATGATCTGACAAATGTTTACAGGTTTAAATCCCGAGTCTGGCTGCAGTCGGAGATAGCAAAATTGGTTGGCAGACAGTGCTCTTGCCAGTGGCTTGTGCTGTATTTAGCTGTTGTATTGGAGATGGGGACCCTCAGACCAATGATGGGATGAAAGTGATATAGGAACTCGTTTTTACCACATTTCCTTCTGATACCACTCAAAGGCTGTGTAATTCTCTGTTTAACCACCACTTAACCCTGAAAACCCTGAACAAAAATGTAAGTGCACAGCAAGCTTTGCCGTCAGTGGGTGAACAGTAGTCCTTTATCCTCTTTCTCTCTGGGCACCCTGTCCTTCTCACCATGTTTGCGTATTACCAACAAGTATTACCAAAATCTACGTGTGTTATCAGACTGGCGTGGGCAAGCAGGCCGACCTTGTAGCACATGCAGCACTGTCAGAGGTGGGAGCTAGCCAGCAGGCAGAAAGTGCCGCTTGTGGCAGCTAGCGTGATGCCGTTTGCCTGAACGGCTGACTGCACTCATTTTTTCTGTCTGTTTGGATATTTTTACCCTTCAGATTTTAGGGGGCAGGCTGACCCTGGCTTCCAGTACATTCTACTCTTACATGGAAAACCATCCTTTCAATGGAGATGCAAATATTGTACCTCTCAGACTGGAGTTATATTCACACACACACACACACACACACCCACACACACCCACACACACACACACACACACACACACACACACACACACACACACACACACACACACACACACACACACATGAATAAAGAATATCTGTTGGGGGGTTCTGTCACTGTTGCCCATGCTAATTCAAACTGACATGAATTTTGTCAAGGGCCAAAATGCTTCTTTGTCAAGGTGCTGAACTCTTACGTTTACAGTGTGACACCTCGCTTGTCCCTGTGACCACCCTGGCCACTCAGGGTTTACACAAACCTCCAGTGGAACTGCAACAGCTGAAGTTATCCTCCTTAAAGTGCTTAGTATAGCAGTATAGGAAACAGTAATACGTAATGTGGATAGAGGCATGTGTGACAACATTTAGAACTCAATTTAGAACTCAATTTTGTGGGATGTTTTCATAGTTTAATGTACTTTGTTTTCATGAAAAAAACAATAGAAAAGTATTTATAGGACACGGTCACACATATCAGAAATTGTTATTTTCAGGAGATGCTAGACAACTCAATTGTGCCTTCATTTGAGATGTAAAAGTTATTTGTATGTAATAACAAAAATAAATAAATAAACATATATATATATATATATATAAATCTTGAGCTGAAAATGCAAGACTTTGATTCAGTTATTTGAAATGATTATCAGATCATGATAACATGATAACCATGATGAACAGGATATTTATAATAAGTTCTTCAAAATACTTAACAGTGGTCCAAATGCAATAAAAAAAAACATCCTGAATATCCTTTGGTATTTTTGTTATTTGTGTATGTATCAGTATTATTCCTTGTCAGAACATTTATTCTGAGTGAAGACAGTGGGCAAACAGCCCCTCTGTTCTCATTATCATGATAGTGAGCTGAACAGATGAGTTGACAAAGTCAAGGGAGCAGAGGCAATTGCTGGGGTTGTGATTTTAGTTAAAGATACTTAACATGAAATACAAAACAAACAGAACTCACAGACAAACAAACCATGAACAAACAAACAGAGTAAACTGGTGATACACACTTACAACAACCATAAACACAAAGTATGTGCTTAGGAGCACATGGGGGAAAAAACAACTAAGAGGTGAACAGGACTAGAACATGACAGATATGGCACTCATTTTCTTCTATAACCCAATATCTGGGTCAGCAATGTCAATAGCCCCACCCCTTTTGTTGATCCATCAAAGTCTGCATGTAGGTTGACCATGTACATGTGGAAAGAGGAGTACACATGCACCGGAAGCTCATTTGGCATTTAAACTGGGATTTATTTGGAAACTAGTGAATATTACTTGTTTTCTGAGCTGAATTACTCAAATCACACAATGATAAGATGACCAAGCCTGGAAAGCAGCATGTCAACAAAGTGCAGATCTAAAGTACTTAATACAGCAGTAAGGGTTACAGTATTAGAGATCATCTAATCTGGTTAGAGGCAAGTGTGACAATTGAGGCCTACAGTTTGCATCAAGCTACTGTACACTAGCACAGTGTTTCTCAACCCCAGTCCTGGAGGCACCCCATACCCACACTAATGAGCTGTTCAGTTCAATCAGGTGTGCTGGTAGCAGGGTAAGCTCTAAAATGTGCAAAGTAGTGGTGCCTCCAGAACCAGGTCTGAGAAACACTGCACTAGAGGTTTCTTCCTGCGTAAACCTAAAGAGGCAGACACAAAATGTGTATTGGCTGTATCACCTATATTTAGAGTACAACAGGAAAAATATGAATATGTACATAAAAGTAACATACAACATATTGGTATCAATAAGACACACATCATCTTGTTTTCAATTGACTCTTGTTGCTACCTTAGACAAGACGATGACCAAAATGGTCGTCTTGGATGACAAACTTGACTGACTAGCTCCACCAATGTGGCACACTAGGATCACCACTAGAGTGTGGTAAACTATCCATCCATCCATCGAGTTTCTATACCGCTTATTCCTGAATAGGGTCACGGAGGAGCCAGCAACTCTGAGCGCAAGGGCAGGAAACAATTTTTTTAGTCTTAAACACCTTTGACATAGATTCTATGTGTTATGAACAGCTTTGTCCACCTCATCCATGGTCATTATCATGTACAATATCATGGTTACTTTCTGAATTATAACAACAAACCCAGGATGAGGTTTATCTGGAGTTGCTCAGCTCTGATGTGTTAAACAATGGCACATGACAACTAAAATAAGGGCTTGTGTGGAATTTGGGTTTTGACCATCGTAACTCATCAGCATTATGCATATTGACAAACAGTCAAAACAAACCATAAACACTCTTTGGAGATTCCCAATCAAAATCAAACAGTTGGTTCCTTCACTCACCCTCTTTTTACTCTTTTTTTTTTTGCTCAAATTTCACCAGATTTCTGATACTACTTGAGTGACATGTTTTGTTGATTCCTTCATGCGCATGACAGTTCGTCTGGAAGCAATTGAACAGTAGGCCTCTGGGTGTCTACTGTTCATTTCTGTTCACCAGCCTCTAAAAATACAGTCCTTTCTCTAATGTCCTCTTATTGTAGCAAGTACATGTGACCCTCATGGCATTATGTAAGAAGCATACATTACATCTGATCCTTGCCACATGAGCCAAATGCTTTTCTAATTTATCATTGTCGAATTAGAACATTTCCCATTGTAACTGCAGTGGCTGTGTGATGAATACCTGTCGGTAACACCAATTCTGAGAAGCTGTGTGAGATTGCATGAAAATATGTGAGTATTTGTGATGTAATAGGGCCCTGCTTCTCATGATGACCTGTAAATGTGAGCTTAATTGGATCTCCAGTGCTCATTCTTGATTTCTTTCGCTCATATATATATATATATATATATATATATATATATATATATATATATATATATATATATATAATGTGTGTGTGTGTATATACACCTCTCTTGCTCACACACACCCAGTGCCTGGCCTTCTAATGAAGGATTTAGCCCGATTTCCACAAAGATGCTTCCGTTAAACGGAAAAATGCATCGCTGACCCAGAAACAAGCAGGATAACAATAAAAATAATTAACGCAGGAGGAGGCTGCTGCAATGTTTTCCCTTTCCCTTCTTCTGACTCCTCCACTCTCTCTGTTTTTCTCTCTCTCTTTTGCTTCAGAGTAGAGAAAACCTTGCAGGTTTGTTGAATCAACAGTGCCACCTAGTGGCTTTCAATGGTTTTGTTTATATAAGCCCTGCTAAGGAGGTGAGTCCTATATTTGACAACTATTTCATCATTTGTACGGCTTGTTAAAATGGCTGCAGCTTCATTGCATCAGATATTTAAAATATTGATTTCTTTAAAGCTGGAGATGCTAACATAAATTTGACAATTGATAATCCTGATCATACCAGATGTAGGGATTAGGCTTTCTGCCCGCCTTGAAATGTTGTTCCAAGCCATCTTGATCTGACCTGAACCTCTTAGAATCCAATGATTTTGAACCCAAACCTGAATCAAGCTCAATCCACTTTGTCCAGATTTTAGTGTAATCCAAGCCTAAACTGATTCACATCAAGTGCTGAGACGGAACCTGATTCTGTTTGGAAAAACAGAAAAATTAAATCCCAGTCTCGGTGTAACATAATTCACATGATCATGTTTTGAGTCTGATCAAAACAATCCTAATCCATACCAAATTATGAATCCAATCTCAACCCAAGGCAAACAAGGTCCACATCAAATTACAAATTTAATCTCAATCCCCAATTGGCCTATTGTAAGACATTTTAAATTATGAATCAATTATTTAAGTTATGAAAAAGCATATATACAAATCAATGTTCTTCCAAAGATATATATTAGCAGATGTGTGCACTCATCTGGCACTAACAAGAATAACTTGATACACAAAATATGAATCCATTCTTAACCCGAGGCGAACCATGTGCAAAATAAATGAAAGTCCAATAGGTTTTGAGTCTGAATCTGAGTGGAGCCCAATCAGATCCACATCATCAGGTTTTGAGTCCAAACTCAACCATAGCCCAACCTGATCAACCTGAGTTCTGAGTTCAAAAGGACTCAAGCCTAATCTGATAACAAGGCTTCAGTCCAAACCCAATTTAAACCTAATCTGAACCACGTCCTCGTATTTTCACTCCAAACACAATTGGAACCGTACTTCACCTATATACATTTTTTAAGCTGTAAACAATTTAGAATCCAGAATGATGGACAGAGCTGAAGATGATTCTAAACAGAATTAAATTGAATGAGGTGAAAAGAATAAAGACAGCTTGCAAAAACTACACTAAATAGATGAAACAGATGATCACTTCATAATCCCCATAGTCTTGTAGCATTCTTTCTTTTGATCACCTACAAAGCCCCAGAAAGCAAAGGCCCAAATGCTTATCTTGTCTTCAGTGAAACTCATCCTCATACACACAGTCATCTCATTCCCTGCAATATCTCTGACAAAGTGAAGGTGAGAAGAAGGCCAGGATGTAGATAATAGCCATTGTTCTTCTTCGCTATTGTTCAGCCTGGCTCCATAGTTGCTGGAACAATGGAGCGAGAGAAGAAGGATCTGGGCAGGATCTGGGCAGTGAGGCTGAAAGCCTGAATAAGGTTTATCTTTACTTCTCTGCCTAATTGGATGGAGGGAGATGGTGCCCATTCATTCTCAGTTTAAAACTCGGGTTCTAGAATAATGAAACTAAATGGACTGCCTTCAGCTGTACAATATATACAGTGCCATATATGTATATATATATATATATATATATATATATATATATATATATATATATATATATATATATATATATATATAACTTTGGAACAGCACTCATTTGTATATACACATCTTCATATAGTAGGTTTATTGGGGAAAACTGTACAATTGAAAGGATATAAGGATATAAGGAAAAGGATATAAGATGAGATACAGTTGGGCATGGAGGCATACAGGTTCTGCATGGCATCCTGCAGCATTTTTACCCACGGATGGTGTAACTGGTCCTGCAGATCCTGCACACTCTTAGATTGCCAAAGCTTGGTGATAAATCTGATAAATGAGGCCAAGGAAGTGTTGCATTCTAGGGCAGACATTCCTGGGAAAAACTGTGTTGTGTGTGAGAGCATTATTCTGCTGAAAAATGCCAGTTGGAATTGCCAACTGAGTTAACATGTGTCTGCAGTATGTCCTGCACATATCAATGAGCTGTTAAATGTGCCTTGTATCACTACTTGGGGTGAGTGACTGTCAATGCAATGACTCCCCAGATCATCACACAGTAGTTGGGGCAGTGTGTCACCCCACAGCAAAGGCAGGATTGAAACACTCACCATGAGATCTCAATACTCAAACCTGACTAGCAACAGGTCCCAAACAAAACCTATATTTATTGCTAAAGTCTATACAGTTCCAGTCTGTACCAGTCCATGTTTCTTGCTCACAACACCTGAAAATAAATGTGATTAGAAGTCTGAGAAAGCAAAATTATCTATGCTATCTCTGTCCCCACATCACGCCCATTGTGATGCTGGTCAGGCCAAGGAGTCTGTAACCCATTGTATCAGAGCTGTGGACCTTTGTATGGGAGCGTTGTATGTGATGGTTATCCAAACAGGGTTGGGAGTTTAAAATTAAGCTGTGGAACTCCATACAATACTTTTGGGATGAGGCAGGGTGGTGATCATCCAACATCCTGACCTCACTAAAGTTCTTGTCACAAAATGCAATTTAATCCTCAGAGGCGTCCTAATACTTTTGTCCATTAGTGTTGATATTTGTGTCTATTGATGTCGAAGGCCAGCTGGGTCTGAAACTCTATTTGCATTCATTTTACAAACAAATCCCTAGCTTCCAAATGTCAACCTTCAGCATGCATGGAATAAATGACATTTAATCAGGTCTAATATGTTATCTGAAAAAGGAAAGGAAAACAGACAAAATTAAGGGGAGAGAGAGAGAGAGAGAGAGAGAGAGAGAGAGAGAGAGAGAGATTGAAAGGGATAGAGTCTGCCTCTAAGCAGCATTGCAACTTCTTTTGGAATTGTGTGTTGATGAGTCTTATGCAAATGGATGATGGGAGCCAAGGCCATTCAGAAACATGCCAAGATTTACATTGAGCCAGGTAATGTCTACATGCCTCACTACAACCCTGACAAGCACTTATTTTGTTTGTTCATTTGTTTATCACACATTTTTTGTATACAGCCTTAGACTGTTGCCTCATAGTAAAATGTATCATACATTCATGTCTGTTTCTTTATGCTTTGGGTCAATTGCCTGGAGTTTGGATTACAGTCAGCCCTCACAGTTTCCAAATAATTGACCCAAACGATGGATGACAACACTGTCACAGCTGTCATTCAGTCAGGACCACCTGAAGCATGTAATGGAAGGCTGTGGGCTGCTGATTAACTGGAGCAGGTGCAGGGATAAGCTAGAATAACACAAACAGATGGGATTTGTCTTTGTACAGAGACTGGGAAAGGGTCAAGTCCTGCTTTAAATATTTCTCCCTACTGGCCATTTTATTAGAAACACCTACATTGTATTTAATCACTGGCCACTTAATTAGAAACATACCTTCTGCTTCATTTCTGGCCACAAATTAAAACTGAAGATACAATTGTCAAAATCTTACACTGGGTCAAAGGCCAAGGAGAAAAATTGAGTTGTTAATGAAATTTGAAAAAGTGATGCAAAGCATTCCACAATGTTGGAGCCACAACTGTGAAAGCTCCATCACTTCTGAGTTTGCATTATGTCTTTGGAACACTAATCAAGGTGACACGTTATAAAAGCATGTACTAGTTGTAACCCTGGACTCATTTAATAACTCAATCACATAGACCTTATGGACCAGTTGCCAGGTTCGACAGGATTACAGTAGGAAACATAGATGACTGCAAAATGAAGTGGCTGGAGGCAGGAAGTGAGCAAAAGAATTATTATTTTACAACCAGAAATAAAAATAAAAACACCTTAATAAGAACAATGAACAACAATAATATTAATGACAACAATAGCCAGCAAAAACAAAATCAAAACATCAGTCTTAATTGAGCTCAATAGTTCAATAGTAATTTTGGTTGTCCGTCAAATCAAAGTGTGTTTGGTCTCTCATATTGAACTCAGTTTCGTTCAGTGGCTTGTATTGTTACCACATTGATGTTTAGACCACAAGAAGAATGAGGTTCTTCAACGGATGTTCAGTTCAACTCTGGGCATAGGCTCGCCATCTCTATCCAGAGAGAATCCAAGGGTCTGGTTCAACAATCCAATCCAGCTTCTTAATCAGCAAAACAAACCTAGCCTACACACAATAATTATATTATTGCATACAGCTAGATAAAATCCAATTTCCTATTGGTTGGCACATGAAAAGCCTTCCATTCTTTTTAACACCACACCTAAAGGCCAGGGAGTAAAATTGAGTTGTGCACCTAATCTTAATCTTCCCATAATTTTGGGCTTCCCCTGGTTGGTTTGACACAATCTGTAGAAGGCTCTCCAGGTTCATCCTGGACTGGAGGCCCCATTGCCAGGGCTCATGCCTTCACCCCAAGCATGTTGGACTTTCTGTCTCCCCTGACAATGAGCCAGTCAATCTGAAAAAAGAGAGATATTTTTTAAAAAAAGATGGAGGTGGTCCTACCTCATTAGTCATGGGACTGTGCTATAAACCTCTTACCAGGCACTATCCCTACTAGAGGTTGCTTCTAAATAAAATCACAGTCAAAGACTGGCCTTCAAGATGTTCCAACAGGCATCCTGGTTGACCAAGTTAGACCACTGTAGCACCTACAACTTGGTGAGACACAAGAAACAGACCAGGTGATGAGTGGAAGTCAGCATTCATCACCCCTAGAGGGCATTATGAATACTTAGTCATGCCCTTCAGCCTGAACAATGATCCCACTGTTTTCCAGTACCTCATTCATGAGGTTACTACTGAAAACCTTTGCATCTACGCCTTTGTTTATTTGAATGATATCTGTATTTTTAGTAAAACGAAGGCGGAACACATCCAGCACATTTGGGGGATCCTGCAGCTCCTCTTGGAGAACCACCTCTATGTGAAATTGGAAAAATCCCAATTTCACATCCCCTCAGTCCACTTTATAGGGTTTATGATCTCAAAGGGGCAGTTGACAATGGATCTATTGAAACTCAAGGCATTTGCCAAGTGGCCTTGTCCAACCTCACTCCAGGTGGTCCATCCTGGGCTTTGCAAATGTTTTATTGAAGGTTACTTTAGGTCGGTAGCAGCTTCCCTTACTGAACTCATCCAAAAACTTCCTGGTCCCTTTCGTTGGACCCACAAAGCCCAGAAAGCCTTTGAAAACATAACTGCTGGCTAATTTCAGCACCCATAATCCACCTCCCGGATCCCAACATATCTTTTGTGGTAGAAGTCAATGCCTTTGAGGTGAGTGTGGGGGAAATGCTTCCCCATAGTCAGACATGACCAGAAAACTGCACCCCTGTGCCTATTTTTCTCAACTTTCATGGAGTGGAACTATGGCATAGGGGATTGTGAGCTTCTGGCCATCAAGATAGCCCTGGATGAGTGGCATCATTGGCTTGAGGAAGCCAAACACCTGTTCTTGGTCTGGATGGACCATAAAAATCTAGCTTACATTCAGGGTGCAAAACAACTGAATTTGTGGCAAGTGTGCTGGTCCCTCTCTCCAGGCAATGTGAGAATAATCTGGCACCATCTCCAGCCCCATCCTTTCTCCTGAGTGCATTCTTGCCCCTCTGCACTGGGAGATTGAAGGCACTGTTTGATAGGCCCTGGAAAGGGAGCCTGACCCAGGTGGAGGTCCAGCTTACTGTCTCTTTGTTCTGGCTGCAGTGCGCAACAAGGTGCTGCAATGGTGGCATACCTGCCCCCTCTCTGGTCATCCCAGGGCCACCAGAACCTGTAAATCATTCAACAGAGGTTCTGGTGGCCTAAGATGGACAGAGAGTTTTGCCTCTTTGTTTCCACTTGCGACATCTGCACCCAGAACAAGGACTCCTGTACTAAACTCACTTGCCTGTTGCTTCCTTTGCTGGTTCCACACTGCCCGTGATCCCATCTATCCCTGGACTTTATTACAGGGTTACCCAGGTCCAGGAGTTTAACAGTAATTATGGTGGTTGTGGACCAGGGGTCCCCAGTTTGCCAGCCAATTCTGGAAACAGTTTGGTGCAACTACGGAGGCCCCTATCAGCTTGTCCTCAGGGTATCATGCCCAGTCCAATGGCCAGACTGAACAGGCCCTCCATTGCCTGGCATCCACTAGCCTGGCCACTTGGGCAGACCACCTGCTGTACATAACACCCTTTGGCATTCCTCTATCAGCATGATGCCATTTGAATGCCAATTCTGCTATCCACCCCCTCTATTCCCAGACCAGGAGGACCAAGTTCCATCCTCTGCCTTCCGTCTGGTGTGCCGTTGTCTGGCGCAGGGCTCGCGACAGCCTCCTGGGCCAGACTGCATTGCGGAAACAGACCTGAGGAGGCACCTGGGAGCCTCCTTCTGTCAAGGGTAATGGGTGTGGCTGAGCATGCGAGATCTGCCTCTAAGGGTCAGGAATAAGAAGCTGACTCCTTGATATTTCAGACCATTCAAGATAATCCACCGAATCAATGCGGTTACTTATCAGCTGCAGCTTCCCCCGACCCTGAGGGTGCATCCCATCTTTCATGTCTCATGCCTCAAGCTCTACCTTTGCTCATCCCAGAGACAGGTGTACCCGCCGGTATTCCGTATGATCAACAGGTCACCGGCCTACAGAGTTAACAAAATTCTCAACTTCTGCAGGTCCCAGAGCCAAACCCAGTACCTGGTGGACTGGTAGGGCTATGGGCCCGAGGAGCAATCTTGGATCTTAGATGATCTTAGACCTGGACTTCATCTGGGAATTCAACTGCAACCATGTGTCTTCTTCTGGGGCATCGGGAGCCGCCCCTCCTGGGGCGTGAGGAGCAAACGTGAGGAGCTTGAGGAGGAGCTTGAGTTCTATATATTTTCTCTTAATTTTCTTAAAAGAAAGAAAAATCCTTTTCTTTTGTTTTGCTTCCTCACCAAAGACAGGAGTGGTTTTATTTTCTAGCTCGCCCTCCAAACAAGGCAGATTTTTTCCCCTGCATTCTCAGTTGAGGAGTGGTTTTAAGTTCTCCCTTCTGGCTTGTAGCTTGGCTCTTCACCCAAGCCACATGCCTCATTTCCATGTGCCAGCTTTCTTGATGTTTTTTTTTTAACTTCTTGGCATCTACACCATTGATTCAGACTCCCCAGCAAAGAAGAAAGCACTCTCAACAACAGACTGGTAGAAGATTTTGCTGCACACATTGAAGGACCTGAATGTCCTTAGAAAGTAGTCTGCTACATTGAAGTAGCCCTTCAGTCCCATTTGCTGTCGAGCAGCACACCCAGATATTTGTGAATCTCAACCACCTCAACAGTCTGCCCAGGGTAACAGGTTTGGTAGTGATCTTCCTTCTGAAGTCCACGTCCATCTCCTTGTTCTTGGACACATTAAAGAGGAGATGGTTGTTTTCACACCACTCCACAAAGCTGATCACAAGATCTCTGTATTCAACTTCTTGTCCATTCAGCTTCTTAGTGATGCACCCAACCACTGCTGAATCTTAAGAAAATTTCTGAAGGTGAGTTCTGACATGAACTAGAAGTCCATGGTGTATAATGTTGAGGAATGGGGAGAGTACAGTTCCCAGATCTTCCAGTGCTACAGACAAGGTCAGGCCAGCTGATACCCATCTGCAGAAACTGGGCCTATGAGACAGGTAGTCCAGGCTATCATAAACTTGTCCACATTTTTCCATCTTCTCCCAAGGATTAGGGTTTGTATTAAATGTACTTGATAAGCCATTAAATGCACTTGATTCTCACTATGGTGGTGTTTTGGTCCAGATGGGAGAGTTCCTTCTGCAGTAGGTAGATTACAGCATCATCCACACAGAGCCTTTAAAAACTGATGTGTGTGACCTGTGTGTCTCATTTGTGAAGCTAATGTGGCTGTAATTAAAGAATTTAATCTAAGACAGCACTATGAGACAAAACATCAAGATAACCTGAAAGACCTGAATGCAGAGCAGGAGATACAGAACACAGAAGAGTTACAGAAGCAATTGACCTTTTCAGAAGATGTTTTTACCTGTGCTAATTCACAAAGTAAAACTGCTGTGAAAGCAAGTTTTATCATGGCAGAGGAGATCCCCAAATCAGCCAGGCCATTTACAGAGGGAGGATTTTTGAAGAGCTGCATGATCAAGGTGTTTGATATCTTATGTCCAAACAAAAAGCAGATGCTGGCAAATGTAAGCCTGAGTAGAAATACAATTGCTGATTGAGTTTGTGAGATGATTTAAGAACACAGTTGAGTGAAAGAAAGAAAGACTTATTCATCTTCATCCATGGCGTGGACTCCAATTTGCATGTTACAAAGGAAGTAATGGACATTAAATTGATGCACAGGACAACGACTGGAAAATACATTTTTGAAAATATATGTCAAAATATAACCAACATGAAACTACTTATTTTGGTCGCTGCCTTCAGGGGTCGCCACAGCGGATCATCTGCCACCATCTTGCCCTATCCCCTGCGTCCTCTACTGTTACACCAACCATCTCCATGTCCACCTTCACTATATCCATAAACCTTCTCTGAGTTCTTCCTCTTCTCCTTCTGCCCAGCAGCTCCATCTCCAACATTCTTTGTCCAATATATCCACTATTCTTCCTCAACACATGTCCAAACCATCTCAACCTGGTCTCTCTGGCTTTTTCTCCAAACTGTTCCACCTTCACTGTCCCACTGATCTGCTCATTTCTAATCTTTTCCATCCTTGCACTATCAAAGAAAATCTCAAATCTACATCTCCGCCACCTCCAGCTCAGCCTCCTGTCTTTTAGACAGAGCCACAGTCTCCAAACCATACATCATAGCAGGACTCATTACTGTCTTGTAAACCTTCCCTTTCACTCTTGCTGCTATCCTTCTGTAACACATCAGCCCTGACACCTGTCTCCACCCACTCCATCCTGCCTTCACCCTCTTCTTCACCTTTGTTCTGCACTGTCCATTGCTCTGGATGGTTGACACAAGATATTTGAAGTACAGAGAAGGTCAGAAGGAGTTACATTGTGTCTTTGTGGATCTAGAGAAGGCATATGATAGGGTGCCAAGAGAGAAACTGTGGTACTGTATGAGGAAGTCAGGAGTGGCTGAAAGAAATGTGAGGGTGGTGCAGGACATATATGAGGATAGTGAGACAGCATGGAGGTGTGCATTTGGAGTTACAAGTGGTTTCAAGGTGAAGGTAGGGTTACATCAGGGATCAGCTTTGATCCCTGATGTAACCTCTACTCCTTGCATCTTCACCTTTCCACCTGCCTCCCTCTCATTCACACACATGTATTCCATCTTGTCTCTACTGACCTTAATTCCTCTCCTCTAGAGTGCAAAGCTCCATCTCTCCAGATTCTCTTCTACCTGCTCTCTACTCTCACCACAGATTACAATTTCATCTGCAAACATCATGGTCCATGTAGCCTCCTGTCTGACCTCATCTGTCAACCTGTCCATCACCATTGCAAACAAGAAGGGGCTCAAAGCTGATCCCTGATGTAACCCTACCTTCACCTTGAAACCACTTGTAACTCCAAATGCACACCTCCATGCACTTCCTGATCCACTATCTCTCCCCCCATTGTCCTCATCTCTCTCTCATTTTCATCCTTCATTAGTTCTTCAAAGTACTCCTTTCATCTACTCATCTCTCTGTTCACTCACTAGTACATTTCTCTCATATCCTTTATCAGCCTAACCTGGTGTATATCCTGTCCAGCTCTATTTTTCTGTTTGGCCAAACAATACAAGTCCTTTACTCTTTCTTTACTGTCCAGGCTCTCATACAACTCATCATAGGCCTGAGGCTTTGCCTTTGCCACTATTCTTTTCACTATGTGACTAGCCTCACAATACTCCTGCCTACTTCCTTCACCTCTCTGGTTATCCCACTTTTTCTTCTTCTGAATACTCTCCTGGACTTTCTCATTCCACCACCAACTTTCTTTGTCTTCTTTCCTCTGACCAGATGAAACAGCCAACACATTCTTGACAGTTTCTCTCACCACCTTAGCTGTACTTTCCCAGTCCTCAGGTAGCTCCTCACTGCCCTCAAGGGCTTGTTGCAACTTTTCCCTGAACTGCCTGCAACCATCCTCCTCCTTCAGCTTCCACCATCTAATCTTTGGCTCTGTCTTCACTCTCTTCCTCTTCTTTGTTTCTAATCTCATTTTACAGACAACCACCCTATGCTGCCTTACTGCACTTTCCCCTGGCACCACTTTACAATCTCCAATCTCTTAGGTGGCATCTCCTGATAAGGATATAATCCACCTGTGTGCACCTCCCTCCACTCTTGTATTTCACCCTATGTTCTTCCCTCTTCTGAAAATTTGTTTTGAGCCATTTCCATTCTCTTTGCAAAATCTACATCCAGCTGACCTTCTGCATTTCTGTTTTTCTCACCATACATACCCAGCACCTCTTCATCCCCTCTGTTCCCTTCACCAACATGTCCATTGAAGTCTGCACCAATCACTAATCTCTCCTCTCTAGGGACACCTTCTACCACTTCATCCATCATACTCCAAAACTTCTTTCTCCTCTAACTGACAACCAGCCTGTGGTGCAAATGAACTGACACCATTTAAAATTACACCATCAACTTCCAACTTCAAGCTCAAGATCCTGTCTGCAAGCAACACCCTCAACGCAAAAAATTGCATCTGTGCTACTATTTCTGGGCATGAAACCAAACCAAACTCTCAGTCCTGGTTAAAATGTGTAAGATCTAAAAGACAGTTTAGTTTCTTTAAATATAAAAAAAAGTTACATTTAATTTAGGAAGATCCAGAATGAGGATACATATGTACAAAAGCAATTATTGGTAGGTTCACAGTTACAAAAAAGCAGCTTTTTAGGGATGTTGAGTAGAAGGGAACAAGTGTACAAGGAGGAGGTTGTCATATTGTGATCCGCATAATGGCTTTGGCACAAGTTTTATGCTGGATGCCCTTCCTGATGCAACCCTCACCATTTACCCGGGCTTGGGACCGGCACCAGAAGAATACAAAGTACATCCCTAATGGCTGGTTGATAACCGGCATGAAACTGCCCTGGGAAGAACTTAATGCAATTCCTACTGATGAAGCACCATCTATGTATAGTGAAAAATGAGAACTAGTGGGAAGGATGTGAGTAAAGATGCAGGAAAAATGTACTGGTGGGTTAACTGCATATCACTGCATTATACACCAGGAAGCAGTATGTGGCAATGTCCTGAAGATGGATAATGTAATGAGCACTGTAACACAAACCATAAATTTTATCCGAGCTAAAGGTTTAAATCACCGGCAATTTCAGTCCTTTGTGCGGGAGATAGATTCAGAGTTTGCTGACATTCCATATCATACAGAGGTGCGTTGGTTCAGTCAGGGAAAAGTTCTCAACTGAGATTTTGAGCTCAGCAATGAAATCCGTCAGTTCATGGACAGTAAAGGAAAATACTCCACCAATTTTAGTTATGGAAAATGGAAATGTGAGTTGTACTTTCTGGCTGACATAACAGTTCATCTCAATGCCTTGAACCTCCAGCTCCAGGGACGTGACTGCATGATCACTGACGTATGACGCAGTGAAGGCATCTCAAATAAAGCTGCTTCTATGGGAGACACAAATGCACCAGTGCAACTTTCTCTGTTGCCAAGTGATGTTGAACGAAGTGGGCACTACTGTGTTCCCAAATATGTACTTTGCACGGTGCTTTGGTGACTTCGCAACCCATTTACCGTCGATGTGAAAACTGCACCTGTGAAGATTCAGATAGAGCTAACTGAGCTGCAGTGTAATGGCACACTGAAGGCAAAGTAGGACACTGCAGGGCACAGTTTATTCATGCCATTCCTAGAGAAATGCTCTGGCTTCATCTACTTGTGGCTCGAACTTTGTGCATGTTTGGTAGCACATACCTGTGTGAGAAGCTCTTCTCAGTGATGAAGACTTCCATAACAGCACACAGGAGTCATCTCACATATGAGCACCTGCAGTCCATCCTGAGAATCTCCACAATACAGAACCTCACACCAAACATAAACAAACTTGTTGCCAAAAAAAGATGCCAGGCGTCCAGCTATGATAAAAAGACATGAAACCAGAGAAAAAATAATGATTTTATTTGTTATTGCACAATTTTTATTTATATTTCCAGGTTTTGTTATGCAGCATGTTCATCTTTTGAATCTGGATAATTTTGACACGATATATTTTATTGAGAGCAAATCTTTTGGGATATTTAATAAGTTTATTTTTTTTATTATTTATTTTATTTTTATTATTTTTTTATATAATATGATGTAAAGACATTTGAATGTTTGTTCTTTTAAAGTTTACTTTTTTCCTAACTTGTATGATTTAGACTGGATATATTTTTTATGGAGAGTAAAATATTAAATCTTAAAAAGTTATTTAAGGTTTAAGTTGATTTATTCTGGAATAATAGTCCTGTCTGTTTTTATTCATATTTTAATGTTTAAAAAAGTTTAATTTTAAGTTTTAAACTTTTAGTGTGTTCAATAAATATTTATCCTGTTTGGCCCATGACCTAAAGTGTGATTTGGATTTTGGCCCCCTGTGCAATTGAGTTTGACACCCTTGCCATAGGTGGTGATGGTGGTGAAGGAGCTAGGCTACAGCTGTTGGAGGCAAGCGAAGATGTGCTGCACCTGTTAAAAAACATATTCAGCTAGTTGGCGGTGTCTAAACTGCCCCCCACAGTTTTTGGTTAAGCACTGATGTCAGTGATTGTCCTCATGCCAGCCCAAACCCCCTTTACGTTGTTGTTGTTCTGAAGTTTTACTTCCAGCTTCCTTCCTTCTCTGCTTCATTATCAGTATTCAGCTCCTTCTGCACAGCAGTTTGTCACTGGTTCCCTTAGGACCACTGGTTGGTATGTGGGAATAATTAGGGCCAGATTATTCCCAACAATGGAAGCACAGATTAATTGCATGCACCCTTCACATTTGCATACAATTGGTCCAGTACTTTGTTCACCCTGGTTGCACAGTTAACATACTTGGTGGAACTTAGATTAAAATCCCTTGAAATGGTGATTAAAGAGATCAGATGCTGAGTCTGAATTTGCTGAAGGTGTGATGTCATGAATGCTGCCAGTGGAATGTAAACAATGACCAAATGGCAACTGTTAGTTCTACTGGCAAGTAAAACAGATGTAAACTCACAGCTAAGAATTCAACATCTGGACAACAGTGATGTTCCTTTACAGTAATGTGCGCCGAGTGACGTCACCTGTTGTTTACAAACAGCATGATCCCACCAACTCTTTGTTTACAGATCCATTTGTCATTTTGTCCCTCATGATCTGAAAGCTGGGAATCAAGACATTTGTCTCCAGAATATCTGCATGAAGCCATGTTTCTGAAAAAGTAGACTGGCTTTGCTGTACTCCTTCTGGAACTCGATCTGTGTGCTCAGCTTGTCTGTATTATTGACCACAGAGCTGATGTTCCCTATAATTATGGAGGGGAAGATGGGTTTGTAGCTTCTTCTCTTCACTTTGGTTTTGCTCTGCATCCTCTGAACAGTCTCTGGAGTTCTTCAGGAATGGGAACAGCAGCAGAAACAGAGCGTGGAGCATATGGTGAGAGCTCCAGGAACTCAATGCATGAGTGGCTGTAACAAGCTGCACCACCAGCTTCTTTGTCCATAGCTCTCTCTCTTCTGTTCTTATTTCCAAGTCAGAAAAGTACTGATACCTAAATATTTGAGTAAGCAAAAAGAAAACTCATAGAATGAAAGGAATAGGGTTAAGAAAAAAAATAAGCAAAGTAAAATACCTAATATGGGTTAAGACACGGAATGAGCCACTGTAATCAGCAGCCACCTAGCCCAGCTCCTGAACCAGAAGCACAAGGTAGAAACACCTACCTTGTGCATTCACTCACTGGCTACTTTATTAGAAACACCTACCTTCTGCTTTCCCACTGGAAACTTTATTAGAAACACCTTACACATAGCCTGAAACCCATGGGGTGGGGTTTGTTTGTTTGTTTACAGAAAGAACATGGCAAATGAAATACATCAAGTCCTTCATTCCAGATCAGGATTCAATTCATATTAATTTCATTTTCTAGAGTGGCTTTGATTTAGCAGTCAGACAGAATGTCAAGGTTTCCATACACATTCTCCCTAACCCCTCCTGAAATACTAGTTTCGCCATATCTAAATAACCAAGGAACTTTTAATGAATCCCAAAACAGAGCCAAAAACAGGTAAATTATCCTCAACAATCCTCTGATCGGACATTTCGTGTATAAGTCTCTGAGTAGGTTTGACAGGCCTCCAAAATCTAGTGATGACAGAAGTAACTTGAGACTGGGGTTGTGTGCAAACTACCCTTTCTCTGACTGAGTGAGGAGTCCCACTACTATTATCAGTGACTGTGACAGTGTGTTCTGAGCCACTTACTAGATCCTCAACTGTGCCAACTTTGTCTGAATGTGTGGCATTCTGACTAACAGAATCATCGTGGCCAATATATGGTTCTTTTTCTGATAAAGAGTCATCTCTCAGAGCATTAACTGAGCCTTTGTCAACACCCAGAGCATCCCCATTTTCTTGGTGTTCACTCTCAGTTGGCTGCATGAGCCAGGCCGTAGTATGGGCATGAGAATCTGCCTCACTGCTCATTAGAACAGAATCTAAAGCACTAGTTACATCATGTGGTGGCAAATTCTCAGAGCCAGACTGACTTCCAACCTGTTCATCTGGGGTCAAAAAGGCAACAGGAAGCAGAAGGTTCCTATGCACAACTTTCTCTCTGCCAGTATTAATGTCTTTGATTTGATACATGTTGATTCTTGACCTAAAAGATACAACATCAAATGGAGTAGAGTTCCATGTATCAGCTATCTTCTTCCATTTTTCACCTCGATTAGCCAACAAAACTCACCTACAGCCAATGGCGAGCCTCTAACTTTGCGGTTGTAAAGTTTAGTATGATGAGCCTGCTCTCCAAGCGTATGTTTCTGTGTGATTTGAGCAGCCGGAGACAGATGTCTTTTCAGTTGTTGGACAAATTCATGGTGCTGACCACACTCTCATTTCCAAGGACATGTTGAAACATAATGTCAATGGGTAGATGTGGGACTCACCCAAACATCAAATAAAAAGGGGCAAAGCCAGTAGTTTCATGTACTGTGCAATTATAGCTGAAGGTCAATGTCTGCAACATCCACAGCCATTGAGACTTGCACTTGGGAGGAAGAGCTCTAATCATGCTTCCTAGAGTTCGATTGAAGCGTTCTGTGACACCATTGCCCATGGGGAGATTAGGGGTGGTGTGAGATTTATCTACCCCTGCCATCACATGTAGATCTTTGATGAGCTTACTCTCGAAATTAGTCCCTTGATCTGAATGGATTCTCTTAGGGAATCCATAAATGCAGAAAAGGTCATCCCACAAATGACGGGCAACTTGGTTTCTACAGAGGAAGGCATGTGACATTTTAGTAAAATGATCAGTGACAACTAGAACGTCAGCAGTTTTACTGTCATTCAGCTCTGCAGACCAGAAATCAATGCCCAAAAGCTCCATTGGTCCTGAGGTGCGAATGTTTTCAAGAGTGGCACGGTCATGTGGTTCAGGGGTCTTCCCCAAAATGCACCGTTGACAATGTTTCACATAATTGGTGATGTCTCTATTCATACCAGTCCAGAAGAACCTCTTGCATGCCAAGGAAATGGTTCTTGAAATTCCCTGATGACCTACTGCATCATGTACTCCATGGAGAACTTGTTTATTAAGAGACTCTGGAACAACAAATTGGAAGACCTTTCTGTTCAGCTGACAATCCATCTTATATACACTCTATACAACATCCCATTCCTGATTCTGAATTTTTTCCAATGTTTCAGAAGCTTGGTTAAACAGGTAGACTCTGCTGCTCTCTCATGTTGAGTCAGTTTCTTATGACGCTGTACATAGTATAAAGCTCTAATAACAGTAGCATCTAGTTCCTGCAGATTCAACAACTGACTATGCGGAATGACAATAGATGGATCTTCCGGAGGTAGCTGGAGTGATGCTGGATTCACACAGGGTGACCGAGAAACACCTCCACTGCAATGAGCATCTAAAACTGTGGACACTTCTTCAGCGCCAATCAAAGTGGAATTAGCAAAATTGTTAGGATTCTGCTCCAAATCTGGGTTGTTCTCCACAGCATCTAGGCTCCCAGCAGCTAGACAGTTAGTGGTAAGTCGGAAAGCATCTTGCACAGTGTCTCTGACAACACCATTGACCTCATCCAAAAGATATGTATACGGCTCCTTCACCAGGCGATGGCTTATGCAAGAACGAACAAATGGCTTACGGCTCGACGCATCCGCAACAACGTTCTTAGTCCCAGGAACGTATTTCAATTCAAAATCATAAGCTTGGCCACCCATCTCTGCTCACGTGCGTCTAACTTACGTTTAGAGAGGATATAAGTCAGTGGGTTATTGTCCGACCATGCAGTGAAATGTGTTCCTTTTAGCCAATGGCTAAATGTCTCACAAATGGCCCATTTTAAAGCCAAAAATTCTAACCTGTGAGCTGGATAATTCAACTGGGAACGGGACAATGTTTTGCTAGCGAACACCACTGGTCTTGCCACTGTTGCGCCAGGTGGAACCTGAGAAAGATATGCCCCAAGCCCAAAGCTGTCTGACACTCTGGAGTCCAGTCATCTGGTAACAGCTTAACAAGGACAGATTGTTTCTTTTTAGGTTTCCCTTGCTGAGTATGACTCTGGGGTCTCTGCTCAGAGAGTATTCTGAAGAGTGGCTTGGTTTTAGCTGAGCGATTCTCAATAAAATGCTGATAGTACAAGACCATGCCCAGTATCAGTCCGAACTCCTGACTCACAAATGATATGACTGAGAAACTTAACAGACCTCCTCAGAAAACTACACTTCTTCAGAGCTAATTTGAGGTTGTGATTCTTGAGACGAGAGAAGACAATCTCCAAATGTTCCAAAGCCAGCAGTTCTATAGGGGGCAAAGACCAAGAGGTCATCTAAGTAACACAAAACATTAGTGAAATTCTCATCTCCAAAATGGACAACATCATTCTCATGAATGTTGCTGGACTATTTGACAGGCCCTGTGGCATCCGATTGTATTCATGAAGGCCAAAGGATGAGGAGAAAGCTGTGTACTTCTTGTGGTCTTCGTACAGTGGCACATTATAACACCCTGATGTCAAATGCATAGTAAAGAAGAAAACATTACCTCCAAGAGCTGCAAGGGCATCAGCCTGGTGGGGCAGTGGGTGTGCATCCTTCACTGTCCTCGCATTAAGCCACCTGAAGTCAGTACAAAGCGCAAATCACCATTTTTCTTCCACATGAGAACTAATGGAGATGCTTATTCACTGTGAGATTTTCTTATAATGCCTTTCTCTTCCATCTCATTAAGGGCTGTACGTAACTTTTCGTACTGGCTCGGAGGTACATGGCGGTATGGAAGCAATTGACAAGCAATTCTGCCTTCCTGCCCACCAAAACATTCCTTCGTCTACACCTAGATTGGGTTGGCTCCACAATCACAGTACTACCTGGTGAAATGTCTGCCGACTTTGGCCCACAAAAGATACTCACACTGTGGTTGTAATGAAATGCATTGCTTCAATTGTAATGTACCGACCTTATCAGGAACAGATGTACCCCTCCACCTTTCAGTGTTGGAAATGAGAGACAAGAATTGGTGAGCATTATCATCTTCAGAATCACTGAGTCCTGTCACTATTCACCAGTATCCATCAGTTTTCTTCATCAACTGTATAAGTGCTTTAATGGCACTGCTACCCAATATCATCTCATCAGTTTGATTGGGCACCACCAGAACTGGAATAAGCATTTTGCATTCAAAAACAGTTAATTTCACATTATACAGAGCTTTGGGAATGACACAATGTCCACCACATCCAATTATTGTGACATCATCAGCAGAGAATTTCTCCATGCCATGATTGTACTGTAGAAGACGTGACTCAGCAGACTCAATGTGCATGCCATGGAGCCACTGTCAATCATGGGCTTTAATGTGACTCCACCAATGGCAGTGACATTGGTATAAAATAAACTATCTGAACTTTGAATCTTGTGCACATCTTGAAGTATGACTGTTTTACCAGATGGAGCATCAGAATTAATAGACTTGTACAGTAACTGAAAATCATCAGAATTATTACTGGGAGGATCACAATCAGGATCTGCATCGTCCTCCCCTAGATGCAGATCCATTAGTTTTCCAACTGATGAGTAGGAGCAGGCTTTCTTTTCTCTGGACAGCTACTTCTGGAGTGAGCAGGCGAATAACACTGGAAGCAGAGCTTATGAAGCTGGCAGTGGGCAAGGCCAGAGTGTGCTGCATTGCCACAAACAGAACACGGCATGGTATTCAAACCATCAATTCTTGGAAGCCTTGATTTATGCTTAACACTCATGCTGGTCTGCACTGACATTGATCTTTCTATCAGAACTTTCTCCAACGCGCCAACAACATGTTCAAGAGCAGATGCTTCAGTAGTCTTAGATGGTATGCAAGCCTGAGTCTCTACTGGGGATGTTAACACTTGAGAAAATTCCACTTTGCTAGTGCATAATCTCTCATTATGTGTTGTTCTGTTACCACCAGCTTTCACACTCATCTCAGAATGGTATTCATATAAAACATCTTGGACCTCCCCTGCAGACCATTTATCAATTGTTTTTGATCGGAATGTCAGGGCAAGTTCTTTAGAAGGACAATGTCTAATGAACATACGAGTCACTTCAGCACTCGGGCACTCAAATGATTCTTTCAATCGGTCAACAGCAATGTGAACAGCCTGGTTGAGTCTGAGCCAGTAGTTGTACGCGTCTTCTTCAACTTTGGGCAATGTGGAATAAAAGTCTGCCAGTGGAAGAGGTGAGCATGGGACAGAGTCAAAGTGCTTGTGCAGAATGGTATAAATAGCCTCAGGGTTATGTACTATGTCAATGCCACAGTTTCTAGTGCTGAACTTTACAACATCCCGTGCTCTACCTCTAAGATATAGGAGTATCTCTTCAGCTTGTTGCACTGACACAATATCCCCTTTTCTAATGTAGTTCCTCATTCGATCCTCCCACTCACGCACAGTCACAGAATCTGAGCTATCACCCCTAAAGGTAGGTGGGTCTTTCAACTTGCTATGGGATACTTGGACTGATCAGGACTCTGTGCATTTGGTGTGCCACATGCAATGGAAGTGGTAGGTGAGCTCATGGTGTGAGATGGGCTAAGGTGAGTTAAAATGTTGTCAGCTAGTTCCTGACCAATACATTTAATCATATCATTCATTTCGCTAAACATATCACATGACTGTGGGCTAGGGTTTGGGGTGGAAGAGCCATTGACTTGAAGACTAGGAGCAGAATTGTGGTGAAATTGCTCAGAAGTAACCCTGACCTCTTTGACTACAGAGCCCTCAACTGGAATTTGACCATCCACAACAAATGCACTACTCTTTTGGACAGGACTGTCAAACTGCAATGTCACAGGGACCCCCATTACACCTCTACCCCTTCCAACACTTTATGAACGGACATCAATCTGGGATGTAGTGGTTTTTATTCAGCTCTACCTGAAATGAGCATGGCAGCCACTTGATTAATCTGTGTCTCAGTCAGCATGCAACATGACAGTGTTCACTCTCTACTGCCTGAGACATGACAAATCTGCATATTTCTAATACAGTAAGAACAAAACAATTATCTCTTCAATTTACTGTGATCGTATAGTGGTATAAAGTTTACACAAATGTGACATCCCTTATTTTAAATAAATGTAACAGGAAAAATACAACAAAACTCATTGCAGCCACGCCTCGTGGTGCAGATAACTTGCAGCTAACAGGTTAGCTAGTATAACAGCATCCAACAATACTATTTATGTTATTCTAACAAAACATGTTACTTTCATCAAAGAAACCCTACCTGAAATGAGCATGGCAGCCACTTGATTAATCTGTGTCTCAGTCAGCATGCAACTACAGAAACAGGCCAGTATTAATAATTTGGAGTAAACAGCTTAAAAGTAGCAACTGTTAGAATAAGAATTTGGAACAGCTCAATTAAATGTAGTAAACATGGTGATGAAAACCTAAGTGGAATATTGGGGTTATTTTCTGCTTTCATGAAGCTGAACCTACAGAGCTGTACTCACCACGACAGTGTTCACTCTCTACTGCCAAGGTTGAACCAAATTGTCTACCTATATAATAGCTGCATTACACAGATTTACCAAAGGTGGCGCCAGACCCATTTGGCAGGAATTTCATTAGAGAACATAACTATTTTACACCGTTACATAAGTATCCTACAATTTAGAGGCTTTTTAGATTGTCACACCCCATACTGTCAACAGACCTGCCATCACCTCACCTGAACCTGAATGATTCCCATTCGTATTTCTAACCCAAATCATGCTATTCCATGTGTAATAAGCCTTTATAGATTAACTATAGTGATCACTGTCAGTTTGCTTTCTGGAATGTGAACAGCTCCCTCCTTCACACACAGACCAACACATCCAATTGTCATTGCCACAACATTGGAAACACTGCTGGGCACTGGGTCATTCCCAGTTCTCTCACTATCTAAAACTTATATACAGTATATATATATATATATATGACTGTGGCATCAACAGAACTCAAACCTGCATTTGAGTTGCATTCAAAAGTGGAAGTGCTGATGACAATTTATGCAGAGAGTGGAAAACATTACAGGAATGTTCTGAAAATGTGTGACATTACGGTGGTGTGTTAGTGTGTGTTGCACCGGTAGGAGTGATTCAGACACCACAATATTGCTGGAATGTTTAAACACTGTGTTCGCTCATTGTCTACTCTATTAGACAGTTCTACCTAGTTGTAGTTGTCCAGTTTGTAGAAGTAAAGTAAGAGACAGTCTATGCACAGTTTGTGTTGGTCATCCTCTAGTCTTTCATCAGTGCTCACAGGACGCTGCCTACAGGACATTGTTGGCTGGATTTTTTGTTGGTAGACTGTTCTCAGTCCAGTAGTGAATACAGCACTGCTGTATCTGATCCACTTGTTCCAGTATAACACACAATAACACACCTCCTAATGTCATGGTTGGAGGCATACAATACTCAAGAGTTACATTACCCAAAAGTAGCCTCTTAGAGCCTTTTTATAGAGAGAGCAGTGGGGGAAGTGTTTTAACACCCTCTTGTGGCAAGATCCAGTGTCTAATCAGACCATACCTGTAATAATTTACAGATCTGCTGAGACAGAACTGCAGGGCTATTAATGATGGTTTCATTGAGAGTCTATGCAGGGATCTTCTTGGGGGTTGGGTGTAAAGTGGAGGATACTGGTGGGGTTTCTGACTCGAACAGAGTGAATGACGTGCTGGCAGCTCCATGACTCAATGGTTTCCCTGACTCCCTCTTCTTAATGAATCAGTCAGCCTGTCCAATCCTGCTGAATGAGGGTGCTTATCTCTGAGGTGCATGGGCGAGTAGTTGACTGGACTCTTTCTCCAGTGGAATGGGAGTGGTAGAGATACGGACTCAGCCAAGCCCATTCTGGAGCAGGCCTTATCTCAGACTCTGAGAACTGGACTGCCCACGGCTGAACTGACAGAGGCATTGTCTTGCTCTGTCAGGAGCTTGCCAGCACCATGGCATGATTAGAACCTTTGTGACACACAGACACAAACACACAAAGACAGATTTAGTTGGATAAACACTGTGATGCACTGGATTATTCTATTAATCTAGCACATGAGTATTTTTTGATAGTGTTTATGGATTGATATCTCCTATGTTAGTGTATGAGGGAGTCCAGTTTATTATATGGTGAATAAGGCCAAACATAGTTTGATTGATTGCTTTACTGATTAAACAGCAGGATAAATATATTGTGGTTGAGTGTTACAGATGCAAGGTTTGCCCCAAAGAGAAATTCTGGAGAACTGAAGGAGAACTCACTCACATTTCATCAGCAGATGAATAGCTTTAGTAAAACAAACATTGCTCTCTTGTGGTCAACTATAACATCAGAACCCCTGACAGGTGACATTGACAGTGTCTTCTGTCCAGGAGTGGAAATAGAGTTGAGAGATATTAGAATATCATAAAAAAGTTGATTTATATTTCAGTAATTCCACTCAAATAGTGAAACCTGCACCATAAATTCACTAATGTTAAAATGACAGTGTTAAATGTTATTAACTCTAACAGAGTTGTATCGATGATCAGAAGTGTTGATGATTACTCTGGGGAGTTAATGTGTAGTGTCATTTAAGAGAGTTAAATGCTACTAGTCATTTTTTACACTCTAAGTGTAACACATGACTACGCCCATCACAAACAGACTTTTCTCTTAGCGTCACCATTTTGTCTGTGAACCCAGCACACACATCCACACAAATATAATTGTGCTTGTGCTTAAGTATATCCTGGATTGTGTTTGGATGATAGGTTTGGTAAGTGGGCAAAAACCTATTCTTTCTGGTGTTCCATATTGTGTCGTGTCTTGTTTTCCATAAGTTGTGCAGCTAATTGACATTCTGGTCAATTAGCATCAGCAGGTTCTAATTTAAGTTTCCATTGTAAATGAAGCAGCTTTCAAAGGCTTATGTTCTAACATATTTAAATGGTAATTCCATCATAAATGAAGAAGCCTAAAATCCTTTAAAAACATTCAAGTTTAAATAAGTTAATTCCTTTCCACCTTAAACTGCTGTCATTTGCTGCTTCATTTAAGGCGGAACAGAAAATTCGAAGCCTCTAAGAGTTGCAATATTTAAGGTAGAATAATAAGAATTTAAGGAATTAAGGAATATGAAACCCCAGAAAGTAGTTTTTAATATTCTATAATTTATTAAGTTTAATGGATGCTGTGTTATAACGGGTATGAAATGCATTTTACAGCTCTGGTATGTGTAGCCGAGGTTCTGTTTTAAAACATTTCAATATGTATTTGGTTTTAAATATACATACAAATATATTTTTAACAGACAGTAAACTCGATTTGTGCAGTGTTATCTGCCAGCATTGAGATCTATGTTTTGGTGCCAAATTTGTTGGTGTGGTTGAATAGAATTTGGTGGAGTTGATATTTTAGCCTTTGTGTTATAGAGACTGAAAGCAGCTACTCTCACTTTAACTCATGTTAGGCCATGTAATAGTTTATTCCCAGGTTCAGCAATGCTAAAAGTGAAATTTGGAGGTCAACAGAAGTACATAGTACATAGAAGTAGCTGATGCCACTGTGTGCCTCTGTGAATTCATCAGTGAAGGTAAGTTTATAACTATAACATTTATAACTCAGACTATACAAAAACCAATGACACGGTTTACAAGGTTTGCCTGGTTTAATTAACCGAAGAAATATTTATTTTCTTCCTTTTGGGAAACCATTATCACCATTTGTTAAAGTTAATATAAGTCTTTATATATATATATTTTTCTTCACCTTCCACAAATTTGACATTCCATCCACTAGACAGACTGATGTAAGAGTGTATGATGACACTGGCACTGAAGTAGATGATGACTTTTTTGAGGAGGTTGTGAAGCAGCTAAATCCAGGTGTTTTGAAATTGGACAATTTGCCAAGTGGTAATTTGTTTTAATTTTGTAGATCATATTGTATGTCAAATTTTAAACATTGCAGAAACTAATTTCCATATATTAAAAACAATTCCTTTACAGAATCTCCCATGGATGCTTCAGGATCTTCAAGTTCAGGAAGTTCATTAGAGACTACAAAAGAAGAGTCTGATGATACTGTAATACTCGATAATCCGAGCCCTTCAAGAACGCAGCATAGGGCTGAAAATGAAGCCAAGAATGTGAGTTTTTGTATAACACATGCAGCAATCTTGATCTTTTCACACCAGAACAATTGCTTAATTGACATCTTGTGGGGTTTTTTTATGCAACAAAAAAATTATGGAAGCAGACGTGTGGAGATAGTGTTCATAATGTAATTTTGATGACTTGTGTTGCAGCTTGTTAAAAAAATAATGCAAACAAAACCTGGTGGGGAAGTGGTTATCCGGGAGTACAGCAAAACCAAGAGCCTGAGTGACAGTACTAGAAGGAAGATGGTCAATATTCTTACTGCTGATATGACTGACAATCATGGCTGAACATGTTTTTTTATTATTACTTTTTATATTTCACTTTTGAGTACAACTGTGACACAATAACCTGCAAGGATGTTCTGTAGTGATCATGGGCTGAGTCCAACCCTTTTAAAATTTGTCAGGACATCTCCCCCAAGACAAATCAGGGAAATGTATGCAAAAGGAATTGTTGCCTTGTTCCCTTACCTCAGCAATCCCTATTCAAAAAATGGTTACGTAAGTATCATTTAGTGTTAGTTCTCTGACTATTATAAAGCATCTTGTGCTCTGTTTATTTACGGTGTACTGTTTGGCCTTGTGGACGACAAAGGAATGAATGAAATTAAATTGTTCTGAACTAGGACATATCATGTTGTTCTGAAAAAAAAATTCTATATCAGTAACGGAGTAACTGCTAACTAATGACATTTTCATTGGTTAAAGGAACATTATTATGACCCTCATAGTGGACAAGGTTATTTGTCTTGGAGAATAAAGAACATTCAAAGGAAAAGCTCATCTTCTGTGAGCCGGCAATTGATCAGCAATGCCAGGAGGCCATCTCTCTCATGAAGCATACATCAGAAGAAGAAACTGTAAGGGTTAAAATGAACGAGACATTTCCACATCGTCGGAAGATGGTTCAGGATCCACACCGATGCACGGACATTCTGAGTGAATTCCCACATTTTTTGGATGTCAAAGGACTGGTAAGTGAAAAAGTTTTGTAACCTTTCAGTAACTTATAACAAACAAAATGAAACAATTAGCCATGTTTTTTTACAGATCGAACAGGATTTTGTTAGGCTTTTGGGTGAAAAAACATCTGCAAGATTTTTGGAGAAGTGGCCAACAATGTTCAAGCAGAAAGTAATACACCAAAGCAAGAGTCTTCATGCATCCCAGGACCTTCAACAGTTGATTGATGCAGCGGAACTGGCTTTTACTGAACCTGAAGGGGATAATGCAGGTTAGAATTGCAGCACCTATGTATTATACAGCACTGCTTTATATACTGTAATTACTGAGCCAGTGGTTTACTGTTATTTCACATTTGCTGCTTGTGTTTTTAGAATGGGACAGTGATCTAGCCTCAGTTCTTCTTCTCCTCCATTTGATACCTCTTTCACCCCAAGGCCGCAAGAGACCTGGAAAGATGTCCGCTTGTCAAGCTGAGAAGCACCTTGTTGTCTTCTAAAAGGTAGGTTTTGATATTTGATTGGTAGATGTGATTTTTCCAGATGATTATTAGTGAGGCATGGTGTTATGAAGTTGTTATCTACTTTTGAAATATTAACCAGAAAACTGGTGGCTGTGCGTGACTGGACATTTGCGGTTACTCCTGTGTAGTGAGATTGTGATTTTGGAACTTCTTTTTCAAACATGAAATTGCTGACAAATATTGCAAGAGGCAGTTATTAACTTAGCTGATTAAAATGTATTTCCTAGACCTTTACCAGTCACATTAAAGAAAAATTTTGAATGTTGAGAGAAATTGTGGGCTTATAAGTTTTTTGGAAACGGTTTGGGTGGCTATTGCAAGACAATGCTGGCCTTGCCTCTCCAGTGCTGAACTAAAGAAAAAGAAATTGACACCAAATGTGTCATGTTCAGTTAAGAATGTAAATGTGATTGTTTTTCTTCTTCCTGTTCAGGCTGGTACCAGTATGCAGGAGCACCTGGATGGCATTGAAGAGACACAGAGCCATACCTGCTGGCCGTAGGGACCAAAAAGAATAGCATCCATGGATACTTCATTGTTCTAGACAAAAAAACTATTCTATGCAAGTCTGTGAGTTCACTTGGTGCTTTTGATGAACTGTTCAAGGCCCACTTTGTGTTTGGTGTTTCTTACAACAAAGTGCTGGACATCATGTACACGTTTATACAAACCACAGTGTTCCAGATTGACATTGGCAAGGTCAAAGAGAGCCCAAGAGTTGCAAAGCTCAGAGCTAGATTCCTACACTAAATTGTTATTTTTCAGAATTAAGATGATTTGTTTTGTTTGTTTTTGTTCTGTTGAGAGTACAAATTTGATGGTTTGACATCTTAAGTTAATGCATGGGCTGTTGCCTGGCAAAGGACTTTGTCTGAAATGTGGGCAGGATGGTTGCTGTCTTGAGTTTGGCACTTTTTCATGTTTTTGAAAACATGTCAATAGAGTTCATAGATGTACAAGTGAAATTGAAATTCCATTGAATGTTGAAGCTGGAAATGCTTATTTCATTCAGCAGCCAAGTAATGTTGAAGTGGCTACATGTTCCCATAACAGCCCCTTGCCTGTGTCAAACAGAAACACTGTGGATTTATGTCCATCAGCTATAGCACAACTACAAGCTGCTGGTGTTGATCAGAATACTGTTGGTATGTTTGTATTGTCTATGGAAGAAGCAGTTAAAGAGATTCAGGTTAAGGACACTGCTTTAAAATCTTCTCAGAATGCAGAAACTCAGAGCAAAATGGAAAAGTCATTTCAGGACATTGAAAATCCTTTCAACTTATTTAATTCCATATCAAAATGAAATTCATATTTTGCAAAGAAAACCACTGGCACATATGACCAGGTGGTGGTAAGTGTTAAATTTGCATATGTACCAGTTCTTAAAACACTGATTCCATATTGTCTGTGATTCAGAAGATGGATTATACTTAAAAAAAGCATCCCCTGTTTGCACAAGAGAAACATGCATTACAAATCCAATTGTACTCTGATGATTTTGAAACAGCCAATCCCTTGGGGGCAAAGAAGGGTAATCACAAATTGGGTCCGATTTATTTTACTTTGAGAAATTTTACACCACAATTTAATTCATCACTAGTAAACATACATTTATGTGCCCTTTTTTAAACTCAGGATATCAAAACATATGGCTTCGATGCAATACTCAAACCTCTTGTGAATGACTTAAAAATTCTTGAGACTGAGGGAATAGAAGTTTTCAGTGGCCTAGTTCATGGGAGCATTGTTCAAGTAACTGGTGATAATCTTGGTTTGCACAGCCTGTTTGGGTTTGTAGAATCATTTAGTGCACGGAATTGCTGCAGGTTTTGCCTTACAGAAAACGTCAATTTTCAATCTGTGTTCTATGAAGATGATCCATGTGTGACATTGCGAACAAAACACATGCACTTACAACACTGTGAAGCTATGCATTCAAACTCAGCTTTATCCCATGTGTATGGAGTGAAGCCCACATGTCTGTTAAACACTCTGCAATACTTTAATACAGCGGACAATTCTCTATTGACAAAATGCATGACTTCTTGGAAGGGGTGACCCAATTTGAGTTAAAACTTGTCTTGCGTTATTTACAAGCCAACTTTATAACAGCAAAAGAATTAGATTTAAGATTACAGTCATTTAATTATGGCTACATTGAAAGGAGAAATCGTCCCCCAACTGTGAAGATGGATGAAGAGCGCAATGACTTGGGTATAAATGCAATTCAGTGCTGGTGTCTGCTTCGCAATGTACCATTGATATTTGGTGATGTGGTGCCCCAAGAAGATTTACAAGAAGAATTACATCACATATAATTGGGAGGCCTTTGACCAAGACAGATTAGCAGTAGGGCAAGGAAAGATGGCGCTTCTTGATGATATGAAAGGATCCAGGGAAATGAACATTCAGACAAAAGTACTCTCAGTTAAATGAGTGATATATCAGGGCAGAGTATCGTCCTGACTTGGTTATTTGCAGTGAAGTAGCCCTTGATTTGCCAGTGTTTTATAAAATCAAATCTATTGTTGTTAAAGATGAGCAAGTAGTTCTGGTTGTAGCAGCTCTTAACACATCTGTTTTGATTACCATTTTTTGCTTTTAAAGTTGACCTGAATGAGTGATTGTTCTAAAGTGTACAGTGTAACTGATTTAACATACTGTAACCCATTTGATTTGCAGATGTCATATAGCTCTGAAAACCTGTTATGGTATATTGTACCATATTGTAACTTGCTCCATGTTCAGGCTTGAAGTACTTCTGACCCTGCAAGTTTTTTTTTTTTAATTGTGCTGTGCCATTAAAATTCCTTCTTGCTGCTTGAACTGTAGCCTATGGACCTTGCGGCCATCTTGTTTATTATACGGTTGATTTGGGGTTTCATATTTTTACATGCTGCTGAAAGTTGATAATGTTGAAGCCTTTCAATAAAATTATTTTTTTTGTCCATGAATGTTTGTTGGTTTTATATTTCACCTTTTGAAAGAGGGGTAACTTGATGCTGTTAATAGAAAAACTGAATTAACTAAAATCATTTTTAACACTGAAGACAATATTTTATTATTGACACTTATGAGAGTTACCAAAGGGAAAAAGAATAACACTAAGTGAGTTAAATGACCCAGAGTGTTAATTGTAAACAACACTAATGGGAGTAATATTTTACACTGTGAACAGTTCAGTGTCAAATTAACACTGGAAATGCAACACTGTCCACGGTGCAATTTTTACTCTCTGTAGAGTGGGACCTTATAAGCTCCAAAGTAGAGTTAAAATTTACACTTTGTGTTAATCCAACACTGGCAAATTTACAGTGTGTATATTGTATTCACTCATTACACACATATTGATATATTTTAATATTAATTTTAATTTTTTAATTTTTTAATTTTGGTGATTATACCTGACAACTAATCAAAATCCCAAAATCAGTATCTCAGAAAATTAGAATATTGTGAAAGGTTCAATATTGAAGACACCTGGTGCCACACTCTAATCAGCTAATTAACTCAAAACACCCGCAAAGGCATTTAAATGGTTTCTCAGTCTAGTTCTGTAGGCTACACAATCATGGGGAAGACTGATGATTTGACAGTCAGCTTGACAGTTGTCCAAAAGACAACCATTGACACATTGCACAAGGAAGGCAAGATACAAAGGTCATTGCTAAAGATGAGTTTCACTTTTGAATGGAATTACTGAAATAAATCAACCTTTTCATCACATTCTAATTTTATGACCAGCACCTGTATAAGTTAATGTGTGAAAGCAGAAAAATGGCACATAAGAATATGAGACACTACGACAAGACCCAAACTGTTAGGTTCTAGATGATTGGTCAGAACATCAGGCAAATCTTGTGGGCTTTTGCCAGTATTCTGTGGTCAGTACCTATCAACATGCTCCAAGGAAGGTGTCATAGGCACCCAAACTACACTGATGATCATGGAGGTCCCACCTCACAACTTGCAGGACTTTAAGGATCTGCTCTAACATTAATCTTGGTGTCAGATATCATAGGACACCTTCAGCGGTCTTGTGGCATTAATGTCAAAACTGGTCAGACCTGAGTTGGCGATACGAGAAGAACTTACTCTAAATATCAGACAGGCTGTGGCTATTCCTCAGGGTCTGTTGGAAACAGTTCAATCTACAGGTGTTTAAGCTTATTCCTGAAAGATTCAACTCCTTGTTTCATTAAAAAGTTGCCATAAACAGCTGAGAAAATGAGAGGGTTAGGGACCCCGCCTTGATGCTGGTTCAATCCCCTGAATTGGTTGGACCCAGCTGCAGTGCCCTTGAGCAAGATCTTAACTTTCCAACTGCTCACTGGGCGCCATTTAGAGGGATGCCCACCACTTCAGGCATGTGTGCTTAATGCCCTTTATTGTGTACTGAAGGGTTAAAAGTGCAGAATAAATTCCCCTGTGTACAACGGTTCTTTATGCAAATTTACATTTGCCTTCATGTTGCCCTAAGAAAAAACAAAATTTTATGAAAAAAATGTGGTCTCTTTTATTCCAGAGCTGGAACCATATGTACATTTGATCTTCATTTTAACTATATTGAGCTATTAAGGTGATATCACTATAAACATGCACATAAACACATAAAACTGAAGAAATGTCTTTTAAACATTTGTAAAACGATTAGAAATGCAACTGGAAGAAAGATGTCCCCACTCCTCCACGTTTCAGCATCAGTCTTTGTACAAATGGTCTTATATTTTCCTCAATCCCCTCTGATACAATAAACATTTCATGGTCCACAATCAAAGGTGCACCAATGAGAATTGAGTTATTCTCCAGTTTAGCTCTTGGAATTTTCCATTCCACCTTAAATGCTAAATACAACAGATGGGCATTAACTCTTAGAACATGAGCCATGCGCTTTGCAGGCAGTCATATGCTATGTTCTAGGCTTCATAACTCAGGATCAAAGCAACCTACAAATATGATTGTGATAGTGAGTAATCCAGCACAGAAAACAGCAAAATATTTTAATTCATTCATTCATTTATAACTGATTTAATTCCCAGTTTAAAGGGAGCTTCCAGTGCATGTTCACTGCTCTGTCCACGTGTACATGCTTAACCTGCATGCAGACTCTGACTAATCAATGAGAGGGGGCAGGGATGACAACCTCACTGACCCAGATTTTGGGTAATAGATATATTGGTGTATATATGTTTTTCAGATTATAGAATATAAGTCCTCAGAAGGATAATACTGAATAAGAAAAAATAAAGGAAAATCAGGTTGTTTTTTAGTTCATTTGGACCACTGTCAAGTATTTGGAGGAACTTATGTTTATAAATGTCCTAGTCATTCTAATCATTCCAAATAACTCCTAAAATGTATACTTTTTCAGATAAAAAACACTCTGGATGATCAATTTCCAGGGATTTTAGTCCTTATAAAATTGTAGGCATGAGTAATTTTTTATCAAAACTATAAAAACTATAACTATAATAAAATTACATTAAAGTACAAAAACATCCCACAAAATTAACCCCATGTTCTGAAGGTTTATTTAAAGTCAAGTGTAGTTAGAAATTTAGATCATTCTAGCAACTGTTTAATACCTAATGCTAATGAAAATACAAAATAAAAGCCACACAACTGCTGGATCCTCTGTATTTCATCTGGTGCATCAACCAGTTAACCCCTCCTCCCTACATCTATCACACTTCTGCCCTCTGAGTGAAGCCGAATGCTTGCTGGCAGAAGCAGAGCTGACAAAGCACAACTTTTTCATGTGATGCATCGCTGTAGGCCACTGTAAATCAAAGCCTTCCTGCCGCTTTAAGCCTGATGGGTCATTCGCAAAGCCAAGCTGGGCCAGAAATGCACAGACCAGCCACAAAGTTGGGATGTGACTGGATTCCAAATCTGGCATGTTTTTGGGCATGCCAAGGACCATGTTATTACAGGAACCCAGAGTATAATCTGAACTGGTCTGTCTATTATCAACAATTGGTCTTTTAAAATGGGTTCTGAACTCAAACAGGTTGGGTTTGTGGTCCAAACCTTTGATCTTCATTTTAACTGTACCAAGAGGTAATTTAAATAATCACAAAAAACTAAGAAAAGCCTTTTAAACATCATTCATATTGATTAATTATTGGTATTTCTACCTTTCCCGAGATGTCAGTTAGATGTTTTCTATAACTAGAAGAAAGTTTTCTCCACTCTTTATGGAATTCTTTCAGTTATGTGATATTTCAGAGTCAGAGAATTATGGAGAGATCTTCAGGCCCTACAGCAGCAAAGCAGCCCCAAACCAATGACAATTCAACCCACATACTTCACAGTTGGTAAGAGTTTCCTTTGCTCAAATACTGTGTTTGGTTTGCACCAAACATGTCTACTGCCACTATGATTCAACTTTGGTTTCATCTGTCCAAAGACATTGTTCCAGATGTCCTGCTCTTTGTTTATGTGTTCTCTGGAAACCTTTTCTTGCGTTGATGTTTCCTCTTTTTACACAGGTAAATATGTGTGCATGAGCTGAAATCGTACAACTGAAAGGCATAAAACGTTATGAGATCATTGCATCTTAAAAAGGGTTGGAAATGCATGGTCTTCTTGTTGACAAGAGAAAAAAAGTGCACCATCTCCATCTAGTGTCCATAGAATGTAACTATATATTTTTTCCATCTCATCTCACATGCTTCATGTGCTCTTAACAGCCAAAACATTATGAACATTTCCTTGTTTCTACACTCACTTTCCATTTTATCAGCACCTCTTTCCATACAGTAGCACTTTGTAGAGCTATAATTACAGTCTGCAGTCCATCTGTTTCTTTGTAATCCTCCTTTCACCCTGATCTTCAATGGTCAGGACCCCACAGGACCACCATAAAGTTGGTATTATGTAGGTGGTGGGTCATTCTCAGCACTGCAGTGACACTGACATGGTGGTGGTGTGTTAGTGTGTGTTGCACTGGTATCACCGTGTGACCATGAAAACCCTTCTTGAAGTGTCCAGGGAATAGGTGGTCTACTCCCATATATCCAGTCCCAGCTATGAGTCAACCTGTCAAAGATAAAACTTGGGATGTCTGAATAGTCTAGAATCTGATGATGATCCCTATCATAGTCAGACCGTTAGATAGAGATTGTGAATCACACAAACCTAACAGTAGTGAGGCGGCAGTAGTGAGAATGACAACTTTGGGTGAAAAAGTACAAGTATTAAAATCAACAGTGCGGTTCCTAAGTCTGACCACCAGATGCCACTACAGTTTGGTGAACAACCTCAATTTTTATTTTCCAAAGATCTGATCAATCACCTGCCCCTCATTCCACACAGATATCCCTGCTGATCTCAATCTGGAACACTACTTTTCTGAATAGCTCTCGATTCACTGCCACCCTCCTTTGGCTCATCAGCACCCAGCCTCCCTGCCCCAGTCTGTTCTTCACAAAGGCCCAAGTGAGGAATGGGAAAACAAGGAAAGTTGTAGGTCTGGATGGCATCACCACTAGGATCCTCAAGTTCTGCCAGATCAGCTCTGCAGGGTGACTGAGCACTTGCTCAACATGAGCTTGAAGCTAGGAAGAGTACGACAACTGTGGAAAACTTGTGTGGAAACTGTACAGAAAATTAACCCAAAGAACATCCACAGCTACAGGCTGGTGGTACTGACTTCTCATCAGATGGAAGTCATTGGAGAGGCTGGTCCTTACCCATCTGTGCTTTCTGGTAAGCACCTCTTCAGTTTGCCTACCAGCCTGGCATTGGGGTGGATGATGCTGTCATCTGTCTTCTATACAGAGCTGTTTCTCACCTGGAGTTACCTGGGAACACTGTGAGAATCACCTTCTTTGACTTACAAGCACTATACTGCATAAGTTGCTGAAAGACAACCTGGAACATGTTGGTGTGGACAGTCACCCATCAAACTGGATACTGCTTACCATCTGTCCACAGTATGTGTGGGTTCAGGACTGTCTCTCAGACAAGGTGGTCAGCAGCACAGGGGCCCATCAAGGAACAGTCCTGGCACCATTCCTCTTGACCCTTTACACTGCTGAATTAAGCAGATTCAACTTCACCAGCCACAGCCACACATGATTAGAGTGTTTCATTACAACATAACATTCTTCACTTTTTTTATTTATAATGTTAATACTGTAGTTACTATACTGTATATATTATACTTTATATATCTATTGTACTGAATGTCTTGCTATTGCTTTGCTGCTTGAACATTGAATTGAATTTCCCCACTGCAGGACTGATAAAGAATGTTATTAAATCTAGCAGGACCTACATCTGACCACTAGATGGTACTACCGTTCTTAGAAAGAGCGAGAGAGAAAGAGAGAGACTGTATAAACTTAATCTTTGATAATGGCATGCATTTGCCGTGGCATAATGTCCACAAGCCTCTGCAATGTTACAACATATATTTCTGTCCAGAGTCATTTATTTTTCCTCAAGATCTTGTATTGATGATGGGAGATTTGGACCACTGCACAAAGTCTTCTCCAGCACATCTCAAAGATTCTCAATGGGGTTCAGGTCTGGACTCTGTGGTGGCCAGTCTATTTGTGAAAATTATGTCTCAGGCTCCCTGATCCAGTCTTTCACAATTTCAGCCTGACAAATCCTAGAATTGTGTACCGTGAATTTACCTTTGCCATCAGAATCCATTGATGGAATAACATGTTCGTTCAATATATTCAGGTAGTCGGTTGACCTCATTCTTTGGGCACATAATGTTGCTGAACCTCCTCCCAGGTTATAGCACTGCCCGTACAGGCTTGTACGTGAGGCACTAAACATGGTGGTTGCATCACTTCAGCCGCCTCTGTTCTTACCCTGATGTGCCCATCACTCTGGAACAGGGTAGATCTCTACATGACCAAATTACCTTTTTCCATTGCTCCAGAGTGCAATTTTATACATTTAAAGCCATATTTCATGGTTAGTCTCATAAATGGTTAGTCTGATAAATTGTTTCCTTCAGCCTTTCTCTGTCCCTTGAGTTCCTTTCACATTGTGCATGTAGAAATGCTCTTAGTTTCAGTATTCAACTGTTGTTCCTCTATCGTCTTTCACCAAAAGTTTAAGTGGCTGCTGATTACGGTTATTCAAGATGTGTTTCTGACAAATTCAGTCCCCAAAGATGTTTCCAGTCAACACCCGGTCCCATCAGAAGAACCTGAAAAACTATGGGCTGACCCCTGAGGCTCAGTCAGGCAATGTCCCTGGGATTTTCCATTATAAAGGTCTAACAAACCAAGCCATAACTGATGAACTTATGTTCTCCCTTTAACCCTTCTTGCCTGTATTAGTACAGAGATCAGGATCTACAGACTTTCCAGAGGAATGGTTAAGACCTCCCACTCCCAGATCAGTGGGTGTGGAACGTATGAACTGAAGAGGTGTTAAGGTCTGATAAAATCATCAAATTCACATTCCTCTTTAAAGCCAAGAGTGGGAAATTAAAGACCACTTGTACAGAAAAAGAGCTGCTGATGAATCTAGCAGGAGTCAGTATCACAGGCTGAGCTCAACCAGTACTATTTATACATGCTCACCACCAAGCACAGGTGTCAAGATAAGGGGGTGGGGCCAAAGTGGTCTAATCAGTGATCTGCAGAAATCTGTCACCAGTTTTACAGTTTTTAAATCAGTGTTGATTTAAGCATTTGGGATTACAGTGTGAAATTGTTTATTTCTTGCTCCTGATCAGAGGTGTTGATTCTTCTGTTCTTCTTATTCTTAGCCCATTTTGGGCTCAATATTATCAGCTTCTCTTACCATGCAGGAGCACTTTATAGTTCTTTAATTACAGACCTGTGCTGATACAACTGGGCTATAGGAGTAAAAATCCCCCCAGCATTGAGCTGTAGAGCTGTGTTCTCTTGAATGATGGAGCTCCATATAGTACTTTTGGAATGTGTTAAAGAGTTGGGGATGAAAAATTGAGTAATTTACCCAGTTTAGCCCCACCTGAGTGGGGCCCCTGAGTTTTACCTGTAATTTCTACCTGAGAGTTCCACCTAACAGTTGTAGGTTCCACCTAAGTGTTTTACCCAAAAGGTCCACTTACAGAGAGTTTAACCTGAGAGTTAGTTCCACTTGAGAGTTCTACCTGCTATGTGTAGGTTTCACTTCAAAGTTCTTCCTGAGAGTTTTACTTAAAAGCTCTCTGAACACTTTTTTTGAGTTTCAACACTACTGGGATTTGTGTAGCTCTCTGGTCATCCAGGATGAAAACATTTAAAATAAATGTGTTGGAGATTAATTAAGACATTTGACATCTCTAGGTAGGTAGGTTAATTAGCTGCTGCTTTATTGGCATAAATATATACCTCCATTTTCACATCTACAAAGAGAGACATTTAATTGTTTTCAGTGCCAGATCTCAAACTGCTGACAGAATTCTCATTTTTTAAGCTTTTTATAAAAGACAGGTTATAATTCACATTGTGTCAACATGAATACAGGAAAAACTTGTTCTCCACTAGGTGGTGCTGTGGTGATTAACACCCATTTCCTGCAGGCTCTGATATAATCTGTCGTTCTAGTGGTGGCAGCTTCTTCCCTTCAGGAAGCTTCCGTACACCAAAGAATAAAATAAAACTTGCCTTTCAGCAGATAAATGATTTAACTGGTCAGAACATCAAGAGGAGATTACTCAACATAATTGAGTTCCTGGGGAGGGAGAGAGAGAGTTGTTCTTGAAGTTCACAATGTTTGTCTAAAGCCACAAAATCCAAAAGATTCTCAGTCTCCACAATGTTCCTTAGATTCTTCAATATCCACAGAGCTTCACAGAATCAACAATGTTCCTCAGAGTCCACAATGTTCCTCAGAGTCCACAATGTTCCTCAGAGTCCACAATGTTCTGTCGAGTCCACAAAGTTCTTCAGAGTCCAAAGAGTTTCTCAGAGTCCAGTATTCCACAGAGTCCCCAATGTGCCCGAAAATCATAGTCCACAATATTGCTCCACAGGACTTCTCAGAGTCCTGTGAAGAATGTTTGTTAATTCTGTGAAGCTCTGTGGACCCTGATGAACATTGAAAAATCTAAGGAACATTGTGGAGACTGAAACTTTTTGGACTGTGAGAATTTGCTGATTCTAAGGAACATTGTGGACTCTGACAATTTATTTACTCTGAGAATTTTTCTGAACTTGAACAATTTCTTTGGAATCTGGGGAATATTGTGGATTCAGGAATATTGTTAACTTTGAAAATCTGTGGACTCAGAAGAACACTGGACTCTGAGAAGCTTTGTTGGCTCTGTAAAGCTCTGTGGACTTTGAGAAGCTCTATGAACTCTTATGAACACTCTGGACTCTGAGGAACATTGTGGACTTTGAAAACTTTGAACTCTGAAGAACATTGTGCAGTCCGAGGAACTGTCAGGATAGGGTGGATGGAACAGATGACTAAGGGTATGGTGGTAAAAGGGGTTCAAGATTTAATGTTGAACACTGACCAATACTGGATATATGACTGACAGAAGCTAAAACATGACATAGACTAACAAAAGTAGAAACATTAACAGTAACAATAACAAAATCAAATGCAGTAACAAAGAAAGGCAGATGACGTTCACAGACATGACAGTAGCCCCCTCTCCTGACGTGCAACTCTGGGGCGAATAAACCCACCACTCCCTGGAGCCAGCAAAGGAGAGGGACCCGAAACCAAACAGAATGGACAGACAGGACTAGACACTTTACAGGAGACATGCTGGACTTGGAAGACAGGACTGGGAACCTGGGCAGAGGATGGGACCAAGGGAGTTTGACAGCCATGCCTGGAGACACTGAGACAATTGGAGACTGGATTCTGGATGAGATAGGAGTGGGCACAGGAACAGGGACAAGAACTAAAATGGGAACAGATATAGGCAGTAATACATGATAATATTGAAACAATTGTGAGAACAAGGGTACAGACATTGATACAGGATTTAACTGAGACATAGAAAAAGGTATGAGCCCAGATCTGACTAAAGTCTCAATCATCTGAGGAGGCAGACTGGGCACAGTTGTAGAGGCAGATGCAGTTTGAGATTGTCTCTGTGCTGACCTCCTACATGCCTCAGGTTGAGGCGCAGGTATGGTCATTGGTACAGCCACCTTTGAGACCACAGGATCAGGAGTGACAGGATTACGGACTGCAAATTCTGCACAGGAACTGGAGTAGTAGACTCCATCTTCTGGGCTGGAACAGGTTCTTGAGTGGTAGACTCCGCCTTCCAGGCAGGAACTGGAGCAGTAGACTCTACCTTCTGGGCAGGAACTGGAGTGGTAGACTCCACCTTCTAGGCACAAACTGGAGCAGTAAACTCCACCTTCTGGGCAGGAACTGGAGCAGTAAAGCCACCTTCCAAACAGAATCGCAAGCAGTTGACTCCAGCCTCCAAACAGCAAGCCTTTCTAGAGGCAGCACCTGGTCTCTTAGAAGCCCTCATTACTGAAACCATCACTTCAGGTACTGCCTCAACCTTCGCACACAGCTCAGGAACTGCAAGAAAAAAGCACTGCTATATCCTTCAGCCAAGATCCTGCCTCAGTGACCCATCCCCAAAAAGCCTACTCCAGAAAGCCAGCCTGCTCACAACAAAGCCGGAAAACTACCACCATAGTATAGGTGAGTTCTTCTGTCAGGTTTGGGCAGGAACATATAACTAAGGATATGGAGGTAAATGTAGGGGTCGAAGATTTAATGTTGAATACTAAGCACAAGACAAACTAAATACACTGACTAATACTGGGTACAAGACTGAGAGAAACTAAAACATGGCGTAGACTAACAAAAAATGAAACATTAACAGTAACAATAATAAAATCAAATGCAATAACAATGAAATGCAGATGACATTCACAGACATGACGGGAAGATTGTGGACTCTGAGCAACACTGGAGTCAGAAACACTAATATGTAATCTCTGTGAACCTCTGTGCACTGTTAGGAACAGTGTGGACTCTGAGAAGCTTTGTGGGCTCTGTGAAGCTCTGGGGACTCTTAGGAACACTCTAGACTCTGAAGATCATTGTGGAATATGAGGAACCCTGGACTCCTGAGACTCCCTGTGGAACATTGCAGACTCTGAGAAACTTTGGACTCTGAGGAACATTGTAAAGTCTTAGGAATATTGTGGATTCTGAGGAACAGTGTGGACTGTTCGGAACAGTGCAGACTCTGAAGATTATTGTGGACTGTGAGGAACATTTTGTAGTTTAGAAATTTTGTGGACACAGAAAATCTGTGGCTTCTGATGAACATTAGACATTATGGACTCTTATAAACTTTATGGACTCTGAAAACCTTTATGGACTTTGATGAACATTGTGGAATCTAAGGAATAGTGTGGACTCTGAGAATCTTTATGGACTTCAATAAACTTTGTGGACTCTGAGGGACATTGTAGACTCTGAAGAACATTGTGGACTCTTAAGTCGTGGGTCACTGTGCATGTCAGACAATCTGCCAGTTCTCCCTCACCATGGTTCTTTTTGGTCTCCAATATCCTTCATGTCACTGGTGTGTTCCTTGTTCTATTCACTGCCACCAACAGCATGCTATGGTAATATCCACATGACTGGCATAGTGTGCAATACATCAATTAGACCATCCTGTTTCCTGGAGTCCTATGATGTGGTGCCTCTGAAACTGTTCCAACTGCTGGAATTGCTTTCAAACTCTTCTCCAAGTTAAATTTAATGCCCATACACAACAGAGTAAGAATAGAAATCATGCACAATGGAACAAACCTTATATGTAAAGACAGAGAGATATTCTATTTTTTTGTTTTCATGTGTATATCTCATCTCTGTTACACACCAGATATATACACATGCAGATGTTGTACCTGTAAAACCTCATACAATCACAACATACAAGTCCAACTCAAGTAACAAATCTTTAGGCAAGAGCTTAAGTCAATAGCACGTACACCAATCAACCATAACATTATGATCACCTTTATGTTGCAATTTACTGCAGTGACACTGACAATAGTAATTCTCTGCCGCACATAACGTTTTGCATTTTGGTCTAATCTGACCAAAGCACCTTGTTCCAAATGTTTGCTGTGTCCTCAACATGGCTTCTGGGAAACTGCAAATGGGACCTTTTTATGGTTTTCTTTTAACAATGGCTTTCCCCTCTTCCATTAAGACTACATTTGTGCAGTGCATGACTAATAGTTGTCCTGTGGACAGATTCCCCCACCTGAGCTGTGGATCTCTGCACTTTGTCCAAAGTCACCATGGGCCTCTTGGCTGCATCTCTGATCAGTGCTCTCCTTGTTCGGCTTGTAAGTTTAAGTGGACAGCCTTGTCTTGGTATGTACAGTATGTATGTATGTCTTTACAGTTGTGCCATACTCTTTCCATTTCTGGATAATGGATTGAAATCTTTTTATAGCCTAATCCTGTTTCTTCACAACCTTTTTCCTCAGCTGTCTGGTCTGTTGTTTGGACTTCATGATGCTGTTTACTCCCAAATATTCTCTTAACCAACCTCTGAGGCCATCACAGAGCAACTGTATTTGTACTGACATTACACACAGGTAGACTATTTTTAGTCATTAGCGGTCATCAGGCTACTTCTGAATGCAATTGGTTGCACTCGGAGAAAAAATGTGTGAATACTTTTGCATACTGCACTTTTTTTCAGCTTTTTATTTGTTAAAAATTTTTTGAATCATGTGTAATTTTCTTTCCACTTCACAATTGTATACCACTTTGTGTTGGTCTTTCACATTAAATTCCAATTAAATATATTTGTTTGTGGTTGTAATGTGACAAAATATGGAGGTGTATGAATACTTCTGCAAGCCACTGTATGTATGTTTGATGAATTAGATGTTCATTTAAACACAGCAGCATCTCTTTGTTGGGAATGGTTGAAGCTGGATTACATGATCAGAGCTTCTATAATGACTTTACTTCAAAAGCACACCTGCAGCTCTGACTGCAGACTGGCATGGCAGACAATTATCCAGCCGACAACTGGTCCCAGCTTTAACTATCTCTCTCTCTCTCTCTCTCTCTCTCTCTCTCTCTCTCTCTCTCTCTCTCTAACAACAATCCTTTTCTAGTGACTTACAGAACATTGGGCATGTTTGTGATGTGTAGCATGACTGTGTTTACAGCATGATGATGGTCATGATATACTGATTGCATTTATGTTCATAATGAATATAATGTGATTACATTTGTTGTTGATGACAAGTCTGTGCTGTTACTATTAGCTCTGACTGTTACACTACTGTTAATTACAAATATTATGAGTGTTTTCTTACTGATAATTAAGACTTACGTTAATGTAAGCATTGTAACTAGTAACTAGTAGTAGTAATAACTAGCAACTTGTAACTATGTAATGTAATAGTCTTACACTCCTAATAGTTGTCATAAACAGTAAACTCAGTCTTAACAGTCTTAATAACGTTATGTAATTATCATTAACATTAATGTAAGGGTTGTATCTTGTATCTAACAATAGTAACAGTAATGTAACAGTCTTCACAAACAGTAATGTAACAGTCTGAATTAACTGTAACTAGTTATATATGACAATATATTTGTCACTTATGTAAGGTTTGTAACTAGTAGTAATGTAAGTGATGATTACATTATTGTCAGTTACAACTAGTTAAAGTTAATTAAGATTGTTACATTGTAGATAATTTTTTTTCGCAGATAATTTTTAGGCAGCCACAACCCCTGTTGGAATTTGTGTGTGAAACAGGTGGACTCAAAAGCAGAGCTGCTCAGAGTGGGATTTGAATGCTGGCTGCTGAGTTGGTAAGCGTGTGCTTTAGTCACTACTCTATGTGAAGTGGTAGTGATTTGTAAATTCAAGGCCTTATCAGCCCTCAGTGAGAACTGGTGTCTATGCTTTTACTGTTTGGTGAAAGTAAAAATAGAGCCTAAAGAACAGAACACAGGTGGAAATTTGACCAGTAGACTGAAGAGAATTTGAAAAATAAAATAAATGTGCAATGAAGGGTTTCACACCCACAAGCCATTGCCAATTAAAACTGCTCCTAATTTAGGAGAGAAAAATTAGAGATCTGCTGACACCAAGGAAAATTCCTCAGGCTTGTAGCCTTCCTAGTCAACAAAATACTGGATCTGACCTTGGATCCTGCAGGAGTGAAGGATCTTGTTGACCATGTAAGAAGGGGAGCCATCAGTCATCTGGGGTGGCATAACAGAGTTTGAGGCATGATACATGGAAGGCACCCTCATATGTCACTGGATTGATGTATCAAACCACTTCAAAGGGGCCAACATATCAGGGGACCAGCTTCCTGTTACTGACTCTGAGGGGCAGGTCCCGGGCAATCAGCCATACTTGTTGCCCATGGTGGAAAGATAAACCCAGCCACCTCTTCTGGTCAGCCACTCCCTTGCATGAAGTCGTTTGGGCTAGGAGGGTCATCCAAGCACTGCGCCATGCCGCCTTACACCAGTGTACCAGGCAGGAAGCAGACATGGGTGTCTGATCCTTCTGGTCTGGGAACAAGGGAGGTGGATACTTTAACTGGCACTCGAGGGTGACATGCCTATAGATGAGTTCCAGTTGTTTGTGTTGTAGGCATATTCTACCCACAGCAGGTAGTCAGCACATGTGACTGGGATTGCTGAAGCCAGGCAACTGAGGTACTGCTCAAAGTCCTGGTTTACTCATTCAGTCTGTCTGTTAGACTGCGAATGATACCCAGAGGAAAGGCTGACAGAGGCACCCAGGGCAGCACTGAATTCTTTCCAGAACTAACTGGTGAATTGGATGCCTCTGTCAGAGACCAGATTGATGGGCAAACCAAAGCCTTTTGAATTACCCCTTCCACCTCCTAATGGAAGGGGGCTACGATGCACTCTGGAGGGAGGATGGTAGTGAGAAATATGGTCTTCTCCCTGTCTGGAGAGGGCATCAAGCTTGACATCCTTTGTGCCAGGAAAGTAAGAGAGGCTGAACCTGAAATGGCTTAAAAACAATGAGCTTGCTGGGGATTCAGCTGTTTGGTACTTTGAATATATGCCAGGTTTTTATGCTCCATTCAGACCAAGAATGGGTGTTTGGCCTCCTCCAGCCAATGTCACCACTCTTCCAGGGCCATTTTGATGGCTGGTTTGCAGTACTATATGCCATAATTTAACTAAGCAGGGGTCAGGAGGTGAGAGAAATATGCACAGAAGTACAACTTCCCAGTTGAGTCAGTACATTGGGAGAGGACCAATCCTACTTCCACTTCAGATGCATTGACCAAATGGTAGGTCAGTACTGGGGAGACAAAGTATTGGTGCTGACATCAGCCTGCTCTTCAAGTCATCAAATGCTTCCTGAGTTTCATTGGTATAACAAAATGGACTAGGTTGCAGATGAGACTGATCAGAGGTGCAGCCACTGAACCAAATTCTCTGACAAACCACTGATAGATTTTTCTGAAATCTATCAGAAAAAGAGAAAAAGAGGAAAAAGAGAAAAAGAGAAAAAGAGGCAGTTGGCCTTGGCCAACTGCCTCTTGGAGACCAGAAACCCCAGGAAGTGAATGGAGGAGACGTGACTTCTCCAGTATCACATATAGGTGGTTCTCCTAGAGGAGTTGCAGTACCCACCATACATGCTTGACATGCTCCTTCAGTGTTTTGCTGAAGATACATCAATGCATAGATACCAAGGATTTCACATAACACTTCATGGATGAGGCACTGAAAGATGGCTGGAGCATTCATAAGCCCTACAGGCATGACTAAATATTTGTATTGACCAGTGAGGGTGATGAAAGCTGCCTTCCACATGTCTACCAGGCCTGATCTGAACCTTGGTGAAGATGGACAATTGCTTCAGTGCCTTGAAGGCAGTGGTCATTAGTGGCAAGGGACACTGGTCCTTCACAGTGATTTTATTCAAACCCCGGCAATTGATGCAGGGGTGTAGGCCACCATATTTTTCCCCACAAAAAAGAACCCATGCCCTAGCAGGAGAGGATAAGGGCCAAATAAACCCCTGAGCCAAGGATTCATCAATATACTTTTCCATGGTGCTTCTCTTGGGGCCAGAGAGGGAAAATAAATTTGATAAACTGAAATGTCTGGGCCTCAAGCATAAGCCTTGACAGTGAGGCCCACAGTTAAGGACAGAGCCAGTCAATTTGTGGGCTGTGTCTTACTAGCCACAGAAACTCCAGTATTACTGGAAGGTCAGGTGCTGGTGTTAAAAAGAACTGCTCTGTGTGCTGACCTTCCCTCATGATAATGGGTTTGTTATTTTTTTCAACTGCCCCAGACCGGAGGGGAACCCATCTATAGGCACTAGTGGTAGGGGCAGTACCAGGGAATCCATGGGCAACCCAACCTCCTGGCCAGACAGAGGTCCATGAAGTTGCCCACTGCACCAGAGTGCATTAAAGCATTCTTCACCGGGGGTGACAGGCAGAAACAGACCACTTAAGGATGGACACAAGCCATCACAAGGCCAATGCACTGCTGAGAGAATTAGGAGAAATCAAAACTACTCCTAATTTAGCAGGGAAAATGAGAGAAAGTCAGCACATGTTTCAAGGAGGGAGAATAGTGGGAAATTACCAGTGGGGTTTTGGATAAGCATAATAACACCAAGACTTGTCGAGTTAAGCATGCAGATGCCTTATAAAACCACCATGCACCTAATCTCAATCTACATGATTATAGCCATGATTAGTAGAAAACAACACAGGCTGCTCCATACAAATTAAGGTTGAAACTTTAGATCATGTCTACACAAAAATTACAGATGTATAGAAGGCTGTCTTCCACCTGGGACAATCTGATCATCTCTCATTGTTCCAAGTATGTGCCACTCATCAGAGTATAAGAGGAAAATCTCTTCTCTTCAGCATCAGTTTGGAAACACAGATTGGAATATGTTCTTCTCTCTAACAGATCCTCACATATATACCTCACCTGTCATGAGTGTCACCCCCAGCAAGCATGTGAAGATCTTTCCTAATCAGAAACCACCATGCCAATGTTTGTCTGCAGCTGAAGGCACACAATGTTGCTTTCAGAGCCCATGATGCTGAAGCTTACAGCTCAGCCAGGACTAACCTGAAAAAGGAATAAGGAAAGCCAGGCACTCTTACAAGCTATTTTTGAGGACTTCCACAACTCAGACTCCTGCTGCATTTGCAAAAGCATCAAGGCCTCCCCCTAACCCCAACAACCAGCAATGCCTGTCTTCTGGATAAGTTTAATCAGTTCTATGCTCATTTTAATCAGATTACCGCCCAACACTGCATATGGAGTGGACTCCCTCACAACAGCAGCCCTATTACAATCTCCATGGTGGATGTGTGTTCAGCACTGAGCTGATGAAAAAGCATGCAAAGCTGCCAGCTCAAATGGTGTCCCTGGATGTGTCCTCAAAATGTGTCCTGGATATTTAGCCCAGATCTTCACTGACATCTTTAATCTGTCACTGGCCCAGACTGCTGTTCCCACATGCTGAAGTACAACAACCATCATACTGGTGCCAAAGCATTCCACTTCAGCATGTGAATTCTGCCCTGTCCTACCCCATTGTCATGAAACTGGTTCTTCGCTACCTAAAGCCAGTACTTCCACCATCACTAGACCCCCACCAGTTTGCTTACTGCTCAAATAGGTCAACAGAGGATGCCATTTTGGCAGCTCTTCACTCTGCCCCCACATGTCTGGACAATAGAAATATATGTCAGGCTGCTGTTCATTGACTTGGGTTCTGCCTTTAACACAGTCTCAGAAAAGACTTTTATTTTTCCCACCTGGTGGCCTGTGAAGCCACAGATTAACCAAAACTAAGGGTGAATTACTATAACAAAATAAAAGCTAATAATTACTGCTCTACCCAAAAGAATAGCAATAAAACAAACATTAATTTAGACAAAAAAAAACCAAATGAACAAAAACAAGCAAGCAAAAAAAGAATTTGAGTTAAGCCATGGCTTGTACGCACCTCTCCATTTCAACAGAGGGCAGCAACAGCTCATAAATGACAGCCCTCCAACATTTACAGTCTTTACATTACTGTAAGTTACAAGTGTTATGTTGCTGTTAGTTATGACCAGTAACTCAATACTAATTACTATGGTTACATTACAGTTAGGCACATCCATTTACATGAAGTCATTAAAACTGTTGAAAACCTGTGTTTTAAACTCTGTTATCTTGTTTTCAGGTGCTGCTGTCTTGCTGCAGACCCAAGTGAAAGATAGGTGGAGAAAGGAAGGACAGAGGAGATGAATGAGCAAGGTTAATAAGAGGACAGTGCGTCTTCCAGGTAGGATCTTTGTCCTCTGGACAATAGACAAGCTGGAGCTTTCATCCAAGCAGCATATCAAAAGCTGAGGAGAAATACTCCAGGAGTGTTTGAGGATATATATGTTTACCAGACAGGCAATATGCAGTTTTATATTTGATAAATAAACAATACTGTGTCTTTCACTCCTATCTTCCATCAACAAGGAAACAGATTTTACACTGTTCTTCCTGTCGGCACACATCCATCTGTAATTTATTGTCCTAATAAAGGTGAGATTGTGTTCTGTCTGTGATAAAGTGTTCACTCATACATATTAATTTATTAAAGTCAGATGTTTTCCTTTCCTTAACACTTCTGTCCATTAGAATGAACTTACATCAAGTCTGTTTATTTATACTGTGTTTCTAACAGCACACACAGAACTTCACTGAGATATGGGTCTGAACCCCCACTGATCAAGCCAGTGGAAGAAAGGTGAACCCATCCTCTTCTGATCAACATTGCATAGTAATAATAATAATAATAATAATAATAATAATAATAATAATAATAATAATACATTAAACAATGAAGGTAAATGAACATCCTGCACCAAACAACTTGGTTTATACAAAAGGCCCACCCATTTTCTAATTTAAGGTTTATCTAAAGTGCTGTGGATGACAACATTCCTGTTATTATATGCCTGTCCTTGACCAGGACTGCACCCTGGAAAATAAACTGGATTACCTGAGAATTCAGCGGACAACCCAGCCCGAGTTCAGAGACTACTGTGTGTTCGGTTTCATGGAGACTCCATTACAGACTCCACCATTCAGCTGGATGGCCTGATGTCCTTCTGTGTGGACCACGATGCAGACCTGTCCGGTAAGACCCGTGGAGGGGGCCTGTGTGTCTACATCAACACTGAATGGTGTAACAACGCTACGCTGGTCTCCAGGTACTGGTTGCCGCTGGAGGAGTTTGCTGTTATCAGACCCAGTCCATTTCATCTGCCCAGAGAACTGAGCACTGTTTACATAATAGCAGTGTATTTGGCACCTAGTGCTAATGCCAGCACTAATGCTAATGCTAATGTGCTCTGTGAACTATACATTTCTGTCAGTAAACTTGAGAACTCACACCCTGATGGACTGTTTATTGTTGCTGGAGACTTCAACCACATTAAACCTGAAGTCTCTCTTGTCCAGCTTTCATCAGTATGCGTACAGAGCAGAGCCCCGCCCCCACTATGGCTACTCGGACCACATCTCTGTTATGCTCATCCCTGCATACAGACCTCTCATCAGACATGCCAAATCAGAACAGAAGCAAGTGACAACCTGGCCTCCAGGAGCCATCTCTGCTCTTCAGGACTGTTTTGAGCACACTAACTGGGACATGTTTAGAGAAGCTGCTACATCTGATGAACCTGGAGGAGTACACACAATCAGTGACTGACTACATCAGCAAGTGCACTGATGATGTTACTGTCTCCAAAACCATCACAACACACCCCAACCAGAAGCCGTGACTGCAGAGGTGCATGTGCTGCTGAGAAACCAAAACAAGGCCTTCATATCAGGGGACAAGGCAGGCCTCAGACTAGCTAGAGCTAAGCTCTGCCGGGGCATTAGAGAGACAAAGTGCACCTATGCAAAGAAGATCCACAACCACTTTAAGGACACTGCTGACACGCGTCGCATGTGGCAGAGCATCCAGACCATCACCAACTACAAGCCTAATTCACCTGCTTGTAATAGTGATGCCTCCCTTCCAGATGTGCTGAACACCTTCTACGCAAGGTTAGAAGCACAGAACTGTACAATAGCAAGGAAGACCACACCTCCTCCAAATGATCAGGTACTGCACCTGTCCTCAGTTGATGTGTGGAGAACTCTACTCAGAGCCAACCCACGGAAAGCCCCTGGACCAGACAGCTTACCTGGCAGAGTGCTCAGATGATGTGCAGAACAGCTCGTTGATGTTCTCAAAGACATTTTCAACATTTCTCTGAGCACTGCCGTTGTGCCAACATGCTTCAAGATGTCCACCATCCTTCCTGTGCCAAAGAAGTCTCAAGTGTCCTCCCTCAATGACTACCATCCCATTGCACTTACTCTCATCATCATGAAGTGCTTTGAGAGGCTGGTCATGAGGCACATCAATAACAAGCTCCCCTCCTCACTGGACCCACTGCAGTTTGTGTATCGTCCAAATCGATCAACAGACAATGCCATCTCAACTGCACTCCACATGGCTCTCACCCACCTGGACAACAAAGACTGCTATGTTCAAATGCTGTTCATTGACTTCAGTTAAGCATCAACACCATCATCCCCCAGCATCTGATTGAAAACCTGAGCTTGCTGGGCCTGAATTCCTCCCTCTGCAATTGGGTCCTGGATTTCCTGACTGAGAGACCACGATTAGTCAGGATTGGAAACAACACCTCCAGCATCACCATACTGAGCACCAGTGTCCCCCAGGGCTGTGTGCTCAGTCCACTGCTCCATCACCGACATCTACACCTGTCACTGTATCTGCAAAGCCACCAGCATTGTGGAAGACCCAATCCACCCCTTACAACATCTTTTCACTCTGATGCTGTCTGGCAGAAGATACCAGAGCATTCGAGCCTCCACCACCAGACTCTGCAACAGCTTTGTCCACCAGGCAGTCAGACTCCTCAACACACAGAGACAGAGCTGAACCCCCCCACCAATCCTCACACCCACACTCACACAGGGACTGAACTGAACCCCACACCACTCCTCACACCCACACAAAGACTGTACCAAACCCAGCACTCTACACACACTCATCTTTTGACCATAGTAATATAATTTATTGACTTGCCTTTGCACATTTAAATTATTCAGCTAAGCTTGTCAGTGGTGTTTATAGCACTCCTCTACCAAATTATTATATTATAATACCATAATAATTATAAAGAAAGAAAAAAAAAGAAAAAGAAATTGAGAACCAAGAGAAATGAAAGAAAAAAAGCAAAAGGAGAAATATATATATATATATATATATATATATTATATATATATATATATATATATATATATATATATGTGTGTGTGTGTGTGTGTGTGTTTGTGTGTTTGTGTGTGTGTGTGTGTGTGTGTGTTGAAAATGCAGTTTGACACAATAATTTATGTTGTAATTTATGGAGTTGTTGCAGTAATGAGTTTAGATTAGATTAGATTAGATAGAACTTTATTTATCCCTCGGAAGGGTTCGCTCAGGGAAATTAAGGTTCCCTCAGGGAAATTAAAGAAGTGTGAATGTAGTCCAGCTTGTGTTGGTCCCCATTTGTGTTTTTATGTTGGTGTCAAAGAGTTTTTGACCAATAAAGGAAAGCTTGTTCTACTGAAAGACTCCAATGCCACACCCTTCTCCTTAACCAGTCAATGGCTCTCACCTGTCTTTAAAGGCTTTCACTCACATACCTCCTTTGCTAGTTACAGATGCTGTGCACTTCCCACCTTCCTCCTTGCCACCACCAGTTTGGTCCTCTTCATCATCCAGGGGATTCGCTCCACACCTGCCGATGTGCACTGCAGGATCTGAGATGGCCTCATGGTTCAAGACCTGGTCCAACCACAGGGCCAACTTCAAAGAAAACCATATTACATAATAAGAGATTGTAACTCTTTACCATCTATTGTACATAACTGGTCCATTAAACTGTTTTACTGTATACTTCTGTATACGACATATTCTGTATATGTTTTGTGGTAGAAACAGATTTTGACATTCTGCTATAATGATTTTTTTCCTTTGTAAAAATGTAATTTAAAATTTACTTGTGCTTTAGTTTTGCTTCTGAAACATGACTAAAAAAAACATATCTCAGAAATGTTTCTGAAATACCAGCTACCAGACTGTGTTCTTATACAGTTTCTATAATGACACCACTGCTATTATTGTTTCTGTTTATGTTTCTGATAAAGCTTTAAATACTGCACTACTATTGATCTTTATTTCCAGTTATCAGTGTTACGGAGCGCAACCCAGGTGGAAAGTAGTTTGGAAAACCTACCTGGGTTGGGACCGTGAATTAAGTATTTATTTCTGGACTCAAAACACCAATAAAGCAGACCTGCTACAAACAGGGCTTGAACCCAGGACTTGAAGCCACTGTTCTATCTGAACTGAAAGTGACCAATGAGTGGTAGGGTAGACAGATCAAAAAATTAGTAAATAAATCAATAGCTAATTTTGTCATGTGCCAGGCTTGAACCCCCACTAGCACACAAGCTGTGCTCCGTATGTGAGTGCTTAGCTAGGTGAGCTAACCTGATGCCTGAGCATCTAAGCATGTGGTATGGCTGAAGAGGAGTGAGTGAAGGGGTGGAACTTGGAACTACTTCTCAAATGAGAAGGAAAATTGAAAATAAAAGGAGACCTTTTTTCTTGTTTTAGTCTTTCTTTTTTAATCACTCTCTTTAAAGAGAGAGAGAGAGGGATAGACTCTCCTGCTTGGTGAGAAGTAAAAGAAGATCAGCTTGTCCTGAGGAGGATGAGGGAAATAAAGAGACTCTTTTGAAGGGTCAGAAAAACTCCTCACTTTGGAGGAGGGACAGATCAGATAGAAAATAGCAAAATTACCAGCAGCAACTCGGAAAGCATTCACCAAGTGACTGCATGGAAAGTAAGATGCTGGTCTCTTATATAACCACAGTGCACCTGTTCACAGTGCACCTGTTCGCCACCTGGTGGTTGGACGGTGGCATTCTGGGTGGCTTCTTACAACTGTTTCTGATGGAGTTACACTACCTACACTGCTGCTGATCTTTATTACCAGATGCCAGACTAGACTCTGCTGCTGATATTTAATACCAGACAGCATACTGTTTTTCTGATACAGTTTCAGAAAAATCCCCTCATTGAACTGCCACCTTAACATGGTGGAGGGGTTTGAATGCCAGAATGATCCAAGGAGCTATGTTGCCTGGGGGTTCTTACCCCCTGTCAGGGTCTCCCATGGCAAACAGGTCCAAGGTGATGGGCCCGACCAAGAACAGTTCAAAGACCCTAATGAAACAACATAATAAAGACCCCACAATGTCATCTGGTACGGCGCAACCGGGGTCCCTCCCTGGAGCCAGGCCTGGGACTGGGGCTCGGGAGCGAGCGCCTGGTGGGCGGGTCTTTGTCCATGGGGCCTGGCCGGGCCCAGCCCGAAGAGGCAACGTGGGCCACTCCTCCTGTGGGCCCACCACCCGCAGAGGAAACCATTGGGGTCGGGTGCTTTGTAGATTGGGTGGCGGTCGAGGGCGGGGTCCTCAGCGGCCCAAACCCAGGACACAGCAGCTGGCTGTTGGGACATGGAACGGCACCTCACTGGGTGGGAAGGAGCCCAAACTTGTGAGGGAGGTTGAGCGGTACCGGCTAGAGATAGTTGGACTTACTTCCATGCAGAGCTTGGGCTCTGGAACCCAACTACTCTGGAGTTGCCCAGGGTGAGAGACGTTGGGCTGGTGTGGGCTTCCTTCTCCCCAGCTCAGCCGTCTCTTGTTCGAGTTTACCCCAGTGAATGAGAGGGCCACCTCTCTGAGCCTTCGGGTAGGAGGGACTCTGAAAGTAGTTTGTGCCTACAGGCTGAACAGCAGTGCGGAGTACCAGACCTTCTTGTGGTCCTTAGGGGGTACTGGAAAGTGCCCCAACTGGGGATTCCATTGTTCTCCTGGGGGACTTCATTGCCCACATGGGTGACGACAGTGACACCTGGAGAGGGGTGATTGGGAGGAATGGCCTCCCCAATCAGAACCTGAGCAGAGTTCTGTTGTTGGACTTAACGAACACCATGTTCGAGCATAGGGGCGTTCATAAGTGCACATGGCACCAGGACGCCCTAGGCCGGAGATCAATGATAGACTTTGTTCTTGTCTCATCTGATCTCCGGCCCTATGTCTTGGACACTCGGGTGAAGAGAGGGGTAGAGCTGTCAACCGATCACTACCTGGTGGTGAATTGGATCCGATGGCAGAGGGGCAGGCTGGAGTGACCTGGCAGACTGAAACATGTTCTTCGGGTCTGCTGGGAACATCTGGCTGAGCCCCCTGTCAGAGAAGCTTTCAACTCCCACCTCCGGAAGTGCTTCTCACAGCTACCTGGGGAGGTTGGGAACATTGAGTCCCAGTGGACCAGGTTCTCAGCTTCCATCGTTGACACGGCCATCTGGAGCTGTGGGCGTAAGGTTGCAGGTGCCTACCATGGCAGCAATCCCCGAACCCGGTGGTGGACACCAGAAGTAAGGGATGCTGAAGAAGAAGACCTATCGGGCCATGCTGGCCTCTGGGTCTTCTGGCGCAGCCGACAGGTACCGGGGGGTTAAGCGTGCTGCTGCTTGGGCAGTCAAGGAGGCAAAAACCAGGTGCTGGGAGGAGTTTGGGGAGGCCTTGGAGAAAGACTGTCAGTCGGCCCCGAAGGAATTCTGGCAAACTATCCGGCGCCTCAGAAGGGGGAAGCAGTATCCTGCCAACACTGTTTACAGTGTGGGTAGGGAGCTGTTGAACTCCTGGGGATATTGTTGGGCAGTGGAATGAATACTTTGAGGATCCCCTTAACCCCACCGCCACTCACACACACACTCACACACACACTCTCTGCATAACCAAAATACAAACACGCTCCAAAAAAACTTAAAACTTAAACACACACACACACACTTAAACCAAAACATGACTTACACATGACTGATATAGTTTTCATTGGAGTTGGTCTTTAGAATGAGAGAAAGCAGAATTGGATGTTTAGCAGTTTAGCATATCAAGAACGCACACACACACACACACACACACACACACACACAATCCAGAATCAAAACACACTCCAAAACACTCCAACACACTTAACTCACACTCAATACTCAAAATATACCTCATTCACACTCCACAACTAAGACACACACAGAACCAAAACATACCCCACACACACACACACACACACACACACACACACACACACACACACACACACACACACACACACACACAAACACTGCAGAACAAAAACACACCTCACACACACTCCAGAACCAAACTACAACTGACACACACTCCAGAACCAAAACAAACCTCACACACACTCCAGAACCAAACCACACCCTGTACATGCTCTCAAACGAAAACACACCTCACACATACTTTAGAACCAAAATGCACCTCACACACACTCCAGAAACAAATCATGACTTACACACTCCAGAATCAAAATACAACACCTACCAACAACTTGGCAACAGCACAGAAACCATTTGAAATGCCATATCAACCACAAAGCTACAAATGATCAACTGCTAAACTACTAAAGTGGGAACCAGTTTAGCTGTTCAACCATTTTTCTAGTTAAGTCTAAGACTGAGTTCTCAGGTTTAGAGAACATGATCAGAACAGACCTAATCAAATGTGTTCATCTTTAAACAGACTCTGTTATTCACTCACATCTCTAGGTTGTTTTTTATAACAAAAAAAACACGTCCACATCTCCACTTCTTTGGAATATGGAGCTTGCGCACACACACACACACACACACACACACACACACACACACACACACACACACACACACACACACACACAAACACACTGTCCTTGATGGGCCCAAGGCAACTCAGAATTGACTGATGAAGCTAAAATTAACATTCCCCATAAAAGCAATGGTGTGTGAAAAAACTTCAGGCTCTTCAAAACAGCAATGCCTCAAAAAGATACAATGAGAGAAGACCTTAATAACTCATTTAGTTAATTCAGGTGATAACAGCAAAACAATTCACCAAATATTTATATTTTTCTTGTGTATATTAACACTTTAAATTAAAAAAAGTGTTCTGCAGTCTCCAGAAACCATGTTCAACAACCTGCAGGAAATGTGTTTTACAGTTTGCAGGAACAGTGTTCCACAGTCTAAAGCAATTGTTTTCTATATTCTGCAAGAGCAGTGTTCTACAGTCTAAATGAACAGTGTTCTACAGTCTGCAGGAAATGGGTTTTACAGTTTACAGGAACTGTGGCCTAAAGTCTAAAAGATCTGTGTTATACAGTTTACAGGAACCGTATCCTACAGTTTACAGGAACAGTGTTCTGGAGGCTACAGAAACTGTGTGCTGCCGTATACAGGAACAGTGTTCTACAGTCTGCCAGAGCAGGCACAGTTCTGTCTTCATGTCACATATCTGTCCTGTTTTGCTCCTCTGTCTTCATGTCTCCTCATTGTTGTTGTCTTTTTGCCATTTGCTTCTTAGGACAAGTGTTTTGTTTTGGTCCTGTCTCTGGCCATTACCATGTGTTTCATTTATAACCCCACCCATTTATCATGTTGTCTTTGTATTTAAGACCCTCTGTTTCAATCAGTCTTTGTAAGTCCTTTTATTGTATGTATGCTTGTTACGTGCAGTTTGCATGTTACTTAAGAAATCCTTTGTCATTTTTTGTTACTCAGTTTGTTTGTATGTCACAAAGTGTTCATAGTGGAGTGTTTGTTTCTTCATAATTAAATCCTCCTTCTACAGTCTTCACAAATAATGGTCTACAGAGTGTACTAACTGTGGTCTAAAGTCTAGAAGAATTGATGTATTGCAGTCTGCAGGTACTGTATACTACACTTTATAGGAACAGTGTTCTACAGTCTGCCAGATCAGTGTTCTACAATCTGTGGGAAGAGTGTTTTACAGTCTGCAGGACATTTTCTCCAGTCTAGTGACAGAATTCTGCTATCTGATTGAGAATATGTAGGCCTGAATCCTAGTTCTGTTTAGACATGACAATGATGAGATTTGAGTAAGGAGACCTTGTGATTTCCATCTTGCCTTTGCTGTGCATTGACACTTGTTGCACTGATACAAGTGGATCAGACACATCAGTGCTCCTGTAGTTTTTAAACAGTGTCCTTTCTCTGTCCATTGTATTAGACACTCCTATGTAGTTGCTCCTCATTGTAGAATTCAGAGACAGAAGCTCATCTCTTTCTGTATAGTTTGTGGTCTTTCATCAGTGCTCACAGGATGCTGTTGAATGGATGTTTCAGGTTGATGGACTTTTCTCAGTCCAGCAATCACACTGAGAGGTTTAAACATTCCAAAATCACTGACATTGAATAACATGTTATTTACATTTACATTTGTGGCATTTAGCAGACACCCTTATCTAGAGTGACTTACAAAAGTGCTTTACTATTTGCTATATGGCCCAGGCTGCAGAGGTGGGGCAAGAGTTTTGTTTCTGTTCCAGCAGAAAGAAGGGCTGTGAGACAGTGGCTTCTGTTAAGCTTACAATTTTTTTTTTATTAAATGCATTTTGAATTCAACTCATTTCTCTTTTCATAAAAAATACACACAAATCTCATGAATATAAAACAATCTTTAAAAAGATTATCTTTTTAATATTTTCAGTATAGCAAAACATGCATAGTATACATATAATAATCCATAGGTTTGTAAAACATTTTAGTAATATATTCTTTTTTATATTTATATAAATGAATATAATATGGCATATATATATATATATATATATATGGCTAAAATGGCAAAATCAGAGTGAGGACCAATGGTACCAGGAATGAATAGTAGTTCAGTCTTGCTGGGGTTCAGTTTGAGGTGATGGGCTGCCATCCATGATGAGATGTCAGTAAGGCAAGCTGAGATGCGAGATGAGATCTGGGTGTTGGAAGGTGGGAAAGAGAGGATGAGTTGAGTGTCATCAGTATACCAGTGGTAAGAATTCCACTGCTATAGTGGTAAAAAAAAACTATGAACAATACAGGTGGTGGTTCAGCTTACCCCACAGGTTGTCATTACTTGGGTGGTCACAGAGGGTCATTACTTGGTTCACTTTTTCCTCTTCTGTTTATACAATGTTCAGGACCTGGATTTGTACTCCTGCAGTCAGACTGATGCTCTTCAGGCTATAAGTTTTAGTGCTCATATGGAAAGTTTACTCATTTCTGTACCTAAACAGCAGAACTTCAGAGATGCCTGACTCCACTGTTCAGTACACACTGCTGGGCCTGTCACTTCACTGCTGTTTTGATTTCCCATTTGAGAGCAGTGGAGCTGTGTGGGCTGTATAAAGATATTTCAATATAAAACACCATACTAGAACAGAGGATATTTGCCACAATGTTGTCTGACAAATTTCCACCAAAACACTTTCTTATCTAGACTCAACTGAGCCTGCGAAATGTGACATTTTAAAGAGTTGTCAGAAAAGAGAAGACCTGCTATTTGAGTCATCGTAAACAACATTGAGACCATGAGTAGATCGAACAAACAGTGCAGGGTGTATTACCTTAATTCATTCCAAGTTCATAGATAAAGTTCACGATTTCAAATGGCAAATAGCAATTTAAAACAAATCTGTTTATTATCATCTTAAAATAAACAGTAGTTATTTCATTACAAACTGTCTAAAAAAGTCCAAAAAGTCCATCTGTTTCTGTCATACTTTGTAATTCTCCTTTCACCCTGTTTTTAAAGGTTGGGACCCCACAGGACCACAACAGAGCAAGTATTATGTGGGTCGTGGGTCATTCTCAGCCCTGCAGTGACACTAGAGTGGTTGTGAGTTAGTGTGGTTTGCACTGGTATGAGTGGATAAGACACAACACTGTGTCCACTCACAGTATACTTTATTAAGCACTCCTTCCTTGTTGCTCCATCTTGTTGATGTAAACTTACAGACAAAACAGCTCAACTGTTTCTGCAAAGTTGTGTTGGTTATCCTCTAGTCCTTCATCCGTGTTCACATGATGCTGCCCCCAGGACGCTTCTGGCTGGATATTTCTGGTTGGTGGACTGTTCTCAGTCCAGCAGTGACACTGAGGGATTTAGACGCTGCTTTAAGCATGGCTGTGCCTGATCCACACATGCCAGTGAAACAAGATACCACCACCATGTTTAAAGAAACCAAGAACACAAACAAAAAAAAGTGGGCATGGCCAAAAAACATGCCTTTTTAACAATAATCTTGAACACATTCTCAATGATAAGCCCATCTGTCAGACACTGAAACCCTGTAATAGCTCCTGTGATGCCGGTGAAGATGAATCGGACACCAGGATGAAGATCTCAGACAGTCAGGATTATGTCCATCCTGATGCAGCTTGAATGCTGAATGCCTGCAGCACAACACATGACAGAGCTGATAAGAGGAGGCCAGGCCAGAATGAATCTGTCTGGCAAAATTATTTAATATCTGCTCTCAAAGGAGACACTTACTGTGTATCACTCACAGATTCACTCCCGGTGGATTACATGATGACTCTGAAGACCCTCACAATGACTCCAAAGAACAAGAGAAAAAGTTAACCTGGAATCAGAAAAAGTGGGAGAGAATTTGTGCAGAAACAGAAGAACAATTCAACACCTAAGAATGAAATATTGGTCATAAAGCAAAGAGAACATTCTGTCAGGACAGATCATGTCACATGTTAATGGAACCAGATGGAATAACAAACTTCAGATGCTGCTGTTTGTTTCCATTTACACCAAAATGCCAAAGCAGATGAAGATCAGATCTATTTTGTAACAGATTATCTTAATCAGATTATTGGTTCTATATCAGGACATTGGTTTTCAATCTCATTATCAATAATATATCAGATTATCAGTTCTATATCTTATCAGTTCTAGATCAGCCAGTATGTTTTAGGTAATGTTTACTGTTTTAGATCAGACTGTCCTTTATAGGTCATGTTAGCTGTTGTAAGTCAGGTTAACTGTTATAGAACAAAATGTCTGTTTTAGGTCAATTTACATGTCTTAGAGCAGAATGTCTGTTTAAGGTCAAGTTATCTGTTTTAGATCAGACTGTCTTTTTTAAGACAGATTAACTGTTTAAGTTTAGAAAATCTGTTTCTGTATAGGTTAATTAATTTAAATAAGACTGTTTGTTTTAGGTCAAGCTACCTATTTAAAATCAGACTGTCTCCTTACAGTCATCACAACTGATTTACATCAGACTTTCTGCTTTAGCTGAGATTAACTGTTTGAGGTCAGCCAGTCTTATATAAGTCAAGTTAACTGTTTTAGATCAGACTGTTCTCTTTGGGGCTGGTTATCCATTGAAGGTCAGGTTCACTGTTTTAGATCACACTGTCTGTTTTAGGTCAAATTATCATCTGTTTTCAATCAGACTGTCTTCTTAGGTCAGATTAACTGTTTTTTATCAAACTTTTTATCAGACTATCAGAATTTCTGCTTAGGTAAAGTAAATGTTTTAGATCAGATTGTCTGTTTTATATCAGGATACCTATTTTAGACCAGACTGTCTGTTGTCTGCTGTTAAAGGCCAAGTTACTGTACATGTTTAAGATCACACTGTCTATTTTAGATCAGCATTACTGTTTTATATCAGAATTTCTGCTTTAGTTCAGGCTTACCTGTTTTAGATCAGACTGTTTGTTTTTGATAAAGTTACCTGTTCTAGATCAAATTTTTTGCTTTAGGTCAGGTTAGTGGTTTTTTATCAGAGTGTCAGTTCAAATGTCAGGTTAGATGTTTTAGATCAAACTTTCTTCTTTGGGTGAGGTTTATTATTTTAGAACCGTTTGTTTTTGGTCAGGTTATGTGAATTAGATATGAGTGTCTTTTTAGGTCAGGTTATGTGTATCAAATCAGACTCTCTGTTTCATGTGAGATTAACTGTTTTATTTCAGACTCTCTGTTTTATGTGAGGTTAACTGTTTTATTTCAGACTGTCTGCTTTAAGTCAGGTTACTTATTTATTACAGTGTCTTTTTAAAAGTCAGTTTGGGCCAGTTTTTTTTTTTTTTTTTTTTAGAACAGATTGTCTGTTTTAGATCAGAATAACTATTGTAGGTTATGTTACGTGTTTCACATCATACTGTCTTTTGGAGGTCAGGTTAAATATTTTAGATAAAACTGCTTTGTGTCAGGTTTTTTGTTTTAGAAAAGATTTTCTGTTTTTGATCAGATTAAATGGTGTATATCAGACTGTCTGTTGTAGGTTGTAGGTTATCTGGATTAGATCAGATTGTTTTTTAGGTCAGGTTAATTATTTTGGTTCAGACTTTCTGTTTTAAGTCAGGTTAACTGTTTCAGATTGGACTGTCTGTTGTAGGTGAGGTTACCTGTATTATATCAGACTGTCTGCTATAAGTTATTTTCAGAGTGTCTGTTCAAAGGTCAGGTAAAGTGTTTCAGATCTGACTGTCTGTTAGAGGTTAGGTTAAGTGCTTTAGATCAAACTGTCTGCTTTGGTTCAGGTCAGCTGTTTTTGACCAGGTCATCTGTTTTAGGTCAGGTTTTCTGTTTTGGATAAGACTGTCTGCTTTAGGTCAGGTTACCTGTTATTTTCAGAGTGTATGTTCAAAGGTCATGTAAAATGTTTTAGACCAAACTATGGTAAGATTAATTGTTTTAAATAAGACTGTCTGGTGTAGGTCAAGTTAACTGGATTGGATCAGATTGACTGTTTTAGGTGAGGTTGACGGTTTTGTTAAGACGGTTGTAGATTAGGTTAACTGTTTCAGATCAGGCTGTCCTATTTTGATCAAGTTAACTGGATGAGATCAGATTGCTTGTTTTAGGATAGGTTAACTGTCTGTTTCAGGTCAGGTTACCCATTTTAGATCAGATTGTCTGATCTATATAAGGTTACCTGTTTATATAAGGTTTCTGTTTTAGACCAGACTTTCCTCTTTAGGCCAGGTTACTGTTTAAGATCAGACTTTAATCTTTAACTTAGGTTAGCTGTTTTATATGAGACTACCCTGTTTAGGTCAGGTTAACCATTTTCCAGCAGACTGTCTGTTTAAATATATTGTAGATCTGATTGTGTTTTGTAGGTCTGGTTAACCGTTTCAGACGAGACTGTCTGTTTTAAGTCAGGTTAACTGTTTAGATGAGATTGTGTCAGGTAAGCTATTTTTAATCATACAGACTGTTTTAGTTCAGGTTAACTGTTTTAGATTAGACTGTCTGTTTTAGGTCAGGTTTACTGTTTTAGCTCAGACTGAATGTTGTAGGTGAGGTTAACTGTTTAAGATCAGACTGTCTGGTCTAAAACAATTAACCTGATTTAAACAGTCTTCTTTAGAACAGATTAACTGTTTAGATCAGACTGTCCTCTTTAGCTCAGGTTAACTGATTTTATATGTACATGTGCACTGGGTATAGATTTAGATGTAGCTACAGTGGGAGAAGTTAGTGGGAGACAGACTTTAGTGAGTGCAGTGGGAAATTGTTATTGGCTGTGGACTGGAGCACTAGTCTATTTACTGTTTAGCAGCCTGGTGGCCTGGGGTAAGAATTTGTTCTCTCAAGAGAAAAAGGTGCAGTTCACAGACCAGGTGGTGATGCAGGAATTAGGATGCTCTCCACTGTGCAAGTGTAGAACATCCTCAGTATGCGGGGAGTTAGAAGAGGCACTCTTGTGCCTTCTTCATCACTTGTGTGGTGTGTTCTGACCATGTGAGGCCCTCAGACATGTACAGTAAATACCAAGGAACTTGATGCTGCACAGTGGTTTCATTGATAGAGACCTCTCTCTTGCTTCCTGAAGTCCACTATCAGCTCATTGGTCTTGCTCACATTTAGAAAGAGGTTTGTCAGGAGGCTGACCTCCTCTGTGTAGGCTGCCTTCTTGTCATTGGACATCGGAGATTCCAGAATAGATCTGCACAGAGAGCTATTCAGACCAAGATCCTAGAGCTTGATGTTGAGCCATGAGGGAAGCATAGTGTTGAATGTTGAATTGCAGTCTACAAACAGCATTCTCAGATATGTGTTAATTTTGTCCAGGTGGAAGAGGGCAGTGTGCAGAATGAGGGCAATTGCATCATCAGTGGATCTGTTAAGTGCTTGTAAGTGAATTACAGAGGGTCCCATGTGACAGCGGTGAACCTACTTGATGGTAGGCACTTCCCATTTCAATTTCAGCCTATAGGTGCACAGAAACAGGTTGGAGTGATTTGATTTGCTGAATGGGGGATGTTTGTATGCCTCCTGGAAGGTGGTGTAACAGTGGTTCAGTGTTAATTTTCCCCATGTAGTACACATTATGTGTTGGAAGTACTTTGGAGCAACTTTCTTAAGGTTGGCTTTGTTAAAATGATAATGAACACAGCCTCTTCTGCAGCTTCCTGTTTGGTGATCACCTTGTACAATTTCCTGAGTGACAGATATGTGTCAGCCTGTGGATTTCTGATGACATCCATCTCTATGAGGTAGATAATACAGCAGTCCCTTGTCTCTCTTGGGAAGGAGATCCATGCCTGACCTTCACTCAGTTTTTTGTCCAGTGACTTTACAGTAGTCAGTAGTATGCTGGCTAGAGGGGGACAATGCGCTGTCTCAGTCTGACCAGAGCACCGGCTCTCCTACCTCTTTTACTGCATCTTTGGTGGGCACATGGCCAGGTGGCCCAGATGAATGGGACTCCATCTGTGTTTACAAACAACGGATCAGCATCGTATAACTTGAAGTCCTATTTGTGGGGAGTGATCATCAATCTGATTTTAGAAGTGTTTGTCAGTTGTAGATGCTGACAACATCCCATGCAATAAAAGTGACAAACACACACAATCAACAGAAAACTACAAAAGGGACACAGCAGCAATGCTCAGCACCATCTTGGATGTAGTTAGTCTTGTCATCTGTTTTAGATTAATTGATCAGTTTCATTATGAGATGATCTGTTTAAGGTTAGATGTGCTTGATGTTAAGTGGTAAGATTATCTGTTTAGTTCAGGTGATCTGTTTTAAGTTATACATGAAATACGAGGTCTGATCAGAGTTTCAGATTACATTCTCTGTTTAATGTTATCTGAGGTAGATTAGGTTATCTGTTTTAGATTATATTATCTGTTTTAGGTCCCTTTCAAATCAAATCAAATCAAATCAAAATTTATTTGTATAGGGATTTTCATAACTGATGTCACAGAGCAGCTTTACAGAAATCAAAAAATATAAAGGTTAACAACACATGAACCAAGGTTAAGATATAAACCCACTAGTGAGCAAGCCAAAGGGTGACAGTGGCAAGGAAAAATTCTCTCAGAGCTGGGAGGAACCATGCTCACAAGGGGGACCCATCCCCATCTGGTCAAACTACTTATACATAGTTAGTTAGGGGACACTGGACCCCTGTTCCAATACTCAGGCGTACTGAAGTAATGTTAATTCACTGGTGGACATAATAGTAACAGTAGCAACTAATTGGTGTCTGTGTAAATTTCATATTTCAATACATAGTTTCTTTTTTTTAACATTTTTTATTGATTTAACACTAACAATTCTCTGCATTTAAAGGAGAAGATTGAAATTGAAAACAAAATACATGAGGGGAGGTAATTACAGATCAATGTTAAAAAATATAAAGAGTATATAAAATTATAATTAAACATATACATCCATAGTTATAAAGTTTTAACATGATTTATGATACTAGTCCAAAAATGAATTGTTGCTGCTTTAGCACTATATAATCTAGCTGTTGCCCACTCCAAAATAAGTATGTCCAGAAAATATCTGTACCACAGCTGTAACAGAGATATGCTGGGTTCAAACCATCCTTTCAAGATCGATTTCTTGGCTGCTGTCATTGCTGCCATCAAGACTTTTCTTTGTTGAGCACTCAGTAGTAGATTAGAATCGTTGAGTAACAAAAGTAAAACTGGGAACAGAGGAATAGTAACACATAGATAATCAGACAGGATTTGTGTGACAATTGTACATATTTTCTTGTGGTGGGTGGGCAACTAGTCCAGGTCCAGTAGCTGGAAGGTGGGAAGCCAATGTAAATCTGTGGCGGGGGAGCTTTGGGTCCTTCTCAAATGGGGCAGAGGAGCTCAAGGTTAGCTTTTCATCAGCTCAGGCCAGTGGGTCATCATTGACTTGAAAAAGATACAGAGATGTAATTAGTTTGTTGTTTTGATTTATAGAGAATTGACCAGATGTGGTGAGTGACATCGGCAGATCTGACTATAACAGCCTAACTAATGAGAGAACCCATAAGGTAACATAAAAATGGGAGCATCCTGAGGCACTGGCATCCAACTGCTCCACCATTAAAAGCCTGAGTGAATGAAGGAGTCAGCATGGCAGCACCAACATCCCAGTTTACCATATGTGATACTTTATGTGTTTTATGTTATCTGTGCTACAGATTATCTGATCAGATTATCTATTTTAGATTATCTGAGGTAGAGTATATATATATATATATATATATATATATATATATATATATATATATATATATATATATATATATATATATTATGTGGTAGAGTTTTTTATTTCTTTAAATCATGTCATCAGTCGTAGATGAGATTGTGTTTTAGATCATGTTATTTGTGGTACATCAGATTACCTTATTTTTTCTATAACAGGATTCTGATCTACCATTTTTTTTAGTATATTAGATCAGATTATCTGTTATAGGTTAGGTTATCTGTGGTTGATCAGATTATCTGTTTAACCTAAGGAAATTTGCATTCTTACAGCAGAATGCACAGTAAACAGACAATGTATTGTACAAAATACAAGATATACTATGGAAATGAATAAATAATGAAGGCGTGTTTTAGCAGGAAAAAAAAATAGTATTAAGAAACTGTACAAATTTACAATTTACATATATAATTCTATGAATATTGCACCTTTCTGAACAGGTAATCACTAGAAATGGACAGAAGTTGTAGATATTACACAGTAATAATTACAGAAATTGGACCGAACTTGTGTATGTATTGCACTTGTACTATACTATTAATTGGTATGATAAGGTATAAGTCCATGTGGTACATCAGTGATAGAGTACACTATAAGAGAGTTGGGTGTGGGTCCCTAGTGTGTTTATGACAGAGAGTGTCTGAGTCTCTGCTTGGGGAAGTTTTTGCATTGCAGGTGGAGGAGCCTGTCACTAAAGGAGCTGCAGAGTGTTACTGCCTCCTGTAGTGGGTGAGAGATGTTGTCCATTATGGATGCAAGCTTGTCAGGATTTTTCCTGTTTGCTGGAATGCCACCTCCCCAAAAGAATGTGTCTGATGCCGTAACAGACTCATAAAAAGAGTGGAGAAGTCCACTCTTTATTCCAAATGACTGGAGCCTCCTCAGCAGGTGGAGTCTGCTCTGCCCGTTCTTATACAGCGTGTGTGTTGTCAGACCAGTCGAGTCTGTGGTTTAGATGAACACCCAGATACTTGAATGTCTTGACTATCTCAATGTCCCTGCCATGGATCTTTAAGGGAATGTGTGAGGAGAACTTAGTCCTGTGGAAATCCACCACCAGATCTTTGGTCTTATATATGTTGGGATCTGGAGGGATTTCTGCTGGCACCAGTCCACTTGTAGTCTCTGTATTCCCTTTCATTGACAAAAGAGCTGTAGCCAAATATTGGCAGAGTCGCCCATGAGATTCTGGAGATGACATGTTGAGGTGTTGTGGGTGAAGTCCATAGTGTAGAGGGTGAAGATGAATGGGGCCAACACTGTAATGCAGTCTTTAAGTCACACATACTGTGGTCTGTTTGTGAGGTAGTCCATAGTCCACATGATGAGATGGTGATCAACCCCTGCTCTCTCCAACATACTCCCTAGCAGAATGAGCTTGATGGTTTTGAAAGAATTCAATAAGTCAAATAATGTGGTTCTTACAATGCTTCCTGCCTTTTCAGTATGAGTGAGGAATCTGTGGAGTAGGTAAGTTGTTGTTTCCTCTATGTGTCTGGCTGGTAGGAAAACTGCAGAGAATCCATAGCTGCTACCATCAGTGGCCAAAGATGTGCATGAACAAGTCTTTCCACAGCCTTCAGATGTGAGGTCAGTGCCACTGGTCTATAATCATTAAGACCACTGGGGTGTGCAGTTATTGGGATAGGTACTACACACAATGTCTTCCAGTGTACTGGCACTTTCTCCTGTCCTTTACTATCCCACACATTTGGTCTTCCCCATCTTCATCTTCCTCAGTTACCTCCTCACCTTTTATCTGGTTAGGGATAGAGGAGCATAGGGCTGAATGCTGGGAGCTGAAAGCAGGGGTGCAAGCTGGGCTGAAGGAGGGTCAGATACCAGATCAAATTTGTTGAAGAAGTCATTTGTTCACTGCAGGTTTCCTACAGGCTGCCTGTTGGACTCCATAAAATTTGAGATGGGTTTAAGCCTCCACCAAACTCCACTCACATTGTTCATGTCTTCATTATTTCCAGATCCTCTTCTTTTCTTCCAGAAAGGCCTTCAGATCTGGGGTAATCCAGGGCTTGTTATTAGAAAAACACTCTACAGTCTTGGTTGTTACAATGTTTTCCACACAGAAATATTTGTAGTCTGTGATGCAATCAGTGAGACCATCAACATCCTCACCGTGTTGCAAGTCACATACAGTTTGAAGTTGGGAATTGTGGAGGACAAGGAAGCATGATTGATGTTCCCAGAAATGAGGATGAGAACTTGTGGATGCTGTATCTGGAGTCTGCTCATGACTGACTGGATGATGTCACATGTGTATACTTCTGCGAAGGGAGTAATAATTATAATGATAACATGATCATTTGCTAGGTAGGTAGTGTGATTGCATGCTAATGGCTAACAGTTTAACATCCTTGCTGCATATCTGTATATATATATATATATATATATATATATATATATATTTTGTTTTTAAATTTCAGATTATCTTTTTTTCTAGATCAAGTTTCTGATTTTGGAAGCAAATACTGGAACCTGTGGAGCAGACTGTCTAAGTTTTAAAAAAATAGTGGATAAGTTGGAGCAGGAGTCTGAAAGAAGCAAGAGAAATGAAGAGCCTGCTCTGTTCAGGGGTCTGTGTGTGTTTTCATTCAGATGCATTAAATATGAGCTTCTTTTTATTAATAATGTGGGGGAGAGAGCTGAGAGCCTCAAAGACCTGCATTTGGTAGCATTAGTCAGGCTTTAGAGAATGGATGGTTATAAATACAGTGCTCCAGCAGAACTTCACATTAATTACACAACTTTTTTCCCCACATACAATGGGAATAATGTCTGTTTGGTCAGATGACAACAGTCAACAGTCAAGACCTTCTGGAATTTTTTAGAGAGCATTGCTTCACAGTATATGAACAGCAAAGACAAACTGAAAGGGACAGAGCGCAGTTCCCTGAGGAACGCCAAGGCTGTACAGATGCCTGGAGGCAGCAGGATGTCTCCAGCTGTGGAGGAACCATCTGTTCCCCTTGTCTACACTTTAATTAGCACAGCTCCCTTCCTCTAGCGCCTCCTGTCTGTGCACTGCGCTATGACAAACAGGTCATGCAACTGTTCTGGCCTGAAGACACATTGGTGTTCATATTTCAGCTGTGTGTTGGAGGACATGTTCACCCTTTGTCCCAGTTTGTGCAAAATAAAGGATTTGTTTGAGTGATAAAATGATACCACTTGCCTTAAAGCGTAGCAGTTATTTTTGGCAGCAGTCACTCAGACACATTTCCATTTCTGCTTTCTTTAGGGAGAAGAGCTTTATGTTCATATCTCAGCCCAACATCAGGCCTGTGCTGTTTATGTTCACCTTCTCCACAACGTCTCTTCATGTCAGGTCTACAGAGACTAAAGGACAGGATGAGTGAAACCCCCTATAGCACCCTGGAGAGTGCATTGCCTGTGACTATCTGACCTCCTTTCAGGTTTGAGCTGAACTTTTTTTTTATATCTTTGGCATGTCATCCAGCCTGATATCAGATCATAATAATTACATTTGGTTTTGGCACACACACCACAGTGACCACTGGTTTCACACAGTGCAGGGGAAGAGTAAACATTCAGGCAATATTGTGACCTTAATCCTATATCAATGCTGAAGTTTAGTGTTTCATCACATACACCTGTGTGCAAAATCACTACTCAGAACAGTAATGGAGGCAGCGCTACCTCTGAACCAATTGCATTTGTTCTTCCTCAGACAATAACCAATTAAAATACCCATTAGGGTTCTTTTTGCAATATTTTTGACCCATTTTAATTGGTTCTCCTCATCTACATTTAGGACTTTGGGCACAGCACTGCTAGACTGAGATTAGCCCACCAGAGCTAGTCTTTATTTGTCTTTGACTTTACATCTACAATGTAGAGGAACAAGGCAGGAGTATGTAATAGAGTGGACAGTGAGTGGATTGGATGACTGGCAGTGTGTATATTAACAACTCTGGATTTGAATCTGAATTTAGAATTGGAATGAATGCAACTGGATTGGGGAAAATCTTTACATGTAGCCAATGTCACTGAAGTGCTGAGAATGACCCACCACTGACATAATGCCTGTGGGGTCCTGGCCATTGAAGATCAGGGTGAAAGGAGGATAACAAAGTATGCAGAAACAAATGGACTACCGTCTCTATTTAAAGAACTACAAAGTGCTTCCGTATGGTAAGAGAAACTGATAAACTAGACAGTAAATGGTCAAAATGTTATGGTTGCTTGGTTTTTGTTTCTGTGCATATAGGGAGTTTCACCTTTCACTTGGAGTCCAATCACAAGCTAATGTTCAGTTTAATAATCTCACTGTTGCTGTTCATAAACAGGGCCTGCCATTTAATAGTGGACAGAATCCAGCAGAACTGCACTGCTGGGTAATTTACCCTTACAGAACGACCTCTAACAGCCTCCTCTCCTGCTGGCTGATGGTGTGAATGGCACTAACAGCACTAACTCTGAAAGGAGACAGAGGAGCTAGGAAAATAATTAACAAGAGAGATGAACCAGAAAGAATAAATCCTCAGCCTGCTGGTCTGGCATATGGGCACCACCACTATGTGCCAAATATGATAACAGCAGAGTGAGGATAACCAACCTCCAACACACTCATATTAAACCATACACTTTATATATGTATAAAAGCAGATGAAGGATATAATAGGGCAGTGAAGTGTTTCCAGGAGCTTTTCCCTAAGTTCACACTATAGAGTGAGTTGAGGTCCAGAAAACTGCTTGGAGGATTGCTAAAAATTGCAAATCAGACCTGCTGTTAGTCCTTCAGGAAGATTTATTGGTGCACTGTTCTACTGTGCAATGACACCTTCACAATTGACCTTCATCAGAAGAAACCCATTCCTGCACTCTCACCACAAAATTCAGAGGTTTTTAAAGGAACATACCCCATTCTGGAAACATATATATTATATTAAAGAATATATTTTAGTAGAGATGTTCGCAGCAAGATGTTCTGTCTATATCTAACAGAACTAGAATATTTTGCAGGAAGAATGAGCATGAACTGGAAGACTTAAAAACACTGACCTCTCAGGTTAAACTCTGTAATAGGTGTGGATGATGTTTCAATAAATTACAGTGCAATGATGCAGATGACTGATTTATGCAAATAAGTCAACCAATGATATTGCCCCTTTTCCACAATCAGGCCAAGTCTTAGGTCATAATCAATACATTTGCTGTAGCTATGGCAGTTATTTTCTTTTTCCACGGTTACAGTCTCATCTTGTTATAACAATCAGGGCTCCTTATAAAATTATTTGGGACTACTGCCCTGGAAGCCCAGGCCAGTACACCCCTGCTACATATCATCATTGTCACACACACACACCTTCAGCATGGCATGTACATATGTGCATCAACACTTTTAATGTGTTTAGTGTCCATGCAGGCACCTCAGACTAAAATACTTAAACTGTATTTCAAGAGTGGAGAAAATATCAAATTGCCAGTATACCCAGTATACTCTAATGAACTCTAGGCCAATGTTGTAGGGTGTTTTTGTAGTTTGACATACTTTGTACATCTCAAATGAAGATAAATATTCTGTTGAATAAAAGTATAAAAATTGAAATATTTGTATGAATTTAACCATGATTTGTTCCTTTTTTGCTTATAAGAACTAAAAATACTTTTACTCTCAGAAATCTAGTTTGAAATTGATTGTACATAGTGTTTTTGGGATAAAAATGCAATAATATTAATGGATAATTTGTAATGATTAGATTGAAAAGAATATTTATAATAATACACATATGATCTTTAATCTGAAATTTGACAACAGAATGAGAATAAAAAAACCTCCCTTTTCCTCCTTGTCTTCTATAAGACAATATCTGTCTTAAAGATGTCACTGACATCTTTTTGATTGAGTTTGAGCATGTACATGGACAGAGCAGTAAACATGCAATGGAATCTCCTTTAGCATTTAAACTGATATAGAATTCATTTTGAAATTAGATAATTTGGATAAGGATTCACTTATTCATACTATATGATATGTGTATCATGTCTGTAGGTTACTCTGATCCGGTTATCAGTTATGAAGCCTAGAATTTAACATGTAACTGCCTGCAAAGTGTGAATGTGCCAATTGTGTTACTCTGTTTATGCAGATTAACTATTTTTTTAACTAGTACTTTTAATAGTTTTAAAAGAGTAGAGAGAATGACTTATGACCAGTATATCCACTACATATTAAGTGTAGCTTAGTATAATTTAAATTATATTGTATTTTAGTAGTGCTTTAGTACAGATTTGCTTCTGAAATAACAGAACTTCAGTACTGAACAGCACAATTTAACTATAGTATACTAATTTATACTTCAGTACAAAGGATATGGACCTAAACCTGAATACAGTTAGATAGTATCATGTTCTGGACCTCATCTTGAGATTGTTTCTCACTCAACCTGTATTGACTTTTAATTAAACACAGCTGATTTAACTATATTTCATTAAATCTCTTCATATTTCTATATTTCATGTTTTAAACCAATGTTAGACTCAATGTAATGACGGTCTGCTGCCCCATTTTCTGCAAAATCAAACCAGCCAGCTTTGTTTGCTTCCACTTCCCTCTAATCTAAGCAATAATCTGCAAATACTCCTCCCCCAGGAGTGAGCAGAGCTGGCTGTGGGAGTCATCTTCATTAGATTAAATCAGGCCTGTGTGAAAAACTCTGTAAACATGAGGAGAACTTGTCCAGGTTCTGCTGTAGACATTTTAGAGTCACAAGGCTACATGTCAAAGCTGTTTGGCAGGTGGCCCACTTTCTACAACCTGATCTCTGCTATGACCCTGAGAGCCAAGTTTCAGCACAATTGGGCAAAATGAGGAGAAAATGACAGCATCCATGACACCGCGGCAGTCGAGGGGCTATGGCCTGTGGAGGATGGCAGTGTTCCAAACAAAGAGGATACAATGGGATGGGCAGTGTCATCAAAGAAATCTTAAAAGTGTTTCATCCTGACCCCTGCCACAATGAATTACTGATATTGTTCTAATGATTGTGAAATGAAACATATGGACATTTGATCTTCTTTTTGCCTATATTGAGAGATAAGAGATATTGAGATGATATAACTAAACACATTCAATTGAAGAAATGTTTTTTAAACATCATTAGTGGAGATAATTTAAAACAAGAGCAGACCACAAGATGTGTAAAGTCTCCAGCAATCCTAAAATGTTCATCACAGGACCTACAGGTAGCTCTTACCACAGTTGATATGAAAGTGCAGCATTTACCATCAGAAAGAGACAATGGTAGATGGTTTCATGGGAAGCGGGCAAGGAGGAAAGCCTTAATACCAAAGACAAACGTTTTGCAGAGAACACCTAGAAAAAGACCAGGACTTCTGGAACAATGTGCTTTGGACAGATTAATCTAATTACAGACGGTGTTCTGTTGCTTCCAGAATTTGCTGGAATTTCATTTAATTGATTCTTCCCACTATCCATAAAATGTTCCTTGTGCCATTGACTGCAACACAACCCGAAAACATGATTGATCCAGCCCCATGCTCCATTGTTTTGTCTTTCTTTGCTTTTGTTTTTTGTGTTTTGTTTTGTTTGTTTGTTTTTTCTTTAAATTCTTTGTCCTTTTTGCTCCAGACATACCTTTGCTCACAGCAGCCAAAGAGTTCTACTTTAACCTCATTGGTCCACAGGACTTGTCTCCAAAATGCTTCAGGCTTGTTTAGATGTACTTTTGCAAACATCTGAAGCTGAATATTGTAGTAAGTATGCAGGAGAGGCTTTCTTCTAATGATTCTTACATGAAGGCTATGTTTGTGCAGGTGTTGCTGAACAGTACAACATGTAATGTTATATTATGTAAATGTAATTACCTGGTGGCACTGTGCAAGACAGCTGTCTTTCCAGTCGCTCTGTAGCTTAGCTCTTTTTAACCCCCTTTTCTCACTTTTTCAAATACTTTGCTCCTCTGACGAGGACAGAGTTTATTCTTCTACATATCCTATGGATATTTTCTACTTCGAAAATAAAATCAGGAGCCAGTTTTCTCTTGTATTCGAGAGAGGAGCTGCAGGCCCTGAGAACAAAGGGACAAGCTGACAAACGACACCCGATCCTGGAGGAGCTGCGGAGGAGGGCTGCAAGGTCAGAGCTAAGCTAAAGGCTAAGCTAACAGACAACCGGCGGTGCTGCAAACCATCCATTCCCTCCGTCATTATGGGGAATTTGAACTCACTGCCAAACAAGATCGACGAGCTGTCTGCCATCACCAACTAGCGGATTTACAGAGAGAGCAGGTTGTTAATCTTTACAGAGACATGGCTAACACAGCTAGTACCGGATGCTAATGTGGATCTGTGGGGCTTCATTGCCGTGAGAGCTGACAGAGACACTAAAGCCTGTGGGAAGACCAAAGGTGGGGGGCTGATCATTAATGTGAACAGTCACTGGTGTCATCCAGGCCATATTACTGTAAAGGCGGTCTTATGTTGTCCAAATCTGGAGCTGTTAGCAGTAAGCCTCCGGCCTTACTACGTCCCCGTGAATTCAGTCACATGATCACTGTCTGCATTTACATCGCTCCAAGCGCAGACGCAGGTGCTGCATGTAAGATACATTCTCTTACTGCACAGCTACAGACACAGCACCCTGATGAGTTCATGATAATTTCTGGAGACCTTAATCACGCCACTTTGGACTCTACTTTGGATGCTTTTCACCAGTGTGTCGATTGTCCTACGTGAAACAACAATCGATCTGCTGTATGCTAATGTGAAAGAGGCATACAGCGTCACACCCCTCCTCCCACTGGGGAAGTCGGACCACAACCTGGTCCACCTTCAGCCAAAGTACACCCCCATTGTCCAGAGACAGCCTGCAACCACCAGAACCATCAGGAGGTGGTCTCCAGAAGTTGAAGAAAATTTCAGGGACTGTTACAACACCATGGACTGGGATGTGCTGCTTCGCCCACATTGTGAGGAAATAGAGGAGATGACAGACTATCTCAACTTCTGTGCAGACGTGGTCTCTGCCGCAAAGACTGTATGGTGTTACCCCAACAACAAGCCATGGGTAACACAGAAAGTCAAAGCTGTCCTCAACAGGAAGAAGGCCGCCTTCCAGAGCTTCCAGGGATGCGATGAGAGCAGCACAGAAGGAGGTAAAGCGTCATCTGTAGGAGGCCAAAGACCACTACAGGAGGAAGGTGGAATGGAAGCTGGAGGAGAACAATATGAGAGAGGTCTGGGAAGGTGTGAAAACCATCACAGGCCACAATACCAAGACCAGAGCAGTGGGGGGAACAGTGGAGAAGGTGAATAAAATGAACCACTTCTTCAACCAGTTCAACCAGCCCATGTACCCCCCACTCTCACCCTCACTGTATCCATCTCTCCTTTCCTCAACACATCCTCCCACACCCAATACAGCAACTGCCTTCTCCTTCTCCTCCCCCCATACACCACCACAACCCATACCTCTTTCTTCACTGCAGACCTAGTCAGAGGTCACCTAAAGAGGCTTCACCCCAGGAAAGCAGCAGGGCCTGACAAAGTATGTGCCCGACTGCTGAATACGTTCACTGCAGAACTGGGTGAGCCACTCCAACGTCTCTTCAACCTCAGCCTGCAGGTGGGGAGAGTGCCTACCCTGTCAAAGACATCGTGCATTGATCCAGTTCCAAAAAAGAACTGGCCAAGTGAGCTGAATGACTTCCAACCGGTGGCACTCACTTCCCATCTGATGAAGACAGGCTCTTCCACTGTCTCCTCAGACCACAGGTGCAACATACCCAGGATGGTCTGCAGTTTGCATACCAGGCAGGTGTTGGTGTGGAACACGCAATCATCTACCTATTACACCGAGCCCACTCGCACCTACATAAGGGGAACGGCACAGTGAAGATCCTGTTTCTGGACTTCTCAAGTGCTTTCAACACCTTCCAGCCCCTTATGCTTCAGGACAAACTGAACAGGATGCGAGTGGACCCCTGCCTGGTCACCTGGATTTCCAGCTACCTCACAGACAGGCCGCAGTATGTCATGCTGAAGGACATCATGTCTGACACTGTGATCATCAGCACTGGAGCACCCCAGAGCACAGTGCTGGCCCCTCTTCTCTTCACCCTGTACATAGCAGACTTCTGCTATAACTCAGAGCTGTGTCACATCCAGACATTTGCTGATGATACAGCCATAGTTGGGTGTATCAGGGATGATAGCGTGGAGGAGTATCAGTATCGGCGGGCTGGCTCTGTGGTTGGCACAAAGCTGGACTCTCTGGTGTCAGTGGCAGAGAAGAGGACTCTGAAAAAACTACTGGACATTATGGACAATGCCAGTCACCCTCTGCATACCGACATTCAGCCACCAGAGGAGCCTGTTCAGTGAGAGACTGATTTAAACAGATTTAAAAACTCTTTTGTACCGCACGCCATCGGACTGTACAACTCCTGTTCGGAGAGGGGGGCGGGGGGGGGGGGGGGGGTGTGCTAACAGGATGATGGAGAATGGGAACAGGTAGGAACAACCAGTAAGTCACAACCCACAACCACAACACAACTGGACTTGGCGCTATAAACATTTCAAGTGTAATAATAATAATAATGTGCAACACCCCCGCCTACTGGACTCTTTTTCTCTTTTTCTCATGCACTATTTATATATATTGTATATTGTAATATAGTCTCTATATTATTTATTCTTTATATTTATATAGTGTTTTCTTACTAAATTATGTCTTTGTCTACTTCTTTTGTACTTGTGCTGTGGCTGGAACCTTAATTTCCCTTAGGGAACCCTCCCAAAGGATCAATAAAGTTCTATCCTATCCTATCCTCCCTATCCTTATGGCATTTAGCAGACACCATTATCCAGAGCGACTTACAAAGTGCTTTGCTGTTCACTCAGAAAATATCCTTAGCTAGTTGACCTTAAAAGTTTAACACACTGATAGTTTTATACTGTCTAGTACTCATTTTTCATTCCCCAAAATACACCAGTACACTCTGAAAACTTGTTACTATTCCACCCCAAAAATTGATCACACTGTTTGTTTAGTGCCAAATTTAGGCAAATGTTAAAGAAATAAGATCCCTATTTCTTTGTGTTCCTTATTACTGTATTTAGTTCCAGAGTAACAAAGTGGTTTCATTTGTAAAATCATATGCAGTAAATGTCCAATCAGTCTTGTTCTCTCAGTGCTGTCTGGGCAGAAAACAGCTAAACCTTCTCTCCAATTGGTCAGGACGTTTCTGGGAGAATGGAAGACCAGATTACCCACAGTTAGGAATCAACCAATCACATTCAAAAGTAAAACCAGGACTCTAGTCCTCCTTGAGGTTCTAAATAGCCCTTGAATACAAGGCCAGCAGAAGTTAGCATATGTTAGAGGTGAGTTTTGATATTTTTGTTCTGGACTGGGGTGTATTATTCTCAGTTCTCCACTGATTACAAATAGGCTTGGTGCGTAGAGTGGCTAAGTGATATATAGCTGCAGTCTGAGAGAGTAATATTGGTCATTCTCTCTCTGGGAGGATAGATGGCACTCTCTCCCCACATCATATGTTTCAGAGGAAGCATGTGCTTGTCCTCACCCTCCTAATGTCAGGAGTATTATATGTGATAGGGGGAGAGTCCTAATGGGGTTGGGTAATTGGCACTTCCAAATTGGGATAAACAAAAGTGTGTGCATTTGATCATTTTTCACTGTAAATAAATGGCCCCCCACATACACACACCGCCATCACCACAAGATAAATGTAATGAACAAAGGGGTTCCCACCTCCCTCCTTGGTCTAATGTTCTAATCTGTCTAGGCATGGCCTTTGTCTCTAGCTATGTAAAATGAGTGATCTGAGGATCACAGATTCAAATCATGGGTCATTTTGCTTGCCATCAGCAGCCAGAGTCTGAAAGAGCGGTCATGCTCTCTCTCCCAACATCACACCCAGTGGCTGGCATAGGGTTCTGTTAGCTGTTGTTTGGAGCTGGGCATCTGACGCTTCCCTCTGAGTGCATTGGCTGACCAGCAGTGATGCAATGTATCTGGGTGTCTTCATCCTCTTACTATTCGGAGCATTGTGTGTGTTAAGGGAGAGTCCTAATGGCGTTGGGTAATCGACACTAAGAGGAACATTTCCAAACTGGGGGATAATCATTCACTTCAGATTTGCATTAAACATAAATTCCAGAAAATGTTTAATTATAATAATGTCCAGTGAATAAATGTTCTTATTCCTGCAAAATGGAACTTATTGCACAAATTTTTCTTCATTTCTCAGATGAAAAAAAGCCATTGTCCGTGTTTGGGACAGTTATAAATATACTGTATTGTCCACCAAAATAATCAAAGTGTAGCAGACATGGACTCAGATGGAGAATATCCAGCTCATTACACTCAGAGAGCTGAGGGAGAACAGGGAGAAACAGAGAGCAGGGTGATTTAGAGCAAAAAGCAGAGTAATGAATATTCCTCATCATATTAACGGAGCTGATCAGTCAGAGTGGTAATAATAACACTACAGCAGCACAGTTCCGCTGATGAACCCAGATGAAGCAGAAAATAACATGTCACTGGGCCAGAGAGACAGGAGCCATATGCAGAACCATCAGGAATAAAACTCAACCTCAATACCAGTTTAAAGTAGATGTTCCTCCAGGCAGCACTACTCTTAGGCTGGATGAGTCACTGTGTAATTATAACACACTTCCAATACATCCAGAAAACACTGCCCAGTTTCTGTTATAGCTGCTTACACACACACACACACACACTTCTGATCCTTCAAGTTGAAACCATAGCCTTCATCCACCTTCACTGGAGAAATGTGTGAGATGGTGTTAATTGAACCCTATTCTTTTCTGTTCTTCTGCTGCGTATCAAACTGTCCTTATAATTCTGATATGTCCACATCTGTCCACAATTTCTGCAGAATAATTCTTCTATAAGTGATCTTCTATAGCTGATCTGCAGCATCTACAGCCAAAATTTGACAACAGATCTACTGCAGAAAAGCAACAGTTGATCTTTAGGTAAGCTACAGCTGATTTTCTTAACCCTTTTTATACAACTGAAGCTTATTTTACAGATGATCTTAAACTGATCTACAGCTTCTAAACTAATTTTATTTACTTTCTTACCAAGCTTCAGTAGATCTGCTGTAGATCAGCTGTAGAGAATTGTACACTAATTGACACTGATCTTCTACAACTGATCTTCTACAGCTTATATTTTTACAACAGATTTTCTACAGTTGTTAACCCTTTCTCACACAGCTGGTAAGATACGACTTCTTTAACCGGTTCAACCAGCCCATGTACCCCACACCCTCTCCCTCGCTTCATACATCTCTCCTTTCCTCCACGCATCCCCACCCACCCACCACAGCAACTGCCTCCTTCTACTCCTCCTCCCCCCCATCCACCACCACAACACAGACCTCTTTCTGTACTGCAGACCAGGTCAGAGGTCAACTGAAGAGGCTTCATCCCAGGCAAGCAGCAGGCCCTGACAAGTATGTCCCCGACTGCTGAAGACCTGCGCTGCAGAACTGGGTGAGCCACTCCAACGTCTCTTCAACCTCAGTCTGCAGGTGGGGAGAGTTACTACCCTCTGGAAGACATCGTGCATTGTTCCAGTTCCAAAAAAGAACCGACCAAGTGACCTGAATGACTTCCAACCGGTGGCACTCACTTCCAACCTGATGAAGACACTAGAGCGGCTCTTCCTCTGTCTCCTCAGACCACAGGTGCAACATACCCAGGATGGTCTGCAGTTTGCATACCGGGCAGGTGTTGGTGTGGAAGACGCAATCATCTACCTGCTACACCGAGCCCATTCACACCTAGATAAGGAGAACAGCACAGTGAGGATCCTGTTTCTGGATTTCTCAAGTGCTTTCAACACCATCCAGCCCCTTATGCTCCAGGACAAACTGAATGGGATGCCCTGCCTGGTCACCTTGATCTCCAGCTACCTCACAGACAGGCCGCAGTATGTCAGGCTGAAGGACACCACTCTTTTGTCCTGCACACCATCAGACTGTACTACTCCTTTCTGGGGGGAGGAGTGCTAACAGGAGGATGGAGGATGGGAATGAGTAGGAATGACCAGTAACTCACTCACAACCCACAACCACAACACACCTGGACTTGGTGCAATAAACAAAGTGCAGTAATAACAATGCAATACACAGGTTCAAGTGAAATAACAATAATAATGTGCAATACCCCGTTCTACTGGACTCTTTTTCTCTTTTTCTACTTTTTCTCATGCACTATTTATATATTTACTGTACATTGTAATATAGTCTCTATATTATATATTCTTTATATTTATATAGTGTTTCTTTACTAAATTATCTCATTCTACCTTTCTGTACTGTACTTATGTTGCAGCGGGAACCTTAATTTCCCTGAGGGAACCCTCCCAAGGGATCAATAAAATTATATCCTATCCTATCCTATACAGCTAATCTACAGCTTTCTTATTCTTTTCTTCTTCTATATATGTACCATCACTTATCTTTAATAGCTGATCTTCCACAGCAGACATGCTACAGAAACTTCTACAGCTGATATGTTACAAGTAATCTATAGCTGATCTTCTACAGGTGATCTTCTACAGCTAATGTTACATATGATTTACAGCTGATCATCTACAGCTGAAATGAAATAGCTGACCTATAACTTATAAAACTCATTTTCTTTTTCTTTTTTCCACAGATTATCTTCTATAGCTGATGTTTTATAGCTGGTTTTCTAAAGCTATCATCTATTACTGATAAGCTTCAATTGATCTACAACTTCTACATCTGATTGTTTTATTAATTTCTTATACAGCTTATGTTCTGTAATGATGTTCCTCTAAAGCAGATCTTCTACAGTTCATCTTCTATGGCTGCTATGCTACAATTGCTCTACAGCTTGTATAGTTAATATTCTTGACCTTTTCTTTTACACATAATTTGCTGCACTCACAATTTATTTTAGTACTTGATTAGCCACAGATCTCAATATAAGAATGAAGCTCCATAAACTGCAGCAACACTGCAGCCTTCACTTTCACTTGCTGTGGCTGTGCTCCACCAGAGATCTCTTCACTTTCTGTGCACCTCTTTGTAATTCGTTTTCCATCAGCTCTAGTGGGAAAATGAAGATGATTGTGCTTCAGATGATGGTAATGCACTTTTAAACACAGTGCAAGTGAAACAGGCTGTTTGGATGTGGAGTGTCCTGAAAAGCATGAGAACATTAAAGTGGTGGGAAATTCACTTCACTGCTGAGATCCAGCATTTAAAAAGCTTTCCCCCTGAGGCCCCCTATTGGTTAAAAGCTAGAAACCCTCTAATTGTGTTTGTGAAAGTGTATAACGCTGTCAGTGCAGCAAAAACAATGTGCTGTCACCATAATAAGCACAGACAGGATACACTCCTTTTACACAGTCCAGGAGGACTTTATACTGGTTGGAAGATGTCAGAGGATGACACTTATTCTGGTGTTTTGTGGCTAAAGGTGACTGAAGACTTACAGCTTTTGGTGGTAATTTGCAGTCCTGCATTTTGTAGAAAAACCTACACTCTTCAACCTTTACAGGACAACCTTACAAAATAATGTGTCTGTCCAGTTTTATATAAACCAAATGGAAGTGAACACATGGTCAATAGGCAAACATTATCTACTAGTATGGATTTTGCCTATTTGTAATTATAAATAAAGTATTTTGGTCCATACAGTATATGTTAATAGTTCTGGATATATACACTATACTTTCCAACCACCAGGGCTTGAATGCAGCCTAAAACCTCAGCTCCGATCCTCAGTGAAGTGTTCCAGAATGTGGTAGAAATCTCTCCCTGGACAGTAGAAACAAATACCACAATTAGTAATGTAAAATTTTGCAGGTCTCCCAATACTTTTGAGCAAATTGTTGATATTAACAATATATATATATACACACACACACATACATACATACAGGGGTTGGAGAATGAAACTGAAACACCTGGTTTTAGACCACAATAATTTATTAGTATGGTGTACTATGGCCTCCTTTTGCAGCCGATACAGCGTCAATTCATCTTTGGAATGACATTTTTTTGGATGCAATCTGGGTTAGTCCCGAAACATCCCTTTCAAACAGCTTCCTCTTGCATCCACAGTTAATCCTGTTGGATGTGGTTCGTCCTTCTTGGTGGTATGCTGACATTACCCTGGATACCGTGGCTCTTGATACATCTTAAAGACTTGCTGTCTTGGTCACAGCTGCGCCAGCAAGACGTGTACCAACAATTTGGTAAATCTGGTATGTCACCAATAATATTGAGTGCATTACAATATTTTGAGCAAAACTGTGGTCTTACCCTGGTAATTGAACCTTCACACTCTGCTCTTACTGGAGCAATGTGCAATTAATGAAGATTGGCCACCAGGCTGCAGGCTGGTCCAATTTAGCCATGAAACTTCCCACACTAAAATGACAGGTGTTTCAGTTTCACTGTCCAACCCCTGTATATATATATACATGTGTTGACAAAAGTTAGGACCACTTTTTGCAGGACCTCATTAACATTGGGCTGTCATTGTGCCTATAACGAAGGCCAAAGGTGATCTGCACCCGACCCGACATCAGTTTCTGGACTAGAGAACAAACCTCATCTCCTTGCTCAAAACTGGAGCAGAAAGTTACATATCCAGCTGTATCCAATCAAAGCTTTGTAATCTGAACTTCAGTGTCAATCAGATGTGCTTCACAGTAGTTCTTTCATGCAGCAATCTTCCAGCCATGTAACACTCCATCTGTAACCTCCATAAACTGGTCTGAGATTAAACACAGGAATGCCCACCTGCAACAGGATTTATGGGGGACATTAGGAAGGAATTGTTGGGAATGTCAGAGCACATTCCCACTGTTCTTGAATTCCAGAGTGCTCTCCTTATCACACACAACTGATCTCAAATTTTATTCCAGTCTCTTTTTCATTATTGTTTATTAACACCTAGTTTATTCTGTCAGATACAGCTTTATAATTCTCTGCATTTCATCACATATTCTTAAATTAAATAAATAATGTGCTGATATAAAATTATGATCACTGGTTTCTGCACTCACTGTCATGTTCAGCTCCCCTTACCATACAGGAGCACTTTGTAGTTCTTTAATTACAGACTGTAGTCAATCTGTTTCTATGCATACTTTATAAGGATACTTTCATCCTGATCTTCAATGGTCAGGACCCCTCAGGACCACAACAGAGCAGGTACTATGTGGGTAGTTTGTCATTCTAAGCACTGCAGTAACACTGACATGGTGGAGGTGTGTGTTGTGTTGGTACAAGGGGATCAGACACAGTAGTGCTTCAGTGTCACTGCTGGTCTAAGAACAGTCCACCATCCAGACATATTCAGTCAACAGTGTCCTGTTCCTGCAGAATTTGCGGTAGGGGATGAGTGTTGATAGCACGTCGAATAGCATCCCACACATTATCAATTTGGTATAGGTCTGATGATGGGACTGGCCACGATATAGTATCTGTTTCTTCAAGGTGGCAGCAGTATGTGGATGAGCATCATCCTGTTGGACTAACGCACTGGAGTGTGTGTTGAGAAAAGTTAGGACCACTTTTTGCTGGACCTCACCTATTATCTATCCATAGCCAGAGTTACAATGGTGATGACGTTCAAGTTGAGGTATAAGCCAGTGTTTAGGATAATTTTCATAATGACATTTAGGGTGACATTCAAAACTATTAAAATGTTTAAGATTATGTTTAGGACAGTATTCAGGATATTTTTTAGGATAGTGTTTAGAATGGAGTTCAGGATGGTGTTTAGAATGGTGATTAGGATGATGTCCTACTTAATACAAGAGCTGTCAAACCTTCATCATCATCATCATCAGCAGCAGCAGCAGCATCATCATCATCCTGAGGAGACATCTTAGTGAAGATGAAATGTGCTGTTGATTCCAGGTTGCTCCTCCAGCTGGCAAGGTGAGGTGAGCATTAGATCAGGATTAGGGGTAAGGACATGGTCAGCGTCTGAGACTCCTTGTTGTCCTCCTGCAGGTGGAAGTTCATATCTAACCTCCCTCTTCTTTCATCACTCCATAATGAGGCAGCTGACACAACGTCTCTACCTTTCTGTTCCATTAGCCAGCGGTCTGCCATCTTTTCTACATGTTAGCATTAGTGACAGGTGTTTCATCAGCAGGTGCTGGAAGGAGCAGGGTCAGGGAGGTGAGGGACGAAGAGTGGGTGAGTATCTGACACACAGTGGACTGAGCTTATTAAAACACAGGTGTGTCTCCTAAAAGGCTGCAGTGTTGGAAAGGCTGAGGAGAGACTGTTGTATTTGTGTGATTTTAGCCTGATTTTATGCCTGATTTTGGCATAGCTGATTGAATTGCTCAATTTTGGCTTGGTCAGTTGATGTTTAATGTAAAGGGAGGGGAAACAATGACTGATTAACTGCCCAAACATGCTCCAACTGAGCAGTTGGATGATGTCAGAACTTTTGGTTGTGTTTTTTTTTTTTAGTTTGAGCAGTGTTACAAATACATTTCTCAATGTCTCAACCTTTTCTCCCCAAAATTCAGGATCTTTAAATAAGTATTATATAGTATAAAACTATTATGTTCCCGTTTCATCTGGCATGCAAGAGTGTACTGCTGTATTTGTGGAGGATTAAATGAGTATGAGAAAGCACAAATCTATCAGTTTGATCACTTTATAACATGGAATAGAACAATAAGGAGTTTAGAGAGTGTATTTGTGTATTTAAGGGAGTTTAAAGGAGTAATAGACAGTATAAAACAATTATTTCATTCACTATTTAAGGTGATATTGAATAATAAGTTTAACTTAAAGAGTGTACTGCTGTATCTGAGGAGGTTTAAACAATACATGATAGTACAAATCTATCAGTTTGATCACTTTTTAAGTTGGAATGCACTAAGAAACCTTCAAAGTTTACTGTTGTATTTGGGGGAATTTAAAAGAGTACTACACAGAAGAAAACTGTGCGTGTTCACTAATTAAGGTGGAATGGAACAATAAAGAACTTACAGAGTGTTCTGATGTATTTGGGGGGAGTATAGATGAATACTAGACAGTATAAAACTATCAGTGTGTTTAATTTTTAAAATGAAATTGAACAATAAAGAAGTTTCAGTGTATTGGTGTATTTCATTACAAGACAGTATAAACAAAGAGTGTGTTCAGTTTTTAAGCAGATTCGGAAGTCACAAAAATGTAGAGTGTTGTGTTGTATTTGGAGAGGTTCAAATGGTAACTATATTGTAAAAAACTATTAGTCTGTTCAATTTGTAAGTTGGAGTAGAACAGTAAGTAACTTTCAGAGTGTACTGCTGTATTTGGGTTAGGGTTAAAACAAGTTTAAACAAGTACCAGACAGTATAAAATTATCAGTGTTTTCACTTCTTAGGGTGAAAGTGCTTTCATATTGTATTGCTGTATTTTAGTGGAATTTAATTGAGTACAAGTTAGTATAAAACTATCAGTGTATTCATTCTTACAGGTGAAGTGAAATAATAAGGAACTTTTAGAGTGTACTGGTGTATTTGTGGAGGCTTAGTCAAGTAGTAGTCAGTATAAAACTGCTTTGTGTATTCACTGTATAAGGTGGATTTGAAGGTGGACTTTAGAGTGTAGTGGTGTAACTGGAAGAATTTAAACAAGTTCTAGACAGAAGGCAACTATGAGTGTGTTCACTGTTAAAGGTGGTGTAGAACAGTAAGGCACTTTCAGAGTGTACTGTTGTATCTGGGGAGGTTTCCATGAGTTCTAGACAGTATACAACTATCAGTGTGTTCACGTTTAAAAGTGAAATATAAAAATAAGGAGCTTTTGGAGTGTTTTTGCATATTTGGGGTGATTAACCAAGTACTAGACAGTACAAAACTATGAGTGTGTTCACTACTGAAGGACAGCTTTAGATGCAACATGTAACGTGCAGTAGCAGCTTTCTCCATTTAAATAAGGAGGATGTTGCATTTATTGCATTTGTTTTAACAGCCAACTAACTTCGTTCTCCAAAAATATGAAGCCTCCTCCGAATATGGAGAACATCTTGAGGGCACCTGCTAATGTTAGTCTGGGGGAGGATGGAGATGTATTGTCAGTGTTTGGACTATTCTACTGTATTCTGGGTTTCATTATGAGCAAAGAATGTAAACCAAGGCATTTTTCAAACACACAGAAACAACTCCTGCTCCAGCTCACATCTGTGAATGATGGAGCTGAAAGCATTAATTGGCCTGAACATCCAGCTGAACATGAAATATCATCAAAACCAGGAGAACCCTGGTGAGATCCTCACAATGTAGCACAGGAGTTCACATTATTAATCACAAGGACTTTCATTACAGACCAGCTTCAGAGTTTAATATCATAGTTACCCTGAAATACGAAGAAAAAAATCCCCTGAATGTTCTGACCACATTTAACACTCTATCTGTATTTCTGGGTGGATCCAGTTCATTTGTTGCATATTTTATCTCTGTCACATTAGACCCTCAGTGACTTGGCGGCAAAGTCAGTTAACTGCAGAGATGGAATCTGTGAACAGTAATGATAAAATGATGAAATCTCTCTAGTGACACTATTTCTGCCACTCCGACATTCCTGCATATTGCTGATGGCACATCATTCACTACAGACTCCAGCTAGCTTTAATGTTAATCTAGATCTCTCTGAGACCTGCTATATATCTTCAGTCTGGCTTTACCTCCTCGTTTCACAAGACTCAGCTGTAGGTACAGCTGGAAATTTACATAAAACGATTAATGTAAAATACTGTAGAATACCATTTGTATGCCATCAATATACAATCTGTCACCAGAGTCTCACAGTGCAAAAGTTGGGTAGATGGCACTCTCTCCCTACTACACAGTGGAAGACAGGCATTTGTCAGATGTTCAGACCTGGGGACCCAGTGCTTTCATCCTGGCTCACTGGATTCACAGGATGATGCAATAGTGGTAGTTCATCAGATCTCATCTGTTTGTCTGTATATATATATATATATATATATATATATATATATATATATATATATATATATATATATATATATTGTCAACTTTTCCTAAGAGGCTTTACTAATTAATGGTTTATTAATGAAAGTTATTATAAACTGTTACCTTTAAAAAATTGTATAGTGTAATCAGAGTATGTTTTAGTGTTTGGCTTGCTCCAACTTCACTATGTGCATTACTGATGCCCTCTGCACTATAGGAACAAATATTCCCAACATTTCCACAAGGTATTCACTATTCATTTTGACAGGTGGGTATTTAAAATCTTGCTTCTTGAAACACAAAAGGACCACACGTGCAGTAGCTTCACTATGGTTTACCTCTTTAAAATGGTCTATAACCCAATATCTGGGTCAATGATGTCATCAGCCCCATCCCATGATGTACATGTTAACAGAGCAGTTAACATGTATTGGTATATAATTCAACTGGAAACGAGAGAATTTTTACAATTCATCACAATTTTGAGACCAATGTTAGAGAGTCCTGTAGTTTGTTAATTGTGTGTATCATGTCTGTTGGTTACACTGATCCTGAGTTATTGTTTCCTAAAAACAGCCTGTGAGAGAGAGAGAGAGAGAGAGAGAGAGAGAGAGAGAGAGAGAGAGAGAGAGAGATTCATTCTTTAGACAATTTCAGTAAATCAGGCCTGCATGCTGAGTCCACCAGCACCTGGCCTGGGCCTTTTCTCTGTGGTCACTTACTTTTTCAGGGCTAATTAACAGCTGGGTTTGGAGATTTACTCTCTGCATACAAACTCTTACTCAATCTTTACACTGTACACACTATCCCTCAGCATCTGGATCTCAAACACATCTATAGAGTAAAGCAGAAAAGCATCGAAAGCATACCTGAAACATTTGTCAAAATTACCACCATATTGGTCCAAGCAACTTCTCAAAATTCTCCAATGTCATAATGAGTGAGCCATTAGAATTAGTGGTATGAGTGGATCAGACTCAGCAGTGTTGCTAGAGTGTTTAAACTCTTCGGTATCACTGATGGACAGAAAACTTCCACCAACCAGAAATATCTTGCCAACAGTGTTTTGTGGGCAGCATCCAGTGATAACTGAAGGACTAGTAGATGACCAACACAAACTTTACATTTGTCAGAGCTTCTGACTCTGACTTTAAATCTACAAAGTGGAACAACTAGGAATGTCTCATAGAGTGGACAGGGAGTGGACAAAGTGTTTAAGCACTCCAGCAGCAGAATGACCCACCACCCATGTAATACCTGCTCTGTGGTGGCCTTATTATTTTATTACAAAGTGCTCTGTATGGTTAGAGGAGCTGATCAAATGTTAGTGTAGAAACAAGGTCGTAATGTTATAGCTAATCTGAAACAGTTTGAACACATTGCTGCCTCTGATTTGATTGGAATTGAAGCTCTGAAAACAGAAATGCCTGGGACTCAAGAGGGCTCAAAGCTAAAGAAAAGGTTCTGTCCCCTAACAATAAACCAATCCAGTAGAGTCTGGACCACCCAGCAGAAAAACATCATCACTAATCTTTATTCTAACAGTGTCCTGCAGCCCCTCTTCAGCCCGGACTCCACACTGAATGCTTGCAAAATCTGCTCTGGAACACTGAGGCCTTTCACACTGATCTGAGGGGTGTTTTAGTGGACTGTTTGATTACGTAGATGATTAAAGGTGGAGGTCTTGATGCCTTTGTCTGGGACAGACTCTCTAAATCACAGAACTTCATTATTCATTCAGCTCAGGCTGTGCAGCCAGTGGCTAATGCTAAAGCCTTGCCACGGAGTAAATCAATAAAGAACCTTCATGGCTCACACATTCTCATTGATTGGAACACGAATGGTAAAAGCTTAATTTCTGGGTAATGTGGAGCCGCAGGCCGTGCTGGCCTCAGCAGAACAACGGGGAAATGCCCAGATGATTTAACTTCCTGACAGAGTAGAGTTTTGGCTCTGACATCACTGTGTACTGGTGTGTGTGTGTGTGTGTGTGTGTGTGTGTGTGTGTGTGTGTGTGTGATGTTTTAATGTGGATGTAAGTTTTGTTCTGACAGGAACTGTGATGTGACAGAATAAAACCAACACCATCTCCCCAAACAACAACACTGCTGCAACCTTGTCACCCTGCTGGAGGTCAGTGCTGCATCCAGAAACCACAGGAGCCTCTATAATTACAGACTGTAGTCCATCTGTTTCTCTGCATACTTTGTGATCATTGGCTCATCTGGATCTTTAATGGTCAGTACCCCCACAGAGCAAGTATTATTGAGGTCATGGTGTGTTATGGTGTACTGTGCTTTTAGGAATGAACCTTGTGTCCCCTGTCTTGTAGGAATGAACACTTTCACCTCCATTAGACTCTCCATCCTAGTTGCTCCAGCATGTAAATGTAAAGAAGCTCTTCTGTTTCTGCACAGATTGTGTTGGTCATCTTCTAGTCCTTCATCAGTGCTCAAAGGATGCTTCCCACAGGATGCTGTTGACTGGATATTTCTGGTTGGTTGACTGTTCTGAATCCAGCAGTGGTCCAAGCTCAAATTTAAGCTATATCTCAAATGCAGAAATATAGAAAATTATAAAGGGTTCATAAGTTATCAAGCCCCACTGTATATCGCAACCTACATTTAGAATATTATTAATATTCACCCTAAAGAGAGACTGTTTCTCTGCCTCAGTAGAAGGTGTGAAGTCAGAAGTGATGCTGAGCTGAAGCAAGACAAAGATCTCATCTCTCAACATTGTCACCTCTTCTTTTTCTCTTCAGAGGAGTAAAATTAATCTGGAGCCCAAACATTCTGACTCACACACTCACTCTCACAGACACACTCGCTCTTGCAGATACTCGCTCTTATCACCACCCACAATTTCATACCCTCAGTGGAGATTGCTCATCAAATACTCAAGCTGCTCACTGGGCTTCCCAACACCTCAACCCCTACCAGTCTGTCTCTCTCTCTCTCTCTCTCTCTCTCTCTCTCTCTCTCTCTCTCTCTCTGTCTTTCTTTCTTTTTTTCTTTCTTCTCGGTTTTGTTATTTTTTGTCTAGCTCTCTCTATCAGCTCTATCACCCCCCCCCCACACACACACACACACACACCCCAGGAGTGTGTAATGAGAGCTGCTGCTGCTCACTGGTTTCAGCAGCTGTACAGATGTAGATGTTTATGCATTAGTGATAGCACTCATAAAGAGCCGCCAAGCTCACAGCGACTTTTATTATTCATTGACAAAGTGAGTGAGAGACTCCAGTGCCATTTTGCTTTCAGAAACTCAAAGCTGCTCTTGTTTTTTGTAATTAAGAACAACCTGCCGAAATGAAAAGAGCTACATATCAATATTCTGTTCTCATCTGAGTCTGTCCTACAGGGGAACTGACTGAAAGCTTTCTATTCTCCTCTGCTCTATTCAGCGACTCTGGCAAGCCTCAGCACATGCAAAACAGCCTGCTCCTCTGCAGCCAACAATAGCAGCACGCTTCTGTCTTATCTTCAGAGTCGTGTTCCTCACCAACTGATACATGCTTGGGTTTGTTTATTTCCATGCAGGCCGCACTTGTGTCAGCTTTGCTTAAGATACTCATTACCCTCTGCCCAGAGTCGCCCAACTTCCTCACATTTTTTACATCAAAATAATTGAATTCTGTGCTTGTACATTTGTGGTTGCATACCCATCTCAGCACCTTTCTGTTCCAACTCTGCAGGTATCCATCACACTGCACTTCTACATTCCATATTTACAGCATTGCAAAACTGTCATCAGCAGCAGCTCACCAGCACACCAAATTTTCATTTCTCCCTCTGCCTGGTGCAGGGAGAGAATAGAAAAAACTGAACATATACTGATTGGATTGGTGATGGAGGTTCTGGTGGTCCTTCAAATGTCTAAAAAAACACTACTTCAAATTACTGTCCACTTTGCAATGGATTCAAGAGCTTCTTTGGGATAAGTTGTAGTCATAGAGATCTACACAACTGGGATGAGCTGGAGTGAGGGAGCTGCAACATGTGATGAGTTGGAAAGATAGAGCTCCACTAAGCTGCTTTGGGAAAAGTTAAGACTCATGGAGTTCCACCAGATTCATCTGGGGTATGCTAAATGATCCAATAAACTTTTTGTAATGTGTGGGAGATAAGGATCTCCACTGAATATTGAATTGGAAGTGATTTAGTTTTACTGAACTCCTTGATGAGCTGGAGTGAGGGAACTGCAAGAAACCTTTAGTTGTGAAGAGCTGAAAAGGTGGAGCTCCGCTGAGCTCCTTTTGGAAGAGTTACAGCAATGTATCTCAGTTGGGAGGAGTTAGAATGATGGAGCTTCACTAAGCTCCTCTGGGATGAGTAAACATGATGATCTTCTTTGGGAGGAGAAAAAGTGATAGAGCTCCACTGAACTCCTCTGGTATGCATTGCAGTGATGGATTTCAGTTGCCGTGGATTAGAGTGATGCATCTCAGTTGGGATGAGTTGGAATTAGTTAAAGTGATGGGAAGAATTAGAGTGATGATCTTGTTTGTGATTGAGTGAGTGAGCTACACTGAACTCGTCTGAGATGAGATATGGAGTGATGGAGCTTAGGATGAGAGAGGGATGAGTTGACCTAGAGGGATGGATCTAATTTGGGATGAGGACAGATTGGTGGATCTCAGTTGGCAAGAGTTAAATTGATGGATCTTAGTTGACATTCGTTAAAGGGATCAGCTGGGATGAGTTACAGTGATGGATCTCAGTTGAGATGAGTAGGGATGAATCTGAGGGATGGATCTCTGTTGGGATGAGTTGGAATAAGTTAAAGTGATGGATCTCTTATAGGATGAGTTAGAGATGATCTTATTGGTGATAAAGCTCCACTGGGATGAGTTACAGTGATTTAGCACAGTTGGATTAGTTAGAGAGATGGAGTTCAGTTGGGATCAGTTAAAGGAACTCAGTTGGGAAGAGTTTACAGAATGGAGTTCACTTGGGATGAGTTAGAGGGATTTATCTGAAATTAGAGTGATGGACCTCAAGTGGGATGAATCTCAGTTGGGATGAGTTATCGCAATGCATTTCAGTTGGGATAAGATGAGTTACAGGGATGGATCTCAGTTGGGATGAGTTATAGCGATGGATATCATTTGAGCTAATTAAGAGGAATGAATCTCATTTGTGATGATGTATTGTGATGCATCTTAGTTGGGATGAAATGGAGTGAAGTATTTTAGCTGGGAGGACTTGGGATAAAATAGAATAATGGATCTCAGTTGGGATGAAATGGAGTGATGGATCTTACTTAAGATGAGTTACAGAGATGGATCTCAGTTGAGATGAGTTAGAGTAATAAATCAGTTGAGATGATTTAGAAGTATTTATCTCAGTTAGGATGAGCTATTGTGATGCATCTCAGTTGGGAGAAATTAGACTGATGGATCTCAGTTGTAAGGCATTGGAGTGATGGATCTCACTTGGGATGAGTTGGAGTGATGGACCTGAGTTAGGATGAGTTAGCATGATGGATCTTAGTTGGGACAAGTTAGGATGAGTTAGAGAGATGGATCTCTGTTGGGATGAGTTGGGATGAGAGAGTGATACATCTCAGATTGATTTAGAATGATAGATCTAATTTGGGATAGGCTCGGATGAGTTAGAGTGATGGATCTCAGTTGGGATGAGTTACAGTGATGTATCTCAATTGAGGTGATTTAGATGGATGGATCTGATTTGGGATGAGTTTGTATTCAGTTTATAAACATACAGAAATAAACATTGAAAAAAGAGAAAAGGGCATAGCAGGTACTGATACAACCCAGCTCGTTCCAGGGTCACAACATAAAGAAAGCGAAGGCAGTCAAGTCGTAATGCTCATAAAACCACTTTAATTTATTAGCAAAACAAAAAGGTAAAAGGAATGTCTAGGGATTAAAAAAATAGGGAAAAAAAAGAACTGCTCAGTTGTTTAAAGGGAATCTGGGACACCTAAAAGAGAAAAACAAATAATAATTAAGAATAAGACTTGGCATGCGAAAATGAAGTCAAAAAAGGGAGTCTCAATTATGAGACCCACACCATATTGACTTCCACTGGTCTAACCACTGGGACAAACCATTCCTTCTGTAAATGTGGGGAGAGAGGGTCGTACACTTTCCAAAAAGAGTTCCACCAGTAACTCATGTTAAAGGATTTGTCTACAAACACAATAGACAAATAATCTAGACAAGGAACAAAACAATACAGCAACACAGCAAACAAACAGTTTCTTAACTAGAATATGGACTACGAAAAGAAAATAGTGTGTGCTAAACTACCTAACCCAAACACTTAAGTAAACAGAAGTACAATGGTGGCATCTGCCCCTTATCTAGTGTGTATATACAGTACAACAAATAACCTGCGTGATGAATAAATGTGTAGGGCCTAACTAGCTGCCCACCAAAGACACAGGAATGGTAAGGGAGAGAGAGCAGGTGAAGAACACATTCACTCACACCCCATGTTCACAATAATCCACAACGCTCAGTCTAACCCCACATTTTCACTCCATCCATAATCAACTTAACCAAACATACCTGCTGGAGTGTAATTGCCTGACAAAACACTCAGCTTTACCCCGATGTGCTGTTATGCTGGTGCTAATTTAGCCTGTTGCTTGTTAACAACAAAGGTAACAAGGGTGCGGAGGCAAATGCAGGGTTTAGGAATTTAATGAAAACATGAGACAGGCAAGAGACAGACATGACATTGGTAAAGCGGGAGGAGCAAGAGGGGAGGGGCACCCGTAACCTGGCAACCCTCTGAGCAAAAAAAAAAAAAAAAAAAAAAAACATAGCACAGACCAAGCAGCTATGACAACAGAGACGCTAGGTGTGTTGGCATACTTTAATTGAAATACAAATAATGATTTTCAACTGCGAGGAAGATGCCAGAAGTAACAGCAGCAACTAAACTACAGTGTCCATCTAAGCCCATACAGTACATATAGTAAAGCTAACGCTCTGCAGGTTACACAGAGATTATTATGAAAGACGTTAGGCAAGAGGAATATGTGGAGGCAGCAGGCCTTCAATCATTTGCCATACGTATTATGCATACTGCACCTAAGGATGGCCTGACTCTGTGTAAATCACAAGAAACAAGAATTCTTTATTTTAGAAAAAAATGCTACATATGTAGGTGTATGGATCCTATTGGATTGGACCTTTTATTAGAGTGTCAGAGAATTGGAATGGCCTCTCATACCCGACTGAGATTAAGGTCACGGAATGAAAGCTATAGCAAATGATCAGAAAGTGGAACAGGTTTGGGAAATTCTCCATCTGTCTGATCTCTGTTCTGCTCTTTTTCTGCTCTGTTTCAGAGAAGGTTTTGTAGTCACCATTAGGCCTGGGCATTGTGATGAATGGCTCCACATGTTGGGTGTTTTTCATCATCACTGCCTTTCTGTGCAGCAGTGGTGTGTTTTTGGCCTCTGTTCTTCCTCCGAGACTCTTTCTGTTGCAAGAACATTATGAAATATTAGTGGAGCATCTACAGAGGAGCACAGAACAAAGCCGGGAAGCAGGAACTGTTCGTAGAATGAAAGTGAGAAAAATGTCTTTAAAGTTCCTTTACTGCAGAGCCAGATCAATAGCAGGTGTGTGAGGGCACTAATAACTCTTCATCCCCAGCTGGCCCTCAGCTTCCTCCCGGAACCTTCACAGCTGAAGCCTCAGCAGCGGCATGGCTAATTCACGGTCGCCTTCGCAGATCAGTGCTAACAGTGGCGTTATGGCTTTGGGAGTGTGCTGGGCTTTGATGAAAATTAATAGGCATGTTGGTGATCGAGAGCATATTTCCACAGAGGACTGATGTTTCTGCTGGTTTAAATTGGGAACAGATGGTGGAGAAATCAGAGCTTAAACAGGATTAATCTGATCATCCCCAACCCAAAGTCACACTTTGTGTTGCCAGACAGAGGATTCTGCTCAAATAGAAACACACCCCTCCATTTACATTATCTACATCAGCAAAAGTATAGGGATAGATAACCCATACATTAAACCTTTTCTCCAGTATTTGATTAAGCCCAGATCCCAACCAGTATGAGGTCTGCGAGATGAAGAACGTAACTCATTTAAGTCTGCCACTAGATGGCGCTGCATGATTATTCACATTAGCCAGTTTTCCAGCATTTGAAACGTGAATGTTCTAAGCAGTTTTTGTTTCAGGGTTTGTGCACTGCAGTCTGTCAGATAGTCAATCAAAAGTAAACCTATGTGAGTGCTTGATAAAGAACCACAGATGGAACCAAGATGGTGGAACCAAGATGACTGAAGATGAATGAAGATGGTGAAGAACTACTGAGAGGAATCAAGAGTCAAAGAAACTTCCAAAGAGCATGAGGATGAAACAGTGAGTGGAACCAAGACTTAATGACAGAACCTCTCAAACAGCATGAAGAATAATCACATGGTGGGTCCAATACTCAACAAAAGAATGTCCCAAAGAGCATGACGTAACACTGATGGAGACTCAAAAACATGATGGATAATCACTGAACCAAGACTCAACAACACAAACTCCTTAGGAACATGAGGAACAATGTCTGAGAGATACCAAGACTTAAAGACAGAACCTCCCAAATTGCAAGGTGAAGAACAGTTGAGAGGAACCAAAACTTTTTAAGAACATGAGGAATAACTGCTGATATGAACTAAATCACTACAACGAACCTCCATAAGAGCATGAGCAACTACTTAAGATTAACCAAGACTTACTAATGACCAAACTTCCATAAGTGCATAAGGAAGAACCACTGAGAGCATACAGAGCTCACAAACAGAACATTTTAATGCCAGAATCATTGAATTTAATGAATAAAGGGTATTTTTCACTTATTGTGACTGAAAGTGTGTAAGTAAAAATGGCTTGCTTTTGTAGTGAGCAGTCAAGCAGTGTATTATTACACTGTATACACAATATAACAATGCACAGATCAGCTGATCTGCATCTGACTGCACACTAGGCTGTAAAGTAATAAAATCCAGTCAGTCCCCCGAGATATGGATTATCCTGATAATTCCGATCCTGCAGATGATAGAGGACTCTCCTTTGATGATGATCACCCTGTTCCCTCACAGTGATCTTTGTTTCCAGTGATAATTAAATTCCATTGTAATAAAGAGTAAAATTGCTGATAATAATGAGCTTCATGCTGTTGAACTCAACTCACACATTATTCTTACAGATACAGTGTAATTAGTTAGTCTTATTTTCCACATTTTAAATGAAAACACCTGATTAAGTTCCAGTGGAGTTGGCGAGAACTGGAGACTGGTGGTAATGAAGTCTTGCTGTTTTGCTGTCATGACCAAACTGAGTGAGAATTAAAGAGCTGTTAGAATGTTGCCTTGTTCTGTATCAGAGCTCTGTCAGGATAATGATGGTAGCCTACCTCTAGCAGAAGGCCTCTTCGCATCCTGCTGAGAGTGTAAAAGTGATGTGGGTGGTAGGACAGAGTGTGTGTCTGTGTATGACAAAGTTATTTGGAGGGTTTGTGGTTAATTGGTGACAGTATCAGAGTCTTCATAAACTTTAAATTGTCAGATCCAGTAGTTGACACAAATTGAATCCTGGGTTAGTGTGTAATGACCACCCTAAACCACATATTGAACATAATTTATTATGATGGCCTCTAGCCCAAATTTATGGGAAATTTTTCAACAAGTCCTGAACCTCATAACATAACCACTCCCCATTCTGTGATTTTAAAAGGGAAACTAACACAGGTGCTATGATCCGTGGATCACAGTTTCAAATCCCATGTCATGTTGCTTGCCATCGTCAGCCAAAGTCAGAGAGAGCAAAATTGACCATACTCTTTCCCAGTGTGATGCTGGTTGGCACAGGCCAGCTGCTAGATAATTGGCGCCTCTGAAAGTGTATTGTGAAGTGTAAGACAGTAGTGTCTTATGGTAGTGTATTATAGAAGTATTGCAGTAGTGTATTGGGGTAACATATTACCGTAGTATTACAGCAGTATTATAGTAGTGTATCATGACGGTAGTGTATTACAGTAATGTACTACAGTAGTGTATTATGGTAATATTACAGTAGTACATTACAGTAGCATATTACAATAAATATTACAGTAATGAATTACAGTATTATTAAAGTAATGTATTACAGTAACATTACAATCATATTACAATAGTGTAGAACAGTAGTTTATTATGGTAGTGTACTGCAAATGTGTTATTAATTCATGGCCACAGCTTTGATTCAATCTTACTCTTCTGGCTTAAAGCAGTGAGGCTAGATGGCTGGTTTTCCGTGGAGTTTTTTGAGAAACCAACGCCATATTAAACAACTTCTTAAACCCAACAAAATCTCAAACTGAAATACGCACCTTTTATCCGAGGAGCAGAAATGGGGTTCTGAAGCTCCACCTACTGGTTATTTTGGTTAGTTATTCTCTGAACAAATTGCCTCAGAGGCAGCTTTGCTTTAGAATCGATTTGAATACCAACTTTTACACACAACTTTAATTGACAGCCTCACAAGCACCCAACGCATTGAGCTCCATCAGGTGTCCTCATTTTTCACATGACTGTGAGACAAGTGTAAGAGCTCATCACTCCTTGTACCGCTCTCATCTACATCTGTGAAATGTTTCAGTAGTCCAGACAGAGTACACAGTAGTAGAACAGAGGTGCTTTTCTCATTTACACTAAAATTAAACCCTGATGTTCTTTTCTCCTAAGAGCATTCTCAGAGAAAGGTTTCTTAAAACACAGAAACAATATTAATATCTGGTTTATTTCTCCTCAGTTCAAGATAATAAAAAACATTATGTCTCTATGTTGCCTTGTGAAATTCAATCACCCATTAGGTTTTGAAAATTACCCTGTAGTAAAATATCTCTGATAAACATGTAGTGATGGGCTTGTAAAAATTGTGAGAGTAATTGTAAGACCAGACAAACAACATGATTTATCTGAATTAATAAATTTTTTTACAAAATCACTACTGTTCTGAAGAACAGTTCTGAAGGTAGTACTGCCTCTGAGATATTTCAGGAGATCCTAGGCTACTCAAATAATATACTTACATTATCCTAAATTGAGATGTAAATATTAACAGAATTTAAATATTTGTATGAATCTGACAATGTTCTTTTGTTTTTTAATAATATATATATATATATATATATATATATATATATATATATATATATATATATATATATATATATATATATATATATATATCCTGTTGAAATTTGATCATACAAGGCTTCTGATGAGTTATATGTAATGCTATGATTGACAAGGAAATCTATAATAATAATCTTTTCAAAATACTTGAATATCCTTTGTTATTTTCATTATTTATGTATGTATCAGAATTGTCTCTCCTCATAAATTTTAATCTGCAATTTGAACACTGTGTGAGCAGTGCTTTCCTCTGTAACCCAAAATCTGTGTAATTTATGTCATTAGCCCCGTCTGGTCTCTCTTATGGTTTTCTGATGAGTGTTTAGGCAGGATGAGCCTGTACATATTGTCTCCGACTCACCAGACTCCATTACCCAGGATACCTCACCACATCAACTGATGGATCATCTGACTTTAGCTTGTTCTACCTCACCAGAATACTGATTACATTCACTTGCGTTAAATGAATATAAGCCTGTTCTTTGTATAGCCCTATGCTTAGTTTTGCCATTGCAATCCTTAGTGATAATTGTGTGTTATTTTCTGATTGTCTTTCCATGTATGACCCTTCTGTTTACTACTTGCCTCTTGCCTAGCTCTGTGATTTTGTCTACCGGTTCTGATCCTTGCCTGTGTTACCACTCTGTCTTATGGTTAGTTGTTTGTATCATGTTGCTTGCTTGTTTCTTGTTTCTGCTCTCCATCCAGAAGACTTTTCTTTATTTTGAGGACCTATCCATCTTTTTCACCCCATGTTCGGACTATTCCCTCATCCCAGGAATCCCCTGGTTAGAGAAACATTACCCCATCATCTCCTGGACATAGCATGATATTCTGTCTTGGTTCCCCTATTGTTATGCCCACTGCATCAAACACATGAAATTGGCAGTCAGGTCTACCATTGTGGAAAGTGCCACAACTACCCAAACAATCCTGATTCCCCCTGAATACTCAGACCTTATGGAGGTATTCAGTAAAGAGAGAGCCCCTAATTTTCCTTCACACCACTCCACAGATTATGCCTGGAGGATTGTATGGAGGATGTATGGAGGATTAAATTATGGAAGCCTTAGCACAAGGCTTCATCCATCTGTCCACCTCTTCAGTTGCTTCAGGCTTTCTCTTTGTAAAAAGGATGGTGGTTTATGGCTCTGCATAGACTACCAAGCCCTGAATGGTGCCACAAAAAGTACACCTACCCACTTCCACTCATACCTAGAACAGCTCAGGGATGCTAAATATTTTACTAAGCGTTATTTACATAGCGCTTACACTTTCATCTGTATCAGGATGGTCAGAAAAGCTGCAGAGGTTATTGTTCAGCTTAAAAAAGCCTTCACATCAGCTCCCAACTTGAAACCATCTTGATGCCAGATAACACATCCCTCCAACTCTCCAGACTCATTACCCAGGATTTCTCACTCTGTCACCTGAGGGGTGATATGACTCTAGCTCATTCTAGTTCATTAGAATACTGATTACTTTCACCTGGGTTTAAGTGTATATAAGAGTGTTCTTTGCTTGGCCCTGTGCCTCGTTTTGCCTCTGCAATACTTAACCTTACCTGTGTGTTATTTCCTGATTATGTTTCTGTGTATGACCTGATCCTTGCCTGAGTTACCAGTCCATTTCTGGTTAGTCCTTGTTCAAACCGTGCTTGGACTGTTTGACCCCAATTCTTGCCTTATCCTCATTAAAGCCTTAAACTGATACCCTGTGTTTGCTCTGTCCAGCCTTTACAGACAGAGCAGAAAGAATACACTGAATGGCTGTTATGACATTTAAACTCTGATGTATTTCAGTTGGAAACAAGTGAATTTTAGATTAGATTATTAGATTATATAGAACTTTGATCCCTTGGGAGGGTTCCCTCAGGGAAATTAAGGTTCCAGCAGCAGCATCAGTACAATACAGAAAAGAGTAGAAAGATAAGAATTTAGTAAAGAAAAACATTATATAATTATAAAGAATATATAATTTAGAGACTTTATTACAATATACAATATAAATAAATAGTGCATGAAAAAGAGTCCTGTAGGAGGGGGGTATTGCACATTATTACTTTTGAACTTGTTTTATTGATCCAGGGAGCTATGTTGCCAGGTGTTTTTATCCCCCTGTCAGGGTCTCCCATGGCAAACAGGTCCAATGTGATGGGCCCGACCAAGAGCTGTTCAAAAAACCCCAATGAAAGATCATAACATAGGCCCTGCAATGTTGCCCGGTACGGAGCAACCACCCTGGAGACAGACCTGGTGGGCCTGTGGCCTGGACAGGCCCAGCCCGAAGAGGCAATGTGGGCCACTCCTCCTGTGGGCCCACCACCCACAGAGGAAACCACTGGGGTTGGGTGCCTTGTGGATTGGGTGGCGGTCGAAGGCGGGGTCCTCTGTGGCCCGATCCCGGTACACAGCAGCTAGCTGTTGGGACATGGAATATCACCTCGCTGGGGGGAAGGAGCCTGAGATTGTGCGGGAGGTTGAGAGGTACTGGCTAGAGATAGTCTAGCTCCCCAACTCAGCCAACTCAGTTGGAGGGGCAGGCTGGAGAGACTTGGCAGGCCAAAATGTATTGTTCAGGAACATTTGGCTGAGCCCTCTGTCAGAGAAGCTTTCAACTTCCACCTCCGGGAGAACTTCTCACAGCTTCCTGGGGAGGCTGAGGACAGTCTGAGTGGACTTAATGTTGGACTCCAGCAGGGCTGCCCTTTGTCACTGGTTCTGTTCATAATGTTTATGGACAGAATTTCTAGGCGCAGCCAGGGGCCAGAGGGAGTCCGGTTTGGGAACCATAGGATATCGTCTCTGCTTTTTGTAGATGATGTCCCGTTGGCTTCTTCGAGCCAGGACCTTCAGCAGGCACTGGATCGGTTCGTAGCCAAGTGTGAAGCGGATGGGATGAGAATCAGCACCTCCCAACCTGAGGCCATGGTTCTCGACCAGAAGAGGGTGGCTTGCCCTCTCAAGATTGGTGGAGCTGTCCTGCCCCAAGTACAGGAGTTTTCATACCTTGGGGTCTTGTTCACGAGTGGGATTGAGAGAGAGCATGAGATGTAATCTACGTTCCTACCCTCATCTATGGTCATGAGCTGTGGGTAATGACCGAAAGGACAAGTTTGCGGATACGAGTGGCCGAAATGAGTTTCCTCCATAGAGTGGCTGGGTGCTTCCTTAGAGATAGGGTGAGATCCATGATCACCCGGGAGGAGCTTGGAATAGAGCCACTGCTCCTCTACATCAAGAGGATCCAGTTGAGATGGCTCGGGCACCTTTATTGGATGCCCCCTGGATGCCTCCCTGGGGAGGTGTTCCAGGCACGCCCCACTTGGAGGAGATCGGGGAGTAGCCCTAGGACATGCTGGATGGACTATGTCTCTCAGCTTGCCTGGGAATGCCTTGGGATCCCTCCTGGGAAGCTGGCTGAGGTGTCGGGGGAGAGGGAGGTCTGGTTAGGCTGCTGCCCCATGACCCAGCCCCGGATAAGCCTCAACCTCACTTCCCTCAATCAGAACTGGATGTGACTTTGGTCTGGACCTCCCAAAGTCAATTGACCAGCTCCTTGGTTTTTGAGGTGTTTAGCTGCAGACGATTCCTGTGGCACCAGGCTGCAGCTGTCTTTCATGATATGTTTATCATATATGTTACTCTGATACTGAGTTATGGAGCCTAGAAAATGGCTTGTAACTGCCTGCAAAGTGTGGAACTGGAATTATATAATCTTAAGCATTTACACAGAATTGACACAGGGAAAAAGCATAATCTAGCGATCATTATCTAAATGTCAGTAACAGCTTACCTGTATAAAGATGTGATGTATGTAGGTAAAGACATTCAACTGCTAAGTGTTGTATTTACAGAAAAAGAAACAGTAAAAGAAAGAAAAAAGTAAAAGTGTCTTCAGTTGCTTTGACAACAGCATTACTTCTGGATTCAGAAAAGTGGAAACAGAGCAATGCTCTTTCTTTTCACTGTGATTTTATGTTTTATATTTTAAGAAAGAGAACAAATTTAATGGGCTCTTATTTATAGGTGGAAAATCCAGTTCCAGAAAGTAACCTGGGTGGCTCTGCTGCAGCTTGGCCTTACCTCCTTGTGTTGCCAATGAACTGGAAGAGGGAAGAATGGATTCCGTTAGTATAGTTCAGTTTCTGCAGAGATGGTCCTCTTTTGTTTAAACTGTGTGTGTGTGTGTGTGTGTGTGTGTGTGTGTGTGTGTGTGTGTGTGTGTGTGTGTGTGTGTGTGTGTGTGAGATCCAATTTTCTGCTGCAGTTTGTGCTTTATTGTTATAGATTGTTAGAAATTTGACATACAGGAGTCAGGAGACTGGATGTTCAGACTGGCAGACAAAAGGTCATACAAACAAAGAAGGGAGGTGACCAGGTTGGTGGACAAAGAGTAATTTTCATAGAGGCAGAATAGATTAGATTATGATATTATGGATAAAACCATAAGAAAGTAATGTTAGAAAGGGGCATATTTTGTTCTGCATTGTATAGGAAGACTTTGTCCCAAATGCCTGCTGCAGAGGTGGGCCATCCAGGTCTCTGGATTAAAAATAGGACCCCGCCACCAGCCCAGGAGCCAGAATGCCAGCCGCTGGTTCCCAACTCCTGTCCTCAGGGCCATAGCCCTGCCAGTCGACCAGTTACTCCAACGGTCCATGTCACCTCTGTGAATCCAGGATCTCCCACACAGCATAGGCAGGGCATCGATCCACCTCCACAGTAGCAGGAGGCGGGGATTGGAGGTGGGGAGTTCAGGTGCAGAAATTAATCATTTGGATTTTGTTCCAATTGCTTGTAAAAGGTTGGTAACCCCAGTCTGGTAATTAAATATTCACCCCAGGACATTGTCCCGATTGCCTGGAGTAGAGGTGGGGAATTCAGGTCCAGAAAGTAAAAATTTGCCTCAAGGTTTTGTTTTTGACAGCTTGGAAGAGGTGAGTTGTCCAGGTCCAGAAAGGAATAATTAGCTCCAGGATATTGTTCCAACAGCCTGAAGCAGAGGTAGGTAATCCAGGTCTAGGAATTTAAAATACATCACAGGACTTTGTTCTGATTATTGGGAGCAGAGGTAGGTAATCCAAGGCTAAACACAAAAAATTCACCCTAGAATCGGATTTTGGTCCGACTGCCTGTGCAACTCTGCTCATATCCTCTCACTTCAGCAGGCCTGTCAGAGGAAACCTTTCATTTAGAAAATAAAAATAACTACCTGACATGATAGAATTTATATCTCCTTTTATAGTATCAAACAAAAAATGTATCAGAAACCTATTCACCATGGAAACTTCTTACTTGCAACTCTTTTAATCAAAGCTATAGCCATCTGTGTCCTATAGTCCCAGAGAGCTTCGCCTCAGCTATAGCCTCAATATATTTTAATGAGTCCTGAACTCTCCCTGTTGAATGTCATTTCAAAAGCAAATGTAACCACTAGTGGACAGTCCACGCCTTTCCTGTTACACAGTGCAAACCAGGGGGAATTAATTTGTGAAACCCACCTGGGTTGTGACCATCAGTATGTTAAGTTTTACTGGACTTAACTGCCAACAAAGCAGATGGGTTCTGAGCTAGTTTTGAACCCAGGCCACTGAGGTGAAGGGCAGAGATGTTACTACTGCACAATAGGAGTTGGAGTGGCATATGGGCTGATAGGGTTTGTGTATTATGGTGTGTCCTGAGAGGAAAGTGTTAAGTGGCAAATTGTTGGAGCAGAAGATGCCAGCAATCTGAAAATGAAAACAAGAAGGAGGGTGAGCATGTGCTGTAATTAAGTAATTAAATAAATAAATAAATGTAAGTAAACAAAGACATGTGCTCTGATTGCAAGCACTTTAACCAAGTGAGCTAACTCATCACTTTGGGAACACAGTGAGCAGCTGGGGTGACAAGCAGCAAGTTAAAGGGAAGAACTGAAACTACTTCTCAATGGAGAAGGTGGGGATAATGTAAACTGCCTTGTTTGGAGGGAGGACTAGAAGACAAAAAACACTCCTGCTGTTGCAAGGAGGAAAAACAAAAGCCTTTTTTTCTTTTTTTTTTCAAAGAAACCAAAAATAGAGTTCAGGCTCCTCTCTTTTAGAAGAGGGAAGGAAGGAAAGCACTCCTCTTTTGGAGAAGGGGGAGCAGATAATAATACCAGATAATACCGGTGGCATTCAGCTTAGATTCCGGTGGCATTCAGCTTAGATTCATCAAGCAACCGCGTGAACAGTAAGACGCTGGTTGCTTATATAAACACAGCACACCTGATCTCAATTGCACAGAATACTGGCAGCCAGCTTCCCCCTGGTGGCTGGACAGTGGCATTGCGGGCAGGTTCTTACACCCATCACCCATACCCCTGGCTCAATCAAAACCCTTCTTGGCTGGGCCAAACAAGTCAGACATTGCTCTTGTACTTGTCAATAGTTTGTAGAGCAGTCTGATACCAACGTTTTTTTAATGTGGCAAGTTTTGCTAAAGTTGCTAAAGTGTTAAATTCTGCCTCCCTGCCAGATTGCCAGAATCAGCGTTTAAATACCAAAGGAGCTTCCAGTGCATGTTTACTGCTCTGTCCATATGTCCATACTCAACCTGCATGCAGATGCTAAATGATCAATGAGAGGGGGAGAGCTAATGACATCACTGGCCCAGATATTGGGTTATAGAGGAAAATGAGAAGGGACTGTTTGCTTTATTTTCTTTTTTTTTTTTGCCCACATAGTTTGCAAACTTCAATACAAAAGTCCTGAGAATGGACAATACTGAAACATTCATAAATAATAAAAATAATAAAGTACATTCAGGTTTTTTTTTATTATTATTTGGACCAATGTCAAGTATTTTGAAGTGCTTACTATTATACATTATATGTCCTTGTCAATCTAATCATCAAAAATTTAATTGAAATTCTTACACTGTCACATGCTTATAATCAAAAAAAAGAAATTTTGGTAAATAAATTCATACAAATATTTAAAATCTGATTATATATATATATATATATATATATATATATATATATATATCAAATGAAGATCTCCTCAAAATAACAAATCTGATATGTGTACCTGTCTTATAAATACACATTCAATTTTTTGGCAATTGAAATGCATCAAACTATGAAAATATTCCACAAATTTGTCCTATGTTTCTAAAGGTTAATTGATTGGCCAGTATTCATACAACTGATTATAATTTGTACCAATGAAAACCTGCAGCCATTGCAGCCCAGTGTGAATCCAGTTTGACATGTTCTAGACCAGTATTTTTCAACCCTGGTCCTAGAGGCACCCCAGCACATTTTGTGCTTTCACTGCTTACAACACCTTTAAACAATCAGTTAATTAACAAGCCCTTTCAGAATTGCAAGGTGTTCTATTAAACCAGGGAATCCGTTAAATGTACAGAGTTAGGGGTTGGGGGATGGGCAGGACCAGGGTTGTACTATTTATCTCCTAAACATCAAGCAGGACCCTGGTCTGTTGATCTGGCTGAGACCACCTCTTTAGGTCAGACCAAATTTTGGTCCTTTCACACCTGTTTTGTTTCAGACCTGAAACTGGTGAACAGGCAACAAGTCTTGGGTTGAAGGCTCAATGATGCTTAAGGAAGTCCCACCTCACAAGTTACAGGACTTTTAACTTAGTGCCAGATACCACAAGACACCTTAGAAGATCTTCTGTAGTCTACGCCTTGACAGGTCTCAACACAGAACAGTGCTGCTTGACTGTTTAAATCCTTCAGTGTCACTGCTGGACAGAGAACATTCCACCAACCAGAAATGTAATAATGATCCACTTGTTGCAGGGCAACACACACTAACCCACACTACCACCAGTGTCAGTGTCAGTGCAGTGCTGAGAATGACCCACCACCTATATAACACCTGCTCTGTGATGGTCTTGAGGGGTCCTGACCATTGAAGATCAGGATGAGAGGTGGATAACAAAGTATGTAGAGAAACAGATGGACTACACTCTGTAATTATGAAACTTCTAAGCAATTCTGGTACAGACTGTATGGTAAGAGGAGCTGATGTCAAATCAGTAATGATATACTGATTGGTGGGAATGAGTGTGTCTCTTAAGAACTGTAGGGATTTATAGGACAGTAAAGGTCGCAGACCACAGTAATAGATGTTAGTATCTGTTAGTGACCAGGTGTTGGGCAGGGTGATAATTACCTTTATTTTTAAATAAAATAGGACATCACTGCTTTTGCTACTTGTTTTACCCTGCTGATGTACAGATTCAGACCTTCCTCTTATTACAATTTCTTCTTAAAGCAGCTCAATACTCTTGTTGGATGTGTGTCCAGATACATTTGGACATGCTTTAAAGCTTTAATTTGAAAGAAAAGAAAAGAAAGGAAAGGAAAAGAAAAGAAAAGAAAAGAAAAGGTCTTCAGTGTAAAATGAAGTCTCAAAAAGCTTGCTGAAAAAGTCTATTCTGAGGTGTGCTCTGAGTTAAGTTAGTGTGTTCACTGATTAACCTTTAGTCAGTAATTAATTCTAACAGCTGAGGTTTCAAGCTTTTCTTAAAAATATGTAGAAAAGCCTGCACAGCATAAAGGTCACACTTTAGAACAAATTAGTATGGTTTTGATGGGGTCAAAATCATAGGACTTTTTCACCTAAAGGACTCTGGTTCTTGCACTGGTTCCATTTGGGCTTCTGAGAACCTTGGTGTTTTTTAGCAAACCATCCCACGTTAACACCAGTTTTATTGAAACCAAGGATATGTCGCAGAATACATCATCAACAGAGGGTATTGCCAAGCATCAGTAAACAAAAGTGAGATGATGGTGGCGCAAAGAGTTTACCTGTGACTGTTTGTGGTGTTACAGACATTTGTTTTCCTCTAAAAAGCACACATGGTTTAAACATGGATCAACTTTTGGACATTGAACAGAATAGAATAGAATAGAATAGAATAGAATAGAATAGAATAGAATAGAATAAATTAAGGTTATTAAGGAAATTAAGGTTCCAGTAGCAACATAAGTACAGTAAGCAGAAGATAAGCAGAAATAAATAAATTAGTATAAGTAAGCAGCACTATATAAATATATAGAATATATAATATACAGACTATATTACAATATAAAATATAGATAGTAGTGCATGAGAAAAAAGTAGGTCCTGAGTCCTGTAGGAGGGTGTATTGCACATTATTGCACATTATTATTGCACTTGAAAAAACTGTTTATTGCACAGTGAGTCCAGTGTGTTGTGGTGGTTGCAGGTTGCTGTTAGCTGTTGACTGTTGGTTCAGATCCTACTCATTCCCATCCTTAATCCTCCTGTTACCCCTCCTCCTCCCCAGAGAGGAGTTGTACAGTCTGATGGCGTGCGGGACAAAAGAGTTTTTAAGTCTATTGGTCCTGCACTTGGGAAGGAGCAGTCTCTCGCTGAACAGGCTCCTCTGGTGGCTGATGACAGTGTGTAGAGGGTGACTGGCATTGTCCATAATGTCCAGCAGCTTTTTCAGAGTCCTCTTCTCTGCCACCGTAAACCAAAGAGTCCAGCTTTGTGCCAACCACAGAGCCAACGCCACAGCCAGAGGTAACTGTAGGAGTCCACAGCCTCCTCCTCATCTCCCTCGATCAGAACTGGTTGTGACTTTGGTCTGGATCTCCCAAAGTCAATGACCAGCTCCTTGGTCTTTGAGATGTTGAGCTGCAGATGATTCCTGTGGGATGTTGAGCAATAGAAGAATAGGGTGAAAGGATGATAAAATATGTGGAAAAACTGATGGACTACAGTCTTTAATTATAGAATCATAAAGTGCTCCTGTATGGTAAGAGCAGCTAATAAAATGGACAGTGAGTGTAGAAACAAGCAGGTGGTCATAATGTTATGGGTAGTTTTTTTAGAAACAGAGAAAAACAGAAGGATTTCCCAGATGATGTTTCTGCTGTACAAATACTACAATACACACATTTGTGCTCCTCAGGGAAAAACACTGTAATGAGCCTCTGATCGTCAGGGGGAAAATAGAGAGAGACAGATAAACTTTAAGATAAAACTACTAACATAATCCCATTGTTTATCTTTTCTCTGCTGACGGATCTTCAGAGGAGTGCTTGGACCCCACATATTCTATATTGTTCTATATTATATTTAAATATGATTACATATTCTAAATATAAACAAAGTTTTCACTTTAATCACAATCAGAAACTGACAGACAGCAGCATATGACCTCATGTCCTCCCTGCAGTGTGTGTGTGTGTGTGTCTGTGTGCGTGTGTGTGTGTGTGAGAGAGAGAGAGAGAGAGAGAGAGAGAGAGGTTAATGATGCTCTGTGGGTTTTTGCTGCTGCAGTGGCACCTTACAGATGGTGCAGATCACACACATACACACACACACACACACACACACACACACACACACACCGGAGAAGCAGATATGGCCTGGCTGACGCTCTGCATGCTGGGAGCTTTCAGCAGCCAAATGCTGGAATTAAAACTCTGAGACAGCAGAGGGACACACACACACACACACACACACACACACACACACACACACACACACACACACACACAAGGATAGAGCAGAAAGTGAGTGAATTTAATAGACAATAAAGGTCTGAGGCACATCTACATCAATACATGTAAATATGAATAAATACACTATATGCACAAAAGTATTAGGATACCTGCTCATTCACTGTTTCTTCTGAAATCAACAATATTAAAATCAGTTTGTACTGCTTGTGTTGGAGTAACTTCCACTCTTCAGGTAAGACTTTCTACTACATTTTGCAACATTCTGGATACTGGTGGGGACACATCACCTCCATCCATGCTAAAACTATGACCTTAGTTCCACTGCTATACAGATCAATGCTTAGAGGCTTTTTACCCCTCTAGCACACGCCTGGCATTAGGCATGGTGCCAGTAGGTTCATGTTTATTCATCTGCTCCAGAGAGACATGTTCTATTGACAGTACTTCTCTACAGGGACTAGACAAGCTGTAGCACATGCACATCTGTGTCAGGAATGGGTGCAACTTAAAATAGCCTTCTTAGCCTATGCTGATAAAAACAACATTCAGGTTGATATTAGCCAGATTGTTTCATTGTGTCTGGTAGGAGACATTCTACCTTCCGGCTGTGTCATATCCAGTGAAACACATTATATACTCACACCCAGACAGAAGATACGTTTGACATCATAAGACATGCTAATGCAGTTTCGTGTTCAGCGTGACATAACCTGGGACAGGCCTTATCATTGTCCCTGACTGACAATATAAGGTTGTCCCATTTGGTCTATTTTCCATTCTGACTCTTGCTGTTGTGTTGGAGCATCCTTTGTGAGTGAAGTGTGCCTCAGAGAACAGATTGAAAGCAGTTCCAGCAGTTGAGTTTGAGAGGGGTCATATCACAGGGCTCCAGCAAATGGGATGGTCTTATCAACGTATTGCATACCATGCCAAAGGTATGTATGTGGATATATAGAGTGCACTGTTGGCAACTGTATATAGAAGAAGACCTGAGAAGAGCTGGGAAACCTATACGAATCATGAAGAGAGAAAACCGCACAGAGTGACTGAACCGCCAATAGGATGATGCCCTTAACAGCATCACCAAATGTCAGCATCACCAAAGACTGCAATTCATTAATGGATGTGTGGATAATCTATCATTACCTTAATGAGGTCCTTCAACCAATGGTCCTACCTTATCTGAATACTATGCATTATACCTGACAAGCACAGCTCACTCATTCTTAAGTTCTGAAGTTCAAAGGAAGATCAATATTGAACTCCTCCATTTTCACAAAATTCAGAGGTAAAGTCTGTGGACTAATTTCTATCAGTGAATGTTCTGGATGTTGTAGATGTTCCCACAGATGAACTGAATGCAGCTGCTTTTCATCTCTAAAGTGATCAGTGTTTCTTTCCTGTAGATGGAGCTTCAGCATCAGTGTGTGAAAAGCCTGGCAGCGCCAGTGTGTCGTATCCAGGAATGTTCCCCATCGATCTCCAACTGGAAACCCAATAAGGGAGGCAGAGGAGGTGCGCTCTGAAGGCTGGTGTTAATTAAAAGCCATCCTGGGAGGACATATTATGTGACGTGACTCCTCGGTTGATCAGGAGATTTGGTTTAATGAAGGCTGAAGGTGATCCTCATGTTGTAGTAACATCTCCACTGCTAGACACTGATAAAGACTGATCTCTGTGTCATCTTGGTTTAAATCTCAGGGATACAATTATTAAACAGCATCTGTCAGTGACTGAATCACATCTGGGGGGTGTGAGGGGAGGTCTTACCTCCAGTTTACAGAAATGAAAATACAAACTCTCCACATCTTCCTCTCCAAACCTGTTGATTAATGTTTATTATTGTTGTTATTCTTTACTCTGTTCCTGCAGTGTGATTTACACACCAAGCTGCTCCACCAAACTGCACCAAGGGCAGTTAATTGGGAATCTCAGGGTAGGACTGTAAGGAGTCGCCTGCAATGCCACCGCCCAGCTGCCAGGGGGCACTGCATGTATTGTGGGGACACCAGTCACACTCTAGTCCTATGCCCAGTCTGGCCTAAAGAAGGGGTGAGCCAATCCCCAGTGAATGGTTCCAGGGTGAGTCCATTTGGAACCCCCTGTTCGGATGGGTTTTCCCTGCCAGAGACCTTGGTTTGGTGCCAACCCCCAAGGGAGAGATGCCTTCAGGCGTGGAGTGACACTGGTGCAGCAGGAAAATTTATGGATGTGGGGCTGGCAGAAAAATTAGGGTTGGCCACGGAGCCCTTGATTCCACCTGTGCCCGTGAGGACCATAGCGGGACTGCCCCTCAAGGCTAGGGCAGTCCCACCTCCGCATCGCAGTGCGTGAGCTCGCAGGGGTTCGAATCCCGTTTTTTTCTTTCTTTCTATTTCATTATAAACAAATTTAAATATCTTTCTTTTCCAGTACAGATCACTGGAGCCGTCCTTTCCCCAGCGATCTGACTGTGTAACCCTTTCACTTGTCAGTTCCCCTAAGTTCATAAGCACTCATAGGCCCTGCTTGTTGCATTTGAGTCTAGTGTCAAACACACCCATGGTCACAACCCAGGTGGGTTTACAAATCAAGGCCCACGTGGGTTGTGCTCCGTGACAAGGATAAGACAACAAAAGCCTTCAGATAAGAACAAAGGTAAAACAGTACTGTACACCTTGCACTCCTAATGTAGTGTTTTGTTTAGTAGAACATTAGAAGAACATTGTGAACTATAGAATCAAATTAAAATTGTAGTTCCTCAACTAGCAGCTTATTGCTACATCACAGTAACAAACTCCACTCACTGCAAACCCTGGAGCTTTTATCCAGGTCCTTACACAGACCAACACAATAAACTCTATTCACTCACTGCACAGCCTACAGCTTCTTCTCCAGGTTCTTATACAGACCAACATAGTAAACTCCACTGACTCACTGCACAGCCTGCAGCTCCTTATTCAGTTCCTTACACGGATCAACACATTAAACTCCACTCATTCACTGCACAACCTACAGCTCCTTTATCAGCTTCTGACAACATTACACCATCCTGTGGGCAGGGTTCTGTGAGCACTAGGCAGGAGTGTCATATAAAGTGGACAGTGAGTGGACAGAGTATTTAAACACTCCAACAGCACTGCTGTGTCTGATCCACTCACACTGTACCAGCACAACACACACTAACACACCACCCCCATGTCTGTGTCACTGCAGTTCTAGGAATGATCCACCACCCACATAATATCTGCTCTGTAGTGGTTCTGTGGAGTCCTGGCTGGGTCACAGAAAAACAACTCATCTAGTTTTGAGTTTATTGTTTCAGACCTGGTTGTCAATGCTCTGTATTTACACACTCAGCTGCAGTGGGAATAAGCACTAAACACTGACTTATTGATTGATTGATTGATTGATTGATTGATTGATTGATTGATTGATTGATTGATTGATTGATTTTGCCCTTGTGATTGGCATTTCACATAATTTGAGGACTATGCTAAGCTCTCTCGCGGCTTCCAGAAGTCCACACAAATCAACATAATTTACAGTAATCATCCATAGCATTAAGACTACCCAATTGTCTTAAAACTCAACTACCAACTGTGCCAGTTCCACTAACCATATATGAACAGAATAATGCAGACTGTAGTCCATATGTTTCTCTGCATACTTTGTTATCCTCCTTTCACATTATTCTAAAAATGGTCAGGAGGTGAAAATGGAGGAGGAGAAAGTGCTGGAGCCTAAAGTGGAGGAGGAAAGAAGGTGAAAGAGGAGTAAGTTGAGATGGAAAGGTACAGGGATGAAAAGGTAAAGGGCAAAAAGGTGGAGGAAAGGAATGTGCAAGAGATGAAAGTGGAGGAAGAGAGGTGCAGGTGGAGGAAGAGAAGGTGAAGGAGATGAAGGTGTAGGAAGAGAAGGTGAAGGAGGAGAAAATAGAGGAACCAAATGTGGCAGAGGTGAAGGTAGAGGAAGATATTGAGTATGAGGTGAAGGTGAAGAAAGAGAAGATGTGGGAGATGAAGGTGGAGGGACAGAAGGAACAAAAGAAAAATGTGGTAGAGGCAGAAAACATGGAGAATGAGAAAGTGCAGTAGACGATGAAGCAGAAGGTGCAAGTGGACATAATGAAGGAGTAGCAGGTGAAGAATAGAGTGCATGAACAGAAGGTGTAGATGGAGAAAATGCAGGATAAGAAGGTAGAGAAGGAGAAATTACAAGGTGGAGACTTAAAAGTTGCAGAAGGAGAACCTGCAGGAGGGAAGGAAGGGAAGGTGGAAGAGGTGAAAGTGGAGGAGGAAAAGTGCAGGGACAGAAAAAGGTAGGAAGAGAAGATGGATGAGAATAAAGTGCAGGAGGTGAAGGTGGAGAAAGAGAAGGTACGGGAGGTGAAGGTAAAGAATGCGAAGATGCAGGAGGTAAAGGTGGAGGAAGAGAAAATGTTGTAGGTGAAGGTGGAGAAAGAGAAGGTGAAGGACGTCAAGGTGTGATGGATAAGAAAAAATGCAGGGACAAAAAAGATACTAGTTGAGAAGGTGGATGAATATAAAGTGCAGAAGGTGAAGTTGGGGGAAGAGAAGGTGCAGGAGGTGAGGTTTAAACGGAGAGTGACATTCAGAGAGGGTCCAGGGCTGCTGATGAAAAGAAAGAAGATTAAGTGTCTCCATTGTGCTTGTTTAACTAATGTTTGGCTCCTGTGAGGACTCTTGAATTGGCCATCTGCCTCTTCGTGTGTTGAAGATAAATGATAATGGCACTTATTTCAGCTGTTCCACTTCACTAAATCATGCACAGAGGAAGGTCTGTGGAAAATGCACAGGGCAGAAACAAATCATGATTGACACTCTCACTAATTGTGCAGGTTTGCATGATAACACTAGGAGAATAATCCTAATGGCAGCGAGTACTAGGCTATCACAGTGGTTTTACTGCTCAGGTTAGCATTAGCATGCATTGATCAGGAAAAGCTTGAGTGCAAATTTCCTGCTGCTGCTTGTCTGGTGTTCCATCTGCCTCTGCCCTAATGAGCTGCAGACTTTGTGTGGCCATTTTCTTAATAAAGCATGAAAAGGCTCAGCTCACACCATCCTTCAGATCTTCTAGAACTTAACTAGAGACAAGAACCTCTTAGGCTTCCACAGAACCTAACTGTGAGCTCCTAGGAACCTGTTTACATGCAAAGATCTTCCCAATAATTCCAGATAGAAAATAGTCTACATAATGCCGAGACTGAGTTTCATCAGCCCAACTTTGGTTTGAATCTAGGCAAAATTCTTTCCCGAATATTCGGCTCACATCTGGCCCAATATGTTATTTCCCCAAGTGTAATATGGGAATTTATCTCAGCTACCTCCACCACAATGCAGGTATTATGTGGGTGATGGATCATTCTCAGCACTGCAGTGACACTGACATGATAGTGGTGTGTTACTGTGTATTGCGCTCCTATGAGTGTCTCAGGGGTTTAAACCCCTCAGTGTCACTTTGGAACCACCAGGGCTCACCCTAGAGCTGGGTATCTGACCAAATTAAGTGATCGTGGTAGGAGGTGAACACAAACTCAGTGGTCACTTTGATAGAGCTCCTATTTTGCTCTGTGAAGAGAAGAGAACCTTCCAGAAGGACAACCATTTCTGCAGCACTCCACCAATCAGGCATGTATGGTAGAGTGGCCAGATTGAAGCCAATTCTCAATAAAAGGCACATGACAGCCTGTCTAAAGAATTCTCAGACCAGAAACAAACTTATTAACAAACAGTCTGATGAAACAAAGATTGAACTCTTTGGCCTCAATGTCAAGCGGCATGTCTGGAGGAAACCAGTCACTGTTCATTGCCTAGCCAATACTCTTCCAACAACATGGTAGTGGCAGCATCTTGCTGTGGGGATGTTTTTCTGCAGCAGGAACTTATAGACTAGTCAGGGTCAAGGGAAAGATGCCTGTAGTGATGTACCTAGGCATCCTTGATGGAAACTTGCTCCAGAGCATTCTGGACCTCAGACTGGGATGAAGGTTTATCTCCATCAGGACAATTACCCTAAGCACACAGCCATGATAATAAAGGAGTGGCTTCGGGTCAACTCTGTGAATATCTTTGAGTGGCCCAGTCAGAGCCCAGATTTGAACCTGAATGAACATTTCTGGAGATACCTATAAATGGCTGTGCACTGACACTCCGCATCCAATCTGATGGCTCTGCAAAGAATGGGAGAATGGGACCATTAGATAGATCTCTCAGTAATGTGTAGGAAAACTTTCAAGAATGCTAATTTAGTGAACTTAAGCAACAGCAATAATGCTGTATTTACAGTAGTCGTAGTCAAAGCATCTTCAGTGCTGGCATGCTGTGAAATGTTGCCTTAGAGGCAGAGTGGCTGGTTTTTAAGGCAGTTTTCTGATAAATCAACACAATATAAAATATTTTCTTTAAAACAACAAAATCTTAAACTGAATTTCACACTTTTCATCCACATTTTTGAAAGTTCTGCATAATGGTTATTTTACATTTTACATTTTATATGGTTATTCCTTGTATGTCACATTTGTTCTGGCTCAGAGGTAGCGCTGCCTTCAGAACCATTTTGAGTAGTGATTTTGCATATGAGAGCAGGAGAAACTCTGAGAGTTTGAACTGTCTCACAAACTAATGGACTTAATAAGATTGCATTCTCTCTTCTTAATTGGACTTCTGGGGTTATGTTACAGAGTTTAAAGACACTCCAGAGGAAGGGTGGTAGTGAGGTTGAGGTAAGGGTATGCCTCCTCAGTGTGACAATATATCTGTTTTAAGCCTGTTTCAGACAGGGCTGCCATAAACATTTATTTCTTTGCTCTTTCCAGTGATATAATAGGGAATTTTGATTACTCTATCAATTGATCAATCAGACACACTTTATTTAAAGTTATTTAAGTTCAGTTAGGGTTATGAAACTTCTAATAAAGCTAATACAAGCTCTTAAATCTTACAAGCTAGCCATAGTACTGTATTCGTAGCAAAGTGTGTTAGTACATTCTACTATCAGACCATGAAGGGACCACCACAGTAAAGTAAATGTACAGTGTTGTACAGTAAAGCTCTTTAGAGTAATGCATAGTAATTTAAAGTAGTTGTGTACAATGATATATAGAGGTCTACACTGTATAGACTAATAAACAGTAAAATACAGTGGTATACAGTATATACCATAACAATGTACAATGAACAATGTAGTACAGTGTTGTACACTGTTGTACAGTGCATACAGTAATGAGCAGTATTGTACAGTGTAGTACAGTGTATACAGTAATGAACAGTGAACTAGTGGTATAGAGTATACCGTAATGAATAGTGTAGTACAGTGGCCTATAATGTATACAGTACTGAAAAATGTTGTTCAGTGTAGTCCAGTGTACAATAATGAACAGTATTGTACAGTTGTGTACAGTGTATGAAATAATGAACAGTGTAATACAGTGGAGTACAGATTATACAGTAATAAACAGTGAAGTAATGGTATAGTGTATATAATAATACACAGTGTAGTACAGTGATAGACAGTGTATACAGCAATTAACAATGTACAGTGGTGTACAGTATGTACAGTAATAGACAGTATAATACAGTTTAGTGCCGTGGTGTACAGTGTATACAGTAACAACAGTGCAATTCAGTGGTATACAATATATGCAGTGATTAACAGAGTAATACAGTGGGGCACAGCCTAAACAGTGTATACAGCAATGAACAGTATTGCACTGTGTAGTACAGTGTATACAGTAATGAACAGAGTTGTACAGTAGTATAGTGAATACAGTAATGAACAGTATTGTACAATGCAGTACAGTGTATACAGTAATAAACAGTGTAGTACAATCATATACATTGATGCACAATATACACAATATCCAGTGATGAACAATGTTGTACAGTAGTGTACAGTGTATATAGTAATGAACAATATTGTAGAGTGTAGTACAGTGATATGCAGCGTATACAGTGATAAACAGTATTGTCCACTGGTGTACAGAATATACAGTAATGAACAATTTTGTACAGTGGTGTACAATGTATATAGTAACTAAATGCTCTACAGTGTAGTATAGTGGTGTACAGCGTATATAGTAATGAAAAGTATTGTACAGCGCAGTAAAGTACAGTGGTGTATAATATATGCAGTACTGAAAAATGTGCATACAGTAATCAAAACTTTTTTACAGTGGTTTACAGAATATACAGTAATGAACTGTGTAGTCCAGTGGTGTATAGTGTATACAGTAATTAACAATATTATATAGTGTTCTAAAATGATCTACAATGTATGCAGTAATGAAGTGTTATACAGTGTATACAGTACTGAAAAATAGTGTACACTTTATACAGTAATTAACAGTGAAGTACACTGGTATACAGTGTATACATTAATTGACACTGTTGTACAGTGTAATAAAATGGTGTACAGTGTGTACAGTAATGTACAGTGTTCTACAGTATATTACAGTGGTGTACATTGTATAGAGTAATAAACAGTATTGTACAGTGGTGTACAGTGTATACCATAATGAACAGTGAATTAGAGTGGTATACAGTGTATACATTAAATTAAGTAAGTAAGTACATTTTATTTACAAACCACTTTTTATACCACCAAGGTAGCCCAAAGTGCTGTACATACTCAGATATATATATATATATATATATATATATATATATATATATATATATATATATATATATATATATACAAATGCAGGTTTATATAAGTGAGTTTTTAAATATGATTTAAAAGCCAAGACAGAGGTAGCACGGCGGATATCAGGTGGTAAGTTATTCCACAGTCTCGGAGCGTATACTGTAAATACATGATCCCCTCTAAGTTTTAAACGAGACCTGGGAACAACTAAGAAGTTCTGAGATGAAGATGTAAGAAGGGGCCAGCCGATTTAGTGCTTTAAAAACAAATAAAAGCACTTTAAATTAAATTATACTGGTAACCAATTAAGTGAGGTGAGGACTGGTGTAATGTGCTTTCTTTTCTTGGTTCCGGTTAATAATCTGCATGCTGCTTTATGGACTAACTGTAAAATGAAAAGTACAGTGGTATACAGTAATGAACGGTATTGTACAGTGTAGTTCAGTGGTATACAGTAATGAATAATGTTGTACAGTGAGGTACAGTAGTGTAGAGTGTATACAGTAATGACCAATGTTTTACAGTACAGTACAGGATATACAGTGTATATGTTAATAAACAGTGCTTTATGGTGTAGTACATTGGAGTATAGAATGTTGATTGAACAGATTGTTTGACAGATGATCCAACCCATCATGCCAATATGAAAGTTAATTCTTGAGTTGGGTGGTTGCTTGTGTGTCTCCATGAGATCATGTTTTATTCAGGGCTGTTAGTGCGAGACAGGCATGAGAACAGTGTGGAAAGAGAATAGCTAACTTCAGCAGACTGCACGCTGGGAGATGAATGACTCCTCACTCTGCTTATAAATAAAGTAGTTGCTTTTAATTAGCTGGCATTGATCTCTAGCCTTTTGTGGTCTTCAGCCTATATGAAGTGTGTGTGGAGAAATAGTGAGTTCACTGTTTTTTGTCTGAAAGTGTATAGTTTCTTTTACAACTTAAAAACCGTAAAATGGACAAAGTCCACAAAGTCCATCTCACATCTTCAGGGTGACTTAAAGTTGGAAAGAGTCATTAGGAAGTAGATTTAGAATGACAGGGGTTCAATTCCACTTTGCTGCTGGAGATTCAATGGTAACACTAATTGGGAATGGTTAGCTGGGAATGGTTTATTGGGAGCAGTTAATTGAGAATGGTAATTGAAAGTGGTTAATTGATTTCTGAGTGGAATGAGCTGAGTAACGGTTGGTGAGCATCTGAAATGAAGGGCTGTGTGATTGATCCATTGATTTCTTCCTTGTTACTGAACAAGAGTACCAACAGTCCTCAGTGGAGAGTGGGAAACTTTATTGGTAACACAATATAATAATGTTCATTAAAAACTATTAAGTAATGATTAGTAGCTGTGAAATCATTACTTCATCAGGATTTGAATGTTAACATATTACTTGTTCATTAGAAATTGAAAGTGAACAAATCACATATTACTGGGACTTTGAAAGCTAATAAATGTGTATCATGTTAACAACTCATTAGTTCATCAGAAGTTGAAGATTAATAAATGTTTATTAAGGTGTGTGCACATCTGTACCAGCAATGGATGCAGTTTAAAGCTGCTGATTTTGTTCATTAAAAGGAGTGTACATAAATATTTGGACATACAGTACATTTAGAAATACAGATATGTTTTAAACAATGTTGATATATAAATGATAATTTAACAAGTGACAAATGTTAGAATGAACATTTTTATCTTTTTGTCCTTATTCTAAAAGAAAAAAGTAAGTACACCCATATAAATTACTACTTTAAATTTGTCAAATTAAAATCAGATGCTCCTTGGCCACTCCATGCCTTGGTGTAGTTATGGATGACCAGTTATCATTCTTAGCTCATGTTGCAAACCTGAGTCTGTCATACACATTTCTCTTTTAAAACATCAAGAAACAGCTACAACTCCCTAATAGCTGGCTTTCCTACACGGACCATCAGGCCTTTGCAACTCTTCCAGATTGCAGCAACATGGCTCATCACAACAGTCATGTAACTCCTCTGCTGTGTTCCCTTCATTGGCTTCCTGTTGCTGCCCGCATCAGATTTAAAAACCTTGATGCTGGCCTACAAATCCAAAAACGGACCAGCACCCCCGTACATGATGGCAAGTTGAACCAAGACCCCTTTGAGCATCAAGTACAGCTCGGTTTGACCCACCAACCCTTAAATTGCAAGCAAGACAAGCATCCAGACTCTTTCCTGTTCTGTCACCAAAATGGTAGAATGAACTTCCCCAGGGGGTCCGAACAGCCGAGTCACTCACTGTTTTCAAATGCAGACTGCAGACTATCAAGACTTTCAAGACTATTTAAAAAGATTTTTACTGAATCTTTTTACTCACCAATCTGACATTTGTTTCCAGTTGCATCTAAGCTTAAGGAATCCCTGGATTCTAGCCTCAACTACTAGCTAAGGATATCTGAGTGAACAGAAAAGCATGTTGCTCTGAATAAGCCAAAACATGCTGATCATTTAAAGTTTCACAGTTCTTGGTACAGCCAGATGTACTCTTGTGATTCTATTGGTAGTATGGACTTCAACAACCAGAATCCCACAGAGACTCACAGAACTGCCTTGACCAATCAGAACTCTCACTACCAGTCTCAGTCATCGGAATTCTAATAAGTCTTACCCGTTCCACATTTTTTAACCCTGATTGTTTGGAATACGGGCAGCCTCACAGCAAGAAGGACCTGGGTTCGATCCACGGGTGGCGTGGCCTGGGAAGTTTCTGTGTGGAGTTTGCATGTTCTCCCCGTGTTCGCGTGGGTTTCCTCCGGGTACTCTGGTTTCCCCCACAGTCCAAAGACATGCATGATAGGTGAATTGGTGACTCAAAAGTGGCCCTTAGTGTGTGGATGTGTGTGTGTGCGTGTGCCCTACGATGGATTAGCGTCCTGTCTAGTGTTGTTTCCCTCCCTTGCGCTCAGAGTTGCCGGCTGGGCACCGGCTCACCCGTGACCCTATTCAGGAATAAGCGGTTCAGAAAATGAATGAATGAATGAATGAATGAATGAATGAATGAATGTTTGGAATACACACTGCCAAGTCTGTCACAATTTTCCAGTACATTTCCAAGCGCATTTTATTTGTTCATTTGTTTGTTCATCTCTTGCTAGACTTTGCATGTTGTTTGACCTGGTTTTGGATTGCCCCTTTGGTTGCGTTCACTCTTCTATTGATATTTGGTCAGACCCTTGTTTGGATTATGTTTGCTCTTTTGGATTTCCACTGTCTGGTACTATTGCCATTTGGTTTCACTTGACATTTGAGTCTCTTTCCTACATTAATCCCTATTTTTATCTGCATGCATTTGTGTCATTTGCATGGTGTTACATAAAATTTCAGTATAGGGTATGTTTTTGTTTGCATTTACTACATAAAACTTTTCAAATATTAGAAATTATTAATGAATTCAATTACTATTTATAAATGTTGGCTACAAATTAGAAAAAGAGATTGGGAAGCCAAGAATAAGGACAGTGTAAGAAAAGAAATAAAAAATAATAAAAGAAAAGAAAAGAAATAATAAATAGGCAAAAAGTCCAGTGACAGGATTGATGTTGATATGTCGCTGGTAAAAAAAGAAAAAATTAATATAGAATGCGTACTGAAGCAATTTACATATATTTGCAACCTGTCCTTCAGAACAAGCATATTTCCAAACAAAATGACAACAGTAAAAGTTATTCCTATATTTAAAAGCAGAGAAAGTACAATATTTGTAAAATTGTTATAAAGTTATTTTATTTGCTGATGATACACATTAATATTCTGGAACTTATGAATACAATGGAAAGTGAATAGAAATAAAAATAAATCATTTGATATCAACAAGTTATTTGTTCTGTTAATTGAATTTAACAAAACTAAAGTTTATAATTTTCAGAAATCAGCAAATCAGGAATTATGTTAAATTCTAATAATGAATAAAATAAAAGTGTAATAATGTTGAAATAGAAAGAATGTATGATATAAAATTTTGGGGGGTGATAATTGATCATAAATCATTTTGGAAGCCACATATAAGTGATGTAAAATCCCTAAAATTGTTTCAATATTATATAAAAATAAATATACCTTAAATCAAAAATCACTTTAAATTATATTTCTTTCATAGTTCCATATGTGACATATTGTGTGGATGTTTGGGGACTCGAACAATCAAACAGATTACTTTGAACCAACCACAATAACAGAACTTTCTACATTCTCTAAATTCACTAATGATCCAAATGTACCAGCTATTATCTGTCCAGTATCCATTTGCCCTGGACACATATATACTGGTTACAGACATTAGTTTGCTTTGCTCTTGATTTTAGAAGTGAGTGGAAATGCCATGGCAAGATCCAAAGGGCTCTTTGAGACCTTCAGAAAAAATGCTGTAGAGGCAACTACTCTTGCCACAGTTATTGTTACCATCAGAAAGAGACAAAACACTTGAAACCCTTACTGTCAAATTCATCATTTGGACAAGACTAAAGTTTTCCAGAGAACACCTATACAAAGAGCAGGACTTCTGGAACAATGTGCTCTGGAAAGATTAATCCAAAATTCAGTTATTTTGGCATGGTAACAGTAAACATGTTTTGTGCAAAAAGAAGGTTGCTGCAGCAGGATCTGGAGATCTTTTCATCATAGAAACCAATATGAAGGAGAGGGGGCTTGAGGAATATATAAGACCATCTGACACTGAAAGATCAAATAGCTGAAATAATTCTGTATGGAGGAGTGGGGAAATCTTTCTTCCAGCCAATGTCTGATACTGGTAGAGGTTTATAGAAAACATCTAATTAACATTATTTCAGCCAAAGGAGGAAATACATGCTATTAGAGTATAGGGGGTACCATTTTCACATGACTTTAGTTACTTAGTAGTTTATAAACTGCGATGGCAATCCTGGAATCTTGTTTTGATGCCACCCCAAGATTGTCTGTTGCCACTAAGAAACATTTCTGAGGTAGGTTTGAGAGAGAGAGAGAGAGAGAGAGAGAGAGAGAGAGAGAGAGAGAGAGAAAGAGATAGAAGGGACATTAATCACACCTGAACATTTCGGACTGCTCTGGGAGTCTGACTGTGTGTCCAGCAGTGAAAGTCAAGAAGGGGTAGGAAGTACTCGTCCTCCATGCAGTGACCTTTCCTCCCTGGACTGAGTGTCCTCTGCAGTGTCCTTTCTGCAGAGTGTACTCCATTCTTTGTCTGTGTGTGTGTTATTGGTGTTTAGTGTGAAAGTCTCAGAAGGTGTGAGTGGTCCTGAATAGTGATGAGTTTCTTTAGAGGCACTGCTGCTTTTTTGTTGGCTGTTTCCTCCAACAGAGGAAGAGTGGTTTTTACTCTCTGCAGGCTGTCCGCATTCACAAACTCACCCACCGGCCCACCACTAATCACACACACAAACAAATCTACTAATAAATCTGTTAATGAAACTCTCAATGCTGTATTTCCCACTTGTCTCAAAATGTGAGAGAAGTTCATGCAAAAGCTGGAAGTTCTTTCCTGTTTGAAAGACCCAAACGAGGTTTCAAACCCAGGTGAACTTCTGATGAGCTTCTCCCTTTGACTTTACATCAACAAGATGGAACATGTAGGTGTCTAATAGAGTGGAAAGTGAGCGGACACAGTGTAAAAACTCTCCAGCAGGACTGCTGTGTCCAATCCACATCTAATGTAGCAACTGTAAGCCACACTATTCAAGCAGCAGCACTAGTGAGCAAAAACAAATTAGCTAGGCAAAATCTCGAAGTACCAATATTTCACACTGTGTTCCCTCATAGCCTTTAGATCCTTCCTTCTTTTCCATTCATTTTTGAACTTGTCTCCATTAAAAGTTGGACCGGCCTTCATTCTGTCCTCCTGAATGTCTTCATTAAGAATAATAGAACAGAAATAGCTCTAACATGCAGATTTTTAGCAGAGCATGTTCAATCCAGTGAGGCTGTGATGCAGAAAGTCATCAATTATCACCTTCACACTTCACCTCATCTGAAACTCTTTATAGAAGAATTGTGAAGGAGGTTTGATTTTCATGACTGTGCCAGCACTTTAAGACATTTCAAAAGATTCTCCAGGTAAAACTAAAGTCATCCACTCAGCCAACAGAGCTCAGAACTTTAACATACAGTTACTCCAGAAATTTAACCAATTTCTGAAACTGATTTGTTAACATAGCAGTTGCACCCAGAAGGAGCCAAACAACAAGAATGAAACCTGCACATTAATATCATACTTTTGAGCTGTTTATTGCACAAAGTTCAGTTGTGTTTTGGTGGTTAGGTTGCAAGTTACTGGTTGGTTCCTATTCATTCCCATCCTCTGTTCTCCTGTTACCACTCCTCCGCTCTGATGGCATGCGGGACAAAAGAGTTTTTAAGTCTATTGTTCCTGCACTTGGGAAGGAGCAATTTGTAACTGAACAAGCTCATATGGTGGCTGATGACAGTGTGTTGAGGGTGACTGGCATTGTCCATAATGTCCAGTAGTTTTTTTCAGAGTCCTCTTTTCTGGACACCAGAGTGTCCAGCTTTGTGCCAACCACAGAGCCAGCCCATCTGATCAATTTGTCCAGCCTGTATGTGTCCTTTTTGGATATGCTGCCCCCAGCACACCACAGTGTAGAAGAGGACACAGGTGACCATGGACTGATAAAACGTCCACGGGAGCTTCCTGCAGATGTTGAAGGACCATTGCCTCCTCAGAAAATATAGCCTGCTCTGTCCCTTTCTGTACAGGTGGTCAATGTTACATGACCAGTCCAACTGGCTGTCTAGCCACAGCCTGAGGTACTTAAAGGAGTCCACAGCCTCCACCTCATCTCCTTCAATCAGAACTGGTTTTGAGTCAATTACCAGCTCTTTGGTCTTTGAGGTGTTGAGCTGCAGAGGATTCCTGTGGCACCAGGCTGCAAAGTCCCTCACCAGGCTCTGAAACTCCTCCTCTCTATTGTCCTTGATACACCCAACTATGGATGTATCATCAGAAAACTTCTGAATGTGACCCCTTATCTAGGTGTGAGTGGGCTCAGTGTAGATTGCAGCTTCCACACCAACACCTGCCTGGTACGTGAACTACAGACCATCCTGGGCCTGTTGCACCTGGGATCAGAGGAGACAGAGGAAGAGCCACTCCAACGTTTTCATCAGATGGGGAGTGAGTGCCACCGGTTGGAAGTCATTCAGCTTTTCAGAACTGGAACTGGGGGGGCTGCTATGGTAGCTGGTGGAAGATGTGTTAAGGAAAGAGGGAGAGATGGATGCAGTGATGGAGCAGGTGGGGGTACATGGGCTGATTGAACCGGTTGAAGAAGTCGTTCATTTCGTTCGCCTTCTCCACTGTTCCCCCCACAACTCTGGTCTTGGTATTGTGGCCTGTGATGGTTTTCACACCTTCCCAGACTTCCCTCATGGTGTTCTCCTCCAGCTTGTATTCCACCTTCCTCCTGTAGCTGTCTTTGGCTTCCCTCAGACACCTCCTGCTTTGCTGCTCTCATCACTTCCCTGTCCCTGCTCTGGAAGGCAGCCTTCTTCCTGTTGAGGACAGCATTGACTTTCTGTGTTACCCATGGCTTATTGTTGTGGTAATGCCATACATTCTTGGTGGGGGAGACCATGTCTGTACAGAAGTTGAGAGTCTGTCAGACAGTGTGTCATCACCCTCTATGTCCTCACAGTGTGGGCTAAGCTGCACATCCCAGTCCGTGGTGCCATAACAGTCCCTGAGAGTTTCTTCCATTTTATTCATGATGGAAGTATGCCTCAGAGAGGAATTAAAAAGTAATAACAGCAGTTGGAAGAGTTTGAGAGGGGTTGCACTCCAATATCATGTGGATGTTACCATAGCACACTGTTGGCAGCAATGGAAAGAAGAAGGTACGCACCAACAACATGCAGTATCTGGCAGACCTACAGGAACCACAGACAGGGAGAACCAATGGACTGTCCCACATGTTATGTTTGGAGAAAGGACAACACTGGATTTGTTACAGATCCCAGACGTGAGACCTGTGGGACAGATAATATCCCTGGGAAACAGGGTTTAATGATGAGACAGAAAATATGGCTTGCTCTCACAAATGCCTCTCTGGTCACAATTAAATAAAAATTATTATTTTCATGACATTTAAATGCTTTTTCTGATGCTTTGCTTATTACAAATGAGGTACAAATTATAATATAAATCTCATCTGAGCTGAATAACTGTTGTACTATGCTATGCCACATTATAATAAACTCACACGAAAATGGTTAATCATTTCATGACATAACCAAATCTTCTACATACCAATGAAATTAATGAATGAGTTGACTAATCCGTTTAAAATGAACTCAATGTAGAAAAAGATTATATGGACTAAATGGTGTTACTTAATGTCATAGAACACCCTTTTCATGAAAACAGAGATAGACACTCAACACTGTCAGTTGCTTTCAAAGATAATAACAACATTTCTTGGCTGAACACAATGTCTGGAGCTTAGCTAGACCAGACGGTGGCCATTTTAGCATTTCTGAGCTGCATGTCCACTTTTTCAACAAAATAAATTGTCTCTACTCAATGCACGATTCAACCTAAGAGTACAAATATGTACCAGCAAACTATATATAGTACTTTTATAAAGAATTTTATTTCACCTGGAAAACAGGGTTAAATGATAGCAACAATAATGTGGCTTGCTTTCACAGATGCCTCTCTGGTCTACAAGGAGATATATTATTCATTATTCATTTGTAGAAGCCATCTTCTTTTCAACTTGGTGTTCTGTTTGCTTCAAGAATTTACTGAAATTCTATTAAATCCATTCTTCCCTCAACCTGTGAAATGTTTCCTGTGCCACTTGCTGCAATGCAACCCAAAAGCATGCTCAACCCACCAATGCTTAACAATTAGAGAGGTTTTTTTTCATGAAATTACTCATTGAGGCAAAAGCGTTCTATTTTACATTCATCAGTCCTCGTGACTTGTTTCCAAAATACATAAGGCTTAATTAATTAATTTGTTATTTTGCAAACATCTGATGCTGACGTTTGTGGTGAGGATGCAGGAGAGGTTTTCTTTTGATGACTCTTCCATAAAGGCCATATTTGTGCAGGTGTTCCTGAACAGTAGAACAATGTACCACAAATCCAGAGACTGATAAACCTTCCCAAAGGTATTTTGCTGTGGTACTGATTAGCTTTTCTAGCCAACTCTTACAGTTTCTGTTAACTGTAATTTCCTGATTATATTACAAACTGAGGGAATGGTGACCTGTAAACAATTTACTCTCTTCTTGTAGTGTTCTCGTGCTTTGTGGGCCTAAACCGTTGTCGTTTTCAGAGTGCTAGGCAGCTACCTGGAAGAACCCATGGCTGGATGGCATGGACAAGCTTTAATATTTATAAATCTTTGAAATTTGCATTTGGGAGTTTCATCTGCAGCCTTCCTGTTCACAATATCAGTCATTTTAACCAGGGGGGGGCAAAAGTTCTGAATGCCATTGTATGCAGATCTCTTGTTGCAGATGCAGCAGATAAAGATGACATTGGAAATGAATTATGCTGTAATTCAGAAGAGCTTCAGTATCAGTGTGTTAACGTTGTGCCGGCTGTGGTGGAAACACACTGAAGCATCCAGGCTTTAATACTAGGATTATGATCTGCAGGCATTTTTAAAGCTGACTGTGGATCAGCTGTGCTGAAGCAATTCTAGAAGATAAAGCCTGGAGAGCTGATCTTAGGGCTGAGAGCTCCATTAAAGCGCTAATCTCCTGATCTGAGGGCAGAACACAGCGAGCTGGAGGTCATCATCGGCATGTTGACCTGTATAATATAATAAATACAGGCTGAGCGATAGAGCATTGGAGGTGGATTAGGAGGAGGTGAATGTGAGAGGTGAATCTGCTGGATTCCTGACCTGTTCTCTGGTGTATTAAAGGCCAGACTGGACGGCCTCCAGAGGCCTTCACTCATGATGAAGAGCTGGACCTTAGCCAGTTTGTGTGTGCTAAAGACCTTTTCTATATTCACAGGGTGAGAGGCTAAAGAGATAATTCAGTGCACTCAGTGACCCATCCAGCTGAGTGCACATTACAGATCTGCACACTGAGCACTCTAAACCACCCAATAATAATAATAATAATAATAATAATAATAATAATAATAATAATAATAATAATAATAATAATCATTATTCATTAATAATCATAATCATAATAATCATAATCATAATAATAATATTGATGGACAGGTCTATGTGCACAGCAAGGTGAATCCTGGCTGAGGAATACTGCAGCGCTCCCTCAGAGTTGTGCTCTAATTGGCTGATAGAGGTAAATCTTAAATGAGTCATGGATTATGATGTTGTTTTAATTTGAATGATTTGCCTTGAAGTGCCTTGGTATGCACTCCGGCTTGAATGATCTGCTGTTTCCAGCTTGGGAGTTTCTCGTCATCTGCTGCTAAATTTATGGATCTAGAACAGAATCTGATCACAGTTCATAAAGAAAGTTCTTCTTCACCAAATCTAATTTCAGTAATGAAGAAATATAGTCTGTTTAGACCAGCATGAAGAGGAGGACTCTAAAATACACAATGTTCTATGAGAAACAGAAGTCAATTTGGTTCCTTAAAGAATCACATTTGAAAAGTTCCTCAAATCATGTAGAAGTTCTTGAACCTTCATAAACTCTAAAATTCTAAAATGTTCTACACACTTACATCTCTTATTGACAATATAATAAAATATTCTGTTTCCAAACATCATCCTGTCAGCAGCACTTCCTGTGAACACTGATGACTAGAGGATGACCAACACAAACTGTGCAAAAACAGATGAGCTTCTATCTCTGACTTTACATCTACAAGGTGGAACAACTAGGATGTAGGAGTGTCTAATAGAGTGGACAGAGAGTGAACACAGTGTTTAAACCATCCAGCAACACTGCTGCATCTGATCCACTTGCACAACACACACTAACACACCACAATGTCAGTGTCTGAGAATGACCCACCATCTGCATGATTTTGCAAAGTTATGATCAGTATTTATTGATCTACACATACAGAAGTAGTATCACTCAATATGGCGTTGGGTATAACACAATATGACAAATGTCTCAGCATGGTAACATAGAGGTTCCTAATGGTTCCTAATCCTGCAATAATCCATCCAGTGCAGCTTGAATATTTTCACTCAGTTCCTGCAGATTTTGTGGTAGGGTTAGGTGGAGGGAATAGGATAGAACTTTACTGATCCCTTGGGAGGGTTCCCTCAGGGAAATAACAGAACAGAACAGGTAGAAAGTTATAATAATTTAGTAAAGAAACACTATATAAATATAAAGAATATATAATATAGGGACTATTACAATATACAATATATATATATATATATATATATATATATATATATATATATATATATATATATATATATATATATATATAGTGCACACAAAGAGTACAGTAGGAGGGGGTATTGCACATTATTATAATTATTGCTGTCACGTACCCAGACTACATTTCCCAGAGGGCCATGGGTCATGTCCTGACAATTGCACTTGAACTGTATATTGCACCAATTCCATTTGTGTTGTGGTTGTGGGTTGTGGGTTACTGGTTGGTTCCTACCCGTTCCTATCCTCCATCCTCCTGTAAGCACTCCTCCCCCCCAGAGAGGAGTTGTACAGTCTGATGGCGTGCAGGACAAAAGAGTTTTTAAGTCTATTGGTCCTGCACTTGGGAAGGAGCAGTCTCTCACTGAACAGGCTCCTCCGGTGGCTGATGACAGTGTGTAGAGGGTGACTGGCATTGTCCATAATGTCCAGGAGTTCTTTAAAAGTCCTCTTCTCTGCCACTGACACCAGAGAGTCCAGCTGAGTGCCCATCACAGAGCCAGCCCGCCTGATCAGTTTGTCCAGCCTGTGTGTGCCCTTCTCGGATATGCTGCCCCCCCAGAATTCCACAGTGTAGAACAGGACAATGGTGACCACAAATTGATAAAACATCCACAGGAGTTTCCTGCAGATGTTGAAGGACCGTAGCCTCCTCAGAAAGTACGGTGTCTTCAAGACAAGCTGCAGTACACGGATGTCTGTTATCCTGTTGAAGTAGTGCACCAGAGTGTGTGTTCAGAAAAGGTAGGACCACTGGTTGAAGGACCTCATTAATAATAATATTTGGCTGTTAAAGTGCCTGTAATGAAGCCCAAAGGTGATGTGGAATCATATGAAATTGCACTTTAGGACACCATACTTTCTAGAGGTGTGATGCATGACAATAAACCACTGACCATGGGGCCACTGTGGTGCTCCTAAAAATGTCACCATATTATTTTGGTTGTTGTAACCTTGAAATATTTTTCATATGCAATTTCTGCTATTTTCCTTTTTTTTCGATTTTTTTTTTAATTAACCAAATAATATTTTGTTTGCATTTTTGCGTATTAACCTGCCTGTAGTTAGTTCTGTCCTCATGTGGATGAGAGAGAAATAGTGGCAATGCGGAATCTTTGTTTAGTGGGCGTTGCACTGGGTTGGTGGGGGGCGACCCCTTGTCTGCCTCAGACATAATCTGGATGTTAACAGCATTGCTCCAGTCATCATCACTCTCTCCTGTTTGTTATTATTCTTCAGGTCAGTACACGGTAAAACTACACCAAAACTACTCTGCAAGGTGCTCACTCCTTCATTGTATCAGGAGATAACACTGTGATACAAGTTTCTTGCACTTTTTTGCTAATGTTTACAAGTTTATTCAGCCGAGGTTTAGAGAGGCAGAATGCTGGCCCTCGTGGGGGCCTCACGGGATTAGGTGAACGAAATATTGCGATATCTTCTCAACTCCGGTTTTTGGAGGATTTTTTTTTTTTGCTTTTGCTGGAATAATATGCACTATATGTTAGAGATTTTTAAAGTAGCCGAGTTTGAGAGTAAAGAAAGTTTAACTGAATTTAGTGAGAGAGAAGTTGTTTCTAGTCCAAAGGGTTAAAGTTGGAATGATGCTGTGTTGAATATTATATTTCCTGCACATGTTGTAATTGTATTTTTGGGTTATTAGTGAGTTGAAATAAGTGTGCATTTTGATGAAGGTTGAAACCAGTTGATTTATCCTGTGTATTACACTCAGCCTTGATTTTCTCCATCTCAGTGAAGGTTGGTGATGTGGGAAAATGACAAAAGGTGATGTGTTGAAGTTAATTATTACTTGTGTGTAAGAGAAAGTTTATGACGTAAGAGGAAAACATTATTATTGTACACTGAAAAGTTTGTTGATTAAAAGAAATAAAATAGATGCAATCTGGATGTTTACAGCAGTGCTCTGGTTGTCATCCCTCTCTCCTGTTTGTAATTATACTTCAGATTGCGCACATCACTGTTGCAGTAATCCTGACACTTGGGATCTGTAACACCACCACACACAGAGTCGTCTCCACCAAGACAAAAGCGATGCTCATCACTGAAGATGACCCACTGACATTCTGACTCTATGACAATTGGTTGATTCCTTCTGGGTGCAGCTATCTTTCTGATGGGTGTAATTATTAATCAACCTGTCCCTTCAATACACCCACTTTTCTGACCTGAAGAAACCTGCACTAGCCTGGAATTGTAAGCCTGCAGCCAGCAGGGGGGAGGATTACTGCTGAGTGTGTGGAACAGCTGTCGGTTCCTGGGGTGGAAACCTGTGGTATGATCCAGCTCCAGCTTCTCCAGCAGAAGGAATAGAGGCCTGCTCCACACCTTCTTATTACAACTGTCTCCTTGTGTGTTTAAGAGGGACATTATCATGTGTTCCGGAGTGTGGTACAGTTCTAAATGGAACAAACTGAGTCCAGACTGCTGGTCGGTGAAGACTGAATGTCTGTCAATTGGAAACAATCTGAAGTGTTTGAATTCTAAGGACATCATGGTGTGTTTCTTTTAGAGCTGATCACCCCAACACATATTCATATTCAGAACTTCAGCCGATTGCGCCCAAATCACCAAATGTGGGAAAATAAGTGAAATAATAAAAAACAGGGAAAATGAAAGAAAACCAGCATGAGGTTTACATCACCCCCCTCCTCCAGCAGTTGATGCGTGTTTGTGTGTGGAGTTGTATATGTGTGTGTTTGTGTGTGTGCGTGCGCAAACTCACAACGAGCAACAGGTGTCACACAGAAAGGAAAACAGTGAAATTGGTGCAGTGATGTCACACTGTTTTCTAAACTGATGTTCTCCCTTGTATGCTCTCGGAGGCGGATGCTGGCTTTCCTGAGTGAAGGTAAGGTTTCAACCAGGGTTTTTTCAGCCTTTTCCACCTATTTATACCTGTTTATAATAGACCCCAGTACTGACACAGACACTGTGAGAATTAAATGTTCTGTGAACATTCATGAGCATTTGTCCCAAATGTATTTGCAATAATAGCAATAATATCTATTTGTAAAGCCGCTACTCAAAATGGTTCTGAAGGCAGCGCTGCCTCTGTGGAGCTTTAGAAATGTGTATCTGCTCAAAATAGCTTTATATGTGGATAAAAGTGTGCAATTCTTTTATACTTGTTAGTTTTTCATAAAACTGAAAAACTAGCCAGCCTGCCTCAATGCCAGTATTCAACAGCTTCTATCCAATCGTTACATTCAGCATACCCACACAGAGAGTACCATGACATTTTCATGTGAGAGTGTCCTGTTAAGAGGTGCATCTTCAAATTAATACGCTGTTACCATAGGTCATATACCAAATGACCATAGCTTAGTTAGTGTCTTTAACAGTTCACCTGCACAATATTACTTATTACTAATTAGCCAGCAAAAAATGTTTTTACATTTAAGGCTCTAAGGAGCAGAAACACATTTCTGTTAAATTAGAGGTCGAAGCTGGATCCCCATCATATTTCTTTCTTTCTTTCTTTCTTTCTTTCTTTCTTTCTTTCTTTCTTTCTTTCTTTCTTTCTTTTTTGGTACATAACGTTGCAGTACATAAACCAGTGCAGGTAAGGTAATTCTTAACAACATCCTGTCCATTCATCTGTTATTGTACAATTGTTACCAAATACTATGCTGTAGATATCCATACTACAGGGCAGCAAGTCATCTCTTCTTTAAGAGCAAGTTTTGGGCTTTCTTTTCCTGGTTGTTGGTGCTGGTGGCAGTGATTGGACATTCACTTTATTCTTCCTTTTTGTGTTTCTTCAGAGTCAGTTCTGTAATTTCAGGAGGTGACGAATTTCCCTCCAGTAGCCTTCAAAACTGTGAGTACCGTGAGAGGGAACGTTATGAGAGAATTCTGAAATGAAAGAGAGAATGTGCTCCAGGGCTCTGGAGACTGAACTCTTAGAGCCATTGCACCTTTTACACCACACACACACACACACACACACACACACACACACACACACACACACACACACACACACACACACACACATATTCATATTTAATTCAGACACATAAATAATGGTACAGACAGTGGAGCAGATTTGTAATGAATAATTCTACTTTGCTGTTAGACGGGAAGTATAATGTTCATACTGCAGAAGAATTCGGCACCACTCAACTGTCAGCCCCCACACCGTGTGTGTGTGTGTGTGTGTGTGTGTGTGTGTGTGTGTGTGTGTGTGTGTGTGTGTGTGTGTGTGTGTGTGTGTAAATCCTCCCTTGTCACCTCTGGCTGTAAAAACACTGTTGTAATTATGTTTGTCTCAATGCGCTTTATATTTGTCAGCTAAGTGGCATGTGCTGGGCTAATGAAGAGATTTCAGAGAGTCTACATCAGATATTGACTGCCCTCAGGATCGCTGGTCCTGTTCACTCCTGTCTTTTAGCCTTCATTCACCTTGATCTTCTGTGGTCTGGACCCCACAGGACCACAACAGAGCAGGTATTATATGGATGGTGGGTCATTCTAAACACTGCAGTGACACTGACATGGTGGTGGTTTGTTAGTGTGTGTTATGCTGGTATGAGTGGATCAGACACAGCAGTGTGTGGAGTGTCCACTCACTGTCCAATTTATTGGATACTCCAATCTAGTTGTTGCACCTTGTAGATGTAAAGTCAGAGAGAGAAGCTCATCTGTTTCCACACAGTTTGTGTTGGTCATCCTCTAGTCCTTCACAAATGCTCATAGGACGCTGTTGGCTGAATATTTCTGGTTGATGGTCTTCAATCCAGCAGTTACAGAGGGGATTAAACATTCCAGCAGCCCTGGTGTGTCTGTTCCACTGGCACCAGTGCAACACACACTAACAAACCACCACCATATCAGTGTTACTGCAGTGCTGAGAATGACCCACCATCCACATAATACCTGCTCTGTGCTGGTCCTGTGGGGTTCTGACCATTGAGGTTCAGGGTGAAATGAGGATAACAAAGTATACTGAGAACCAGATGGACTACAGTGTGTAAATATTGATTCATATAATTATGTTCAAATTGTACAAATGGCCCAAAATTCTTGTCAGTTCTGGATGGAAGTCCACCTACTGTATTGTTGATTGCTGTTTTAGAACAAACAACTTCTGATCTGCTCAATCTTCATTGGGTTTCCAGTCCCATCATAAGAAGCCAGAAGGTATCATATGCACCATTAAAGGTGGACATAAAACCCAAGCCTGGTAAAGAAGAAAATCTGGGATCTTCTGATGGAAAAAAAAAAAATGTCACAACAACACAATCAGCTTAAATGATGACTGAAATGGGCACTGTCTGACCATTGAAGATCAGGGTGAAAGAAGCAGAACAAAGTATGCAGAGAAACAGATGAATGCAGATTTCTCCATTACAACATCAGGAAAATTCAACCTTTACTGTCTAGAGAGGCTACTTAGGTGCTTGTTCAGTCTCTTGTAATTTCTCTTTCAAGAGTATTTAACTCCATAAAGATTTATTCTGAATCTTGTTAGTCCCTAAGCATCTAAGCATGGGGAATCTCTGGATTCTAGCCTTGTCTACTAGCTAAGGATATCTGAGTGAACAGCAAAGCATTTTTATAAGTTGCTCTGTTTAAGGGCATCTGCTAAATGGCGTAAAAGTAATTGTAAATTACTTCAGTCTGTAATTATAGAACTACAATATGCTCCTTTATGGAGTGATATGCTCTGTAAGGGTTTTAAGGGTTAATGTTGTAAGTAGCAGAACAGATCCGAGGCTGTTATGTATGATTTTCATATTAGTGATTAACAATAAAGTTAATTACAGACATTTCCAATGAATAAACTCCAGCTGAGTTTCAAATCTCTTCTGTTCTCAGAGGAAAGTTGAGAAGACCAATCTCTACCTCTACATGTGTTTTCATGACAGAGAAAAATTATATATGATATAATTTGAGTTATAATTAAAAATGATAATGTTGCACTTTGGTGTACATTATGAGGTAATTTAGTGGACAGTGCCCACACCCTTACTTTATTTACTGATTTATTTTTCACTCCGATCAACAAACCACACATTGGAGCTCATTATGCTTAAGTAGATCATTGAAGTTGTTCTCAGTTCCGTTTCAGTCATCATCTAAGCTGAGTTTTATTGGTTCAACTCCTGGACTGCTTAACTGTAGACCACTTCTCTCACTCTTCTCTCACTTTGGTGCTAGCTTTTCATCAAGAAAAGAGTGTGTGAGACAATTAGAGTATGTGTTATTTATACCTGGTAGCACTTTAGTGTGAAACTGACAGTAAATATATTGAAATTATAAATGAACTGTAATCTGATTAGACATTCAGGGTTTTAGACATTGTAGTTTTCGTCAAGTAGTCAAACCCTGCAAAGAAGCATGTTTCATCAGGTCTCCATAGTTCAGAGTCTGAGATGAATACAGCAAATTGTCTATTTGACGGTTTGCTCAGTTACTTAAAATTGAGCCTTTGGTTGTCTTATGCTTTTTCTAAAACAATTTAAATTCTTAACCTAACTTAAATTCTATAAATCTAAACGTATATTTTTCCTGTCAAAATATGGAAGTTATAAATAATAAAAAAAGGGGAATCAATTTGAATGTGTAATTTGTTTGAAAGAATCTTGTATTAGTGACTTTTATTTTTGACATGGTCAGTTCATTTGCATTAGTGACTTATTTTGACACATCTGTTTGTTAATCAATCAATAAAATTTTATTTATATAGCACTTTTTACAATGAAGGCATTGTCACAAAGCAATTTAACAGAAATCGGGGTCCAAGCCTGGCAAGGAAAGGCTCCTTCAATCTAGGAGCCAGAAATCTTGGGAGGAACCAACGCTCAGAAGGATGGGCTCAAAACCCATCCTTCTCTGGTCGACACTAGAGAACACAGACATAAAGGGGACAAGTAATAAAAACAAAATAATAAAGAACTAGAGCTTAAGTGTTTGGATGTTTATGAGTTGTGAGAGATTGTGAGAGCTTAAGATACAGGCTAAGTATGAATATGAAAGTTCATGCAGGTTAAACAATCATAAGCTGGTAATGCAGTCTCTAATGTGGCATGAGTGAGCCAATGTGAAGATCCCAATGAGGACAGCATCACAGAGGACAGCGGGGTAGTGAGAGGCCGGGGTGGGTGACATCAGGATAGAACAGTCAGAACAGGGCATCTTGATACATGAAAGAGAGGTAGAAAGAAACAGAGGGAAGAGGAAAAAACAGGATACAGCAACACTGTACGCATTAGTGACTTATTTTGACATCTGTTTGTATTAGTGCTTTTTATTTTGGACAATCTGTGGTTTTCTTTATATTAATCACATATTGACATGGTATGTTTGTTTTATTGACTTTTTTTAAAAGGTTTTCCTTTGTATTAGTGACTTATTTCCATTCAATTAGTTGCTTACTAATTTGGTTTGATTTTAGTAGACAAAGTCAGAAGTTGCGCCTCTAATTCAGAGTTCAGGTTGTGGTGTGAAATTGTGCTTCATTATAGATGAACTTACCAACTCTGATTTATAGTATTTGTTAATGTGACCCCTGGCTGTGATGATCCCCATTTTGATTTTTGGGCACTAATGAGTCTGTCGGCCATCATCTGAGTGCCAGTTCATTGCTAAATCATAGTAAACACTGTAGCTCACTATATGAGCTGAACATGGACCAGAATGCAACTGCTCCAAAATGGTGCCTTAACAGGAGGAGGCAAAAAAGTATAATAAAGATATTAAAAAAGGTTATTAAAAATAATTTGAGAGCATTTCTCATGGACATCCCTCTCAGAAGATTAGTGACTGCTTAGCGGATGAAGAGAAGACAAGTAAGCAGAAGTACTTACTGGGGTTAAGGATTTAATAACAAAAAGGAACATGTTAACAAACACTAGACAGTAACACATGGAATAAAACTCAATTCAGGAACACAGGCGGAAGACTCCGCCCTTGACTCAGGAACACAGACGGAAGTCGCCTCTGTGAAATCTGCCATGTCTTTCAGCCCAGACCCCCTTACATCTCCCCACACTGGGCTTTAGGCTGTCAGTGCCAGCCCTTAGCACCACCCAAATTTTCCCCACCTTTAAAAGGGGCTGTCCATCGGTGAGGGGGAAACCTGAGCATCCAGATTGTTAACCAGCTCCCATGAATCCAGAGAACCCCTCTACCTCTATAGTGTACAGGTCAGTCCTTCTGTAACGTTTGTACACCGCTTAGTGGATGAAGGCAAAGAGGAGTTGAGGAGTTATTATCAAAAGGAACAGGCTGACAAACACTAGACAGTAACAGCCACATGGCATAAACAAACAAAGTGACTGGATCACTACAGAAACAAAAGGACTGACAAAGACTGACTGAAACAAAGGGTTTTAAATACATGAACAACATTAACCACACCTTGGACACCTGATGAACAGGCAGGGTTATGAATGAAACATGGCTGGGAATGGGCAGAGACAAGACCAAAAAACGTGCTCAAAAGCACATGGAGAAAAGGCAGCAACAATGACACATTGGGAAGAGGAGAAGGAGGAGAACAGGAACCGATTGATTGATTGATTGATTGATTGATTGATTGATTGATTGATTGATTGATTGATAGATATTCATCCCTTAGGGAGAAATTCATTGGAAAAACAAGTATACATGAGGTAAGGAAGGAAGAAAAAAATGTTTCAGGAGGAGCATAATTTAGGTAGATAAAAAAAGCATCCAAGCACTTAAAGCACACAAAATTTAACACAGATTAGGGAGTGAAGGGACAATGGGAGGAGGGAGGGATCAGGTGAGAGTTCGACAAGGAAGTCCTGTTTTGCAGACACTCCTTTCCACAGAGGGAAATAAGCTGTGAAGGCCTGGGGCCTCCTGAAGAAAGCACCCTGCCCAGGAGCCAAAGCTGAACTCTAGCAGTCACCATGGAGGCAATGTCTTAGTTCACAGATAGCAAAGATCAGCAAACCCCTGAAAACAGCCTTGAGCAGCCAGACAGTGTCTACAATCAACAGGTGGTAGGGAAAGGGGAGGGAGCGTTCCAGAGCTTCGGGAAACTTTCCAGAAACTGCCAAGGTCAGAGCTGATAGGGGAGCCGATAAGCTGATAACAAGAATATTTTGGCTGGGAGAGAGTAGTGTCCATTTTGCAGCTACTCATCTTCTGGTCTAGTGTGGTCTCTCAAAGGATCCATTCTCCATTGCAAAGCTGACAGCCTCTCTGAGATGTTATCTAAGGTGCGATGTAAAGTCACGACAAAGGAATGACAGCCCTGCCCACTGCCTCAATCATCTCAGGCAGCTTAAAGGGGCCTTTGACAGCTGCCCTCATTTCTGTAATTTGACAATATGTTAGTGCAGTGCCTAGTCCAATTGGCAAAACAACTGCAATCATGGTTCCAAATACAAAAATATCCTCAACATCCTCAACTGAAGGAGCAGCTAGGCACATGACCCTCCACCTCTCCCAATAGTCCATCATGTATCCAGCCTCATATGTCCAGGACACTCAGGTTCCCCCGGACTTCTCATAGAGAAGATGGTGTCAATTGCATTGAGAGAACTTTAGTTTAGAAGAACAGCACTGAGTGAGCCCGTGAGTGAGGGAGGAAAGTGCGACCGCCTTCGCTGAGAGCCAAGAGAGAAAAAGTATGTACTATACGTGACACAAATTTACCATTATGGAATGCTGTCATGTGTGCATGTGTACTTTTGGCCATGCCATATCTGAACAGATTTTAAAGTTTCTCTCATTCTGAGATGAGATGAGTGTGATCAAGTCTGATCTGAGAAGAAGGGGAGAGTGTGCATTGCTATGTGTTGTTTAGTGAGTAATAGCAGGTCAGAGAAACAGAATGAGGGCAGATATGTTGACTGCTGGAACAGAACCTCAGTCTATGAGATGCTGATAGATAGTCCCTATCTGATGTGTATTCTCAAGGCTGTTGTCAGGGGTACAAGAACAGGCCCACTGAACATGTGGAGAACATCTCTCTCCATTCGCTTCACAGGCACATTGCAGGTCACTATTAAACCTGCCAATCACAGAGTTTCTAATAATAACGGTATCTGCAGTTATCAGACATTCCATTGGCAGAATGGAAATTCATTTTGATCCCCTTATCCAGTGATCTCAATACAAGGCCTGTTTTAATGGATTGGGTATCAGCTAGTTTAATCCAGTTCCAGTCTGTAATTATAGAACTACAAAGTGCTCCTGTATGGTAAGAGGAGCTGATAAAATGGACAGTGAGGGCACAAACAAGGAGGTGGTCATAATATTATCACATCTGTTTGACTGAAGAACTTCAGGTAGAAACTGCCTTTGAAACAACAGTGAAAAATGAATGAAGCAAGATTTTTCTTTTCTTTAGAGAAATTAAGCAGAATTCAGTATTGTATGAACAAAAGTCAGAAATCCAAATTTTTGTCTCCTGAAGTCCATGAGGAGAAACATCTGAAATTGGGAAGAGGTATCTGACAAAATGTTAAAGACAAAATGTGGTTAACTTTGATCACAGTGAGAAAACTCAAGGAGCAGGGCATGCCTAGAAGATCTGAATGAGAGCCAGAGGAGAGCTTATTCAGGATATTTTGTTCCTTTGGGATGAGATCAGAAAAGCTAGTCAGCATGTCTACTGCTTAAGGACAAGAAGGACAAGAAGCTCAACCAAAGACCTCACAGAGATCCACAATGACAGACTGTCTCATAGCACTTTTCCTGAGTGGGGTGATCAATAATAGGTGACATTTACAAATTCAGGATACAGTTGAGTCAGTTCCCACTCAGCTTTCAGTACAGTATGCAAATCCCACCAGATTCTAATGGTTTCATTACGCTGGTATGGATACAACTGAAATAGAAACTCTCTATTGAAGTTTGCTGTAATGTGGTTGTGAGTGGTGAGGGAGTGTGCAATGAGGCAATGAGTGGAAAGGCAGTTTACAGTGAGGGTGTGAATAGTGAGGGAATGGTAGTGAGCGGTAAGAGTAAGCTGTAAGGGTGTGAGTGATGAGGGAATGAATGGTAAGGGTATGCGCAGTGATGGATTGAGTGGTGAGGTTGTGATCTGTGAGGGTATGAATGGAGATGGAGTGCACAGTGAGGCAATGAGTGGAAAGGGAGTGTACAGTGAGGGTGTGAATAGTGAGGGGATGGTAGTGAGCAGTGAGAGAGTTAGCAGTAAGGGTGTGAGTGTAGAGGGAATGAACTGTGAGGGTATGCGCAGTGATGGATTGCATGGTGAGTGTGTGAGCAGTGAGGGAATTCATGGTGAGGGTGTGGGCTGTGAGAGTGGTTAGGGAGGGAGCAGTGAGGGAGTGAGTGGAAGGAGGTGAGCAGTGAGGGTGTGAGCAGTGAGGGAGTGAGCAGTGACGGATTGAGAGGTGTGTGATCACAGGGGGATGTGAGGTGTTTCTGTGTTCTCTCAACATGTTCAGTTTGTCAAACAGCTCATTACTCATCTACAGCCTGGCAGCTAAACTGCACTCTCGGTTTTATTAGAAGTGCTGTAAAGGTCACACACACATTCACACACTCACAAACAGCTAATGCAAACAAGTTTCTCCACGTCTTCAGATCAATGCACCTTGATCAGTGACCTTTTCTCTGAGAAGACTGCAATTAGAGACCTGTGTTCAGCAGCAACTGGCTGGATGGAGCTCCATTTTGCTGCAGAACTACTGCATATCTTAAGAAGGAACTATAGCAGGAACTACAGTAGGTCTACACCAGTCATTGCACTATGACTATAGCAGTAACTGAAGAAGCTACAATAGAATTCACCAAGTCTGAACTCAGGTCTCAACTCAACTGAGGTTGAGTTCACCTCGGATCTGAATTCACCTTGAATCTGATTTTACCCTGAGTCTAGTTTACAAAGCCTGGTTACACCAGACACTGTTGGATGAGAGGGCCTGGCTCACAGTCTCTATTATAGTTCATTCCAAACATGTTGGATGGTGTACAGGCCAGTCCAGTTCTTTCACACCAAACTCTACCAACCATGCCATTATGGAGCTCGTTTTTTTTCACTGGGGCACATTCATGCTAGAACATAAAAAAAGGACTCCCCCATATTTTTCCACAAAGTTGAAAGGTACATGTTATGTTTGATACCCAGGATGAGGTGAAAACATAAGTAGACCAAGAATTCCTTTTAACAGCATTTATTCCTAACTCACTCAGCAGCACAGTAACACGAGGTCTGATTATCCTCCATCTTAAACTCTTCTTCTTCTCCCCTCTCCACACAGTATCTCACATGTGCCACCTAGTGGTGAACACAACAGTACATTTGCCCAAAATATCTTGGTCTGATGAAGCATTAAGATTCATTTCACTGGAACCACGGGGCTGAGTTCAACCTCTGAAAAACAACCCTATAGCATTCTCCCCCCTCAACCAAACTTTACAGTTAGCACAGTCCAGTCAGACAGAGTACCGTTCTCTTGGCATTCAACAAACCCAGATTTGTCCATTAGACTGCCAGACAGAGAAGCATCAGTCCTGAGTCATAGTGGCCCACCAGGATTTTTCCCATTTCTACTGGTCAGTTCATGTCTGGGTAAATCAGCAGCTGAAAACTAGTATCTGTCCCCTTTGTCTGCTCCCAGATAACAGAATAACACCCATTTGGTTAGCACAGTAAGAGACAGAGAAAGAGAGAGAGAGAGAGAGAGAGAGAGAGAGAGAGAGAGAGAGAGAGAGAATGTGTGTTTGTGTGTGTGTTTAACCAGACAAAAATGATCTCCACTCGGGGTGTCCCTTCAGCTCTCTGATAGGCTGAAGTCCTTCAGACCAGTTAAAAAAGTTAAATCTGCCTCCAGTTTGTTCAGTATTGATTGGTGGTGCAGTGAGTTGGTGCAGTGTGTGCACAGAGTAGGGTGTGTTAACACATTTCAATTTTAATTGCATCCTGGGGGGTGTCACACACTGCCTTGACTGTGGCCTGCAGGGGGCGCTAAGAATTAAAACCACAAAACAACGGCAGACTTTAATACAACTTTATCTCAAACACAAACAAGTAAACAAGTAAATGAATTGAAAAATCTCTTGCTGCAGGGTGGGATTGGCTGGGGCCAGTGTGTGTGTGTGTGTGTGTGTGTGTGTGTGTGTGTGTGTGTGTGTGTGTGTGTGAGCTCTAATTAAGAATGTGCTCACCCTCGTCAGATCTCCTGACTTTACCTGAAGTGTTTTTTCAGACTGTGGTCCTGCAGGTCAGACCTTACATACAGTCAGTCTCATAAACACTGATTCTTGCACTGCAAACAGCTGATAGAACATGAACCACAGAAGCAAATCTGGTACAGATTGTATGATTACAAAAAAGATTCGGTGTCTTATTACAGCTTGTCTTTCTTGACCATTCGATTCAGTTCTATTGCAGTTCTACAGAAATGATTCAGTGCCTCATTACAACTCCCCTTTGACCACCATTTGATTCAGTTGAGTTTAGATTCTACAGAAATAATTCATTTCTCCATTACAACTCCTCTTCCTCCATCATTCAATTCAGTTCAATTAACATTCTAAAAAATATTCATTGCATCATTGTAGGTCACCTATCACAACAGTTTTCAATTCAGTTATGACATGAATGAAAATTATTCAGTAATTCATTCTATCCTGGTTTCCAGAAATCCAAAGTGATTGTTTTTTCTATGGATCCAGAAAAGGATTTTGTGACTCGATCTTCCTATTGTTCCAAATATTAGAGGGGATGAGAGAAGTCCTACTTGTTTATATTTATTAAGTAAGTAATGACCAGTAAAAAAAAAACACACACAAAAAAAGAAAACCAACATATATGTTGAATGTTCACAATTAACACAACCATGCCTGGCAGTAACTGCCACATCAACAACGGCTTGAAATACCATTGTATTACACCGTTCACTACATATGTACATGCTCAACATGACTAACTGATCAGTGATAATGGTTGGGGCTAATAATACCACTGACCCAGATATTGAGTTATAGTGGAAAATAAGAAGGATGGGGCATGTATCTGTCCAGTTCATGTCCTGGTCATCTCTTGTCTTGACATTGTTTTGTTAATTTTCCCCTGAGCTTCTGAGCATTTTCTATCTCCACCCATTTCCAACTGTGTCTGATTTGTAACCCTGCCCCATCATTATCATGTTCCTGTCTAATGTAATGTAAAGTCCATTGTCTCAGTCTGTGTTGCCAGTCCTTAGTCTTACTAAGTATTACTCATCATAGTATTTGTTGTTGTTTTGTTGCTGTCTTCAGTTTATTGGTATATTCCCTTGCATTTGTTTTCCTATTATTAAATTATCAACCCCTGTGAGTTCACAGAGGCAGGGCCTACAGCCAGAGATTCAAGGGCTGCCTGTGTTCCTGTTCAGAGGGCAGAGTCTGCCACCAGTGTTCCTGTCCATAGTGTGGAGTCTGCCATCTGTGTTCCTGTTCAGAGGGCAGAGTCTGCCACCAGTGCCCAGAGGGCAGAGTCTACCATCTGTGTTTCTGTGCCAAGGGTGTCGCCACGATTCCTGTGGTGGGTATTGAGGTGGTGCTCTCCCAGTGGTCTGAGGCAACCAAGAAGCTACACTCCTGTGCCTATTTCTCTCACCGCTTAACCCCAGATGAGCAGAACTATGCCATAGGGGATTGCAAGCTTCTGGCCATCAAGATGGTCCTGGAAGAATGGTGTCATTGGTTTGAGGGGGTCAAACACCCGTTCCTGGTCTGGACGGACCATAAAAATCCTGGGGCCACTAGAACCCTCAAATTCATTCAACAAAGATTCTGGTGGCCTAATAAAAAGGTTCGCCTCTTTGTTTCTGCTTGTGACATCTGTGCCCAGAACAAGGACTCCCGTACCAAACCCACAGGTCTGTTGCTCCCTTTGCCGGTTCCACACTGCCCTTGGTGCCATCTATCCCTGGACTTCATTACAGGCCTACCCAAGTCCAGGGGTTTAATGGTCATCCTGGTGGTGGTGGACCGGTTCTCTAAAGCAGCAAGTTTTCTCAGGTTGCCTAAACGCCCATCAGCCAGGGAGAGCGTGCAGCTCCTCCTGCAGCAGGTGGTCCGGTACCATGGTCTGCCTGTCGATCTGGTCTCTGATCAACTGGGGGCCCCCAGTTCACCAGCCAATTCTGGAAAGAGTTTGGCGCGGCTATGGGTGCCTCTGTCAGCCTGTCCTCGGGGCATCACCCCCAGTCCAACAGCCAAACTGAATGGGTAAACCAAGACATTGAGCAGTCCCTTCATTGCCTGGCATCTATCAGCCCGGCTACTTGGGCTGACCACCTATTGTGAGCCGAGTATGCACACGATACCCTTTGGCACGCTTCTATTGGCATGTTGCCGTTCGAGTGCCAGTTTGGGCATCCACCCCCTCTATTCCCTGATCAAGAGGACCAGGCCCCGTCCTTGGCCTCCCATATGGTGAGCCGTTGTAGGACTGCCTGGCACAGGGCTCGGGCTACTCTCTTGGCCCAAACCATTTCCCAAAAACAGGTGGCAGACCAAAGGAGGCGTCTGGGTGTCTCTTTCCATCCTGGGCAATGGGTGGAGGGAGTGCGTGAGACCTGCCCCTCAGGGACAGTAATAAGAAGCTGACTGTCAGATTTGTAGGACCTTTTAAGATCATCCGTCGGATCAATCCATTTATGAATCGGCTGCAGCTTCCCCCATCCCACCTTTCATGTGTCGCACCTCAAGCCCTACCTATGCTCATCTCAAAGACAGGCAGTTCCGCCGGTGCCCCGTATGATCAATGGGTGACCAGTCTACATGGTCAAAGAAATTCTAGACTCCTGCAAGGTTCAGGGTAAAACTCAATACCTGGTAGACTAGGAGGGCTATGGACCCGAGGAACGATCTGGACGATATTGGACCTTGATCTCATCCGGGTCCTCAACCGAAACCGGGCATCCTCTTCTGGGGCATAGGGAGCCGCCCCTCTGGGTGCACAATGCTGCTGTCCAGCCACCAGGGGATGGCTGGCTACCAGTAATCAGTGCAATTGAGATCAGGTGCACTGTGGTTATATAAGCAACCAGCTTCTTACCGCAAATGTGGTTGCTTGATGAATCTAAGCTGAACGCCACTGGTATTATCTAGTATTTCTCTCTGCTCTCCCTCCTCCAAAAGAAGAGTGATTTTCTCCCCTTGAAAAGAAAAGAAAAAAATCCTTTTTTTCCATCTCTCTCCTTCCACAATTGGGAGAGACCTGTCCTTCCTTTCCTCCTCTGGAAGATAGGAGTCTGAACTCCATTTTTGGTTTCTTTGAAAAAAAAAAAAATATATAACACTTTTGCATTTTCCTCCTTTCAAACTGCAGGAGTGGTTTTGTCCTCCAGTCCTCCCTCCAAACGAGGCAATTAACGTTATCCCCACCTTCTCTGTTGAGAAGTTATCTCAGTTCTTCCCTTTAACTTGCTGCTTGTCACCACAGCTGCTCAGCACTGTGTTCCTAAGGTGGCAAGTTAGCTCACTTGGTTAAAGTGCTTGCTGTTGCAGTGTGAGTGCACATGTGGGGCTTTGAATCCTGTGTGTGACACATTGCTCTCTTTTTTTTACTTGTGTTTATTTATTTTATTACTTAATTACAGCATGTGTTCGCCCTCCTTCTTGTTTTCATTATCAGATCGCTGGCATCTTCTGCTCCCACGATCTGCCACTTAATTCTCAGTACACACTAAACAGTTCACAATGCTCAAACCCTATCACCACATATACCATTCCCACTCCCATAGTGCAGTGGTAACATCTCTGCCCTTTATCTCAGTGGCCTGGGTTCAAAACCAGCACAGACCCTGCTTTGTTGGTAGTTGAGTCCACTAAAACTTAACATACTGACGGTCACAACCCTGGTGGCTTTCACAAATTAATTACTACCTCGTTTGCACCCTGTAACAATTTGTTTATTTCCCCTCATGCTTCTGAGCACATCAAATCAAAAAAATTATATGTATAGTGCTCTTCACAACTAAACAGCTTTACAGTAATCAAGAAATAAAATGGTTAATAACTGATGAACAAAGGATAATAGATAGATTCCCTAGTGAGCAAGCCAAAGGGCAACAGTGGCAAGGAAAAACTCTCTTTTGTCCTGTCTCCACCCATTCCCAGCTGTTTCTGATTTGTAACTCTGCCCCGTCATTATCATGTTCCAGTCTTGTCTAATGTTCTTGTGTATATAAGGCCCTTTGTCTCAGTCTGTGTTGTCAGTCCTTAGTCATACTAAGTATTAATGATAGTTGTAGTGCTTGCTGTTGTGTTGCTGTCTTCAGTTTATTGTTTTGGGTTTTTGTTTTGACCAGTAGCAGAAGCTTCTGGCAGGGGTTAAATCATGGACTTTAAGGGGAACTCTCACTCTCTGAGCTGCACCATTGCAAAGCTTCCAGGCAAGCCAGTGACATCACTCCAAGAGAGAGACAGAGAGAAATACTAGTACAATTTTGGTATGAATACACCAAAGCAACTTCGTTGGGTGTGGGGTAAGGTTGCTTTATATAAACACAATGCATCTGATCGTGATTGCGCTGATTGCTTGCCCTGACTCGTATCCAGTCGCCCCCTGGTGCCTGTCAAGGGCAGCTCCTTACAACAAGTACATTGTTTTTATAAAAACATGGTCAAATTAATTTCAAATGAAGACTTTCAGATCTCCTGACAATAACAACTTATGTGTGACTGTGTCCCCGCTTTGTCTCTCTCTGTGTCTGAATAAAAGTACATAAAACTATGAAAACATTCCATAGAATTCACCTTGGGGTTATGAATTAATTTATTTGTGGAAATTAATGCTCACTGCCCAAATAATGTGCTTTTCAACACATTAATCAGTGTACTTGAGCTCACTTTTCAGTATGTATAACCCTGTTGACCCTTTCTTTACCAATATGGCTCAAACACTTTATTTTGAACTTTTTTTGAGCTTTTTTGAATTAATGAACTTACTTACCTGCAGGACAGCTAAAGCCTGGAGAACCACACTCTCCCACATGGAAACACATAATGCATGTTTAATCAGCCTGCAGGCCTGCAGTTCACACACACACACACACACACACACACATACACACACATACATACCACCACCACCACTACCACCACCACTAGTGAACTTTTGTACCTCATTGTACTGAACATTCATACACATTCACAATTTCTATTGAAATGGTTTTTTTTTATGGAACTGTGGAATCAAACGTGTTTCTCCCAATATTACACCAAACAACTTTAACTTTAGAGTAAACTGTTCTACATTTATAGCTATATAGTGTAAATTGTCATTTTATGGATATTTATTTATTCACAGTCTTAAATCTACAGATTCCTAACAGTTGTTAATTTTGAAACAATTGTGGTGAGTGCAGGTCAATGCTGTTTCAGTAAAACTGTAGATGATTAAGTATCAAGGGATGATGTTAGGGTAGAGTAACAGAAGAGAAGAGGTGGAGTGTCGGATAAAGAGAAATGCAGCAGTGATGAAAGCTGAGCGATGGTTCGATGGAGTGATTGAGTGAAGAAGTGATAGAGGAGTGATGGAGGAATGGACAGATTGAGGAGGAGTGATGAAATGATAGTGGGAAAAGTGACAGAGGGATTGAGTGATGGTGAAGTTATAGAGAGATGGATTGATGGAAGATTAGTGATGGAGTGATAGAGAAGAGTGATGGCAGGATGGAGAGATTTAAGATGGAATGATGGATTGATCAAGAAGGAGTGATTCAGTGAAAGAGGAAGAGTGATTGAGTGATGGAGGAAGAGTAATGTAGGAGGAATGATGAGAAAGAACAGTGATGTAGTGATAGAGTGAAGTGTAGACAGAGTGATAAAAATGGAGTGATGGATGGATAGTGATGGAGCAATAGAAAAGGAGTGCTGGAGCGATAGAAGAAAAGTTATGTAGAGATGGAGTGATGGTGGAGGTGTGATGGATGAGATAGATCAAGGAATAATGAGTGTTGGAGAAGTGATAGGAAGATGTAATGATAGAAGAGTGATGAGACTGAATGATAGCAGAGGAGTGATGGAGGTGAGCAGTACACGAAGAGTGATGGTCATAGAGAACTGATGGTGGAGGTGAGCAGTAGAGGAAAAGTGATGGAGTGCTGTGGAGTGCTGTGGAGTGAGATTGTTCTGTTTCCTGAGTTCTTTGGCTGTTTAATATTTAATAAGGTCTGAAGATGTAAAGCCTGAATATCTCTAACGACTTGCCCTCATCTGCATATTCATGAGGTTTGACACAAACCTTAGAGAGAAGAGAAAAGTGGTGAGGAAACCTTGAACGCCCCGAAGAGAAAGTGAGTGCATTTGATTGTCACCATATCAGACTGAAATATAAAAGAGTAAGTCTTCTCTTCATGTCAGCTCACATCATTTATTTCTAAACCAAACTCCCTCACTATTAAACACACTGAGCCTCAAAAACTGACACATAAAAATAAATTCACTTCTAAAAAAACAATTCCTATAACTTCAGCAATTGATGGCACTAAACAGCTGTATGATGAATAGGTGGAGCTAAACATCTGTAGGGTAAGCTGCTGCTGAATGAGTGGGGCTCAGTTCCAAGATGGCACCAAGCATTGCTGCCTTGTCATGGACTCCCTCTAGTTCTTCTTTTTTTTTTTTGTTAAAACTTGAGTTTTTTGATGGTGATCCTTTGTAAACATAGAAGGAGCCCCATTCCACTGGGCCAGCACATCCGTGCTCCTGCTAGCAATGCCAGAAAAAAGGTAGGGGAGCTGGTTTTCTGGTCAGACTAAGACAGTGAACTTGCTGACCACCTCGACCTAGCATACTACTGGCTAATGTACAGTCCCTGGACAACAAACTTCAGGCACAGATCTCCTTCCAAAGAGAGACAAGCAACTGCTCCTGTGATCCCTGACTACCCAACCACCTGGACTCTCTCTGCACCACATGGACAGAACAAAGGAGCTCTCTGGGAAGAGTAAAGGAGGAGGTGTATGTTTTCTGAGCATCAGAAAACCAACTGCACTTAACACCACTTAAGTATAAAACATTTAGACATAAGAAAATCAGACTTAACACAGTGAGCATGAAGATTAAAAACTGGAAGTATTCCACTCAGCTTAAAAGGACAACCTTATTTTGTATAGAAGGCCTCTCACTAGAGCTCGCTCAGATTATATGTCCTCACTAATAAAAAATAAATAAATAAATAAAAATTTGTGCTACTTCTAAACATACATAAAATCAGGTACTGAACCTCAGATTCAATCACATTTCACCAGTAATGTCTTTATGGACTCTTATCTTTAATTTTCAATTTAAAAAAAAAGAAAACAAAGGAAAATATTAGACAGAAAATTCAACCTATAATATTAATCCAAACAGTCTGTCTTCTGGTTTGGCTCATGTAGAACAAAATATAGATTTAGAAGAACAGTTGGAAACCTTTCACCCACTTACACATCTAGAATTAGAGAAAATAATTTACTCTGCAGGTTCTGCCACCTGCTCACTAGATGTAATCAAACTTACTTAAACAAGTCCTGCCAGTTATAATCAAACCTAGCTTAGCAATAGTAAACTCATCTCAGTCTCTAATTTCTCAATTTCTCAAAGCAAATCACAATCAGAGTGTACTGTTTTATTACAGACCTATTTCTAACTTACCTTTTATATTTAACACATTAGATAATTCTGCAGCCCAACAATTGTGCAGATATCTGCACAAGAATCACATATATCAAAAATTCCAATCTGGATTCAGGTTTATCATAATAGTATTGAGATAGCCCTAGTTAGGTTCACAAATGATTTTCTTGCCTCTGATCAAGGCTGTGTGTCCCTGCTTGTGTTGCTAGACCTAAGTGCAGCATTTGATACAATAGTTCACATTATTCTCCTTTTAAGTTTAGAAAGCATGGTTGGAATCATAGGGACAGCCCTTTCTTGGTTCCCCAAAATACCCTTCACATACTACCACAGGCACAATCATAAACAAACATGGCATTAACTTCCACTGTAATACAGATAGTCAACTGTACATAACCAAACCTGATGATAAACCTAGATTAAAGAAAATGGAGACTTGTATAAAAGATCTAAAATATTGTATGTTGCATAATGTCCTCCTTCAAAATAATGACAATGATAATGACATTTCTTCTTTTGGCAAGAAATAAATTATCAGACTAAATGTTAAATCTGGCTAAACCAGCCATTAGGGGTATACTGTGTGTATTTCTGGTGCCGGTCCCAAGTCCAGGAAAATGGTGAGGGTTGCACCAGGAACCATCCGGCACCAAAACTATGATGTGAATCACACATATGACTGCCATACTGGATCAGTCAAGGCCCGGCTTAACAATGACCACCTCCGGTGCTGTTTACCAGCAGGGTGTTGGTGGAAATTGGACTACTCTAGGTTGAAGACCATCAAGCAAGATAGGAGGAAGGTGGGTTAGAAGGCAGCAAGAGAGAAGGAAAGGCAGGAGTTTGGAGGTAAGAGAAAGGGTCATGAGCTTGAAGTTGGAATTTGATGTTATTTTGGTTGTCTGTTCATATGCACCACAGGTTGGTTGTCAGTTAGAGGAGAAAGAGGAATTTTGGAGTATGATGGATGAAGTGGTAGAAGGTGTCCCTAGAGAGGAGAGATTGGTGATTGGTGCAGACTTCAATGGACATGTTGTTGAAGGGAACAGAGGGGATGAAGACGTGCTGGTTATGTATGGTGTGAAAGACAGAAATGCAGAAGGACAGATGGTTGTAGATTTTGCTAAGAGAATGGGAATGGCTGTGGTGAACACATATTTTCAGAAGTGTGAAGAACACAGTGGAGAACAAAAGTGGAGGGAGGTGCACACAGGTGGATTATATCCTTAGCAGGAGATGCCACCTAAAAGAGATTGTAAAGTGGTACCCAGGAAAGTGTAGGAAGGCAGCATAGGGTGGTTGTCTGTAAAATGAGATTAGAAACAAAGAAGAGGAAGCGAGTGAAGACAGAGCCAAAGATTAGATGGTGGAAGCTGGTCAGAGGAATGCAGACAAGGAAAGTTGGTGGTGGAATGAAGAAGTCCAGGAGAGCATTAAGAGGAAGACGGTAGCTAAGAAAAAGTGGGATAATCAGAGAGATGAAGGAAGTAGGCAGGAGTACTGTGAGGCTAGTCACAAAGCAAAAACAATGGTGGCAAAGGCAAAGGCTCAGGCCTATGATGAGTTGTCTGAGAGGCTGGACAGTAAAGAAGGAGTAAAAGACCTGTATCGTTTGACTCAACAGAGAGATAGAGCTGAAAAGATGCACAGCAGGTTAAGCTGTTAAAGGACATTGAGGGAAATATACTATTGAGTGAACAGAGAGTGTTGAGTAGATGAAAGGAGTACTTTGAAGAACTAATGAAGGAGGAAAATGAGAGAGAGATGAGGACAATGGTGGGAGAGATAGTGGATCAGGAAGTGCAGATAATTAGTAAGGTGGAAGTGAGGGCAGCTTTATAAAGGATGAAGAATGGAAAGGTCGTTGGTCCAGATGACATAACTGTGGAGGTATGGAGATGTTTAGGAGAGAAGGCATTGGACTTTTGACCAGGTTGTTTAACAAAATCCTGGAGAGCGAGAGGATGCCTGATGAGTGGAGAAGCAGTGTACTGGTCCACATTTTTAAGAACAAGGGTGATGTGCAGAGCTGCAGTAACTACAGAGGTATAAAGTTGATGAGCCACACCATGAAGGTATGGGAAAGAGTTGTTGAAGCAAGGCTAAGGTGAGAGGTTCAGATCAGTGAGCAGTAGTGTGGTTTCTTGCCCAGAAAGTACCCCAGATGCAATTTTTGCATTTATTATTTATTAGTATTGGTAGAAAAGTACAGAGAAGGTCAGAAGGAGCTACATTGTGACTTTGTGGCTCTAGAGAAGGCATATGATAGGGTGCCAAGAGAGGAACTGTGGTACTGTATGAGGAAGTCAGGTGTGGCTGAAAGGTATGTTAGGGTGGTGCAGGACATGTATGAGGATAGTAAACCGCATGGAGGTGTGCAGTTGGAGTGACAAGTGGTTTCAAGGTGAAGGTAGGGTTACATCAGGGATCAGCTTTGAGCCCCTTGTTTGCAATGGTAATGGACAGGTTGACAGATGAGGTGAGGCAGGAGGCTCAATGGACCATGATGTTTGCAGATGACATTGAATTCTGTGATTAGAGTAGAGAGCAGGTGGAAGAGAACCTGCAGAGATGGAGAGGAGAGGAATGAAAGTCAGTAGAGACAAGATGGAATACATGTGTGTGAATGAGAGGGAGGCAGGTGGAAAGGTGAAGATGCAAGGAGTAGAGGTCTTAAAGGTGGAAGCCTTCAAATATCTTGGGTCAACCATCCAGAGCAATGGACAGTGCTGAAAAGAGGTGAAGAAGAGGGGGCATGCAGGGTGGAGTGGGAGGAGACGGGTGTCAGGACTGATGTGTGACAGAAGGATAGCAGCAAGAGTAAAAGGGAAGGTTTGAGACTGTGGAGACTGTGGCTCTGTCTAAAAGACAGGAGGCTGAACTGGAGGTGGCAGAGATGAAGATGCTGAGATTTTTGTTGGGAGTGACAAGGATGGACAAGATTAGAAATGAGAAGATCAGAGGGACACTGAACATGGAGCAGTGTGAAGGTAAATCTAGAGAGGCCAGGCTGAGATGCTTTGGACATGTGTTGAGGAGCAATAGTGAATATATTGGAAAGAATGTTGGAAATGGAGCTGCTGGACAGAAGAAGAAGAGGAAGACCTCAGAGAAGGTTTATGGATATTGTGAAGGTGGACATGGAGATGGTTGGTGTAATAGTAGAAGAGGCAGGGGATAGGGCAAGATGGAGGCAAATGATTCACTGTGACAAACCCTAAAGGGAGCAGCCAAAAGAAGAAGATTGTAAAATCTGGCTGATTGCTCTGATATCTGGTTCAGCAGCAAAATCTTGGAGTCAAAATTGATTTATTATTTGACCATCCAATGAGTAATATTATTATGATGGCCTTTTTCCATATTCATAATTTTTCCAAGTTAAAAAAAATGCCCTACCCTTGCACAATGCAGAAAATCTCAAATCTTATCAGCACTGTACTGGCTTCCAGTCAAATTCTGTATTGATTATACAATCCTTTTAGCACTTAAAGCCCTACACAGCATGACCATGCAGGTCATGAGTACCTGCAAGATATAATTTTCCATAATGGCCATCATGATCATTGAGGTCACAGGGTGCTGGCTTTTTACAAGTTCCCAAAATTCAGCACTTCAACAAGGGGAAGAGCCTTTTCTTACAAAGCACCCGATCTCTGCAATAGCCTTCTAGGCACTGTCACAATCTTTAAGTTTAGGCTGAAATCTCAGTTGTTTAGTGTAGCTTTTGGGAATTAATGTCTTGCCTTAGTTACTGGTTGCAGATCCTGGGGTTTATGGACATAGGGAATTAGGGTAAACTGGAATGTTGGTGCTGTAGTCTAACTCTTTCACAAGATCACTCAGGTGTGACAGTGGAGCAGTTGGATGCCAATATTTAAGGATGGTACTACTCACCAAACTCTGGTAATGTTTACATTCTTTGTTCTCCATAAATGTAAACACTAAACTAATTAAATCACATATCTTTCCAGAGCTAATAATGGCCCACCGGCCCGGTCTAATGAAAGGGTAACCTTGAGTACCCCTGCTACCTATCTGAGATGGACCAAGTCCCCTGCCACCCCTTCACATTGGCTGCTCACATTTCAGCTACTGGTTTCCCATTCTGGTCTGGACTAGTTGCCCACCTCCCATTACCAACCATGTAGAAATTATATTAGAGTATTACAGTAAACCTGTGATGGTCCAGTGTCCCCTTATCAGCTATGTATGAGTAGTTTGACCAGAGGAGGATGGTTCCCCCCTTGTGAGCCTTGTCCAATGTTTCTTCCTGTTTTTCTTGCCACCTTCGCCATTTGTCTCACAGGGGGTGTTATGTTGTTATTCTTTGTTTCATACATTGTTGTTCACCTTATTTTTCATTTCTGTAAAGCTGCTCTGACAACATGTAAAAAAGATATAGGCTGAATGTGTGGAGCTAAACAGCTATAGGCTGAATGGGTGGAGCTAAACTGATGTAGGCTGAATGAGTGGAGCTAAACAGCGGTAGGTTGAATGGGTAGAGCTAAACAGATGTAGGCTGAATGGATGGAGCCAAGCTGCTATTGTTTGAATGGGTAGGGCTAAACAGCTGCATTGAATGGATGGATGTCAGAAGAATTTTTCATTCTACACAATGTCTGTGTGTGTGTGTGTGTGTGTGTGTGTGTGTGTGTGTGTGTGTGTGCTTGCGTGAATGCATGCATGTGTGGACATATCTGTCAGACCTGCCATAAAGAACTCATAATTTATATTGTCCTAAACTGCTGTAGCGTGAGAACTGAGGTGTTTCTCAGTTTCTTCCAATCAGAGCATTCTCTGTGAATGAGTAAAGATTATATCGCATAATATCCTTTTTCCGCTCTCCATCTTCACTCAGTGCTGCCCTGTCCCTGCACTCTGCTCTTCTCCCTCTCAGCTTCACTGTAATTGACTATATTTGTCTTTGTGATTTATAAATTATGCGAAGCTCGTTAATAATTCATATTCTCAGACTCCGTGTTAGCAGAGCGTTCCCCAAATGCTCGGGCACAAGAAACACACCATACACACTTCTAAGGGAGCACACATGAGTGCATACTTCAAATGTACTCTTTACATGAACATACATTTCAAGTGCACACTTTGAGTACACATAAATATTGTAATTACATGTATTTCAAGTGCATACTTCATATGCATACGTTCTGTTCATGCCCCTCATTAATCATTAAATAATAATGTGTTTATACACTTGAAGTGCATACTTCATGTGCTTATATATTTCAAGTGTTCATAAACTTAAGTTAAACTTAAGTTAATAAGTGAACATCTCAAGTGATCATAAACTTCAAGTGCACACTTCATGTACCCAAGCACTTCAAGTGCATACTTCATTGCCTCATAAATAGCAAATGCATACTTCATGGGCTCATACTCATACTCAAGTGCATAATTCAAATGTATACATGAAGTGCTTATACACTTCAAGTGCACAATTCAAGTGACATTTCACCCAGTGTTAGGCTCCATTGTAATGTATGTGTAGTGTAATGTAGATTCATACTTATTAGTAGTATTAATATTTAATTAGAGCAGGAGTGTTTATTACACTAGGGTATTTATTACAGTATGGTGTCATTTGGGCAGGGGTGTTCATTACAGTATGGTGTTTATCAGAGCAGGCTGTTTTATTATGGTAGTTTTTTATTACAGTAGGATGTTTAATAAATACCCTACTGTTTATTTATCAGAGCATGGTTGTTTAGTGTAGTAGGTTGTTTATTAGAGAATGGATCTTCATTAGAGCAGGATTATTTATCTGAGCATGGTTGTTTAGAACAGTAGGGTGTATATTGCAGTAGGGTGTTTATTGGAGCATGGATGTTTAGTAGAGTAGTTATCAGATCAGTGGTGTTTATTATAGTAGGTTGTGTGTTAGTAAATGTTTATTACAGTAGAGTGTTTATCAGAGTGTTTCTTACAATTGGATATTTATGAGAGCAGGAGTGTTTATAAGAGCAGTAGGTATTAAAGAGTAGGGTATTTATTACTGTAGGGGTGTTTTTACTAGATGGTGTCAATTTTAAAAAGGGTTTTAATTAGAGCAGGAGTTTTTTATTAAAGAAAGGTGTAGCATATTAGAGTATAGCAGGCAGTTAGAGTAGGGGGTTTTATTAGAACAGGAGTATTTATCAGAGCAAGGGTGTTTAATACAGTATGGTGTTTATTAGAGCAGGAAAGTTTATTACAGTGGGGTGTTTATCAGAACAGTGGTGTTTATTACAGTTGGGTAATTATTAGAGAATGTGTGTTTATTGTATTAGGATTTTTCATATATTATGGCATTTATTATAGTACAGTATTTTTCAGGGCATGGGTTTGTCTTAAATTAGGGAGTTTATTAGAGAATATTTATTTCTTACAGTAGGCTGTTTATTAGAGAATGTCTCTTTATCACAGAAGGTTGTTTATCAGAGGAGTGTTTTTTGCAAATTTATTAAAAAAGAAAAACTGAAATTTCACATGATCATAAGTATTCAGACCCTTTGCTGTGACACTCATATTTAACCCACATGCTGTCCACTTCTTCTGATCCTCCTTGAGATGGTTCTACACCATCATTGGAGTCCAGCTGTGTTTAATTAAACTGATTGGACATGATTAGGAAAGGCACACACCTGTCTATAAATGACCTCACAGCTCACAGTGCATGTCAGAGCAAATGAGAATCATGAGACTATGAGAAATAAGATTCTCTGGTCTGATGAGACGAAGATTGAACTTTTTGGTGTTAATTCTAAGTGGTATATGTGGAGAAAACCAGGCACTACTCATCACCTGCCCAATACATCCCAACAGTGAAACATGGTTGTGGCAGCATCATGCTATGGGGGTGTTTTTCAGCTGCAGGGACAGGACAACTGATTGCAATTGAAGGAACAATGAATGCAGCCAAGTACAGAGATATCCTGGACAGAAACCTCTTCCAGAGTGCTCTGGACCTCTGACTGGACCGAATGTTCACCTTCCAACAAGAAAATGACCCTAAGCACACAGCTAAAATAACAAAGGAGTGGCTTCGGAACAACTCTGTGACCATTCTTGACTGGCCCAGCCAGAGCCCTTACCTAAACCCAATTGAGCATCTCTGGAGAGACCTGAAAATGGCTGTCCACCAACGTTCAACATCCAACCTAACGAAACTGGACAGGATCTGCAAGGAAGAATGGCAGAGGATCCCCAAATCCAGGTGTGAAAAACTTGTTGCATCATCCCAAAGAAGGCTGTACTAGCTCAAAGGGTGCTTCTACTCAATACTGAGCAAAGGGTCAGAATACTTATGATCATGTGAAATTTCAGTTTTTCTTTTTTAAATTCTACATTTCTGGGTTTTTTTTTTGTCAAGATGGGGAGGTGAGTATACATTAATGAGAAATAAAATGAACTTTTTGGATTTTAGCCAATGGCTGCAATGAAACAACAAGTGAATCTTTTAAAGGGGTCTGAATACTTTCCGTACCCACCGTAGCATGTCTTTTTAATACACACTTTTAGCATCAATTTGAAAGAGTTTTTATTCATTTTCCTCTCTGATGGAGGACTATGTGTTGAGCATAGTGAGGCTGAGTAATAAACAGAACAGCCCCTGTAGCATTGGCTCTGCTATTAAAGTCAGCTTCTGCAGCTAGGCCCTGATTTAGCCTCCCCTCCAGTCTGGCCTGCAGTCCGAGCACAAATAAAGCATCAGCACAATCTATATACAGCCGTGGCCTTCGGCTTCTTCCTCATGTGCTCCTCTGATACATATCTGGGGCTCTAGCAGTCACACTGATTAGCTTTTCACCATGTAACATGTTTATTTTCCTGCAGAAAGGAATGAAAATATGTGTTTATGACTTTATTAGCACATGTTGCTAACTCGTGCTAACATTCCTGCGGCTAATAGCGGCTAAGTGCACTTCAAAGGTACAGCGCTCAGTACCTCAGTAGGTCTTTGCATCTCTGAGCCCTTTTATCTGAGCACCCTGGGATTCTCAACAACATCATTAGTGCACAATCATGCTCTTAGCCATCAGGGGACGAGCATCAGTATGCAACTATACCTCCCTCTCTCTCTCTCTCTCTCTCTCTCTCTCTCTCTCTCTCTCTCTCTCTCTGTCTCCACTCACCACCCAACACTTACACTATCTACACTACTGGGAATGCTGCAAATGATGCTGTCTTTAATGCAGTGGTTCCATCCACACTATGATCAAGGTTCGATTTATCAAGGTTCAAGTTTCGATTTATTGGTCACATGCGTAGTTATACACAGTACAACATGCAGTGAAATGCTTTTTTACAACTGTCTGCACCCACAGATCAATAGGGGGAGAAGGGAGAAGGCGGGGAGAGGATAAACAGAATAAACAGTATAAACAGAATAAATATGTGCAATCTGAGTAGAAAAATAAATAAATAATAAAACTAACTAAATAACTAAACACTGAAACTAAGTGATTATGAAGAAGGAAATAATTTAGTGAGGTAGGTGTGTGAATAGTTCCAGTTGTGTAGGAACCCTGAGAGGTGTATAAAGTGCCAAGTGCAATGTTTTGCTACATAGAGTTGTATAAATAGAGTGTTGGTGAATATGTGAGTCCGTCTGTGTCTTATGAGAGTTCAATATGTGAGATGTGGGATTTGGGCTAAGAATGAATTTGGATGTGGTTCAGAGTCCGAATAGCCTCGGGGAAGAAGTTCAGTCTCATCCTTTCTGTGGTGGATCTCAGTGAGCGGAACTGCTTTCCTGATGGCAGCAAAGCAAAAAGCCCATTGTTAGGATGGCTGAGGTCCTTCACGATCTTCATGGCTTTTGACCAGCACTGCTTGTTATAGATAGTCTGCAGATCTGGAAGTGTTGTCCTCATGATGCGCTCGGCAGAGCGCACCACTCTCTGCAGGGTCTCTGTCCCTTTTGGTGCTGTTTCTGAACCAGGCCATAGAATTCCTCGTGAGGATGCTCTCGATGTTGCAGGAATAGAAGTTCCGCAGTACCGTGGAGGACAGTCTGAAGTCCCTAAGGTGACTGAGGAAGTAGAGATGCTGTCAAGCTTTGTCAGCATGGCAAGACCATGTCAGGTCTTGCGAGATGTTGACTCCAAGGTATTGGAAGCTTTCTACTCTCTCTACTTCTGCACCGTTGAGCCGTACTGCTTGGTAGCTCCTCATCTGTCTCCTGCTGCAGTCCACTATCAGCTCCTTGGTTTTGCTGGCATTGAGCAGGAGATTTTTGACCAGGCACCAGGTTCTCAGGCATGCAATCTCCTCTAGGTAGGCCTTCTCGTCATTGTCGGGGATCAGGTCCACCACAACACGTGTCTATCAGTGGCGCCAAAGTGAGCATACAAGTTGTTGAACTCACTCGCCAGAAATGCGTCCGCCCTCACTGCGCTCAAGGACAAGCTTCTATAGTCTGTGATTGTCCGTAGTCCTAGCCACAGGGCTCTGGATTCACTCTGTGTGAACTGAGTCTCCAGTTTCTCCCCGTAGCAGTGTTTAGCCTGTCTCACTGCCCTGTACACTTCGTAAGATGCAGACTTGTAGGAGTCCATGTTCTCGCTGGTGAGCCCCTCATTGTAAGCAGCGGTGCGAGCTGAGAGAGCATTGTGGGTGGGATTCACTCACGGCTTCTGGTTGGGGAAGGTTTTGACAGTCACCCAAGGGATCGTGTCAACCACTAGTTTCCCCACAAAGCTCACTACCGAGTCTGCAAACAGGTAGTGGAGGAGCTTGAGGAGGTTGCAGTCACGGATGTCCCTCTGGAACTTTATTCTAGCATGGAGGTCATCAAGTTTATTCTCCAGGGACTGGACATTGGCTAACAGGATACTAGGTAAAGGGGCCCAATGTGGTCTGGCCCTTAGCCTGCTCGCTTACCCCAGGGTCTCTTCTTCCCATTGTGTCCATTGTTGTCCTTCAGGATCTCACTCGGCCAGCTCGGATCAAAGAGACATAAGGTGAGTGGATCATATATTAATAAAAAAAAGAGTGTCTCTGTCATAACTGATCCATGCCGTTGTGTAGAAAGAGCGAGGTTAGAGCCGGTAGGAACTCTTAAAAATGGTAAAAAAAAGTTTGAAGAGTGAGCGGAGCAGTCGCGAGGGCAGCCAACCATCAGATTTTATGGTCTGATTTGGAACAGGTGTCAGAAGTCACTGTTTACACAGAAAGGTCAGTTGAGTCAGATCTGCATTTGGCTCTGATGATGAGTCTCAGGTATTTTGTAAAGGTACTGAGAAGGCTGGCAAGGTTCAACACTTCAAAACGATTGTGTCTTGGATAGAAAAAACAGACATGCCTCCTGAAATACCAGACTGTGTAGCTCAAACTGGTCAAGGTGGTCCAGCTGGTTGAAAAATTTAGCCCTTGACCATCATAGAGTATGTTTTTGTTTGATGGTTTTGCTGGTCTACATGCATGATCAACATGACTGAGCTGGACAACCAGTATGACCAGATTTGACCAAACTTGACCTAAGCTTGACTAAGCTCATCAATCAGAACTGTTTGAACAGAAATACCAACATGAACATGTTGTTCAACCAGCATGACAAGCATGACCCATCTGGTTGACCACTATGACCTGCATGAACAAGCTCATCAATCAGAACTGGTTGACCAGATATACCAGCAAGACCATGTTGGTCAAACAATATGACCAGCAAAACCAAAATCAAATGCAACATACACTTTCTTGTCAAGAGCTGATGAACCAGTTAGTTTACCAGTATGGGGTACGTATTCCCCTGCACAACCAGCTTTCAACCACCTTGATCATCTGTTTAGACCATATGAAGCCAGTTACCAGCGGAAGCAGGTCTTGGTGTAGATTTTCTGGAGTTTGGGGTATAACAGATAGCAGGGCTGAGGGACTGAGTGGAGGGAGACTGAATGAGGATTCCGTATCGATCTGATGGAGAATCCTCTCAGCTACGGAGTCTCTGCTCACATTAACTACGGCTTTACCAAGACTGACCCCAGCGTGACCTTTAGTGCAGCACTAATGAAGCAACTTATTAGCAGCCGGGGGAGGAAATGATTGACAGTTTTCTCACTGTTGAGAAATGAGATGGTTCTCAAGTTCTCCTGAAAGCAGCTGTTAAAGCATTCCTGCAGTATCAACCATAACATAATGACCACATCCTTGTTTCTACAGTCATTCTACAGTCCATTTTATCAGGACCCAACAAGGCAACCACAGAGCACATATTTTATAGGTGGTGGGTCATTCTCAGCAGTGACACTGACATGGTGATGGTGTGTTAGTGTGTGTTGCACAAGTGTGGAGTGGATCAGACACAGCACTGTTGCTGGAGTGTTTAAACCCCTATGTTTCACTGCTGGACTGAGAACAGTACCAACCAGAAATATCCTGCCAACAGCATCCTGTCAGCAGCTTCCTGTGAGCAGATGAAACTTCTGTCTCTGACTTTACATCTACAAGATGGAGCAACTAGGTAGGAGTCTCTAATAGAGTGGACAGTGAGTAAACAGTGTTTAAACCCTATGATCAGAAATCCACAGTTTGTTGTCACGTCACACATTCAGAAGGTGTAGTGTGATGTTGTGGGGTGCAATTTCTTACGATGCCAGCTCACCTTTGGGCTTCATTACAGGCACTTTGACACTCCAATATTCTGATAATGAGGTCCTGCAACCGGTGGTCCTATTCCAACAGGATGATGCTTGTCCACATACTGCTGCTGTCTCAAGAGCTCACCATGAAGACACAGATATTATGCTGTGGCCAGTCACATTAACAGACCTATCCCATCTGAAAATTTATGGGTGAAGATCAATAACTATTGATCATATCAATCTAAATTTTGTATCATTTATTGTTCCTGATAAACTTTATCCTTCTATATATATATATTCTGAGTGTTTGTTTTCATTTTCACGTGACTCTCAGTTCCAGTCTGTTTCATACCTGCTATTAACTGCTGAAGCTTATTCAGACTCACATTCCTCTGCTGCAGAACCACAACATGTCCTGGAGACCCACTGGTTGCTGCAATAACAGGCTGCACACACACATACACATAGCTGCAGCCTTCTGCATGGTGTAAAGTGTGGTGTAATCCATCTTTTGTGTGTGTTAGCACATTGCTGGGTTTTCACCATAAAACCATTAGAAAATCCTCACTGAGCTGACCTCATTGACTGCTAATAACATCCACTATTACATTTCTTCACAGTGCAGCCAGGACTGGCGCAGTGATAGACCCTGAACGGCTTTAATCTAGGCTTTTATAATTAAACACTGATCTGAACAAGAACTGTTTTCATCCAATCACTGTCTTTCATCCACATCTCATAGCTATTCATTGTTGACAGGCTCACTAAATGTGGGCCATTGGGTCATTCACCCCCCCCCCCCCTTCCCATCCCACACGCTCCACCCATTCAGTCTACAGGACTTTATCCCCACAATACAGGACAGCCAATCAAAACAGAGATTGTGTATGTATATCAGTCTTAAAGGTATTAAAGGTGTTTAAAGGGAGGAGAGAGGTTGTTGTAGAAATGAATGATGAATTATTTGATTATGATTCGTAAATTCAGACTGATTAAAGCAGTCCTGTATCTGTCACTGTAAGTGTATTTTCATCTAATTTTTCAACACACACACACACACACACACACACACACACACACACACACATGCACACACACACACACATATTCCTCTATTGTGTGTAAGGAGCCACCCGCAATGCCACCGCCCAAGCGCCAGGGGGTGCTCTACGACTGGTAAGACCTGATGAACCTGATTGGGTCCAGGTGTGGGTTGGCCTATTTAAGCGGCTTGTGTCTTGCGCTCGTTGCTGTTTCTTGGGTTAATTTCCTCATGAGATGCTGCTGGTAATTTCTGGTATTTTTTCCCCATTTCAACATCTCCCTTCTCCGAAAGTGGGAAGTGTTTTCCTCCTCTTTTAAAACATTTAGTTTCCCTCTGCCTCCTACAAGCTAAGGGGGGGAGGGGGTGGGGGGCAGAGTTTCGCACCCTTTTCACTTTTCTCATAAAGTGGGGGTATCTCCTTCTGTTTAAAAGAGACCTTCCATTAAAAAAAAAAAAAAAAAAAAAAAAAAAACAGAAAAGAACAAGCAAAGAAAGAAAGAAAAGAAAGACTTTAGTTTTCCCTCCTCTCTCTCTGTCTCTCTCGAAAGGAGTTGTTTATTTTTCTATTTCCCCTCTACATGAAGGTCTCTTTGAGTTCGTTTTCCATCTCAGTTGAGAAGTAGTTTTCAGTTCACCCCTCCTGCTCACAGCCCTTCCCCTGGTCTGTGCATCCAGGTTCCCACGTGACTCCATAGCTCACCGGGCTAAGATGCTCACCCGCGGAGCACAGCGTATGAGCTTGCAGAGGTTTGAATCCTGTGTCTGAGGTCATATTTATTTATTTTATTTCATTATAAACACACAAATAAATTTCTCTTATTTCCAGTACAGATTGCTGGAGCCTTCCTTTCCCCAGCAATCTGCCTGTTAACGTTTTCGTTTCTCAGTTCCCCTAAGTTCTCCATAAGCACCCACAAGTCCCGCTTGTTGCATTTGAGTCCAGTTTCAAAACACACCCTCGGTCACAACCCTGGTGGGTTTTCAATTATATTCAACCTGGGTTGTGTGCCATGACACAGTGGATTGATTATTCATCATTCAACATTGTGTGTTCAGTTAAACCTTTCTGCTGTTGCCCAGACACACACCCACCCACCCACCCACCCACACACACACACACACACACACACACACACACACACACACACACAGTACCTAGTGATGTAATGTATTCAGCTGAATCTAATATGAACAGAACACAGATTTGGAGTGTGTGGGGCTGTGGAAGCAGGGAGACCAAAAGTAAGCAGACAGTTTCATCCGGATTCCTCCTAAAATCAGAGGAATTATTGTGATGTTTGGCCATCTTTACTGCAGTATAAGTCCCTACTCTTCTGAAAAAGCTTTACACTGCATGTTGGAACATTAATGTGAGAAACATTTAGCCCCACCTATTAAGCCTACAGCAGTTTATCCCCATCAATTTAGAATAAAGTTGCTTAGCCCCCGCTGTATCTGCTGTACCTCTGAGGCAGAACAGCTGCCAATGGTTTAGAATAACCTGTAGATGGAGCTTTAGAAAGATGTTCTTTTCAGCACTTTTCATATGAATAAAAGGTGTGACATTCAGTTTGAATTTGTTCTTTCTCAGAAAAACTGCCTGGAAAACTATCACTCTGTCTGTAAAGCAGCATTTTCTTTGGTTGTTTGTTTATTAGCTAACTAAGTAATGTTGGGCAGGCAAACTGTCAAGAATGCTAACTTATCTACTGAACATACGCGACAGCAATTTCTGAACTATGCAAATGCATTTACAGCATTCACAGTATACTCTGTGTCGGCATGCTGTGGAATGTTGATTTGGAGGCAGGCAGGCTAATTTTACAGGCAGGTTTCTAAGAAAACAACACCATATCAAATAATTTTGTAAAAACAGCAAAATCCCAAACTGAATCACACACTTTTCATCCATAAAGCTCTGAGAAGCAAATGCACATTTCTAAAGCATTACCTACTGGTTATTTTAATTGGTTATTCTCTGAACCAGTTGTTTGTTCTGCACTGCATTCAATCCCATTTTGAGAAGTGATTTTGCACACTATTGAGCCTCTCCAAACTTTCCTGGGACTGTAAGCAAGCTCTGATAAGGGGCTGTCACCTTCACTATTTTCATTTGACCAGGGGGTGGGGTTTTGTTGATTTCGTTCATCCATTGGGGAGATGTTGGGGAAGAGGGACCCTTCATTATTTTTTTGCCCCCTATGCAACATACATACTGTGCATATAGTGAAGTTCAACTCTGGTTCTGCCACTCCAAATCAGTGCATGATCAGGTGGCTTTCAACAATTTCCTGTGACTCCACTCTGAAAAACACCTTTGTTGTCTCAGGAATATGTTTTGAATAATTTTCTTGCTGTAATATAAGAACAGTCCCTTTGCAATTAATGGGTACACCAGTGCATTCTTTCTTCTTAACCTTTACAACTAATTCTGTAGGAGGTTTTTGTAGTTTGACATACTTTTATTCACTAAAATTAGAAACATATTAATAGGAAGCAGTCACCAAACCAGATATTGTTATTTTAAGGAGATCCTGAATGTAAATATTTGTATGGATTTGACCATATTTTGATATATATATTTTTTGCTTGTAAGAACAAAAACCACATTATATCTCATAATTCCTGTTCATACATATATTCATACATACCTATTAAAAATAAAAGACCACCTGAATATGTTTTATTATTTTTAGTAGGTATGAATGAATATATGTAATTTCCCAAACATTATGGTGTCCTGAAATGAGGGGGGCTGTGTGAAAAATGTTTTGCCATGTCTCATTCAAAAATTGGAGAAGGGGGTGTGGCATATCAAGGAAAAAGATTATGGTGGAAACTGTATACAATAACACTGAAGTCATACAGCGCAGTTCTTCTGTATTTCAGGTATGTATAGTGTTTTCTGTGCTGGCCGGTCAGTCTGTGAGATTGACCACAGTGGTTTCCTACAGTTGGAGGCACATTAGCCCATTGCTAAATTAGTGTCTGCTAATTATGCAAGCTTGTGGAATGTATTTGAGGCTAACTCATGCATGCTCTTCCCTCTGGCTTGAGCCAAAAATGGGGCAACAGTAACTCTCCAACATTAACTCTCTGTAATGTGTTTAATACATGCCTGCTCCAGTGGCTTGGATCCGGTTGAGTGAATGCTGTGCGTGTATGGCTGCTCTCTGGTGTTTGTTGTTTATTTGTTTATGTTTGTTGTTTATTTGTTTTGTTTTATATATTGTAAAGCGTCCTTGAGTGTCCAGAAAGGCGCTTAATAAATAAAATGTATTATTATTATTATTATTATTATTATTATTATTATTATTATTATTATTATTATTATTATCTGACCTCACAGGACACCAGATGTGCTGTCTGAGCCTATCATCTAACACTGTGCATCATTAACAATGATCTATATTACAATGTCTAGTTCAATAACAAACATCTGTAACAGTCAATATCCTTCATGCTGTTCCTACACTGTTACTTTACTGTTCCCACATTGATCCTTTACTGTTCCTTCACTTTTCCCACTGTTCCTACACTGTACCCACACTGTTTCTTTACTGTTCCTACACTATTCCTTTGCTGTTCCTTCACTGTTCTTACACTGTTCCCACACTGTTCCTACATTGTTCCTACACTGTTCCCACACTGTTCCTATCCAACCACAGCAGAAAAAAATTAAATAAACTGCAGTTTCCTGCAGAAAGTGGATTTCTACAGAAAGCAAAAAATAATCCAGACCAAACAACAATTGATTAATTGATCACTTATCCAGTCAAATAATCAATCTTTTACTTAAGCAAATCTTCATTTGCTTAAGTGCTGCACAATTCCACCTGTTGTTTCAGTGTGATATGTTTAGTGTGTTTATGTATTGTGTTGTGTTTGTCATTTATGCAGTACATCTGTTGTGTGTAAGTGTGTAACACACCTATTCCTGAAGAAAATATTGCATATTGTTAACTGACTTTTCTGAAACAAGGAGCAAATTTAACATTTTCACATAATAAAGACTGATAGTGAAATTGGTTTCATAGGGTTCTACAGTAGGCCCTGTTCTTTTCTCCTGTAGATGCTGACTTTGAGCAGATTGAGCTCTGAGGTTGGGCTACTTTCTACAGCTTCTCTGGGAACATGCAGTTACATATAAAATCAGCAGCAGACCATGCTAATGATGTGAATCAGCAGGTGGTCTACTGTAATACAAATGGATGAATAATAACTTACTAAAATTAGAGAGGAACCACATTCTTAACCCAATGATTACTGGAATAAAATCCTATCATAAATTGAGAGAATATCAGAATTTTACTGAAACTCTTCATTATTATTACACAGATCCAATATGTGGTTAAATGATATACCAGCACAATTCACTGTGTTTGGTAATGTTTTGTAGTGTGTTCAGTGTGAGGTAATGTGTTTGTTAATGCTGGGTGATGTGTGGTCAGTGTATGTGGTAGTCTACATAAAAACATTGGTCATATGTGTACAGTGTGTGGTTAGGTTGGGTAAAATGTAGTATGTTCAGTGTGTGTGTGTGTGTGTGTGTGTGTGTGTGTGTGTGTGTGTGTGTGTGTGTGTGTATGTGTGGCAATATTGGGCAATGTGTGTTCAGTCTGTGTGGTAGTGTATGTGATAATGTGTGGTGATTTCATTATTTAGTGTGTGGAAATGTGGGGTAATACAGTGTTATCAGTGTGTATTGTAATATTGTTTAATGCAGTGTTTTGGTATTGTGTGGTCAGTGTGTGGTGATGTTGGACAATATAGTGTGTTCAGTGGTACTATATTATTCATTAATGTTGTGTATTGTTGGTTATTGTTTAATGTGCATTATTGGGTAATGATGGGCATTGTTAGGTATTACTGGGAAATGTTGGGTAGTTTTGTGCATTGTGTAGTGTTGGATATTTTGGGGGTATTATTGTGTTTATTATTTTTGTAATGTTGAGTATTGTTCAGTATTGTGGGTTATTGCTGGGTAATGTTGGGTCCTATTGGGTATCATTGATAAAGTTGGGTAATGTTTAATATTATTGGACATTACTGGGTAATGTTGAGTATTGTTGAGTATTACTGGGTGATGTTGGGTGTTGAAGAATAAAGTTGTTGAATAAAGGCCCACAAATATGGATTAATGTTGGGGATTACTAGGTAATGTTGGGTATTGATGAATAAAGTTTTTGAATAAAGGCCCAAAAAATATGGATTAATGTTGGGGATTACTGGGTAATGTTGGGGATTGTTGGGTAATTTTTAGTATTACTAGATAATGTTGGGAATTACTGTGTAATATTCAGTGTTGTTGGGTATTACTAGGTAATGTTATGTATTGTTGGGTAATTTGGGTATTACTGGGTAATGTTGAGTATTGTTGGGTAATGCTTAGTTTCACTGGGTAATGTTAGGTATTGTTGGGTAATTTTGGATATTGTTGGGTAATGTTGCATATTGTTGAGTAATGTATATTACTTTGTAATGTTGGGTATTGCTGGGTAATGTTGAATATTGTTGAGATATGTTGGGTTTCACCTTATAATGTTGGGTACTACCTGGAAATGTTGCATGTTGTTGGGTAATGTTGGGTATTACTGGGTCATGTTAGGTCATGTTGAGTATTACTGAGTAATGGGTGTTGTTGGGTAATAGTGGGTATTACTGGGTAATGTTGTGTATTGTTGGGTAATGTTGGGTTTTACTGGGTAATGTTGACTATTGTTAGGTAATGTTAAGTTTTACTGGTTAATGTGTGGTATTGTGGGGTGATGTTGGGTGTCACTGGGTAATTATGACTATTGTTGGGTAATGTTGACTATTTTTGGCAATGTTTAGTTTTACTGGGTAATGTTGGGTATTACTGACTGTCACAAATGGTGAACTTGACAAATGTAGGAGTAAGCAGAAGTACGTGCAGGGTTGATGATTTATTCAATAGATATAAACAAAGTTACACTTACACAAACACAGACACTAACCAAAATGACTGACAAGACTTGAATACTGACTAGAAGACTGACAAGAATGGACTCGAACAGCAGGACTTAAATAACAAGACATTATAATAAACACCTGGACTTGATGATACATGATGGGAATGGGCAGAGACATTACATGACTAATGTTTAGTATTACTTGGTAACATTGGGCATTGGTGTATATTGTTTAGTATTACTGGGTAATGTTGTGTATTGTTGGGTGATTTATGGTATTTCTGGGTAATGACGAATATTGTTGTATAATGTGTTTTACTGGGTAATGTTGGGTGTTGTTGGGAATTTTTGGGTATTACCAGGTAATGTTGGGAAATGTTGGTTAATGTTGGGTATTGCTGGGTAATGTTGAGAATTGTTGGATAATGTTGAGTATTCTGTAATGTTGAGTATTTCTGGTTAATGTCTAGTTTTACTGGGAAATGTTGAGTATTGTTGAATATTGTTGTGTAATAGTGGGTATTGTTGGGTAATGTTGGGCATTACCTGTTAATGCTGGGCAATGTTTGTTGAGTATTTGCTATTGTTTGTTAGAATTGGATATTCCTCTGCAATGCTGAGTATTGTTGGGTAATGTTTAGTTTCACTGTGTAACATTGGGTAATGTTGGATATTTTTCGCTAATGTTGAGTATTGTTGAGTAATATTTAGTATTACTTGGTAAATTTGGTTATTGTTGTGTAATGTGTACTATCACTGGTTAATGTTGAGTATTGTTGGCTGTTGCTTAGTATTACTGGATAATGATGAGTATCTATGGGAAAAAATATAGTTTAACTGGGTAAGTTTGTGTTTTCTTGGGTAATGATGGGTATTCATTGGTAATGTTGAGTTTTGATAGTTAATGTTGGGTGTTACTGGGTAATGTTGAGTATTGTTGGGTAATGTTGGGTATTGTTGAGTGCTGTTGGGTATTACTGGGTAATGTTGGGTGTTCCTGGGTAATGTTGGGTATTACCTGGTAGTGTTGGGTATGATTGGGATTTACTGGGTAATATTGGGTATTATAGGGTAATGTTGTTTATTACTTAGTAATGTTTGATTTTACTGGGTAATGTTGTAATTTTATGTTTTTCTTTTACTTAGCATGCTAATGTTGGTTACATGATGTATTACTTGATAATATTGTCATTAATTATCCATCATTTATATACGGATCATCATGTAATTATTATATGTAATTCATGTACTCTTTTATACATTTTATGAATCATGAAGCATTATTGAAATCATGTATTCTTTATTAGACTGATAATCATTACTTAAATCAGCATTTACTGTGGTATAATCATGACTCACAATTATGTATTCATCCTATAATGGAGATTGTTAATCAGCACTTACACTTTGTACTTTTATATAGTGTGAAGCATATATTTTATATGTATTCAGTTCACTATTGATTACTTTACTGTAGTATTCACTTTATGATCACATTATGAGGATACACATATCTGTCTGCACTCAGTAAGATGTGTTGGTCTCAGCATGACCACTGCACTTAGAATGAACTGTACTAAGCTATGGGTTCATGGTAAAGGACATCTTCTTCTTGTCAGACATGAGGTAATTAAACTTCCCCAAAAAGTTGCTTAGTCAACAGGTGGAAGATGATATACTCCTTGGTTTTGGTTGTTATCAGCAGGAAACAAACCTCATGTTGACAGGAACAAGGCCATGGAGGAACTGAGGTGGTCTTGTGATGGAAAACAACAGAGTAAATTTTGTGAACGATGTATGAACTTAAGGACGTTACCATAAATGGTGAGGTAAACAGGAAAATAACTGCTTTATTCTCTTAGTCATACCTTACCAATAGGTCTACGTCATTTTAGGTATAAAGGATGGAGTCAGACGCAAATCTTTGAAGAACTGGGGCATTTATGGCTGATACTTTGTATTGAAGCTGTAAAGGTTCTTCCACCAGGATCCTGGTAGAAAATAAACCCCTATTTGTTTTCATCCTCTCTATGTCTAACTGACTCCTTCTTATCAAATGAACACGCCGGACAAAAAGAGTACCCATTGGGTATGGTACATTATTTTTTCTTCAGTAATTTTGAGTATTATTGGGTAATGTTGTTTATTACTTAGTAATGTTTGATTTTACTGGGTAATTTTGAGTATTGTTGGGTATTGTTTAGTTTTCTTGGGTAATGTTTGGATATTCCTGAGGAATGTTGGGTATTACTGGGCAATGTTGAGTATTGTTGGCTAATGTTGGTAATGTTGGTAATGTTAGGAATTCCTGTGTAATGTTTTGTTTTTTTGGGGTAATGTTGTGTGTTACTGGGTAATGTTGAGTGTTGTTGGGTAATGTGCATTATTAAGTTTTGTTGGATATTGTTGGGTAATGTTTTAGTTGTATTAAGTAATGTTGAGTATTATTGGGAATTGTTGAGTAATGTGGAATATGTTTGGTATTACTGTGTAATGATGGGTATTTTTGGCTAATGTTGGGTTTTACTATGTAATGTTGGGGTTTATTGACTTATGTTAGGTATTGTTGGGTATTGAGTTTTATTGAGTCATTATTGGTATTGTGTGTTTTAGGGTAATGTATACTGTTGGGTTTTGCTGTGTAATGCTGGGTATTTTTGGCTAATTTTGGGTTTTACTTGGTAATGTTGGGTATTGCTGGGTAAGGTTGGGTAATACTGAATAGTGTAATCTCTCTCTCTCCCTCTCTCTCTCCCTCGCTCGCTCCGGTTCTAGCGCCGCGGCTCCGCTCCGCGTTTCCCCCCTGCTCTGACTCACTGCTCCTCAGTGCGTGTGTGTGTGTGTGTGTGTATGTGTGTGTATGTGTGTGTGTGTGTGTGTGTGTGTGTGTGTGAGAGAGAGAGAGAGAGAGCGAGAGAGAGCGCTGATAGAAACACCGCGGAGCTGCGCGCTGGTGGAGAAGTTGCAGGAGCTGCTGAAGCTGGATGTTGTTTTCGGGGTTTACGGAGCCGTGCGCGCGGAGTGTGTGTGTGTTTGTGTGTGTGTGTGTGTGAGAGAGAGAGAGAGAGAGAGTGTGTGTGTGTGTGTGTGTGTGTGTGTGTGTGAGTGAGTGAGTGTGTATGTGTATTCTGCGATGAAGCAGTGAGGATTGTTTCCACGTGGAGGAGAATTTTGGAGCTTGCGGACCCCCGGCGCAGGAGCGCACGCGCGTGTCAGGATGCAGGTGTCAGTGCTGCTGTGTGTGTGTGTGAGTGTGTGTATGGTGTGTGTGCGTGCGGAGGGGAAGTGGAGGAGCTGTGGAGAGGTGAGGGAGGCGTACAGCGCACTGGGCTTCAGTCTGAGCACCGCACCACAGCACGAGATAGCAGGTAACACACACACACACACACACACACACACACACACACACACACACACACATTGTCTCTCTCTCTGGAACCTTTCACTCTGGATGTTACAGCTGTTGCATATATATATGTGTGTGTGTGTGTGTGTGTGTCTCGAACGTTCACGTATCTAAACGTGCGCGCGCACACTCTGGTCAGCACCTGAATATAAACTCCCTCATTAATGAACCAATGAATATGCAAATTTATGTTAATAAGGGAATTGTGTTGAAACTTCTGCCCTTCTTGAACACACACACACACACACACACACACACACACACAGCTTCAGTGAGTGAGTGCTTTGGTTTGAGCCCCCCTCTGTGTATGTGAGAGAAATCATAAAGTTGCTCTCAAACTCTTAGCTCTAGGTCAGGTGGCTCAGGATGAAGTGTGACAGAGACTCCCCCGCAGTCTGATTAATTATTAAATAGTTAATAGAATTAAGGAGATGTGTGGTTAAAGCCATTGATGTCAATATACAAAATATTAACCCTGATTTTCATTGTTATTACAGTTACATACCTGGCACATAAACCTGTATTTATAGCAGATTACTTATTACAGTTATATTTCTGTAATGTAACCTTGTATTGCTAGAGGATTTAATTTATTGCAGTTATATACCTGCAATATGATCCTGTATTTTAGGGGATCTAATTTATTGCAGTTATATACTTATAATGTAATGCTGTTCTTATAGTACATTAGAGTTGATACAGTTTTATACCTGTAATATAAAGATGTATATAAAATGATTTCTTTTATTAGTAATATACCTATAATATAAAATAACCCTGCATTTATAGCAGATTAGAATAGTTAGATATTTTCATTTAACATAGATCAGTATTAGTACCAAATTAGAGTTATTACAATTATATACCTACAATATAACGACTCAATTAATTATTTTTACTATTTTATACCTAAAATATAACCACATATTTTAAGTGGATTAGAATGTTACATGCAATATAAGCGTCAGTTAATAGTTATTACAATTATATACCTTTAATATAACCCGCTTTTATAGTGGATTAGAGTTATTATATTTATAAACCTGTAATATATCCTTCTCTTTATATTGGATTTTAGATATTACAGTTATATTCCTGTAATATATTGCATTTATTCTTGCACTGTAGGAGATTCAGTCTGTTATTACTTATAAACACACACACACACACACACATACTGGTGTATATAATATTACTTATTATGACTTTTATATACACTTGTAGTAGGTTGTTTTCTCTCTCTCTCTCTCTCTCTCTCTCTCTCTCTCTCTATATATATATATATATATATATATATATATATGGGGATGGTACAATTTTCATTAAATATCAACCGATTTTATTTAAACTCAGAACTACTAAGGCTGATTCCCCACTTGCAGCTGATTAAAATAACAGCTGCCACCACCAGAAAATTATGGGATTGTCGCAATGGATTTATCCGCTTAGCTTTGCTGCTTAGAATTGAAGCTCTTTCCTTTAAGCCTGTTGTATTATTTATTCTGCTTATAGACTCCTAGGCCTCTATATACACACTTGTGCAAAGCAGCCGTTAATGTTTAATTACCAAATTTCACCAATGGGAAAATAAACCGTAAGCATGTGGTCTTAGAAAGTAAAGGAAATAATGTGTGAGATATGCAGATATATTATAATTGTTTGTTTATTGTAGAAAAGTTGTTCAGTTATATATGCTTAGAATATCAATATATATATATATATATATATATATATATATATATATATATATATATATATATATATAAATTTTAGTGTAGTTATTAGGTGGTTCTGATGTTGGTGTTTATTATTAGTAATTCTACTATATTACTAATAATTTATATATATATATATATATATATATATATATATATATATATATATATATATATAATGTGATTACATCTATGAATATTTATGAATATTTAGTTTCTGTAGTGGTTTCTCATTGTATTTATAGACTTTTAGACTTTTAAACATGTATGTGTGTGTTATATCTATATGTCTTATGTTATATATTAGTGTTATATCTTATTGCTGGTGTCTGGGAACAGTAAACGAATGAAAGACAACAGTGCGTATGTGTGTGTGTGTGTGTGTGTGTGTGTGTGTGTGTGTGTGGGTGTGTGTGTGTGAGAGAGAGAGAGAGAGAGAGAGAGAGAGAGAGAGAGAGAGAGAGAGACAAATCAGTAAATGAGTGGATTTGGTTGAAGCTGCTCTCCTGCAGATGTTTATATACTGATCACCAGCAGGGGGCTCCACTTCCCATATGTCTGACACCGAGAGTGCATGTCACTCTTGCTCAGTGACAACACACACACACACACACACACACACACACATTTCCTCCTCACTCCTCAGTCTGGACTAATAAATGTATTTCTGTTGGTGCTGATGCTGAAGGCAAGACTGTGGATCAGACCTGATCACAGCAGTTCTTCTCTGTTCAGAACAGAGACGTATTACTACTACTACTGTAATAAAGTGAGATTTAGACCATTTTCAGGAGTGACTTCTCTAACACTCCACTCAGAGTAAGTTCTATATTGCTCCACCCAGAGTGATTTCTATAGTGCTTCACCCAAAGTGAGTTCTGTAACGCTTCACCCAGAGTGAGTTCTGTAATGCTTCACCCAGGGTGATTTCTGTAATGTTCCACCTGGTGTAAATTCTGGAACTTTCCAATCACAGTGAGTTCTATAATGCTCTATCCCGAGGGTGAGTTCTGAAACTCTATTCAGAGTGAATTCTTTGAGTCAGAGGAGTCTCCTGTACTGTTTGCTCTTGGAAGAACTGCAGGTATGTGCCAAAGTTCAAATGTGTCTCAATCCACCTATTTACTTTCCTTCAAAGAGCATTAGCAACTGGAAATTTGGAAATGTGAATACAGCCCAGGAAAAGAACAGCATTAAGTTCTCTACTGGTTGTCTGGTTTTGTAAGGGCTTCATCAGCAAGCACAGCAGCTCTGTTCATTCAGACCAGCACAACAATGAATGAAATCTGTTGTGGAGCGCTGTCATTTTGGTGCTTGACATCGTTGATGGGCAGTTGTTCCTGACTTTCCTTCAATTCTGAGTGATGAAACAGGAATGACACACTTCAAAGCATCAATTGTGTTCACTATCACAGGTCACTGCAGTTCACACTACAGTGTGGCTGGGAATTTGATCAAAGAGCTCCAAGCTTAAATCTGTGCTGCTGTGTTCATGAACAGTACTAAATACAGGCAAGCTCCATTCTATCACTGTTCCAGTTGGGCTATGCTGTGTTGACCATACTGTTTTCTGGAATGATGTCCATGCATCATCAGATTGCTCATCTCCGTGTCCTGTAGGGTGGTGGTATTCTAGAGGCAAGCGCTGGATAGGATTGTGCTACTCTGCTGAATAAAGTCAATTATGGCTCTTCAGAAACAGGAGATCAGCAACAAAGCTTACAAGCAACATCTGTATTTGTGGTCTTCTGTCATCCATAGGCAGATATTCTGAAAACTCCATGATTTAAGCCAGCCTACTCTTACCACTGTTATGTGCTTTATGTTACGATTATGATTATTATGTTTTTGATTTATATCCCAAGTTTGGAGGTGTCCATTACACAGCCCTATTAGGACTCTCGCCCTATGACATACACAGTAAATATGGACAAGATCCTTGAAAAATTGGAAGGTCTTCACTTTGAAACTGTGAAGGAACCTCTTAGAGTGCTTTAAGGAATTGTCGCCAATGGCATCATTGCTGAGCAGCAGACACGCTCGGAGGACAGTGCCAGATCCCCAGCTCCAATACAACAGACCATCATACTGAAAAATCAACCCAGACAGTCAGAAGCTTGTTGAGAGTTCAGTCTTGCTTTTTAGAAAGTCAACCAAGACTGATCAGATGTTTATTGCCAGTCTTGAGGTCTGATCTTTCAGGAAGCAGGACTGAACTTCTGACCTGTCAGCTCTAATGAGCAGTAGGGCTGACCTTCTGATGAACATGCTTGAGCATCTGAGCAACAAGACTGATCTTCTGATGAGCAGGACTGAACTTCTATCCATTTTGGACTGAACATTTGACAAATCAAGTCACCATTTAGAGATAAACACCTGACCTGTTTTGGAAAAGCAACACAGAACTCTGAACAAGCAAGCGTCTGACTGTCTGGGCTGATCTTTTGACTGATCGGGGCTAAGGTTCTGACTGTCAGGGCTCATCGTCTGACTGTTAGGGATGATTTCTTGACTGTCAGGACTGACCAAGAGATCTTGACCAAGAGACAAAAGATCAGCACTGACAGCTAGGTCAGTGCTGACAGTCAAGAGGTCATCCCTAACAGTCAGAAGATGAGCCCAGACTGTAAGGGTTGATTTTCTGACTGTCAGGACTGATCTTCTAACTGTCAGGGCTGATCTTTTGTCTGCCAGGACTGATCATTTGACTGTCAGGACTGATCTGACTGTTAGGTCTGATCTCTTAACTGTCAAGTCCGATCTTCTGACTGTCAGGATGGATCTTCTCACTGTCAGGGCTGATCTTCAGACTGTCAGGATTAATTTTCTTACAGTCAGGACTGATCTGACTGTCGAGGCTTATCTTTTTAATGCCAATCGATCTTCTAACTGTCAGGACTTCTACTAAATTATGATAAAACAGAGTTTTTAATAGGGCCCAATATAAATAATAATATAGCTATAAATCTAGATCAGAGTTTCTTAACCTTTTTCACTGTGCGAACCCCTTTTAGGCTCTAGTAATACCCGGGACAAAACGGTATCAATAACTCTTAAAATATTCCAAGTACTTTTCATCATATTTTCTCACTTTCTTCGATTTTTCTGTTCTGATGTTCCTCTAGTACAGGGGTCGGCAACCTTTAACACCCAAAGAGCCGTTTGGACCCGGTTTCCACAGAAAATAAAACACTGGGAGCCGCAAATAATTTTTCACATCTAAAATGAAGATAACATTATATATTGCTTTTTCTTACCTTTACACTTAGTATAAACAACTATAGTGTGTTTGAAATCCAATAAAATTCGATATTATTTATTTAATTTATTTTTTGAACATTTTGAATTCTTAAAAAAGCAACCCACCAAGTTTAAGGTCTCTTTCAAATGAATTAAAAAGTTGAACTTAAATAATTCATGTAGCAACAAAGCAAAAACATGCTGTGAGCCATCATCCTCATTTCCTTGTCTTTGGGCTTTCAGAGTATGTAACAGAGAGTGGACCTGAATTTAAAAAATACACTGGGGGAAAAAGCACTATGTCACTAAACAATGAAAAAAGAATATTTGCAAAATATCTGAATAAATATTTCTTTGAGCTGGTTAATGTTAATGACTTCTGCTCCTGAACCTCTGCGCAGAGTGTCTGCAGATCGGGGCTGTATGAAGTCACTTTCACCTTTGCAGGACTGTAAGCTGTCTCTGTGAGTTGTGAGCAGTGTTTGTTTTTAACGTAGTTCATGGTGGAGAACAGCTGCTCACATATATATGTGGATCTGAAGATCGACAGGACTTCAAATGCATATTTCTTCATGTTTATATAGGTGTTGCAGATGACATTCTATGTTTCAAACACAAGTTTGTCCTGGAAGGTTCCCAATATCACTCCATTTTTGATTCTGAACAAGAGTGGCCTTCTGACAGGGAACATCTTCAAGATCCTCTGGCAAGCGTTTGAATTCGGACACCCACATGCCTTTGTCAGTTATGTCAGTCAGCTCCAGATCCAGATTCAGATCTGGCTTCAGATTTGGATCCGGATCCAGATCAGGTAGATTTACACCTGCCGGGTTATGGTGGTAAACCGGCTTCCACAAGTGTGACGCTTATTTTGAGCGACGGAAAATAATAAAGTATAATTTTAGATCACAATAATCTTCCAATTTAGAATGAAAATTGACAAAATACAACAAAATACAAAATACAACAAAATACATTTCAATTAAATACTTATAATGTATTTTCCTGAGCCACATGGAGCTGCAGTATAAGGATGAAAAAGCCGCATGCGGCTCCGGAGCCACGGGTTATGACCCCTGCTCTAGTGCATTTTGCGTCCCCACTTCCAGTTCAACCTTCTAAAAAACGCTCCATTTTAATCCAACCTGGATGACGTGCAGAGCCTCAATGTGCATGAACCTGAATCAAGATTCAGATTGAAGAGTCGAGCAGAACGGCGAGTGAATCAGTTTGATTCAGTGAAAAAAAAACTAAAATGCTCTAAAAATGCTCTATTTTAAACAACAGTGGGTGTGCCGAGCCATGTCCTTCATGCGACATTCTCCATCAAGACTGAGAATGATAGTGTGAAAAAGTTTAGCGCTTAAATTCGATTCATCGCACATTTAGCTGACAAAACGTCTTAATTAGTCACAATCACATTCGCGACCCCCCTAGAAGTACCCCCAGGTTAGGATGATTTTTCAGTTATACTCCGCTCCACTGTAAAAAAAAACCTAGGGGTGTGTTTGACACAAAGTAAAAAGTGGCTTTTTTCATCTACGTAATATTGCCAAACTGAATAACACACTTTCCCATAAAGATCCTGAGATACTGGTGCATATCTTCATAACCTCAAGGCTGGGTTACTGCAATGCCCTTCTGGCTGGTAGTAGAGGAAAATCATTGCACAAAATGCAATTGCTAGAGTTCTCACCAGAGCTAGGAAATTTGATCACATTAGTCCTGTTCTTTTATTCTTTCATTGGCTACATATTAAATTTCGCATTGACTATAATATACTGCTTCTAGCATACAAGTTGCTTAATGGCTTAGCTCCACAATATCTTAAAGAACTTTTGAAATCATACAACATGTAGCATACACTTTTACACTTTGCTCACAAGATGCTGGTCTACCCTCAGTAGAAAATACACCGCAGTTGGATGAGCATTCTATTATAATTTGCCCCAACTCTGGAATAACTTTCCTGCTACTGTCCAGAACTCAGGCACACTCTTTGTCTTTATATTTCGATTTAAAACATTTCACACAAGCTTTTGTTTAACCCCTTCTTTCTGTGCTGCACTGATTACAGCTTTCTGTTCATAACTGCAGTTCCCACCAGACCACCTCAATCACAGGCTCTTCCCCTACTTACCTATTTCTTACTTACCTAGTTCTCTCTCTCCCATGTCCTGAGCTGCCCCTCCTTCCTGCCTGATATTGTTTCATGTCCATTCATGGTTGCGTGCTATTACCTGCTCCCCCTCCCTAATATTTGCTTAAACCTTCCTATCCCTTTGCTTTTTCCTTCCCTCTATTTTCTTTCTATCTCTTTACCTTGTACTGAGATGCCCTGTCTTGACTGATCTACCCTGATGCCAATACCCCATTGCCCCCTAACACTGTCCTCATTTGGGATCCTTACATTGGCTCACTCATCCCACATTAGAGACTCCACTGCCAGCTTATAACTATGTAACCGGCATGGACTTCCATATTAACACTGAGCTTGAATCCTACACTCATATTCTCTCATTACTCAATCTCATCCATGTATGACTTGCTCACACTATTAGCTATAGTTCTTTATTATTATTATTATTATTACTAGAGGAGAAAGAGTTCCACTTTATAGCCTTTTTTCCTCTCAAGGTTTCTTCTTACTAGCTAGAGTGAGTTTTTCCTTGCCACTGTCACCTGCTGGGTGGCACAATTAAGGCCTGTACTGGGATTTCTGTAAAGCTGCTTTGTGACAATGCCTTTGTTGTTAGAAGTGCTGTATAAATAAACTTTACTGGTTGATTGACTGTCCAGACTGATCTTATGACTGTCAGGGTTGAAATGAAGTATGAAAGAGCCACAGGCTTTGTGTGTCCATACCTGATATTTCATGATGATGATACATAGAAGGCCTGTGTGTGTGTGTGTGTGTGTGTGTGTGTGTGTGTGTGTTTGTGTGGAGGTTGGAGTGGTCTAATGAATGTTATTGGAGATCATTTAACATTAAAACTCTCTCTCTCTCTCTCTCTCTCTCTCACACACACACACACACACACACACACACACACACACACACACACACAAACTTTCAGTTCAAACAAGGGGAATAATGATGCTGCCCTGTATTGCATCTCATTCATAAAGCTGTCTGTGTCAAAACACACCTTATATCTTAAAAATGAATGGGTGGTTCTAAACTGCTGTAGGCTGAATGGGTAGAGCTAAATGGAATTTTTGGGTGATCGGAGTATAGGATTGTGGGCTGTGATTGAATGCTATGATCGGGGGCTGTGATTAGAGGCTGTCATCGAAAGTTGTGATCATGGGCTGTCATAGGGGCTATGATAAGTGTGTGATTGGAGAATGTGATTGGTGGCTAAGATCAACACTGAAAATTGGAGGATGTGATTGGGGCTGTTATTGGGGGCTGTGGTCAGAGGCTTAACTGGGGCTGTGATTGGAGGCTATGATTGGGAGATTGGATCAGAAGCTGTGATTGGGGGCTGGTTCTAAAACTATGATGGGGTATTGTGATCAGAGGTTCTTATAGGTGACTGTGATGGAGGACTGTAGTAGGGGGATGGGATTTAAGGTTGTGATGGGTTGTGATCTGATGGCTAGGATCTGAAGTGTGTACATGTGTAATTACCCTGAGCTGTAAAAGCGTCCCACTGTGTTCCGGCTGACAGGCTGAAATGAAGAATGTCTGAAGTGTGTGTGTGAATAATTGATGTGTTTAGGCTGCTCTGTCCCATCCTTCCAGTATTTCTGAAGTTACTCTAGGAGGGAATCCCTCAGGGTGGAATCTGACAGACACTTTTCGGCTGGCGCAAAGCTTTGGTCTGCTTTTTAAGAGACTTTACTCATTGGTGTTCCAACACTTACAGTAAAAATTAGAGAGATTTGCAAAAGCCCCTATCACAGAGAACCAGACCAATTTGATAAATAGTTCATTTTAATTCAACAAACCATATAATTCTGAAGTTGACAGCTAAATATTGATTTTTATATTTTACACCGTCATTATTTTATTTATTTTTTGTTTATCAGAAATGTAATGTGCATGTACATTACTCTGAAAAGCACAAGTGTGACTACTCAGTTGAGTTGCCCAGTCAGGGTAAACAAGATTGAACATGAAATATAAGCTCAAACAACAGGTACATTGCTAGAAATAAATGTATGATTCACCTTCTGAAATTATCTCCGTAAGGCATAAAGTTAAAGCTGAAACATGCTATTCAGCATTGTAAGCAATACCAGTGTATTATTTTGGTTTTGTACAATTTCATAATGAAAGAAGGAAAGGATTTCTTTGCAAAAGTATGGGAAGTACTCATATAACTTTGACCGAGCTTGAACTCAGACCTTAATTAGGCTGTTCATAATGATGGTTAAGAAAGTTCAGGAGATGCAAATTTAAAACTTTATGAATACCAACCTCCTCTAACTTTGTCCCGAAAAAACAGCAGCAATGGGTTCTTCTAAGCAGCTGCCTTGCACTCTAGAAATTAAAATGTTTGAGGCCCATGAAAAAGAGAAGGATGTAAGAAGATAGCAAAGTGTTTTTAGGTTCTTATCTCCTCAGTTTAAAATGTAGTTAAGACATGGAAGTTAATAGGAACAGTGGAGATCAAGATTAAATCTGGAAGGAGCAGGTTATTCCATCAATGGATTTTTTTCCCTGATGGCACAGGCTTACTCCAAGATGACAATACTAGGATTCATTGTCCACGTCTTCCATCATTAATAAAAGGTCTTGGAAATATAATAATAATGCAATTCTGGATAGAAATAAATGTTTTGACTTTGCCGAAGCTTGTTAAGCCACAGCAAAAGTGTGCTGTAATCAAAACAAAAGGCAGTTAAGTGAAATATTATAGTTCAACAGGCAGTGATTTTGCTTGTTTTGCAAGCTTTTTAAATACAATTCTTTGCCATTTTCCAGGTGTTTTATTCAGTATAGTCTGCAGTCACTTTTGCAATGATGCCTTGATTTTTAATGTTCTGACATTTTAATGATGTCACTCACTCATATCAGATATAAATCATACAGTCACAGATTTTGAACAATATTACATTACTCACACGCTCAAAGTTTAATATATCAGATTAACACAGCTGGATTACTGTACTGGTCATTTAAGTATATTTAAAAGCCTTGCTGGATGAGTGACGGCATGTTTCCTGAAGTTAGACTGCAGAGATAATGACTGTGTGCGCCGCGGGAATATCGCCTCCAGCATGGTTCAGATCGTCAGCATATACGAACCCCTGACATTTAAACACTATGATAAACTCTCATTTAAATTCACTATGAAGCTCCATTACACGCTTACCATCTCTCCAATAATCCTACCATAAATAAACCAAAATCTTACTGTTTCCCTCAGGAGACGGCTGCAGGAACCACTCAATTAACACTAATTAGCAATGCTAATGCAGGATCATCAGGTGGCATAGGCACACACTTGGATTAGTGTTAGTGCTAACATGTCCTGAGTTAAGCCTGGCCTGTTGGTTTTAATCAGGCCTTTACTGAACATTAATAAGCTTCAAAAGATGGACATTTAGCTTATTTCCATAAGCTAATTGCTATGATGACTTCTTCAGCACGGAACAGCTGAGATTGATTAGCAGCACTCGTGGGCTGGATTTGGTGGCCCCCCCTGGGAGACACTTCATTTCTTCAGTGGAAATATGCTGTTTGTGTTCATGATGGTCATATATATGTGTGTGTGTATATATATATATATATATATATAGAACAGAGTGGATATATTGCCTTTCTTCATCCTTGTTTCTACTCTCACTGTCCAGTTAATCAGCTCCTCTTACCATAAAGGAGCACTTAGTTTTTCAATCCAAACTGTTAGTGACACTGAAGGTTTTTTTGTCCTAAGTTGGAATTGTCAATTCATTATCTCAATTAATCCTTTCACATAAGATGTTTCTGACACTATGAAGCTAAGGATGAGCACATGCTTCCTCTGATACATGTGAAGTCAGCCACTGCCTCTTTTCAAACTGCTGCATTTTGCATCATTGCTTGGCAGCCAACATGCTAGGAGGAAAGAGCTGGGTTCTCATCTCTGACACAATGGCTAACAGATGCCTGTGTCGACCAATATCATACTAGGTGTGATGTGGGGAGAGAGAGTGCCATCTACCCACCCAGAAAATGGCCAATTTCTGCTCTCTCGGGATTCAAACCTGCAATCTTCCGATCGTAGTCATAATGCATTAGATAGCTGGGCCACTCAGCGCGAGCACTGAAGGGTTTAAGCACTCCTGCAGCACTGCTGCCTCTGATCCACTTCTACCAGTGCAACACACACCTGCATATCACCTCCATGTCTGTGTCACTACAGTGCTGAGAATGACCCCCCACACACATAATACCTGCTCTGTGGTGGTCCTCTGGGGTTCTGACCATTGAAGATAAGGGTTAAAGGAAGATAACAAAGTATGCAGAGAAACAGATGGACTACAGTCTGTAAAGTAGGAAGAGTAGGTAGAGGTAATAAAATGGCCAAGGAGGTCATAATGTTATGTCTGATCGGTAAAAGCTTTTTTACACAGTTATTTATTTACAACCCCAGTTCCAATGAAGTTGGGAGGTTGTGTAAAACATACAACATAATACTTCTCAAGCTATATTCATTTGAATACACTATAAAGACAAGATATTTAATGTTGAAAATAATAAACTTTACTGTTTTTTGCAAATATTCATTCATTTTGAATTTGATTCCTGCAGAACATTCCAATAAAAATTTGGACAGGGGCATGTTTACCACTGTGTTTCATCACCTCTCCTTTTAACACTCGATAAGTGTTTCGGAACTGAGGACACTAATTGTTGAAGCTTTGTAGTTGGAACTCTATCCCATTCTAGCCTGATGTACAACTTCAGTTGCTCAATCGTCCGGGGTCTCCCTTGTCATATTTTGTTCTTCATAAAAGGCCACACGTTTTAAATTCCTCACCTTTCCCAGTCTTTTTTTGCACCTGTCCCAAATTTATTTTGGAACATGTTGCAGGCCTCAAATTCAAAATGAGTGAATATTAGCAAAACAAACTTGTCTTTTGTAGTGTATTCAATTTAATATAGGTGGAAAGGATTTGCACATCATTGTATTCTGTTTTTATTTATGTTTTACACAATGTCCCATTTCATTGGAATGGGGGTTATATTTATTCATTTATTTATTTTTTTATTAAACCATGTCTTTGGCTCAGGGGGAAAGCTTAGCTTTTGTTTTTAATCAGTGTTCTGTACCTGAGGAGTTAACTGCAATGAAAACAAGCCATGTGTTGAACGTCCATTTTTAGTGCATGTGTGTGTGTGTGTGTATGTGTGTGTGTGTGTGTGTGTGTGTGTCTGTGTGTGTGTGTGTGTGTTAATGCAGTTGTAATTAGGCTGGAGGAGATTGCAGTGAGTTTCCCTCAATAGAAAGTGAGGCTAACACTGGGGTAATGTGCTAACGGTAGACTAATACTCCTGAGTGTCCCTGTTTCTCCAGGGGCTTCATTAGCAATGCCCGGGGGCCAAGCACCCAAACCAACTCTGAGGGTCTCCGTATTTAACTCTGAGTGCTGACGAGTTTAAACAACACATCAAACAACATATCCTCTCACTCTGCTTTAACTGATTGGGATGGGAGAGTGGCGGTCTCCAGTCAATCACCAGTGTGAGGTGTGTGTGTGTGTGTGTGTGTGTGTGTGTGTGTGTGTGTGTTTGTGTAATTACCAAACATATGGCTAGTGTCCAATCTTCCAACAGCAGTAAGATCACTCTGTTTTTGATTAGAAAGTGAACAGAATCACCACAGAACCAAGGATCCAGCTGTTCAGATTGGAGTCAGCATTGCTGTTATACTGGGTTTACAGCACAGTAGCATGACATCAGCAGATGTTACCATGGTGATATCATGACTGGAACAGTGGTGGCTGTGTTATGTTTAGAGCAACTTTTACGTAAGACTATGTGTGTATATATAAATAACAGAGCTCTGTGGGACACCGAGTCTTACTATTGTTGTACTACCTGCACACGCACATCCACCCACACACACACACACACACATACACACACACACACACACACACACACTGAATCTGCAAATTAATGTACTTTTCCTGCTCAATGGTCAACTAACTGAAGCCTGAACCTGACCTAATGAGGTCTGGTACTGGTCAATTTAAAACTCACATCCATCCAAAACCAACTACAGTCAAATTCTGAAAAGTCAGAAACTTGCCCATACTCCATCTAATACATACCCAATCCGCAATCCAAACCTTGCCCAAACTCCAATCCAAACCTGACCCTAATCGCAGTCAAAACTCTGCATAAACAACAATCAGCAAAGCACAGCAAAAATATGGTCCAAACACTCAAAACCCAGTCTAAACTCTCCCAAACCCCACTCCAATCCTACCCCAAACCCCAGTCCAAAGCTGGTCCATTTTTGTCCTAAAGCCCAGTCCAAACCTGGGCCAAATTGCACTGCAAGAAAGCCCCAAATCCCAGTCCAAATGTGGCCTGAAACTGAAATTGTTTAAACCTGGCTTGTACCCCATTACAAACCCAGGTCAAATCACCTATAGGCTCCAGCTAGCAGGGTCGGCTATCAGACCATTAAGATACACAGTGAACAGCTCTGTAACTATTGTAATTATTGTCATTAAAGCTGTTATTAAAGATGTAATTGTACAGAGTGACTGTAATGATCAGCTGTTGAAGAGCTTCAATAAAGGCTAAAGAACTCTCTCTCTCTCTCTCTCACACACACACACACACACACACACACACACACACACACACACACACACACAGACACACACACAGCAGTGGATGACGGATTACAGCTAGAGAGAAATGAAGTATCTGGAGTAGGGGACCTGGCACTGAGCAACGGGGGCGAGAGGGGATTACACACAGCAGAGAGAGGGGAGGAAAAAAGAGAGAGAGAGAGAGAGAGAGAGAGAGAGAGAGAGAGAGATGCTGAAATAGAGATAGAATGAGAGTGATAGCAAGAGAGGAAAGAGAGAAAATGAGAGGGAGGGAGGATGGAGTGATGGTCATCGACTGGCCATTTGAACTGGGCTTTAGAGGATTATTACTGGGATACAGCAGTGGGAGAGTGTGCAAGAGTGAGGATTAAGTAATTAGATGAACTGTAAAGTTCTTTCACTCTCCTATAATCCCACAGAACTACTTCAGCACTAAAAGATACTGTTATTAAACTGTGTATATTTAATATTATATTTACTGAATCAAAGACACTGTGATAGACTATAGTACCTGAATTGAACTCTTATTAATCTCTGATTATAGTAATGATTATTTCTGGATTAATCAGTACTGATCAACTTTTTACATTATCATATCCTCCTGCATCTCTTGCTGTGTTTATAAACCAAACACATTTACAGTTAATTGCTACACAAACATCTCTTTATCCCTTACAATTAAACACATAGTTACTGTTTCTGTACCGTAGACTGAATGGGTGGGGCTAAACAACTGTATGCTTAAGTGGGGATAAATGGTTGTAGGCTGAATGGGTGGGGTTAAACTGCTGTAAGATGAATCAGTGGGACTTAACGTGTAGGCTGAATGGGTGGGACTAAACTGCTGTAGGCTGAAAGGATGGGGCTAACCAGCTGAGTGTCTGAGACTGAGAAACAAATGGAAATGTAGTCCATGCTGGGATTAAGAGATATGTTTGGCCTCTTTCATGCTCAGAATTCCTGTTCTATTCCTGTTGAATTTCATTTTTCATTCTTGGATATAAGAGCCGAACAACACTGCGCTTTAAACTCATCAGGAGTATAGTCAGATGTGAAGGTTCCTCTGTTGTTAAGCATTCTGATTGCACTGGGGCCATTGGATTGGCATGCTGTGCTGTTAAAGCCAACCGTTAAAGCAGACCGGTTGGCAGGTTGGAAGCTGAGCTTGATTTAAGATGTCTGATCTCCTCTGAGGCCAGGCTCAGCCCCCTTGGAAGTGTAGAGTTTGAAGGATGCGTTTTAAAAGTTCTCGGAATGCAGCAAAGGTGTCAGAAGCGTAAATAAAGCTCACTCGTGGGAACGCTGTTATTGTTGTTTACATAAGAAAATTATTCCACACCTGACAGAGTTCAGCATCAGCCAGACCCATGGGAAGCTCATCAGGAACAATGCTATCATAAAAAACCACAGCAAATGACTTAAATCACCATGGCAACAGATCCAGACCAGCTCCCAAACAGCAGACACTGAAGAGATAGTTAAGACTCCAGCTTTGGTTATCCTCAGAGAAGTTTTTAAATAATGTGTGAAACAAGAACATGCAAATCAGGAAGATTTAGAAAGACTGGGGAAATATTCCAAAAGTGTAGACAGTAAAATAGAAATAGCCAGTCTCAAATTCATTAATATTCTGGCATAGTGTATGGAATAGTATGGAACAGCAAGGAATCTTTTTAAAATTAACAGTTGGAATAGTCTGGGTCAGACAGTGATAGAATCAAGAATATTGCAAAAATGAAAATCTGGAATATTCTGCTATAGCCAGACTGTTCTAATATTGAAGATCCTGTGGTTTGAATTGGAAGCTACACTGGGAACACAGGAGAAGTTTTCAGGTTTAAGGATCCGACAGGGTTTTTTTTTCCATCTTTTCATTTCTTCTTTCTTTCACCAGCGACTCTGGCTTAAATTGGATTGTGAGGAAAACCAGCTTTGCACACTTAAAATTTTATTTCAACTCAAGTCAGTGTGTGTGTGTGTGTGTGTGTGTGTGTGTATGTGTGTGTGTGTGTGTGAGAGAGAGAGAGAGTGTGTATGTGTGTATGTCTGTGTATTCCCAAAACAGAAGGAACTGGAGGAACATCTGCTATAGCATTGGTTCCTCATAAAGGGACCACGTGAGATGTTTTGGGGTAGAAGGAAATCATATTTTCCATGAAATCCTCAGAACAGCCTTAAATGGGGTGCTCACACTCCATTACTGTGGTTGGCCCATGGGGAGAAACCAGAGGACTGCGGGAAGGATGTTAATGCACAGGGAATTATGCTAATATTTAAACAATAGGAGCGCTGAGCAGTGCTGGAGCAGAACACGGTGTGTTACAGATAGCGGAGGTGTGGGATGAAAGAGGCAGACTCTCAGCTACTCTTTTATCTGATCTCAGGACGGATCTGTAACAGCATTCCCTTGATCCAACACTTAGCCTAGCTAACCCCATCCTGCAGTTCAGGTGGGCTTTAAACTCCCACAGCTTCAGATCAGCTCTCCAACCATCAGGGGCAGAGGACAGGGTCTCTCTGCTGAATCAAACTCTGAGTCAGAGTCGGCTTTGTGAATATTGGTGTCTAAATCAGAGCCATTAGAAACTCAGTCAGTTACCTTACTCAGTAATGCTGAATCAGACAGTAAGAATAAGAGACAGTAATACTCTTAGAATCTGAAGTCAGAGTTAGAACGAGGGGTCAAGCCAAGGGGACAAAGGGTCCTTGCATAGTTGATGAAGCCTACAAAAATATTCATGACGACTAATACTTGGCTCAGTAATCAGGACTGAGCCAAATTTCATGAATTCCTGTATGAGTGTGGCATCTCAAGCCATTTAGTCCTGGTTTAATGTGTCCACAATTCCTTTGCATAACATTTGTCTATCTGTCCTTTGGTGCTTAGATGCCCAATCAGGCCAAATACCCATTTCTGGAACAGAAGCCACATTTGTATACATGTAGATTTCATATGTGAACATATAAGTACCTGATGAAATGTGATTGGCAGACAGCTGCCATGTTTTTTTGAATATAGGGTAGGATAGGATAGAACTTTATCGATCCCTTGGGAGGGTTCCCTCATAACATCAGACTCATAGATACTGGTCCCGGCCAGCGTCAAAGTTTTGAATCTGATGTGGGCAGCTACAGGAAGCCATTGAAAGGAACCCTGCAGAGGAGTTACATGACTGAATTTGGGGACATTGAAGACAAGCAGCACCACTGCATTCTGGATGAGTTGCAAAGGTCTGATGGTCCGCATAGGAAGGCCAGCTAGAAGGGAGATGCAGTAGTCCAGTCTTGAAATGACAAGAGACTGAACAAGCATCTGAGTGGCCTCTCTAGACAGAAAAGGTTGAATTCTCTTGATGTTATAAAGGAGAAATCTGCATGATTGAGTCAGGTTTGCAACATGACTGAGAACGATAACTGGTCATCCACTACTACACCAAGGCTCGGTGCTTCTGCAGATGGAGTGACCAGCAACAACTCCCTCCAAAATTTTCTGTTTGGTTCAGGTCTTGGTACTGGCTAAGCCACTTGAAATGCTTCTCAGCATAGTAGCCCTGGCTATGTGTTTTAGATCATTGTCATGATGGAAGACCCAGCCACGACCCATCTTCAATGCTTTTACTGAGGGAAGGAGGTTATTGGCCAAAATCTCATGATACATGAACCCATCCATCCTCCCTTCAATATGGTGCAGTTGCCTGTCCTCTTTGGACTATTTTAGACTGTATAAAGACTGTTTATTCGTCACACACATAGTTATATACAGTACAGCATGCAGTGAAATGCTATTTTGCGAATGTCTGCACACACAGATCAATAAGGGAACAAGGGAGAAAGTAGGGAGAAGATAAACAGAATAAATATGTATTTGAGACAATATTCCTGAGAAGAAAATATATAAATAAATAACTCTAAGGAAACAGAAAAAATAAAACTTAAGTGGAGGTAGGAGGTGTGGATGTGTGAACAGGTTGCAGTCAGTGTAGGAACCCTGAGCGTTGTTGTCTAAAGTGCAAATGTGCAGTGGTAGCTACATATTGCTGATTACATTATATTATATTATATATTACATATAGCTACATAAAGAGAGCATAAGTATCCTATGAATTTTAAAGTTAAAATTGGGTCTGGTTCAGAGTGCGAATAGCCTGAGGGAAGAAGCTCAGTCTCATTCTTTCTGTGCTGGATTTGAGTGAGCGGAAACGCTTTCCTGATGGCAGCAAAGTGAAGAGCCCACTGTCAGGATGGATGAGGTCCTTCACGATCTTCATGGCTTTTGATCAGCATCACTTGTTATAGATAGTCTGCAGATCTGGAAGTGTTATCCTCATGATGTGCTCAGCAGAGCGCACCACTCTCTGCAGGGTCTGTAATTTGAACTAGTCAAACCATCTTGACTGTTTATAATACACTCAGACTGTTGAAACTAAAATCATAGTGTAAGCAGCTTTTTGCACTAGGTTAGACAGAAGTCAGACTGTAAGACTATAATCAGATTGTGAGATTGTAATCAGATCACACTCAGTGTTTTGGATCAGATTTTTTAGGCTATGATCATAATGTAGGTACTGTAATGTAGGTACAGTTGAGACTGTAGGTATACTGTAAGACTGTATGTAGACATATTGTTTTAGATTATATTCAGATTGCTTAGAATATAATCAGTGTTTTGAATGTAATCAGACTATTAAATTGCATCAGTTTTATTGCATCAGTGGGATCAGTTTTATGGTCTATTTTAGACTGTATAAGATGATACATAAAATATTAATAGGACTTATCAGACTGTATTCGACTGTTTTAAGTTTTAGGTTGTAGTCAGCAATTAAACTAAACGTATCAAAGAGACCATTTTGTCAGTCATAGTCAGACTGTAGTATGAATGTATCAGCGAATTGAATTGAATTTATTCTAATCAAGTTGATTACATTGTAACATTGTTGTCAGTCTTTGGACTGTATCAGATTGGAACTAAACAGCAGAAGACTGTAATTAAAATCCTATAGTTTTCTTTGAGATGTTTCTTATTATTTTTTTCTCCCATAAAACGAAGCACACAGACCAAACCGTATGTTTTACAGACATGAAACTTGGTCAACAGGTAGTAGTCCCTCCAGCTAATACATGTTTGAGCTCAGCCCGATTGGCCTGATGGTGGCGCTATGCAAAGCATTAAGCTTTTAGATCCATATCTCCCACCCCATATAACATACAGGTAATAAACATTGCCTGATTACTTGCCTCATACTCCACAAAAATGCAATTTAAAACATATAGCTCTGGCCACTTTGATTTTGAACTATTTAGCATAATATGCAAAAGTCAGAATCAGTTTTAGAATCAGAACCAGTGTTGGAATGGGACCCAGTAATGCTGTCAGAGGCTGAATCAGACAGACAGTAAGAATCAGAGACAGTAACATTTTATTTAATCAGAATCATAGTTTGAATCTGTAAAAATGTTTTACTGAATGCTTACAATTAGAATTTGAATCAGTATCAGTAATGCTGTCCAAGACTGACTCAGTTATACTGTTAGAATCAGTGTTAAAATCAGGAGTCAGAGCCAGAATCAATTTTAGAGTCTGAATCAAAGTCAGAATCAATAGTAGTATTATAATCAGAATATAAGGATTGGTTTTGGTATTAGAATCAACACACAGCACTGTATTATAATGTAAAAGTGTTTGTGTGAGTGTGTGTATGTGTGTGTGTGTGTGTGTGTGTGTGTGTCTGTGTGTGTCTACAGTGGGCTTTTCTTCTTTTTCTTCTTTTCTTCAAATATCAGATGCTTCTAGTAATGTGGGGTCAGGCTCCAGTAAACATCTGCACACGCACACACACACACACACACACACACACACACACACACACACACACACACACACACACACACACACACACAATAAATGATAGTATGATACATTCATAAATGTATATTCTCTAATCATCCTGTTTAGACTGTAATCCCATTGTTAAGATTTCTACATTTCAGACTATTTGAAATGTAGACACAATCAGATTATTTAGGGTATAATTAGACTGTTTATAGCATAATCACGTGGTTTAAAGTACAATCTAGGATAGGATAGGATAGGATAGGATAGGATAGAACTTTATTGATCCCTTGGGAAGGTTCCCTCAGGGAAATTAAGGGAAATTAAGGACTGACTCACACTGTAAATATAATAAGATTTTTATGCAGATTTTTAGACCATTTATTCTATAATACATATATACTATATATATATATATATATATGCTATAATCAGACTGCTCAGATTGTAATCAGACCACACTCAGTGTTTGGGATCAGATTGTTTAAACTATGATCAGACTGTTGACTGTAGGTAGACTGTAATCAGACTGTAAGTAGACATATGTGTGTATGTAGATTATAATCAGATTGTTTAGTATATAATTAGTCTTTTGAATGTAATCAGACTTTTGACACCAGTTTTATGAGTTATTTTAGACTGTATAAGATGATACATAAATAAAGCTTTAATAGGACACAGGAGAATGTAATCAAGTTGATTACATTGTCTCATCTGACGTCATTCCTTTGGGCTGTATCAGACTGGAATTAGACAGCAAAAGATTGTAATTAAGGGTCCAAGCACTGAAGGTTGTTGTTATTGCTATTGTTTTTGTCAAGAATGTTCTTATTCTTATTGTTCTTTTTCTCCCTTAAAACGTCGTATAGACACAAAACTTGGTCAACAGGTAGTAGTCCCTCCCTCATGTACTTCAGCTTAGCCCAATTGATTTGATGATGGTGCTGTAGCAAAACATCGAGAATTGAGGTCCATATCTCCCACCCCGCATGATAACGGATAAAAATATTTTCCAGATAACTTGCAATTATGTCCGATTAACATGAACATTAGTGTATATGCTATTCTGGGCCAGTAACTATGAGTATGATGTCATATTAAAAAAAAAAAAAAAACATCAGCCAACCAGATTTCATCTTGTATTTGTAAATGTCTTAGAATTGTCTGATGGTCACAAAATTGTATATGTTTCCATGTATGGACTCTCTACTAACTACTGACGTATGGCAGGTATCGGCCACTGAGTGACACTGCTCATATTTTAAAACACAAAAATGGGCATATCTCTTTTACCATTTAATTGATACACATGTAGTTGGCATCAGTTAGTACACTATAACGAGATGGACAACTTTGCAAATGCATATCATTTTTTTACCCCTGTTCTGCAAATTTGCATTATTTTAAAGGGACACATTTTTAACTAACCCTACAATTTACATCTGATTGTCTCAAATGTGGTCTTATAAGAACAGCAGAACCTTTAACCAATTTGAGCTACAAAATCTGAATCTATTCTTCTGGGTGGAGTATCAAACATTCATTGCCTAATAACTCTTTGGGACCAAATGTAAGATGTATACAAAATATGAGTATGAGACAAGAAGCTATTTTTTGTAAATATACAAATTGGGGGTACACATGTTACAAAAATAAAATATATACAGCTCTAACTCAGAAGTACTTTAAAGTTTGGTGGTACTGCCTCACTAGATGGCGCTATAACAATCTAAAACAAAATCTGTTTGATTGACATGAAAATTGGCATTGTGCTACTATATAATGTCCTGGACCAGTATCTGTTAGTCTAATATTGTGTTAAAAAAAACAAACTAAAAAACATGGCCACTATTAAACTGTTTTACACAGTGTCATACTAATTAGATTGTAGTACACGTGATAGACTCTTTTAAGGAACTTTAGATTTTGTAATCAGACTATAGTTTGAATATTTCTGAGTATACTAGTCTGTTCTAAGGAATATGAGATTTTAAAATCAGACCGTTATCAGATGGTGAGTGTTGAAACCCTTCTCTAAATTATGTCTTTGTTAATATTCTGATTGTACTGCATGTGATGGAGTTCAGGGTCAGTCAGATACTTCTTCTCTGCTGACATTTCCCAGAAGCCCCTGCTCCTTGTGTGTGGAGTGGTTGCTAATTAGTATTAGGGGATCTGTGAGCGGGGGGCCATAAAGAAACCTACCAGAACATTACAGTGTGTTTAATGGAGTGTAAATTAGAGTAGGCCTGAGTGCTTTCTCTGTTTGGAATGTGTAGAGTGCATAGATTGTTTGTGTGTGCGTGTGTGTGTGTGTGTGTGTGTGTGTGTGTGTGTGTGTGTGTGTGTGTGTGTGTGTGTGTGTGTGTGTGTGTGTATGTGTGTGTGTTCTACATTAGAAGGTTGTGGATTAGCAGACAGTATTCGGGTTCTACTGTGACCACAGTTTATATGCAACTTTTGCTGTGATAAATTACACTTTATATTTATTTAGTGTATTATTTATATGTACACTATTATCAGGCTGTTTCAGACTGTATTCAGATCATTTAGACTATAATCAGACAGTTTAAACCATAATCAGACTGTTTCAGGCTACAATCAGATTGATTAGGCTATAATAAGACTGTTTAAACTGTAATCAGACTATTACAGACTATAACCATACTGTTTAACGCATAATCAGAATTTATCAGGCTACCATCAGATTGTTTTGACTATAATCAGACTGTTTCAGATTGGAATCAGATTGTTTAGGCTGTAATCGACCTTGTTCAGACTTTATTAAGACTTTAGTCACACTGATTAACACTATTGTTTAATTATATTTAATTATATATATTATATTAATTATATATATATATATATATATATATATATATATATATACACATACACACACACACAGGATGTTATAATTAAACTGTTGCCATAGTCAGATGGTTTAGATTATAACTAGATTGTTTATGCTATAATCAGATTCTTTAAAGGTATTTTCTGAGCGAACACCTAAACACATCTGTAAGTCACTCTGCAAAATGCCATAAACTTACATGTTTAAAGTCAGACTCTTTTAGACTGTAGTCAGACTCTTTAGGATATGATCAGATTGTTAAGGTTGTAATCATCTTGGTTCGTAAATAGATGGTTTCGATCATAATTGGTTTTAGACTGGTTTCACAGTTAAACATTCAGAATGTTTATCTTTTTTTTTAATTTTTACCCCAATTTTCTCTCACAAATTTAGAAGTGTCAATTACACTAATCCCGAGTGATCCCCCGATCACATGTGATGTTCCCGATGCAGGGGGAGAGGAGAAGCCTATGCTTCCTCTAAGACATGTGATGTCTGCCTACCTCCTCTTTGCATCTTCACCAGACAGCCATCACACTTAGAGGAGAGCACTGTATACTGATTGTAATAGCTGACAGACACCTGTGTCAGCTAGCATCACACTGAATTTGTGATGCTGATCTGCCCTCCATGGGAGAACAGGCCAATTTTTCCTGAGCAGCATGATCTGGGATTCGAACTCACGATCCTCAGATCATAGTGGCAGCTTTAGATCACTGAGACACTCAGGGCCAAATCAGTTATGTTAATGTTATAATCAAATTGTAAAGATTATTATCAGATTGTCCATACTGTAGCCGTGTGTGGTGTGTGTGTGTGGTTGAATGTGTGCACATTCTGGAAAGTCCTCTGAAAGTCTAGAATGCCTTGATGGCACTCCAGCGGCAGTGGCATATGGCATTGCTCAGTTTGGGGAATTCTCCTTGTCGTGTTTGGAAACATTCAGCTTTGGTCTAGCGCTCCAGCAGAGGAGGGTGAAGGTGTTTGTGAGTCCAGATGGTTTAAACACATTCAGAAACACCCTGGCACTCTTCATAGCCAGACTGGCTGTAGATAGGATGAAAGGTGCCCCCCACCACCACCAAACCCCACCAGACCTCATTGGTTCCAAAAATACCAGCCAATGAGAGCCCTGTCTGGAGAACATCTCCATGCTGATCACTCCGCTTCCATAAAACCCTCTGGATCAGGGCTTTTCACATTAGCATCCATGTGGAGGATAGTGGAGAGTGACTTCTTCAGAGATAACCCAGCTTAGCAAAGAACTGGAGAACCCGGAGAACCCTTAATCACATTTACTGTGTTGGTTCAGCCGAGCTCCAGAAAAGTCATCTTCACCCACAGTGAACACACTCGCTTTGTGTGGATGTTTATCTTTCGAGGACACTGTAGGTCCTGTCACACTTGTACACTCTTGCTGTTATTACAGGCTTATAACAGCTCACACTGACAGCTGAGTCCTGAAAGATAGAATCGAATACAGTGCCTCTCTGTTCTCCCCCTTAGTCTAACACAACCCCCCCCCCCCCACACACACACACACACACACACACACACACACATTGACTCCACACAGGCTATTTCTGAAACATCACAATCAGAAGTGTAAATCACAATAATTACAGGAAAGTTGTTTACAACATGATAGAACCTGAACTGATATTGGTGAACAGTGAAGTTAAAACACTTCAGCAGGTCATGAGTAATTGTTGTGATGTTGATTGTGATAGTGGTAAGGATATTATTCATGGAAATTGCTAGTAAAGTAATAATAATGTAACAGTGTTTATAGTCATAGTAACAAAAATATCAGTCATGGTGGTGATCATAATATTGATAGTGATTCTGATGTAGATAATGAGGATAATGAAAATGGCAATGGTAGTGATGATGCAGATGATGGCATCCGTATTGATGGTGGTGATGTTGATTGTGACAGTGGTGATTATGGTGATAATGGAAATGATAGTTATATAGTGATCATGTGGTATGATAGTGATAGTGACAATGGGAATAATGATGTGTTGGTGGTAATGAAAACAGTGATGGTAATACTAATGGTGTCAGTGATGATTGGGATGAAGATGAGGGTGATAGTGATAATTGTGATGATAATGTGGAGGTGATGATACTAATGATCAAAATAGTGATGCTAATGCTGATGGTGTCAGAGGTGATGGAAGTTATAATGATGATAATGGCAGGCATTGTGATGTTGGGATGGTTTTTATAATGGTAATTATAGCAACATGCTGATGATCAAGTGGCAATGATGTAAGTCATGGTACTGATGATTGTGTTGACAGTGAAAGTAATAATGATGTTGGTAATGACAGTGGAGATGCTGATGAAAATAGTGGGGTAATGGTGTGATTGTAATGGTAAGGGTGATAATGATGGTTGATTGTGATGATAATGAAACAGAGATGAAGAGAAGGACAATTAATGAGATTAATGGGGGAATGAGAGCAACACAAAAGAGGTTGAGAAGATAAAGAAAGCCCCTCTACCAAGTTGCCCTAGGTAACAAATCAATTTGGGCTTTAGACTCATCCCTTAGTCTCCTCCTGCTGCAAGCTGATTATGAGCTGATAGAGCTGCAAGAACAGACACTCTCAGCCTAATAATAATAATAATAATAATAATAATAATAATAATAATAATAATAATAATAAATACAGATACAGAATTCACACTGTAACACATTGAGCCTACAGCATCCCATAATAAACACCTACCCTATTTAAACTGAGAGACACTGTGGTATTTTATTACACAACAGCACTAAAGCAATAATCTCTCTTCCTCTAAATCTCTAAAACACTTTTTACTGCTTGGGTCTATAAACCGCACTAGCTACACTTCTCCACTCTCCTTAAGACTTCTGGGTAATGGCCTCTGGTTATCATAGGCTAATCATCACCATGGAAACAACCCAGACTAAAGAACAGTGAATACCAGTGCTAAATTGTAATGCAAGCCCTTAAATTATACTGGTGTCAATAGATATCCATTTGCCCAAAATGAAGAAAGATTTTCCCACTCCTCCATGCAGAATTCTTTCAGCTATGTGATATTTCAGTGTCAGTCTTTGTACAGATGGTCTTAAATTTTCCTCAAGCCCCCTCCGATACAATAAAAATTTCATAGTTGTGTCTATGATGGAGAAATCTCCAGGCTCTGCTGCAGCAAAGAAGCCCCAAAGCAATGACACTTCCACCCCCATGCTTCACAGTTAGTATGATTTTTTTGCTTCTGTCTTCTGTTACTGTGCCTAAATAATTAAACTTTGGATTCATCTGTCCAAAGCACATTGTTCCAGATGTCTAGGTGTTCAGTGGAGAACTTTAGTCTTGCCCTGATGTGTTTCCTTCTTGTACACCTCCCATGAAAATCAAATTTGTTTGGTCTCTTTCTGATGGTAGATCAGAAAGTATTTTGAAGTATTTTGTAGATCTTGTTATTATAAATATCCTTGTCAGTCTAATAATTACAATTAAATCATCAAAATGATTGTATTTACCAACAGGATTTCTGAGATAGTGTTTTTGTTCCTTATTTCAAATGAAGACATCATATCATTAACAGTATCTGGTATGTGTGTCTTCTAAAAATACCCTAGAGTTAGAGAATAAAGTATATTTTGATGTAAATTAAATCTGACCTAAACTCTTTCTGGAAGTTGAAACATTAAATATTAATGATAATTATTAAAAGCATAACTCTTGTCTCCAGCGGTGATCAGCAGTGATTAGACTGTGATTTTGTTACATTTGTCTGTAGTTTTATTGGAGTAGCTCTCCATCCCTGGAACTCTCTCTCCCTGTTCCCTGGTTGTGATGGAGCCATATCTGATGGCTAATCGATGCTGGGTTGGTTTGTGGCAGAGTCAGTTCTGCTCATGAGCTTCAGTTTCTGTTTCAGGGTGAGAACAGCAGCTGGCTGTGAGCTGTTTAGCCTCAGAATTAGCCCTGAATTAGGAGCACTCAGGTTTCCCCTGCAGGAGGGCAAGTGGACCGCCGGCTCTCTCTGTGGCTCCTGACCGCTGCATCCCTCCGCGTGATGGATGGTTTATTGGGTGGAGGCTGACCGAAGTCTCCACTGGTCATGCAGGCAATAAACAACAATCAGCATTGATTGGTCAGTGTACAGTGCCACTAAACAAAATGAGGGGCAATCACAGGTGGTTTGTGTGGCATTGCCTCAGCCACCTGGACCACAGGCTGCTGATGTGAGCAGTGAGGGGTTTGTGGAGTTGGAAACAGGCCGCTAACTGGGATTTAGGAGCCTGGAGAGCGTGTGTGAGGGTGCCAACTGCAAACAGTACTGTTCATTTAGTGGTATACAGAATCTCATTAGGGTACATATTGATAACACTCTATATGTAGGTAGTGTGATATACACTGAGGTGGAGCTACAGTCTCTCATTAGGGTGAATATTAATAACACAATAAATGTAGGTATTGTGATATATGCTGAGACGGCACTACAGTCTCTGAAGTCAGAAGTTGTGGTAGATCAATATCAGGTCGGTTAAAGATGTGGATGATTGCTGGTTTAGTCTCACAGTTAGAGTTGTGCAATGGGAGGGAGTCCAACATATGGCAGGGGGCCCATGCAGGAGAGCAGGCCAGGAGGACTAATGAAGCCCTCTGAGATGTGCTCCAGCTCTCTCTGGAACTGCAGAGCTCTCTGGGTTTCATCAGCTAATCATAGATTCATCGAAACAGCAACAGCACTTTAGAAGATCCACCAGGTGGTACCAGAATAGCTACAGCAGTAAACAGCAGCGGGAAACGGCAATGGCAGTACGGCTTTAAAGATGACAGAAGCCAGAGAAAAGCCTCAGGAGGCTCGGAGCAGGTGTGATGTAGAGGTCACATAGGGGTTATTTGTTGGCACCATCTAAATATCAGTACAGAGGGAGTGATGACAGATGAAGAGTGAGGAGGAGGAGTGTGTGATTGGTGTTCTGCAGCTGTAGAGTAGCGGAGTTTGGGGGTGTTGTTTTGTTAAACAGTGAACAGAAGCTGCCTCCTGCCTCCAGCCTGTGAAACACAAAGGCCCGATTCTTTCTGTTCAGTGATCTAATCCCCTCATCAGCTCTGTTCTTCTATCAGCTGATTTCCACATAAGGGAGCTAATTTATCACGCTGATTCATTATGCAGAGTCTAATCTCTGCCAGATCGGCTCAACCACCGAGATTCCAGAAGCTTCTGTCCTCCTCAGAGTCCCCAAAATGAGAATAATGTAGACTTCTGGTTTGGAGTTGTTTTTTCTCCGTGTGATTTCTGAGCAAACAGGGAAGGCCATGTTCACCATCGTACTGCGTTCACCAACACACTCCACACTCCAAGAGCTAAGGTTATGAAATTAGACAGCAATGAAAACAAACACAGCAAGGTTTTAAATTTTACGCCCCCCCCAGCACTGAACAACATCATCGTAATAAATCTAATAAGCTACAGCACTGCTCACAGAACAGTGTAGAGGTGGACAATAAATAATGCAATGTTGGATTACAGCGAAACCCCCGCAGGTGTGTGTCAGACAAATACGTAAATTATTACAGGTGTTGTCTGATTAGACGCTGGCCTTGGCACAGGAAGGTGTAAAAGTGCTTCCCCCACTGAGCCCTTTAAAAAGGCTCAGAGGCTACTTTTGGGTAGTGTATCTCTTGGTGAGAGATTGTTAACTGCTAGACATGCCTCTACGACACATTAATTGGACTGAGAGAAGCAGGATGGCTTGCTATCTAGGCCATTCTGACCAAGCCACCATTGCCTTCGTATGCAGTGGTGTCATTACCAAGAAACCTGGACTGCTACAGACTGGAACCATATCATCTTTACCAAATAATTCAGGTTCCATTTTGCATCTAACGATGGTCAGTATGATGGTCATTTCCTGTGGAGTGAAAAACTGCCCCAACTGCTGGTGTGATAATATGGGAAGCATCACATACAACAGTCGCTCACCCCTAGTAGTGATATGAAGGACACTGAGTTTATTGTTGCCAATTTTTATTATAAGATGTAATGATATTTAGAGTGTTGTTTATAGCTTTTTATAGTTGTTTCTGTTTTATTTAATTATAAATGTTTTATCCTATATGAGGTCTTGTTGGTGACTGATCTTTGTTGTAAGTGGGTTCTCCTGGCCAGTTCTGTTAAACCCGTATGTTTTGGAGAGTACAACTGTTTTTTCTCTGAAGCAGGGCAGAGGTGGAGGCAGAAGCAGGTCTACATCACTGTTCTGTGAATTTTAAATGTCAGAACACTTTAATGTCACACTCTGTGCACCCAGTGGAGCCATGACCGCTCACTCCATCTACACAACAGCCCTCTGAGTGACCGGCATGTCCGGCAGCTCTTTATATCTCTCACTCTCAGCAGAGAGAGAGAGAGAGAGAGAGAGAGAGAGAGAGAGAGAGAGAGAGAGAGAATGAGAGTGTGTGTGTGTGTGTGTGTGTGTGTCTGTGTCTGACAGCACATCAGGCTTGAGCTAACACTAATGTCTCCAATCAGAGCTTTTAGCTTCAAGAAAAAAAATATTCCCCAAGTATGTTTTTATCACTTTTCTAATTTCACTGCATTTAAAGATTTCTAATGATCAGTTATTTCACTGACTGACTATTACCAATATAATAATAATAATAATAATAATAATATTAATAATAATAATAGTAATAATAATAATAATAATAATAATAATAATAATAATAATAATAATAATAATAATCCAGTGCAGCTCAGACTGTTTTTCTGCACACATTTTTATCCTCCTTTCACTCTGTTCTAAAATGGTCAAGACCCCACAGGACAACCACAGAGCAGGTATTATGAGGATGGTGGGTCCAGCACTGCAGTGACACTGACATGTGGTGGTATGATTGTGTATGTTGTGCTGGTTGGATTAGATCAGACATGGCAGATGTAATTGGACTGTTTAAACCACCCAACAAGAAATATTTAGCCAACAGTGTTCTGTGAGCACTGAAGAAGGACAAGGGGATGACCAACACAAACTGTGCAAAAACAGATGAGCTTCTGTCCCTGACTTTACTTTACTACAAGGTGGAGTAACTAGGTAGGATTGTCTAATGGGACAGTGAGTAGACACTCCAGCAACACTACTGTCTCTGATTCACCCAGATAATACCTGCTCTGTTGTGGTCCTAACCATTGAATATCAGAGTGAAAGGAAATGAATAAAGTATGCAGAGAAACAGATGAACAACAGCCTGTAATTAAAGAACTACAAAGTGTTGTAAGATTGTATGGTAAGAGGAGCTGATAAAATTAGTACTGAGTATAGAAACAAGGCTGATCAGTGTAGTTTATATTGAAACAGGTTCATAGTGTTAGAATAGGGGATGCTGTACTCTCCTAGTGTACAGCAGTGTAAACATACCCCCAAAGGTTCCACAGTGTCCTGAAGGTATAATTATGTACCTATGTGGGTTTCAGAGGTGTTCTACATTCAGCCTCTCAGAGGAAAGCTTTAAAATAGACAGATGAAATAGAAGCACAGAGTCAACAAACAACCAGTCAAGCGATTTCCTGCGGAACAAAGATCATGAGAATTGAACGAAGCTGACAGTGTCTTTGTGAGTTTACAAGCTCATTCTCTGCAATTTTATTTTGTTGTGGTCACACTCTGACATTGTATGATATTTAGTTCTATGACTGAAAATGAGTACCACCAATCTAGCTTTACAAATCCAGACAGCCAGGACAGAGCTGTATAATATTGGTCTTACCAGCATCTCCACTCTTAACATTTGTGTGTTTCTTTTGCTTTTACAAATTTGTCAGTTTTTTTGATGGAGTTTTTTCCCCATTTTCTCTCCATAAAACAATCAGAGTATCTTTGTAATCTGTCTGTGTTGAACTGGTGGATAGCTGCTCCTCAAAGTTGTACATATTTGATTCATGTCTTGCCTATTTTTTTTAATGACAGTACAGGCTTTGCCATGTACTTTCTTCCATGGAGTTCACAAGCATATCATTCCTCCTTATGATGTTTCTGGTTATTTGCTTTGTCCACAATGATGTCACACTGTTCACCAATGGAACAGCTATGTAGTTAAGTCTTTGAGGGCATTTATATGCTGTTTTATTGGCTTCATAACTCAGAATAACCTACAGACATGACACATATAAGACACTACAAGACCTACTCTATATAACTATTATTCTACAGCCACATGCATGAAGATTCTGACTGATCAGCAAGAGGGGCTGGGGCTGATGATGTCAAAGACAGCAGATATTGGGTCATGAATGAATGAATGAGAAGGGAGTGTCTGTTTGCTCTGCTTTCTTTCCTGAGTGATTATACCGATACATGTGCAAATAACAATAATAAAGGCTATTTAGGTTGTTTTTATTTTATTTGGACCACAGTCAAGTATATTATTATAAATATCCTTCTCAATCTCATCTTTACAAATAACTCAATAACTAATTATCATCAGGATTTCTGAGATAAAAAGTATTTTAGTCCTGACATTTTTATCAAAACATTTATTTATTTTGTTAACATTTTCATCTCAAGCAAAGGCACATTAGAGTAAATCTGCTGAAAATAACAATGTCTGGTATGTGTGTCTCCTATAAATACAATCTCCTTTTCTAATTGTTTGGATAATAATATCAAATTACAAAAACATCTCACAGAAAGGGCCTTGGGTTCTAGCATCATTAGCATGTACACATTGTGATAATCCAAAAAATATATAAACAAACTACCAAATAAATAAATAAGCAAACCAACAAGTTAATAAATTAATAAACCAACAAATATTAAAATAGATTAGGTTAGATTCAGCTTTATTGTGATTGTGCAGAGCACATGTACATAGTCAAAAAATGCAGTTAGTGTCTGACCAGAAGTGCAATAAATGGCATTACATTTACATTTACGGCATTTAGCAGATGCCCTTATCCAGAAAGTGCTTTGCTGTTTTCTCAGAATATCCTTAGCTAGTAGACGAGGCTAGAATCTAGAGATTCTCCACACTTAGATCTTGCTGAACACAGATGCCTTTTACGTAGTTAAATACTCCTGAAACAGATGAGTCTTCAGTGCGTTTGAAGACAGTGAGGGACTCAGCTGTTCAGACTCCCAGGGGTAGTTCATTCCACCATTTTGGTGCCAGAACAGAAAAGAGTCTGGATGCATGTTTTCCTTGCTTTTTGAGGGATGGTGGGTCAAGCCGTGCTTTACTTGAAGCTCAAACGGCTCTTGGTACAGCTTGAGTTTTCACCAATGGTTTGTAGGTTAGCATCAAGGTTTTGTGGGCAGCTACAGGGAGCCAATGAAGGGAACGCAGCAGAGGAGTTACATGACGGAAATTTAGGAACTTGGAGACTTGAAATGACAAGAGACTGAACAAGCACCTGAGTGGCCTCTCTAGACAGAAAAGGTCAAATTCTCCTGATGTTGTAAAGGAGAAGTCTTCAAGACCGTGTCAGGCTTGCAACATGAGCTGAGAACGATAACTGGTCATCCACTACTACACCAAAGCTCCATGCTTCATCAGCTGGAGTGACCAGTTTGTTCTCTAGGAAAATGGTAAAATCAGGGCGAGGACCAGTGCTTCCAGGAAATAACAGTAGTTCGATCTTGCTGGGGTTGAGTTTGAGGTGATGGGCTGTCATCCATGATGAGACATCAGAGAGGCAACCTGAGATACAGGATGCGACTTGGGTGTAGGAGGGTGGGAAAGAGAGGATGAGTTGAGTGTCATTGGCACTATTTACATAAAGTGCTGTAGTATCCATGCAGGTGGTATAATGTGTAAGGCAGGTATGGATGAAGTACTTTATTATGAATAAAGTATGAATATGAATAAAGTACAAAAACATTACAGAGGTTGCAAGGCTGCAGACATATCCGTGTGTAACACAACTGTGTGATGGAGGGGGAGGAAAGGTTGTCTAACTTAACAGACTGGGGTCTGTCAGTCAGGAAGTCCAAAATCCAGTTGCGGAGGGATGTGCTGATATCCAGGTGGCTGAGATTGGAAATCAGCTTGGAGGGGATCGCCGTGTTGAATACTGAACTAAAGTCAATGAACAGCATTCTAACATAGGAGTTATGACAGTCCAGATGGGTCAGTGTGGTCTGGAGTGCTATGGAGATGGCATCCTCTATTGACCTGTTGCTGAGGTAGGTAAACTGATGTGGGCAGTCAGGCAGTATTTCAAGTGAGAAAGAACTAGTTTTTCAAAGCACTTGAAGATAATCTGCTGATTGTGACAGGGCAGAAGTCATTCAGTGCTGAAGCAGACAAATACTTTCGCACTAGCACAATGGTGGTTTGAAGATGATTGGGACAGTTGTTTGGGCCAGTGACAGGTTAAAGATGTGTGCAAAAACAGAGCTCGTTAGCACAAGTTTTCAGTACCCTGCCAGGAACTCCATCAGGGCCACCTGCTTTCCATCCATTCACTCCAAAAGACCACCTTTATTCCCTGGTCAAAATGAACATAAAATATAATGTAACTATACACTATACACATGTACAATGAGATTAAATGCCACTTCTTTCACAGTGCAAACATGTATCATAAAATAAAATAAATAAGGTGAAATGATGCAGATATGTGAGGCTCTATATACAACACGTCGAGAGGACCCAGTTGAGGTGGCTCGGGCATCTAGTAAGGGTGCCTCCTGGACGCCTCCCTGGTGAGGTGTACCGGGCATGCCCCGCCGGGAGAAGACCCAGAGGAAGACCCAGGACATGCTGGAGAGGCTATGTTTCTCAGCTGGCCTGGGAATTCTGTGGGGTTCTCCCTGGAAGAGCTGGACCAAATGGCTGGGGAGAGGGAAATCTGGGTCTCCCAGCTTAGGCTGCTGCCCCCGCAACCCGAAACCCAGATAAGCAGTAGAAAATGGTTGGATGGATATATACATTTACAAAATAAATAGATATGGTGTTATATACAGTTATTGCACATCATTAGATATTGCACAGTAGTGGGTATTGGACCGTGAAACTAACGGTATTTCACTATACTGATATTGCACAGTAATGGAATTAATGTGTTTATTAATTAATTAATTGAATTAATGAATTAATAACATTAATAGTGCCTGTCCACCATGCTGTTTGCCACATCGCTGCTCAACAATGTTTTGGTAAAAAACATGAGATTGCAGTCCATGAGCCTTCTCTTTGTGAGGGTCTAGTAAGAAATATGCTAGGTAGAGCTGGTCGGTGTGGGTTTAACCTTAGCTTTGCACGCTACCCCGCCTTTGTTTACAACAGGCCCCTCTGGTCGGCAGGAATGACTCGCTAGGTCCTGGTGTTTCGGACCATCTCCCGTAGCTGGTTGAAGTCAAATGAATGGTCAGAAACCAATGTTTGTGCAGTGAATGTTGATATCTAGCAGTGTCTGTTTGCTGTAGATGTAGTTTGAGTAAGTTGAGTGAAAACATTGAAGGTAATGACTAAATTGCAAAAGCTGGTGAGATGCTAAGCCTTGCAATGAACACACAACGCCATCTTGGTCTTTATATAAATAAGTTAATAAACAAACCACCAAATAGATAAATAAATAAACCAACAAACAAACAACTATATAAATAAATAAACTAACAAATAAATAAATAAATACATAAATCAATAAATAAATAAATACTGGATACATTTCCAGACATCAAAACTGCAAGATTCCAGAAACGCTGCTAACGTAGCATCATCAAAGAGATGTGAATATTAAAGAGAATTTCTAAAAGAGAGATGACTGGATGCTTGTACATTAACACATATACACACACACACACACACACACACACACAAACACACTGATTTTCTGTAATGATGTAACTTTAAGTAACCTCAGCAGGACAGAGCCGAAAGCGGCTTCAGCTAAATGCTACTTTGAGGCAGAGAGTGACTGAATTTTCCATGCAGGCAAATAAATACACAAATAAACAGGCACTGTAAATTGTAATTAGTTAAACTTACTTTAAAAGAAAACAACAACATGCAATAAACTTGCCTTGTACTAACCAACATCTTGTACTAACCAATGCTTATTGAGTGTAGTTTACTTAAGTTTGAGTTTACCTGACTCAAAATCTTGATAATGGTCACTGTAAAAGCATCAATAACAACCATCATTTGCAGCAGAGAAAGTGGTAACTTACTACCTTCAACACTGAGAGTAGCTCAGTAATATAAAGAAAATGTGCACATATAGGGAAGGTAACCTGATGGGAATGACTACACAATGATATTGTGTGAGGAGGGGAAGACATGCCAAGTATGAAAATTGAATGTGCCTATAACTTTTACTCATTAAGATCCCACTGCCCCAACATAAGGCCCATCCTAAATATCCCCATATAACTCATTCAATAACTCATTCAGTTATGTGCAACACAGCTAAGTTCTGTTAAGTTGAAATAGTTAAGAAGTGAAGAATGATGTTTGATGCCAGATGTTTGAGGATTCACTGGTCCAGTCAGGACTGTTTAAAGCTGTAGCAAATGGCTAATTTTAGCTTATACCCCACCAGTAAGCACAATGCTAATTTTCTGCTCCACCTTAAATGGTCTGACAGTTCCAAAAGTTGGTCTAGAGAATCCCAAGAAGAGGTGATTCGACATCACGCTGTTAAACAGTCTTTGTCTTGTCATCTCTGATTAGCATTGGTGGTGTGTCTTTCCCACAGTCAGCAGATCAGGCTAATTATAAATCTGAGGTTCAGTCACTCAGCGAAATCGGCAAACTGAATGACCTGGAACCTTCCTCCAGCTGGGTGGGGGTGTGAGACATAGCAGATCAGAATTAAAATCTGAATTAGTGTTAGAAACAGAAATACAATCAGAACATTAATTTGAAAGAATTAATCATGAACTAAAATGAACTAAGAAATTAAAGTCACAATACACACTAAAACACCACCACCATGTCAGTGTCAATGCAGTGCTGAAAATGACCCACCACCCACAAAATGGCTGCTCTGTGATTATAATCTGTATAATAGTCTGTAATTATAGATCTACAAAATGTTCCTGTATGTTAAGAGGAGCTGATAGAATAGACAGTGTAGAAAAAAAGGAGGTGGTCATAAGGTTATGGATGATCAGTGTATTAAAGTCATACACTTTAATATTATATTTTCATTTTTATATTTTTTGTATTGCTAGTTTCTCACACGTGATATTTATTTGTCGGTACACTGTTCCTTTTAAATCACTCTGTGAAACTTTTTGAGCTGCAGTTACATACATTGTTATTATAAAGATATCAGAAACAGAAAAGTAAACAGAATTTCATAAATTAGATTTTCATTACAAACCAAACTAAAAATTTGAATCAAAATTGAAGTCAGAATTAACATCAATAACAATATGAAACTAATAACAATTTAAACAAGATTTAGAATTAGAATCTGATTCATAAAGAATATGTATTTGAATTAGAATGATAATTATAATTTTAATTAGAAACAGAATAATTCTGAATCAGAAAGAGAAATACAATCTGAATCAGAAACAGAATTTCAGTCTGAATTTGTAACAGAATCACAGTTTGTATCAGAATGAGAAATACAAGAAGGACTGAATTTGGAAACAGATTTTGAATTAGAATCTGAATTAGTGATGAGACTATAAACATGAATATGAATGTCAGAATGAATTAGAATCAAGTTTTAAATCAGAGATCAAATAAATCATATAAAGCAGACACTTCAGCAACATACCTGTGGTCAGATAAAACGATTCACTTCATACTGATTTATTCATAACTTAAAAGGTAATGCTTTTAGTTATCTTAATGCTGTGATATGAAATAATTCTATCTGTCAGTCCTGGAGGTTAGGCGTATCTCACTCTCTGTTGGTGTGTGTGTGTGTGTGTGTGTGTGTGTGTGTGTGTGTGTGTGTGTGTGTGTGTGTGTGTGTGTGTGTGTGTATTTTCCAGGTGAGCACCTTCGAGTGTGCACTCGGGGTCACACCTGTTGCAGCTCAGAGATGGAAGATAAGCTGGGGCTCCAGAGTAAAGTGGAGCTGGAAGGGATGGTAGAGGAATCCAGCAACACCCTGCGGTCTACCTTCTTCTCCAGACACAAAAAATTTGACGGTAAGCTGCGCTTGAATGCTGCAGGCTGGTCTAAGGTGTTTGTTTGGAATCCTCTTTGCCTCCGGGGCTGGCTGGAGATGTTCTTTCAGATCCCTAAAACACACTGCAGCTAAATGGGGAATGGCTTCATACATATTTTACAGCTGGAGTCGATTAACTAATACCCAGCTCAGCGTTATCCCTGAAAAATATCTCGTTCTTACAAATCAAATTTTTGTTAAGTTGCATTTGAGTGAAGACCTGAAATGTTTCCAAACAGCTTTAACTTCTTCCTTCCAGAATGTTTCCATTAATGAGTTGTTAGCCTCACAGTCTGACACTGGTTTCCACTGCGGAATAGATTTCTGAGTGGGAAGACTGAAGACTGACATTATCAGTGTGAGCAAGTTGGCTGCCCTTCAGGGAATGGAAGAACATGTATTTTACAACTGTTTATTATATGTGTTTTATATTAAGCAGTCTTAATTAATTTCTACACCAGCCTATCTTTATCCTTTATAGTCTGTTACTGTAACTTTAACACTGCTATATGTACATTCAATTTCTGACTGGTTAGGGCTTAACAGTAGACTGAATGGGTGGATCAGTTGTAGGACTGAGGCTAAACTGCGGTAGGTGGAATGGGTGGGGATAAACAGTTTTGAACAGCAGTATTAAGCAGCAGCATTGAGCAGAAATGTTAAGTAGCAGTATTAAGCAGCAGCTTTAAGGAGCAATATTAAGCACCAGTATTAAGCAGCTGTATTAAGCAGCAGTATTGAGCAGCAGTGTTAAGCAGCAGTTTCTAGCAGCAGTATTAAGCAGAACTGAACAGCTGTATTGAGCAGCAGTAGTAAGCAACATTGTGGAGCATTAGTGTTGGGTAGCAGTATTGATCAGCAGTGTTGAGCAGTAGTGTTGAGCAGCCATTTTGAGCAGCAGATTTGAGCATCAGTATTAAGCAACATGACTGAACAGCAGTACTGAGCAGTATTATTCAGCTGCAGTATTGAGCAGTAGTACTGAGTAGCAGCACTGAACTGTATTATTCATCAGCAGTACTGAGCAGTATTATCCAGGATCAGTATTCAGTAGAAGTATTGACAAATAGGACTGAGCAGCAGTACTGAGTTGTAATATTTAACAACAGTATTGAGCAACATTATTCAGCAGTTGTATTGAGCAGCAGTACTGAGCTATATTATTTAGCAGCTGTACTGCATAGTATTATTCAGCAGCATTTTCTTGGGATGTTTTAGAGGCTTTACTTTGTTCCTGCTGTGCTGCTGTGGTGACAAAGCAGCTCTGGTTCCACTGATCAACATCTACTCTGCAGAAAATAGAAGCTGTAAAGTCAGATAGGGGCATAAAACTGCTTGGCAGATGCTGTAGAACACCTTTATGGCCTTTCAGTGCCAGAACTTGCTCAGTCTCAGAACCAGGATGCAGCAGGAGCTATGGAAAACAACAGGGCTAATAACTTTCAACACTGTGTTTTCAGCATTATAATAATAGTAATAAGCACTAATTAGGTACAGTATAGGGCAGCCAATCAAAACAGAGGTCATTTAAATATATAAGTGTTCTAGGTACAGTAATAATGGTGGAAGATGTTGGAGGTGGGAGGCGTGTGTTGAAAGTGCTTTTTGGTTTGGTTTGGATGGTTGGACACAGCAGGACACACACACACACATACTTGCTCACTCACGTTCGCAACTCCATCAACTTGATAGACAGTGCAGATCAGACATCTAATCCAGAGAAAGCCCTTCAGCTGGGCCGCAGAGCTATTGATCCAGATGTTGCTGCTCTCCAGCTCTGCAACAAACCGCACCTCTGATGCCACCTCTGACTGTGCCTCTGCTTTGGGGGGTGTATTTATATCAGTATCTGATTTTTTTTGTTGTTGTTTTTTTTATAACCAAGATCGACAATGCAGGTTCACCAGCATAAGCAGGATGACCATACTGGTAAAAACAGCATGACCAGTATCACCAAGCTGATTGATCAGAAAGACTAAGCTGGTCAAACCATGTTGGATTCCTGGTAGTGCATTGCTCTGAACAGTCAGATCGGAATTCATGTGACCTTCACATGAATCCAATTCTGGATTTCTCTTAAATGTGCGCTGAGGGAAAGGGGAATAGATTACAGCAGTAAGGGAGGTGTTCAATGGTGGGATAGTGAGATAATAGACCTCATATATATATATATATATATATATATATGAGGGTTTCTAATTAAATTTCTGAATGTGGATGCAGGAGGGTGTGGCAGTCACACATATCACATACTATTATTTACAGGGGATCTTAGACTACTCAAATTTGTCTTAATTTGAGATGTAAATATTAACAGAATTTATATATTTATGAGTTTGACCATGTATTGATCAGACATTTATTTTGCATTTCTTCTGCTTTTAAGGACTAAAAAACATTTGATATCCCAAAAATCTTGTTGGAAATTGATCATCCAGAATGTTTTTGAGCTGAAAATGCAAGAATTATTTGCAGTTATTTAATTGACCAAATCAAATAAATTGGTCCAAATAAGATATAAAATAACCTGAATGTCAATTTTTATCATTTATGTATCTATCAGTACTATCGTTTCGCAGGACTTCCATTGTGAAATTTGTACACTGAGCAAAGAAAGAGGGCAAACAGGCCCTCCTTCCTCATTGTCCCCTATAACCCAATACCTGGGTCATTGACATCATTAGCCCTGCCCCCTCTAGCTGATCAGAGTCTGCATGTAGTTTGAGTATGTACACATGGCCAGAGCAGTAAACATGGACTGGAAACTCCTTTGGCATTTAAACATCCAATTAGAAATCACCTCTGTCATTTGTGGTTTCTGATTGGCTGAAACTGAGCCAGGTTATTAAGGCTGTAGGTGTGAAATGAGTGTATGGTTCAGGAATGTGGAGTGAGAAACAGTGACATTATATCACAATATATAATTTGAGCATTGCTATTGCAATGTGTGCAGTAGTCACATCACAGGACAACACTGTACAGTGATAAACTAAAATATATTTATAACATATTACATGTAAGACCATTTTATTTTTTCGTTAAATTCCATTTTTTTGTTTCTTAAATGAAACATCCATTATTAGATATTGCAGAAATCATAGGTCCCTAAACCTGCTGAATTATTTTTTATCGCAATATATATCACAAAACAAAAATACTGGAATGTCAGTTTTTCCATTGTTCAGGTCTAGAATGTATGCAATAGAAAAGACATGCCCACATTTTAATTAGGGTACATCATTCCCTTTACATTAACTCTCAGAACCTGATATCCACACTTTGCAGGATATACTGTTTTCTAGGCTTTCATAATTGACTACAGACTGGATACACATATCATAACAAACTACAGACTTACCCTACATAATCATGGTCTCATTTAATTCCTTTAATTAAATCCCAGTTTCAATTTCAAAGGATCTTCCAGTTCATGTATACTGCTCTGTCCACATGTACATGCTCAAACTGCAAAGTCCGGAGAAGGGATAACACTGATGCATACATAAATAATAAAAATAATAAAGGACATTTAGGTCGTACTTTATTAATTTGTAAAGTATTTTGAAGAGCAATCTAATCATTACAAATGATTAATCTAATTTATTGCACTTGCAACATAAAAACAAATTTCAAACAGGAATTTTGATTAAAATGTGGTCAGATTTATACAAATATTTAAATGCTGTTAATATTTACATCTCAAATGAAATCAAATTTGAATAGCCTAGGATCTCCTGTGTGAATAAAGTTATGTCAAACTACAAAATCATCCCTCAAAATTAGTCGATTTAATCAGAATTAAGACTCCCTCATGCGATAATACATTTTTATAAAATATTAAAATGAGAATGAATTGTGGTACAAAAGAAACACCATAGTTCTGTTTGTGGTAAACACATTCAGTCCGTTGGATCCTGGGTTCATCCCAGTGTTTTTCCAGAGCTGTCTGGAAGCTCTTAAAAACCCACCGTTTGATTACGACTCCGGCCTTGCTGTGTTTGGGCTGCATTATCCACTAATCCTGATGCTGTTAGTGCCTTTGCGCTGCCGTGGGATTAAGTCTGAATCACATCTCTCTCTCTCTCTCTCTCTCTCTCTCTCTCTGTCTCTCTCTCTCTCTCTCACGTGAGCATGCATGGGCATTGGAGTGCTTTAGCAAACTTGGAATTTTACCAAACTTTTTCATGTTCAGAGTAACTCTGAAACCTGTTTGTTTGTGTGTGTGAGAAATAGAGTTCTAGTGTGTGTGTGTGTGTGTGTGTGTGTGTGTGTGTGTGTGTGTGTGTGAGTGAGGGGAGTATGCTGCTGGTGTTTTTACCAGGAGTATGGCATTTCAGAGCACCACAGTGTTTGAGAGTCTGAGCTGCAGTCATGGAGTAAAGCTGGAGAGCAGGGCTGGTGTAGAGGAGTGTGGAAGAGAGCAGGTCTGGTGTAGAGGAGTGTGGAAGAGAGCAGGTCTGGTGTACAAGAGTGTGGAAGAGAGCAGGTCTGGTGTAAGGAGATGTGGAAGAGCAGGTCTGGTGTAGAGAAGTGTGGAAGAGAGCAGGTCTGCAGAGGAGTGTGAAGAGAGCAGGTGGTGTAGAGAGGAAGAGAGCAGGTCTGGTGTAGAGGAGGAAGAGAGCAGGTCTGGTGTAGAGGAGTGTGAAGAGAGCAGGTCTGGTGTAGAGGAGTGTGGAAGAGAGCAGGTCTGGTAATAAGAGTGTGGAAGAGAGCAGGTCTGTGTAGAGGAGTGTGAAGAGAGCAGGTGTGGTGTAGAGGAGGAAGAGAGCAGGTCTGTGTAGAGGAGTGTGAAGAGAGCAGGTGGGTGTAGAGGAGTGTGAGAGAGCAGGTCTGGTGTAGAGGAGTGTGGGAAGAGAGCAGGTCTGGTGTAGAGGAGTGTGAAGAGAGCAGGTCTGGTGTACAAGAGGTAAGAGAGTAGGTCTGGGTGTAGAGGAGTGGAAGAGATAGGTCTGGTAGAGTAGTGGAAGAGAGCAGGTCTGTGTAGAGGAGGTGGAAGAGAGCAGGTGGTGGAGAGGAGGGAAGAGAGCAGGTCTGGTGTAGAGGAGTGTGGAAGAGAGCAGGTCTGTGTAGAGGAGGTGGGAAGAGCAGGTCTGGTGTAGAGGAGGAAGAGAGCAGGTGTGGTAGAGAAGTGTGAAGAGAGCAGGTGGTGTAGAGGAGTGTGGAAGAGAGCAGGTGTGGTGTAGAGAAGTGTGGAAGAGAGCAGGTCTGGTGTAGAGGAGTGTGGAAGAGAGCAGGTGTGGTGTAGAGGAGTGTGGAAGAGAGCAGGTCTGTGTAGAGGAGTGTGTGGAAGAGAGCAGGTCTGGTGTAGAGAGGAGTGTGAAGAGAGCAGGTGTGGTGTAGAGGAGGAAGAGAGCAGGTCTGGTGGTGACAAGAGTGTGGAAGAGAGCAGGTCTGGTGTAGAGGAGGAAGAGAGCAGAGGTCTGGTGTAGAGGAGTGTGAAGAGAGCAGGTCTGGGTGTGTACAAGAGGTGTGGAAGAGAGCAGGTCTGTGTAGTGAGGAAGAGAGCAGGTCTGGTGTAGAGAAGTGTGGAAGAGAGCAGGCCCTAGAGGGAGGTGGAAGAGAGCAGGTGTGGTGTAGAGGAGGTGGAAGAGAGCAGGTGTGGTGTAGAGGAGTGTGAAGAGAGCAGGTCTGGTGTAGAGGAGTGGAAGAGAGGCAGGTCTGGTGGAGAGGAAGAGAGCAGGTGTGGTGTAGAGAAGTGTGGAAGAGAGCAGGTGTGGGGTAGAGGAGTGTGGAAGAGAGCAGGTGTGGTGTAGAGAAGTGTGGAAGAGAGCAGAACTGTGTAGAGGAGTGTGTGGAAGAGAGCAGGTGTGGTGTAGAGGAGTGGAAGAGAGCAGGTCTGTGTAGAGGAGGAAGAGAGCAGGTCTGGTGGAGAGGAGTGTGGAAGAGCAGGTCTGGTGTAGAGGAGTGTGGAAGAGAGCAGGTGTGGTGTAGAGAAGGTGGAAGAGAGCAGGTGTGGGGTAGAGGAGGTGAAGAGAGCAGGTGGTGTAGAGAAGTGTGGAAGAGAGCAGGTCTGTGTAGAGGAGTGGAAGAGAGCAGGTGTGGTAGAGGAGGGAAGAGGAGCAGGTCTGGTGTAGGAGGAGGTGGAAGAGAGCAGGTCTGGTGTAGAGAAGTGTGGAAGAGAGCAGGTCTGGTGTAGAGGAGTGTGGAAGAGAGCAGGTGTGGTGTAGAGGAGTGTGGAAGAGAGCAGGTGTGGTGTAGAGGAGTGTGGAAGAGAGCAGGTCTGGTGTAGAGGAGTGTGGAAGAGAGCAGGTCTGGTGTAGAGAGTGTGGAAGAGCAGGTCTGGTGTAGAGGAGTGGAAGAGCAGGTCCAGGTAGAGGAGTGTGGAAGAGAGCAGGTGTGGTAGGAGAGCAGGGAAGAGAGCAGGTGTGGTGTAGAGGAGTGTGGAAGAGAGCAGGTCTGGTGTAGAGGAGTGTGGAAGAGAGCAGGTCTGGTGTAGAGGAGAGTGTGGAAGAGAGCAGGTCTGGTGTAGAGGAGTGTGGGAAGAGAGCAGGTGTGGTGTAGAGGAGTGTGGAAGAGAGCAGGTCTGGTGTACAAGAGTGTGGAAGAGAGCAGGTGTGGTGTAGAGGAGTGTGGAAGAGAGCAGGTCTGGTGTAGAGAAGTGTGGAAGAGAGCAGGTCTGGTGTAGAGGAGTGTGGAAGAGAGCAGGTCTGGTGTAAAGAAGTGTGGAAGAGAGCAGGTCTGGTGTAGAGGAGTGTGGAAGAGAGCAGGTGTGGTGTAGAGAAGTGTGAAGAGAGCAGGTGGTGTAGAGGAGGTGAAGAGAGCAGGTGGGTGAGGAGGTGAAGAGAGCAGGTCTATGTAGAGAAGTGTGGAAGAGAGCAGGCCCGGTGTAGAGGAGTGTGGAAGAGAGCAGGTCTGGTGTAGAGAAGTGTGGAAGAGAGCAGGTCTGGTGTAGAGGAGTGTGGAAGAGAGCAGGTGTAGTGTAGAGGAGTGTGGAAGAGAGCAGGTCTGGTGTAGAGAAGTGTGGAAGAGAGCAGGTCTGTAGAGGAGTGGAAGAGAGCAGGTCTGGTGTGTAAGAGTGTGGGGGTGAGAGCAGGTGGTGTAGAGTGAGTGTGTGGAAGAGAGAGCAGGTCTGGTGTAGAGGAGGAACAGATAGGGCTGGATTGTAGAGAATGTTGGTGAGACCCTGTGGGCTATATGAACATTCTGTCAATTTCTCCATGAATCATTGTGGTTTTCTATAAAGACAGAAAATGCAATGACTTGATTCAGTGTTGGGTAGTGTTTAGTTGTCGTTCACTCTGGTTTTGCCTAGCACCCTGGGGAAAACATGATTGTGTCCAATGTTCTCCCTTTGATTAAGAACGAGCTCCTCACTTGTGAAATGGCCGTTATGGCAAAAAAAAAAAAAAACTGGCTCTAAGTCTCCTCTGAAGAAGCACCTTGTGTCATTCAGCAGGGTCATGTACACGGTGTTGAAGGATTTGCACCCAGGTGCTTAAGTTTAAATTGAGATTTTGTGTGTACATCTCTTCCAACACATACAAGGTGCTTCAGGTGGTGAAACGGGGCATCTTGTCCGCACCTGTCCAGTAAAGGTGGGTGGGACTACAGATGGTCCCGTGAGTAAGAAGTGGGAGCAGCCAGAGCCTGCGGCTGTAGGCTCAGCCATGGAGAACCCAAGGGGGGTGCGGGGAAAAGTGCATGAGCTGAACAGGCCACAGAAGGGTGTGGACATGGTGGATGAGCCTGTTTTTAAGTGCCCAGTAAAAGAAGAAGTGAGGGTCTGAAAGTGAGGGGTCAGTGTCTGATTCTGGTTGGTCTGGTTGCTCTCAGGAGGAGAAAACATATATAATCTATGCTGCTGAACAGATTAAAAAGTTCTGTAAGGATGACAGGAGTGATGCCTGGTCTGGGTGCGCTGAGGTTCACTTCCAGAATGAAGACCACTGTATAAACCATAATTTTTACACTGGATTTTACACGGTATTGTTTCTGTGAATTATTATAATAACACAGGAATGTCCTTTCTTTTTTCAGAAGGAAATATTTTTTCATGTTTTTATGCTCTGTTTAGACAATGTCCTGTTTTGTTGTTTTTTTATCTCTGTCGTTATTTACACTGTGACTTTTATTTTGTTTTTAAGAACGCTTGGGAGATCAGGTGTCTGCTGTCAGCTGATTCATTTTATTCTGTCAGGCCAACCGTGTAAAAAGAATAAACAGCTGATACCAACATCACTAGAACTTCTTTTAGACTGGTATAATCCAGGTTTTAATTATTTTATTTCATTTCATACATGCTGCAGGGAAGCAGTGTGTTTGGTACTGATAATGAGCTCTACTTGCACCTGAATTTTTCATACAAACAGTGTTTCCTCCTCATTTGTTTATTTATTCATTCATATGTTCATTTATTTATTTATTGCAAACAAATTCCTTGACTTTATGCTCTGATTCTAATGGCTAAAATGGCCTCAAGTGTCTTTTACAACTTAAAGTTGTTAAAGCAAAAGAAAATTCTCTCTCTCTCTCTCTCTCTCTCAGCGTCTCTCTGTGTCACTCTCCATCAGCCTCTCTCTCTCTCTCTCTCTCTCTCTCTCTGTTGCACTTTTTCGCTCAGCCTATCCCTCTTAACAGCTCTTCAGACTCATTATGGGTGTGTTATGTGGTGTTTTTGGGCAGCTCAGTAGGTCAGAACCAGCTGTGTGGCCCATTATCCAGGCTCCCCGGCCTTCCGCTAATGCATTAGCTGTGCTGGCTCCCACAGAGCAGTAACCTACCTCCGAGATGAGTAATACACACTTGAGCACCAGACAACATGACCACTTTGTGTGTGTGTGTGAAGAGCCGCTGAATCACAGCTGTTGAATAGCTAGAAATCTCTTCAGGATTGGGATGACATCACAGCTAAGGATGCTTGCAGTGTTTTTTCTCATCGTAGGAAAAATGTTCCTCTCTCTCTTTCCTTGCTCGCTCTTTTCCCATCCACAGATTTCACCATAACTCACTTTTTAATTTCCGCCACGAGGATTTACTATGATTTCACTACAGAGAGGTGTTGGACTCTCTCTCTCTCTCTCTCTCTCTCTCTCTCTCTCTCTCTCTCTCTCTCTTTCTCTCACTCTCTCTTTCTCTCTCTCTCTCTCTTTTTCTCTCGTGCTCTCTGTGGGAAATTCACAGGGCAGACACATTTACACTAATGTCTTAGCCTAGTATCAATGCTAACATCCAGGCCACATGGAAACAAATGTATGTTTATGTTCCAAACAGAAAAAAAAAACTAAAGTAATATTTTATAATCTTTAGAAAAAATCTGATATAAGAGGATAATCCTGTCCTCCTCAGAGACTTCAAAACTCTAAAGTCGTCATCAATCCACACAGGGAACATGTCAGACCCAGAATGAGCGTGGAGCAGATGCTGAAGTCTGTTCAAAACCACAATTACACTCTGGAATCTGCTATGCAGACTGTCCTCAAACATTATGATCCGCACTGACAAATTAATGATGAAGGTGGAACTGGAATTTACGCTGGGGACATGTCCCATTTTACATCCCCTCACAGTTTTTAACATCTGTTTTGGTCTCATTCAGTTTTGTCCCCAGTCACTTTTTAAAATGCTCAATTCTGTCCCCTACATTTTTTAAATTCCTGTTTGCCCTCACCACTTTCAAAAGTTAAATTTTGTCTCTACGATTTTAATCATTGAATCCTCACTTTGTGTCAAAATATCCATGAACAAAAACTAGACAATATGTAAAAATGGGATATAAATGCTTATGTTATGCAAACAATCTGCCAGTGGGCCAAATCGTACTTGGTAATATTTCTTAAAATACAATAATATCTGGGCCCTACTTTGTACTTAAATGTCTTAAAACTGTAAGAAATATGAATAAAGAATTTTAAATAATGAACTTGAAAATGAATACAATAATAAGATGCAGAGACTTAATATACGTCTATTTCTCTCATCATTGTGTCTTGATAAGATTATATTGTTAGTTATCAGAGACTCAAAAGAACATCTTACTCAAATTAAGACATCATAAACCAAGTCTGCTTATAGGAAATGCATTATTTTGAGTTTATATCATCAGTGTGGATGTCAGATTCGACTAGAGTAATTTATGCTCAAAACAAACACAAAATGTCACCTGTGATGTTATTCTGATTCATGTCTGAGTTTGAGTAATTTGTCGATCACATGAAAGTGGAGCTGGTTAGTGTTCATCATGAACGTTAGTATTTAATATAATCGGACCCGTGATTACGCCATGTCAGACTGACGGGGACGATGTAACTCTTGGTTCTTTCTTTAGTCAAAAGTCCTTCATGATTATTAAGCAGAACCGATGCTGTTGTTCTCTCACAGAAACCCATCCAATTAGTCTCGGAGAGGAGCGGAGGAGTGTTTTTAACTGGCGGCGCTTCACTGAACACTCCCTCTGGCAACAGACCTGACACACACTGCGCAGGATTAACACGAGCGCTGCCTCTGTTTTCTCATTCGGAGCAGTTCTGCTCTTTACCACGGCCTTTCAGGTAAAGGCTAACACTGGATGATGCAATTTGCTCACATTGTGTTGCTTTTTCTTAATTAAATCGTGGAATGCCTCTCAGAACAGGGAACCAACCTCCCCACCTAAATACTGCTGCTAATTCAAAGCTGGTTTCTGTTCTTTGCAAAGAACGCCCTGCAGATCTTTGAACAGATCTTCTTGCTTTTTTTTTTTTTTCATGGTGGTATGAAAACACATGCGCTGGAGCGTATAGCAGGGAGTGTTTTGTACATTTGTGATGAAGATCAGAAAACAATTTCTCAGGTCCTCACTAACTCTGGCCCAGATCCGCCACCAGAGGCTTTCAGCTGGAGAATCAGCATTCACAGTTTGTAGAACAAGCTTTTGTTTTGCAACCAGAAAAAACTTGACAGCATCTGGAGAAAGGCCGACTCTGAGTTCAGCTTTCTTTGTCAACATAAACAAACAGCTGTTGTGGCATGACGTTTCCAGTTAAATATAAAAACAGGTAGGGAGAACACATATCCAAAATTATATCCCAACTCCATACACCCGATCCACCATCACTGCATCTTACAGAGCTAGGAAAACCACTCTGTTATACTGGAAAACTAGACAATGGACACAATGTGGGATGTTTTTGCAGTTTTATTTTTATTATTGTCAGAATATTATAGATCATCAGATTTTTCTCTTCTTCATTTGAGATGTAAATATTTGTATGAATTTGACCACAATGGATAAATAATTTACTCATACCTATAATGTTTGGTTTATAATGGAACAAAACACTTTTATATCTCAGAAAATCATGTTAAAAATTTGATTATATAGAGGTTTTTTGAGTGGAAATTATAGAATGGAAATATTATTGACAGTGACACAAATTAAATTAAAACAACCTGAATGTAGCAACCTTTATTATTTTTATTTATGGTATGTATCAGCATGATCCTTTCATGATTAGCCTGAATTTTACCTCATAACCCCAATATCTGGTCAATATCCTGACTCCTCTCTGATCATTCAGAGTCTGTATGCAGGTTAAACATGTACATGTGGACAGGCAGTAAACATGCACTGGAGGCTCCTTTGGCATTTAAACTGGGATTTAATTCAGTTGGATACTGAAGGGAATTTTAGCTGTTTTCTGAGGACTTTGAGGATTATGGGTCAGCTAGTTGGATTTTATCTGTACTAGTTTGTTTTCTGATGAAGGTATTTAGCCTACAGGACAATACAGATCCAGATTCACATCTGTACTTCTCTTCTCAGAGTGAGCAGAACCTGCAGTCCGCCTTAGAAAAAAGAATGCTTTATTTTTTCATGTTTCAGTTTTCCAGGTTTGAGGAATGTTTTCAACAGCTTTTGAAGCTTTGTTTTCAAACTAACTAATATAGAATTCAGAAAAAAAAAACTACACTTCTCCCACTGAAGACAAGGTCGGTTTCTAAATAGAAAAGTTTCTATTTATATTTACGATACACATATTCCACTGCAGTGTTCCTACTCTTTCAAATGTTCCAGGTTTGGAATAAAGAAGGGGAATAATTAGAGAATTAGGTACGGGTGTGTGCAGTCCACTATATTTTCAAGTGTATGATGTTTTGAAACATGTTTATTATTCCTCTCTTCTCTGTTTTGTTCATGAGGTTTTTGATTTTCGGCTTTGTTCAATGGGGATACTTAAAAGCTAGGAGAGCTTGGTGTGGTAATAATTGATATTTGAACACAGAGTGTTCATTCATTCTGTCTTTATAGTTCTTTCCTGCTGGTTCGTTTCATTATTAGGACATTTTATATTATGGTCAGTCATGAGAGAGTTGCTTTCAATATGCAGGAGAGTCCCAAATTTTCCAGGAGACATATGATTAGATGTGGACTAAATGTGTGGCTGAAGAAATTCTAAAGATAATATTCTTTCCAATTAAATTAATTTAAACTTAATACTGATGCACTCTCCTTTCTATCATTATTCGAGTCACACACATACGATTCCACATACATCAAACACCCGTAGCCTTTTTGGCCCTCAGCCCTTAGAAATGGTGAGAAACTGCAGAACCTACTCTTTCTAACAGTAGTGATTATCTTGTAGTGCAGTGAAGCATCTGAGAGTAATTCATTGTGGAAAATCATACTTTTATAAAAAGTTTTTAGAAGTTCCTGTTATTAAAATCCAATATAATAAAGCAGTTTTTATTACCTGTGATACAATGGGTTGGCCCTGAACAAATAATTTCAAGTTTTGGGCTGCAGGCAAGTAGTTTTAGAGATTGGCATGGATCCAAGAGGCAAAATCAGCCAAAAAAAATTACACAGCCTGAATTTTTAGTACATTTTGATTGCACACTGTAATAAGCTACATATAGAACATAATATGTATTTTTTTTATTCTCAACTTATAGACAATTCAATTCAAAACTTTTGTTCAGAAATCTAGCCTAAATCTTGATGTGAAGTCTCCACATTCAAAAACAAGTAAAAAAAATCATTTGGCAATTTTTGATAACAACTTCATCACTTTCATGAAGATATTAAACTTCTGATAGTATGTACACACTGGGCACTCACATATTTGGCATACAAGGACTTTCATAAAGATATCATTGTATGCCATGTGTGTAATTACCGTGTTATTACAAAAAAGAGGGAATGACAAAAACATACAAAAACATACATCTTGTGTAGCTAGTACATAACTTAATATCGGTTGAGAAATGTGAATATATGGAGGGTGACATCCTATCTAAAATGGACTTGAGAATGAGATTAAATTAAATTACTAATACATGCCCATGCTCTATTAAACTGTGTCCACAATATACAAGACAGAGCAGGGTAGAAGGAGAAGTGTTGAGGGTCCCTGCAAGGTTTTCAAAGTTCCAACCAGAAATCCAGTGGAGGGGGTGGAGTCATCAAATGCGTTGTCATTAAAAAATTGGGAAAATTCTGTTCAAAACTGGACACTTTTATGTTCAACCAGGGCCATTATGGTAGACGTGTTAGTGCATCACAGCAACAGGGTGTAGCAGCGTTTGTATTATCTGGGTATAGATGCCTGTGGATCAACCTGACCAACCAATTAGCATTGCTCAAATGACATCATGCTAATTGTTTGCTACTTGCTTACATTCATTGTTAGCAACATTAGCATGCATGGTTGGATTATTCCTGCATAAAACAAATGGGAATGAATCCAAATTAGCTGGATTTTGTATTATCACATTGTTACCATGGTGTATATGTGTCTACTGTAATTGACATTTCTATTTCTCTCTCTCTCTCTCTCTCTCTCTCTCTCTCTCTCTCTCTCTCTCTCTCGCCTCCCTCTGCAGATCTGCATGTTTTATTTTCTCTCCTTTCATTTATTTATTTAATCTGTTTCTCTGTAATATGAGTAACCTCTCTATCTCTCTTCCCCCTCTCTCTCTGTCTCTCTCTTTCTCTCTCTCTCTCTCTCTCTCTCTCTCTCTCTCTCTCTCTCTCTCCCACTCTCTCTCTCTCTCTCTCCTCTCTTTCTCTCCTCTTTCTTCTCTGTCTTTTTTCTCTCCCTCTTCTGTCTGTCTCTCTTCTCTCTCTCTCTCTGCCCTCTCTCTCTGTCTGTCTTTCTCTCTCTCTCTCTGTCTCTCTCTGTCTGTCTGTCTCTTTCTCTCTCTCTCAGCTGCATGGTTCATCTGTCTAACCTGGTTTGACCTCGTTTATAAGGTCTTCAGTTAAGGCACTTTCACACAGAGTAGGGTAATTTTTTTTGAGACCACTGTAGACTGAATAGTCATACACAGACCTACATAGAATGGGTGGGACTAAACTGCTGTGGACCAAATGAAAATGGGCTAAATGTCTAGATTGAAAGGGACAAAGCTACAAAGAAGACTGAATGGGTGGGGCTAACTGATAAAACTGATGAGTTGAATGAGTGTCGTAGGCATGCTGTAGGCTTAATGGATGGGGCTTAATGGTTGTAGGGGGAGTGGAAAGTACAACATCATACTGAGGTGACTGCAGGTGTAAATAGGCAAAGAGGGTACAGAAAGAGGTGTGGAGTGACAGGTGTATGGAGCAAACCTCAAGCAGAATGAAAGACTCAATGCATCACTGCGCTCAGCCAGCGGTGCAAGGGATGTGGTGAGAAAGCAAGAGATACAGTTCAGACTGCATTAGACTTGACCATAATAACACACACTCCCTGTCTGGCTGTCAGTCTGAATCAGTTTTACATCATTCTGATGATGCCTCACTCCACCATTGCACTGCATACATTCATCACCTGGCCAAAAGTATGTGGACAAAACATGAACATTTGTCCCACCTTTGCTGCAACAACTGCTTCTATTCTTCTGAAGCTTTTACGCTGCTGTTGGAACATTGCTAAGAACAGGATTCCTCGATTGCATCAGGGGAGGTCAGTAAGCAGAAGGTGCCAGTGGGCAGATAGCCCTCCTGACCAGGTATCTGCACTGGTCATGATGACATCATTACAATGGTTTAATAAACTGTCATGTCACAGGAGGTAGCTCACCCTTGATTAGCATATGAAGCTTGAGGCTAGTGTTGCAGGATGTTTATTGACTGTGGCGCTCAGTCAGCTGGGAGGAGCAGGGGCAGGAAGGGTCAGTTACATCACTGACAGAACAAATCTAACATGGAGATTATCCACTAATAAGCCAGACTACTGCTTACTTCACTCTGCTTAATGTTAGTGCACACAAAAACAGGCAGGAGAGACAAACCCAGACTGGACAAACCAGAGACGGAGTCGAAAAACCGGCAGAATAAACACAGGATGAAACGAAAGGCAGGATCAGAAAACGGAACCGGCTCAAACAGTCAGACTGATAACGATAAGCATGGGTAGCACACTGAGGGCCGCAAGGCAAAGTTAGAGACTGAACAGGTTGAAAGACTGGATTAAAGTCTCTCCGGACCAGGTGAATACACAAGTACCCGTGATCGAATGAGTGAGTCACATCAGTCAGGCAACAAACTGATGATTTGAGTCCTGAGAGACTGAGGTGCATGACATACAGTTACTTCCGCCTGCAGGTCATCTTTTAGAGACCGCCAAAGTTCATCTGAATTTAATGGTGAATATTATTTACTTTGTACTTCCGGTTTACATAATTAACAATGATAATGGCCTAATGTGTTAAGAAAACAAGTAAAAACACAAACAGCAGTAACACTAACAGTTCTACAGTATTAGTTGATATATTCTCTTTGTGTAAGAATGTCCAATAGTTAATTTATATGAATATAAATTATTGATAATTTTATGATTCAGTGTCATTTAAACAGCATGATGAATTATTTACTGTACAGCTAAGTCCCTGACTACCTGTGGTTGATGGACTGTTAAAGCATCATGTATTTGTGTTGAAAAAATACAAAAATATAAGCACAAATGGACATATCGGGGTTTATTGGGTGTTTTTGGCTACGTGTTTACCAAAACCGCATTCGCATTCGACAGATTTGTAGCTAAAAATTTGAATCCGATTGATGCGGATTTTCCTCAACTCCATCACATCCCTAACACTTACCCTACTTAACCATGATCTTATCAATTTGTTATAAATTATCAGTAAATATCAACATATTGGCCTGCCCATATGCCACTCTGTTTATATCCTGCCCTAGATATAATTATTATTGATATATCAATGCACATATTGTGCTCTTGATTATATCCCAAAATATATCTATCAACATATTGCTCAACCCACATTGCATGCTGTTGATATCTCGATATAGATACAAATATTGATATATCAGCCAGCCCACATTGTTCTCTGTTTATATCCCAATATAGATATAAATAATGATATTGCCTAACCTATACAGTTTCTGTTTATATCCCAAATATAGTATATAATATACATATATCACTCAGTCTAAATTCTCATTCTGTTTATATCTCGATATATATACAAATATCAATATATCTGTCAGCCCATAACATGCTCTAAGAGATCCAGATATAGCCATTTATATTGCCCAGCCCATATTGTGCTCCGTTTGTATACAGATATAGATATAAACATTGATATTTCACCTCACCCCATATGTGCTCTGTTAACTTCCTGATAAAGTTTTAAATATTGATATATCATCCAGCCCTAACCCATAAGGCAGTCTGTTAGAGATTACTGAGCTCATCTTGGCTGATCGACTAATGCTAGGTAAGAGAGAGGAAGTGGGGGCTTTGGAGTGAAGTATCACTTTAATGATGCAAAGCCTACCTTTCAGACCCAGTTCTGTGAATCTAATGTCAGACCGATGCTTGCTGAGCCAGAGACGTAGCGCTAGGCGATCAATGCAGTGGCAGGCTGACAGGCAAGGGCTAATTAACCAGTTGTGTTTAAAAGAAAAGTCAGCTGACAGTAGCTCTGAGACAGAGGAGAGAAAAGACAGAAAGAGAGAGAGAGAGAGAGAGAGAGAGAGAGAGAGAGAGAGAGAGAGAGAGAGAGAGAGAAAGGAGAGAGAGAGAGAGAGAGAGAGAGAGAGAGAGAGAGAGAGAGAGAGAGAAAGGTAGAGAGAAGGAGAGGGCTGGATGACAGATATACCTTCACGCTCTTGACTTATTGGTCCAGAAATGTCAGCCAGGAGTCCGGACAGATAAACGGGCACCCAAGTGGCTAGCCTTGTCAAAACACAGACAGGAATTATTACACACATGAAATTTCTGCACTAGCCTTGTAAACTGCACATACTTTTTCTTCTACTTTTCCTAAAATGGTTGCCACTGGTTTGTGCTGCAGTGACCCCATGCCAGCATAAGTAAGAAAGCAGTCAGAGTTACAGGAAAGCATGATAGTTGGTGGCAGATGGATAGGACATTCCATTTCAGATATGAACTCCTTCCACATTGAAGGCAGGACGGTCACATGCATATGCTACAGCTCAGTGCAGCATTCTTTAGTGTCCATGGGATATGGGAATAGACAATTTCATTGAAAAGATATTGTCACACTGTCTGCTGGGCCATAAAAAAATAAAATAAATAAGCAAACAACTCATCTTGACCAAAGTAGTCACCAAAGAGCTTCCAGTGTAGGTTAACCACTAACCCGCAGAGACCTGCATTACCATCCCTTATTCTGGCCAACGAACGCCCACTGAAGAAAAAAATAGATTGCATAGATCTGAGATCTGCCATGCATGATGTGAAGGAATGCTGTGTTTACATTCATTTTGAATCTTGCCTGATCATAACATCCTGACTCTGCTGGCTGGGCTAACATGGTGCAGAGGGAGGTAAGACTCGTGGTGGAGTGTGGAGTGTGTGCTTACATCAGCGACACTTGGTGCTGGATTACTACTGTTGTGCATAAATATTGTTCTCCCCAGGTGGAGTTTATCATCATAAAGTGCAAACTCTTCTATCTTCTGAGGGAGATTGCATCAATTCTGCTTTTTGCTGTCTATAGTCCCCCACGACTAATACTGGCATTAGTAGCAAGGCACTACCTGAACTCAAACCAAACAATCAGTAAACAACAGACAGTGCACCCAGACAGATTCCTCATTGTCGCAGGACACTTAAATCACACAGAGTTAAAGGCATTTATTATTTATACATTATTATTTATACATTATTTATAACATATGGACTTTCCAACAACAGGGCATAACTTTTTGTACTTGCCTTATACACCCTACAAAAAAGCATACAAGGCCTCCCCACCTACCCCCTCCCGGTCTCTCTGATCACATCATCATGCTGAGAGCAGACCAGTGAGAGACCAACTAAAGCAGTATCAGGCCTTAGCCTCATGCTCTGGAAAGACTATATTTTAGCACCACTCACTGGGACACTTTAAAAGAGCTACTTACAATGACTAGAGAGAAATAGAGGAATATGCTGAGGCTGTTACAGCATACATCGCAAAATGCACTGATGACTTAACTCACCACAAAACCATGCCTTTTTGTGCTAACTAGAAGCCTTGGCTGACAGGAGAGGTGAGTTGCCGAGTGCCACACAAAGGTGTGTGTGCTTAGCAAACTGCTCTTCACCCTGCTCACCCATGAGACTCTGTACCAGCCTGCAGCACCAAATCACATAATCAAATTCCTGAGGACAATACAACCATTGTGGTTGTTCATCACCAACAATGACAAAACCTGCTGCAGGAATGAGGTGAACCAACTGGTCTCTATCTGGTTGAATTCAGAAGTTATAGTCACTTACAGCATCACCCATCAACCATTGCCGGTTCTATTGTTGAGAGGGTACATGTCCCACTCCCCATCATGCTCATTCTATCAGGGGAACCATCGAGAGTATCATCACCAGCTGTATCACTGTGTGGTATGGTGCCTGTACTGCCTCCTGCCAGAGGACACTGCAATGTATAACAATGAACACAGCAGCAACTCTGCCTTCCTCTCAGACATTTAAACACCCACAGAGCAATCTGCAATACTAGTGACAATTCTCCACCTCCCTAAGTAAAGAAAAAATCTACCTCAGCTGCTGAAGGCACTAAATAATACTTCAATCTTGCATATCATTACATCTGCTGCTAACTGCACTACCTTGCAACTATTTGCACGATGGCTACTGTATCTGTACCGCTACTATAAACCCTATATGCTGCTCTTCTACACATTATTTATTATTTATTGCAATATTTGTGTCACTTTGCACATTGGAAATTAGTGCTATTTTTCTTCTATATAGTTTGCATATACATTGGAAATGCTATATGTTCCCATTTTTTGTATACTTTTTATATTTACTGCTGTTATTCTTTGTTGTTATTCGGGTGAGAGAGACCTGATATCTAATTCTACTATAAGTCCTGGACATGTAGTAAATTGACAAATAAAAATCTTGAATCTGTCTCCTCTCCGCCTCTACCACACAAAGCTGCTCCCTCCTCCCAGCGCTTTAATTCAGACCCTAATTAACGTCTGTATAAAAAATGAAGAAACTTTCAGCCTTTGATTCGAGGCTTGTTTTTGTTGATGAATGAAACGTGTTTCTGAATTAGTGCGCTAACGGGATGCGGGGTGCTTCTGGTCCCGCAGGACGCTAGCTGCTGCGTTTAGCGCTACTGAATTTGTGAGGGTTTTAATGAGCCGAGATTAGCTTTGATTCTTGAGGGGCCGCAGCACAGTCGACGCCGCTTTCCCTAACATTCATCACGGCGCTCCACAGCGGCAGCAGTGCGGTGCACTAATGACAGAGGGTCACTGAGGCGTGGAGTCAGCCAGCGTGAGGTTCTCCAGTGCAGTGCTTGCTGAGCCCCTTAGGAGGGAGGATGCTTATTTATTTGTTAGTTTAAAACAACAGACTGTTCTCTGTCAGGATGTTTAGTCCTGATGTGTGGACGTGCCACACACCACAGCCGATGGGTTTTGCAGTGTTGGTAACAGTTTGTGGCAATGTGAGGCAGTGTGGGTACAGTGTAAGGCAGTATTGGTAAAGTATATGGCAGTGTGAGGCAGTGTAGTGAAGTGTGGGTATAGTGTGTGGCAGTGTTGGTTCCACCTGATGTAGTGTTGATCCCATGTGGAACAGGTTAGCATGAGGCAGTGTGGTGCTGTGTGAGGCACTCGTGAACAGTGTTGTATGTTCACCTGACAGCGCAATGAAGCAATTATTAAGTTCTAGCATCCCTGAGGGCACTGTTTCTGGATGTTAGCGGCACTGTAGTGGTCCTGGGGCTCTGCTGCACCCCTGCTGGACGAGTCAGTGTGGATTGACAGGAATAATCACAGCAGGTCATGGAGATAAAGCTGCCGCTGCTGCTGCTGCTGCTGCTGCTGGGGGGAAGACAGATAGCTAAAGGCTAACTGAGCAGAGACAGCACTGGAGGAGCTGACCGCAGCACCACTTCATCAGCCCTCCCTCACCTGCCTTCACCTGCACAGACCCCCACAGCACTGCCTGTGTGTGTATGTTTTTGTGTGTGTGTGTGTGTGTGTGTGTGTGTGTGTGTGTGTGTGTGTGTGTGTGTGTGTGTGTGTCTGTGTATGCCTGCAGGGGGATGAGCCTGTAGACAACTGAAGGATGAAATAAATACAAATATTTAATTTAATTTAATAAATAAACAAGTGATGAGGAGCAGATGTTGGGTGATGTAATAGTTGGGTGTTTACAGCTTGAAACAGATGAGCAGACAGCCACACAGATATGACAAAGAGGACAGTGACTCTCTAATTTTCCACATGTGTTCTATAATGTTTCATGTACTCTAATGCGCTGTAATCTGTAAAGTACTGTAAAAATCCCTGTAATGTTTCATTTGTAAGGTGTCATGTGGTCTATAATACCCTATGTCCCATATGCCCTCTACAATGTTTCTAATGTTGGCATGTATTTTATAATGCTCTCTATAATGTTCCATATGAACACTACAATTTCCTATAATGTTCCATGTGCTTTGTAATGGTCCATAATGCCCACATGGCTCATAATGGTCTAGAATGTCTCCATATGCACTCTGGCAAGGCCATGTAATGTTCTAAATATGCACTGAATGTTCCACATGTGCCTCTATCATGCCCTGTAATGTCTCTGGTATGTGTGTTATAATCCCAAGAAAGTCCCATATGCCTCTATAATGTTCCAGTTTTATTATTATACTATTATTATTATTATTATTATTATTATTATTATACTAATAATAATTCCTGTCAAGATGACTCCTGGTATCTGAATGGTTGGTTCATTATTTCTTGAATTGTATCTATCCATCATGTCATCCATCCTCTTTCTCTTTTACATTCAACTCTTTAATCATGATGTGCTTTATAATGCTTCATAATGTTCCACATGCACTCTAATGCTCTAGAATGTCTCATATACACTGTGCAGTGCCCTATAATGTGCAATATGCATGCTACAACAGTGGTCCCCAACCCCCAGGCTGCAGAGCAGTACCCGTCCGTGGAGCAATTGGTACAACAAATAACCACCCCACCCCACCCCACGCCCCGGTCGCATGGTCGAAAAGAGAGGAGTAGCTTGTGCACAATACCCAAATATTTTCCAAATATGCTCTATAATGTTCCATGTTTGCCCTATTCCTGTATGTGTTTCTAATTTTAATTTTGGAGCTTCATCAGTGTGTGATGATCGTCAGTGTTGTTCCGTTCAGAGAAGCTGATATCAAGAGCTAGAGCTGGGGCTGATTTGTACTTGGAGCACTTGTTCTGTGGGAGAGTACATTTCAGAAATGCTCTGAATTAGCTGTGAAACACACTCCACCCTCCTGCCTCAAACGCTGAGTAAATGTGGTCTCTAATCTGCATCACTGTGTGCTTTGTTTTTCTTCTCTGATGTCAGTGCTGATAATTGTACTCCACACTTTCATTGGTGATAGGAGGTACTACAGCTGGGAACTTCTGTCTCTGCTAAGCATCTATGTGCCTCCAAAAGCTGATCCTTCATCATATAATGTAATATAATATAATATAATATAATATAATATAATATAATATAATATAATATAATATAATAGAATAGAATAAAATAGAACTTTATTGATCCCTTGGGAGGGTTCCTTCAGGGAAAATAAGGTTCCAGTAGCAGCATAGAATTCAGCATCAGTACAGAAGTAGAAAGATAGATAAAAACTAATATAGTAAGAAGCACTAAATTATAGATAGATAAAAAAAAAAATAATTTAGTAAGTAAGAGGCAAACTAAACACTACAAACACTATTTAAATATATAGAATATATAATATAGAGACTATATTACAATATACAATATAGATAATAGTGCATGAGAAAAGGGGATATAGGAGGGGGTATTGCACATTATTTTTGCACTTGAAAAAAACTGTTATTGCCAGTTGTGTTGTGGTGGTCTGGTTGCAGGTTACTGTTAACTTGTTGACTGTTGGTTCGGCACCTACTCATTCCCATCCTTTATTCTCCTGTTACCCCTCCTCCCTCCCAGAGAGGATATGTACAGTCTGATGGCATGCAGGACAAAAGAGTTTTTAAATCTATTGGTCCTGCACTTGGGAAGGAGCAGTCTCTCACTGAACAGGCTCCTCTGGTGGCTGATGACAGTGTGTAGAGGATTACTGGCATTGTCCATAATGTCCAGTAGCTTCTTTAGAGTCCTCTTCTCTGCCACTGACACCAGAGAGTCCAGCTTTGTGCCAACCACAGAGCCAGCCCACCTGTTCAGCTTGTCCAGCCTGTGTGTGTCCTTCTTGGATATGCTGCCCCCCCAGCATACCACAGTGTAGAACAGGACACTGGTGACCACAGACTGATAAAACATCCACAGGAGTTTCCTGCAGATGTTGAAGGATTGTAGTCTCCTCAGAAAGTACAGCCTGCTCTGTCCCTTTCTGTACAGGTGGTCGATGTTGCATGACCAGTCAAACTTGCTATCTAGCCACAGCCCGAGGTACTTGTAGGAGTCCACAGCCTCCACCTCATCTCCCTCAATCAGAACTGGTTGTGACTTTGGTCTGGACCTCCCAAAGTCAATGACCAGCTCCGTCATTGAGCTGCAGATGATTCCTGTGGCACCAGGCTGCAAAGTCCCTCACCAGGCTCCGATACTCCTCCTCACTATCATCCCTGATATACCCAACTATGGCTGTGTCATCAGCGAACTTCTGAAAGTGACACAGCTCTGAGTTGTAGCAGAAGTCTGCTGTGTACAGGGCGAAGAGAAGAGGGGCCAGCACAGTGCCCTGGGGTGCTCCAGTGCTGCTGATCACAGTGTCAGACGTTCCTTCAGCCTGACATACTGTGGCCTGTCCGTGAGGTAGCTGGATATCCAGGTGACCAGGCATGGGTCCACTCGCATCCTGATCAGGTTGTCCTGAAGCATAAGGGGCTGGATGGTGTTGAAGGCACTTGAGAAGTCCAGAAACAGGATCCTCACTGTGCCGTTCCCCTTATGTAGGTGTGAGTGGGCTCAGTGTAGCAGGTAGATGATTGCATCTTCCACACCAACACCTGCCTGATACACGAACTGCAGATCATCCTGGGCATGTTACACCTGGGTTCTAAGGAGACAGAGGAAGAGCCAGTCTAGCGTCTTCATCAGATGGGAAGTGAGTGCCACTGGTCGGAAATCATTCAGCTCACTTGGCCTGTTCTTTTTTGGGACTGGAACAATGCACAATGTCTTCCCCACCTGCAGGCTGAGGTTGAAGAGACGCTGGATTAAGTCACCCAGTTCTGCAGCGCAGGCCTTCAGCAGAGGACATACTCTGTCAGGCCCTGCTGCTTTCCTGGGGTGAAGCCTCCTCAGAGTCTGTGTTGTGGTTGATGATGATGAGGAGGACGTTGTTGTAACTGGTGGAGGATGTGTTGAGGGAAGAGGAAGAGAGGGTGGGGGGTGCATGGGTTGGTTGAACCGGTTGAAGAAGTTATTCATCTCGTTCGTCTTCTCCACTGTTCCCCCCACACCTCTGGTCTTGGTGTTGTGGCCTGTGATGGTTCTCACACCTTCCCAGACCCTCCTCATGCTGTTCTCCTCCAGCTTCCATTCCACCTTCTTCCTATAATTGTCCTTGGCTTCTTTCAGGCAGCGTTTCACCTCTTGCTGTGCTGCTCTCATTACCTCCTTGTCCTTGCTCTGGAAGGCGACCCTCTTCCTGTTGAGGGCAGCCTTGACTTTCTGTGTTACCCATGTTGTTGGGGTAACACCGTACCATCTTGGTGGGGGAGACCACGTCTACACAGAAGTTGAGATAATCTGTCAGGCAGTGTGTCATCCCCTCAATGTCCTCACAGTGTGGGCTAAGCAGCACATCCCAGTCAGTGGTGTCATAGCAGTCCCTGAGAGTTTCTTCTATTTCTGGAGACCACCTCCTGATGGTTCTGGTGGTTGCAGGCTGTCTTTGGACCATGGGGGTGTACTTTGGATAGAGGTGAACCAGGTTGTGGTCCGACTTCCCCAGTGGGGGGGAGGGGTGTGATGCTGTATGCCTCTTTCACATTAGCATACAGCAGATCAATTGTACTGTTGATTCTTGTAGGACATTCCACACACTGGTGAAAAGTAGCCCAAGTAGAGTCCAAAGTAGCATGATTAAAGTCTCCAGAGATGATCATAAACGCTTCAGGGTTTTGCGTCTGAAACCTTGCTATAACAGAACATATCTGCTCACATGCAGTGGCTGCTTCTGCTCTGGGGGCGATGTATACACAGACGACGATCACGTGACTGAATTCACGGGGGACGTAGTAGGGTCGGAGGCTAACGGCTAGCAGGTCCAGATCCGGACAACATAAGACCTTCTTAACAGTGATATTGCCAGGGTTACACCAGCGACTGTTCACGTAGATGATCAGCCCCCCACCTTTGCTCTTCCCGCAGGCTTTAGTGTCTCTGTCGGCTCTCACGGTAGTGAAGCCCCGCAGGTCCACGTTAGCATCCGGTACAAGCTGGTTTAGCCATGTCTCTGTAAAGATTAACAAGCTGCTCTCTTTGTAAAGCCGCTGATTGTTGAGGGCAGACAGCTTGTCGGTATTGTTCGGCAGCGAGTTCACATTCCCCATAATGACGGAGGGAATGGACGGTTTTGCGATGCCGCCGGTTGTCCGTTAGCTTAGCCTTTAGCTTAGCACCGGCCTTGCACCCCTGGGCTCTCCTCCACAGTTACTCTGGGATTGGGTGTCATATCCCGGCATGTGCCTTTGTTCTCACGGCCTGCAGCTCCTCTCTCGAATATGAGAGAAAACTGGCTCCTGGTTGCATCTTCGAGGTTGCACATATCCATGGGATTTATATCAGTACACACTATGTCGTTTTGAGAAGAACAAGTGTGTGGAAAGATGAAAAAAAGAATTTAAAAAGAGCTGAAACCATGGAGCTATTGGGAGGCAGCCATCTTGCACAGCGCCATCTTGACTGTGTACAAAAGCTTGGTGTTACAGCCTGTTAACGATACCCCCCTCCCAGCCATTATTACAGCTATAGACCTGAAACAGAGTCATCATTTACCCTTTCAACCTGTGTTTAACTGGGTTTAACATAGAGACACTTCTGAAGCACTGAAACATCAGACAGATAGGTGGTTCTTGTTACCCAGGTGTGCCTTGATTTTTATATTGTTTAAGCTCATGAACCCTAGGCCAATTTTGCATTTTATTTTTGTAGTTTGAAATAAGTTTATTCACCCATAAAGTATTTACAGGAGACATACATAGCAGATATTGCTATTTTCATGAGATCCTACGCTACTAAATTTTGTTTTCATTTGAGATGTAAATATAAGCCATTTATTTGTATGAATTTTATCATATTTTGTTAAAATATTTTTTTTTGTTATAAGGACAAAAGCACTTTATATCTCATAAACCCTGTTGGACATTGATTATCCACAGTGTTTTTGAGCTTTGCAATTGTTATAATGATTCTGAAAGTAAAATATTAAAAGTTATACAATAAAATACACTGATTATCCCCTATTAATTTTAAAATATATTTTATATTTTATTATTAATTTTAAAGACTGTGTAAGCAAAGGAAGAGAGCAGGATTTCTGAGCTTGATTACTTACATATGATGTCACATATAGAAAATGGCCCTGCAGTTTGTTCTGATATGTGTATCATGTCTGTAGATTACGCTGATCCTGAGTTATAAAACCTAAAAAAAAACCAGCATGTAACTGCCCACAAAGTACAGATCTCGGGTTCTCAGAGTTAAACAGTTAATAGTCCTGAATATCAGCACAGTCTCACTGTTGAAGTCTAAATTTGTTGTTAAAAAGGATAATTCATCATGAGAACCAGAGAGCTGTGTATTTACAAAAAGCCACTCTGAGCAAGATGAGAAAAGATCTGAATATAAACACTAGGCAGAGCTTCTAAAGCAATCTGAAACATCCTGAAAAAGTGGTGTTCCAACACCCAGGCATAGAGTATGTAGATGACATTGATCCACAGTGTGTATTGAAGTATCGAGGCACTGAAAACCAGCAAAACTACAGTAAATAGCCGTGTTTACATGCAGCCTCATTATCCATGATAATCTGACTCTATCAGAGCTGATGTTCTCTTTGAAATGTACAGGTGAAGTGAGGTCATCTGAGGAATGATACTAAAATGAACATAGGACACATTTGACCATCCATCCATCCGTCCGTCCATCCATCCATCCATCCATCCATCCATCCATCCATCCATCCATCCATCCATCCATTTTCTATACCGCTTATTCCTGAATATGGTCACAGGGGAGCCAGTGCCCAGCCGGCAACTCTGGACGCAAGGGCATTTCACCAATGTGGTCAATTTTCCTGTCCTCTGATTGAATGGTCTTCAGGCAGCCTGTCTTTGATGTTCTGTGGTCAGTCGTTTGTTTTGAGGGGTTCCTGCCATTCACTGTTAACAAGCAAGGGTAACCAAGCGTTCCAAGATCTAAGTTCCATCCTGTTTAACTGCTGGACTGGTGCTGGACTGGTTTAGGACAGTCCTGATCTGGTGCTGGACTAGTTTAACACATCCCTTGACTGATGCTGGACTGGTTTAACTCAGACTGCTGGACTAGTGTTGGACTGGTTTAACAGGTGCAGACTGTTTGCTTTGTGCAGACGTAATTGTTCTTCATAAACAACAAATATATAGAAGCAGTGAAAGAATAAACACTGATTAATAACAGTGTGTGTGTGTGTGTGTGTGTGTGTGTGATGATGATGATGATGATGATGATGATGATGATGATGATGATTAGCCATCATTAGGCCGTGATTAGCAGCTGAAGGTGCAGAAATGTACGTATCCCCCCTGCAGAGGGCAAACGCAGCTGAAAAATGGAGCCTGATAAAGGCATGAGAAATGAATTTGCCTGTGTGAGCTCCCTCCTGTCTGGATGGGGGAGGGGGGGGGGGTGCCTGGCACATCAGTAATTAATTTCTCAAGGTCAATTATTTTAAGCGGGAAAAATGATGAAGGAAATCCACCGCAGGTTAGTAACAGAGAGAGAGAGAGAGAGAGAGAGAGAGAGAGAGAGAGAGAGAGAGAGGCTGATAAGTCTCACAAACACACACTGTAGACTATTAGAGCTGTTAAATTCTGTATTAAAGTGGAAATTAAGGATATTAAAGAGCCCATATCATCAAAGAATACATTTACATATTTCAAACAGTACTGTGTGATATATAAACTGCAAAACATGTAAGTGTTCACTCCTCAGTTCATATGAGAAAAAATAACTGAATAAAAAGCTTAAATTAATTGCATTTTTGATGTCACACCCATGAATACCCATTGAGAGTATAGCAACAGTTTTACCATGCCCAGTCAACCTATAGCAATTTAGTTCCGCCCATTTGAACTGCAGATTTTTAACCACACCTATTCTGACTACAGAATTATTGCCCCATCCACTAATTCTACAGATGTTTAACCCCAACTATTCAGCATACATACGTTTAGCTGAATGTAATAAGTACATAGCAATTTAGCCCCATCCATTTTGCTTACAGCAGTTCTAACATCACATATTCAGTCTTTAGCAGTTTAGTTTAGTACCACTAGCTACTTTTACAGAACTATAGCTGTGTCTATTCAGCCTACAGCAGTTTAAGCCAGAGGTTCTTAGCCTTTTTCACTGTGTGACCCCCTTTTAGGCTCCAGTAAATTTTGTGACCCCCCCTACCCCTGGGAAAAAACAGTATCAATAACTTCAAAGTACTTTTCATCATATTTTCTCACCTTCTTTTTTTTCCATTTTTTTTTAGTACGGGGGTCGGCAACCTTTAACACCCATAGAGACGTTTGGACCCGGTTTCCACAGAAAATAAAACACTGGGAGCCGCAAATAATTTTTCACATCTAAAATGAAGATAACACAGTATAGTTTGCTTTTTTTTACCTTTACACTTAGTATAAACAACTATAGTGTGTTTGAAATCCAATAAAATAAGCTATTATTTATTTATTGAACGCTTTTTGAACATTTTGAATTCTTAAAAAAAATGCAACCTGCCAAGTTTAAGGTCTCTTTCAAATGAATTAAAAAGCTGAACTTAAATAATTCATGTAGCAAACAAAAGCAAAAACATGCTGTGAGCCATCATCCTCATTTCCTTGTCTTTGGGCTTTCAGAGTATGTAACAGAGAGTGGACCTGAATTTAAAAAATACATTGGGGAAAAAAGCACTATGTCACTAAACAATGAAAAAAGAATATTTGCAAAATATCTGAATAAATATTTCTTTGAGCTGGTTAATGTTAATGACTTCTGCTCCTGTTAATGACTTCGGGGCTGTATGAAGTCACTTTCACCTTTGCAGGACTGTAAGCTGTCTCTGTGAGTTGTGAGCAGTGTTTGTTTTTAACGTAGTTTATGGTGGAGAATAGCTGCTCACATATATATGTGGATCTGAAGATCGACAGGACTTCAAATGCATATTTCTTCATGTTTATATAGGTGTCGCAGATGACATTCTATGTTTCAAACACAAGTTTGTCCTGGAAGGTTCTGAATATCACTCCATTTTTGATTCTGAACAAGAGTGGCCTTCTGACGGGGAACATCTTCAAGATCCTCTGTCAAGCGTTTGAATTCGGACACCCACATGCCTTTGTCAGTTATGTCAGTGAGCTCCAGATCCAGATTCAGATCCGGCTTCAGATTCGGATCCGGATCCGGATCCAGATCAGGTTGATTTACACCTGCCGGGTTTTGGTGGTAAACCGGCTTCCACAAGTGTGACGCTTATTTTGAGCGACGGAAATTAATGAAGTACAATTTTGGATCACAATAATCTTCCAATTTAGAATGAAAATTGAAAAAAGAATTAACGCAACAAAATACATTTCAATTAAATACTTATAATGTATTTTCCTGAGCCATGTGGAGCTGCGGTATAAGGATGAAAGTGCCATATGCAGCTCCGGAGCCGCGGGTTACCTGCCCCTGTTTTAGTGCGTATTGCGTCCCCACTTCCAGTTCAACCTTCTAAAAAACACTCCATTTTAATCCAGTCTGAATGAAGTGCCGAGCCACAATGTGCATGAACCTGAATCAAGATTCAAATCGAAGAGTCGAGCAGAACGGCGAGTGAGTCAGTTTGATTCAGAGAAAAAAAAGTTCTAAAAATGCTCTATTTTAAGCAACAGTGGGTGCTAAGCCATGTCCTTTATGCGAGACACTCCATCAAGACTGAGAATGATAGTGTGAAAAAGTTTAGCGCTTAAATCCAATTCATCGCACATTTAGCTGACAAAACCTCTTAATTAGTGTCACATTCGCGACCCCCCTAGAAGTACCCCCAGGTTAAGAACCCCTGGTTTAAGCTCATACACTAAGTCTACAACAGTTTTGCCCCACCCATTCAGCATATAGCAGTTTAGCCCCACCCATTAATTATATTGCAGCTTAGCTCCACCCACTAAGGTTAGAACTATATTTACTGTTGTTTAGACAACCAGCTGCATCATGAATGTAAGTAGTGTTTTTGTGTCTACTGCACTTTGTACAGGTTGCTCTTCTTTCTGAGCACATGGCAGCCAAATTGCGTGTGCAAGTAAACTGCTAGGTTTAGTCTACTGCAGTTTAGCCCCACCTATCTCATCTTCCTGCAACTACTTTAAATAAAGACATAATGCTGCTTTAAGAGTTGTTATAAATCAGACTTAAATAACTGTATAAAATGTATGTGTGTGTTTAACTGTGCTGTCCTGCCATTATGGGTAGCGGTTGACGTGTGTACAAAATGTATTTCTATATTTACCATTTAAAAGCGTATCATGTTACAGCTCAGCAGAAAGTTGCTGATGTAAATCAATGCAGCCGTAATGCACAAATCAATCAGCTCTCGCTCAGTTTCACAGAGAAAAGCCTCCCTCTCTCTCTCCCTGGCTCAGCTGCTGATGAATTAGCTGGTATTCCGAGTCGGACCCTAATATGGGCACATTGTTAGAAAAAGTCAGCAGAATCGATGTGGTATCTCCTTCCTCTCTGCAGTCCATAAAGAAGGTGCTCGCAATTCCTGTGTATGAATGCATCAACCGTGTGACTCTCCGAAGGAATATTGCACAGTCCTGATCAATTAGCCTAACTATCTGCTCCAGAGCCGCATTCCCAACCACACTTTAAAGAGCTGATATCGTTACATTTTCCTGTGATGTCATGATATTTTTAAACATCACTCCCTCCATAAAATCCAGATATTAACATTTAAGCCTACTCTGAATCACTGTGGTTCTGAAGTCATTCAGTATACAGTAGTTTATCGCCACCATCCATCCCACCTTCCGTTCATCCTACAGCAGGCTAGCCCCACCCATTCAGCATAAAGCAGTTTAGCTCCACCCATTCAGCCTACAGCTCATTTCATTTACATGAGTTTGTAAAACACAGATGTAGGTGTATGTGTTTTGTAGAAGTCTGTATTTCATAGGCTGTGAGCAGCTTAATTCTGCTGAATGTCCATCCGTGTTTTATCTGCCAATTTGCTCTCTGAGCTCCAGTCAACTCTCTCTCTCTCTCTCTCTCTCTCTCTCTCTCTCTCTCTCTCTCTCTCCTGTTTCTCTGTCTCTCTCTCACTCACACACACACACGCACACACACACACACACACACACACACACACATACACACACTGCCTGTGTGCTGGCTGTGCCTGTGCTGTCCCCTGAGCTTTGATACACACTGCAACCCCACCTGAATAACACTCCTCTCTCTGACTGACAGCATGCACCACACACACACACACACACACACACACACCAGCCAGTGTCCAGCCAGTGATAAAGCTGGACTGGATGAATTTAGTAAGGGAACATCCACACACACACACACACACCGTGATAATCATTCTGTCTCTGTACTGACAGGGTAGTAACTACAACAACAACAACCACAATAATAATAATTATAATATAATACCTAAAGTATAAATAAATCTGAAGTACACTGTACTGAAACATACTGTATATAAGCACACTGTACTGAATTACACTACTGAATCATACTGTACTGAATGACACTGTACTGAATCACACTGTGCTAAATTGCACTGCACTGAACCATACTGTTCTAACTCATATTGTACTGCATTACACTGTAATGAATCATACTGTTCTGAATTACACTGTACTGAATCACACTGCACTAAATTATGCTGTACTGTATCATACTGTACTGAATTACACTGTATTAAATCATACTGTACTGATTTACACTGTATTAAATCATACTGTAGTGAATTACACTTTACTGAATGATGTATTCAATTACCGTATTTTCCGGACTATAAGCCGCTACTTGTGGCTTATAATGAGGTGCAGTTTTTTCTTCTTATATATGTTTTTTTCCAGGTCTTTTTTTTTTAGTTTGCGGGTGCGGCTTATAGTCCGGAAAAACGGTACACTGTATCACACTGTATTGACTTATGCTGCACTGAATCATACTGTATTAAAGAACATTGAACTGAATCATACTATAACTGTAACTGTATTTAATCAAATGATACTAAAGTATACGGTACTGCTTTACACTGTACTGAATCATATTGTAGTGCACTACACTACACTGACTCATACTGTTCTGAATCAGTGTGTATAGCCTGATTTAGCAGCTGTCCGTGTGTCTTAGCATGTTTTAGCATGGTAGGGGCTACATAAAGCCCCAGTCTTTATTTCCATCCATCACAGTCAGACTCATATTGAACACGTCAGACACATTTCCAAACACCAGCCAAACACATCAATCACATGGTGCCTGCACCCCCGAATGTGTGTGTGTGTGTGTGTGTGTGTGTGTGTGTTTATCATGAGCAGTGGTGATTCTGATTCTGACAGATCCTGAAAGCCAGACTGGTTCCAGTTCAGAGTGGAAGTCCTGAAAAGTCAGCTCGGGTCACACACTGTATGAGCGTCAAATACTACTTACCTACATTAACCTTGGAGTGCCAGTGTAAATTGGTGAGGTATATGCTAAAATAATATTTATGGCACCAGATGTGAGTGGCAGCCTTTCCAATAGCTCCAAGTTGTGTTCTCTTTAAACTGTTTTTCTTCTTCTTTTACTTGTTTTTCATGTTTTCTATTGTAGTCTTTTGTAGTGTGTTTTTGTGTGTCCCATGGATGCAGTTCCTAAACCTTGTTTATTAGAGGGGAGAGTAACTCGTGCTACAAACAAAGGGATACACCAGCACAATGCACCCCATACTGGTAGACTGTACAGGGGCTGCAGAGCTGGTGCTAATCTACAAGCTAAGCAGCTGGAGAAACATAGGAGATACATGTCATCTATCCCTTCAGTAATGATGGAGAACCTGTCTACCTGGAATACAGCCTTTTGTGCCTTTCAGAGAGCATTTATTGAGGACTGATTTCACCTATTCTAGCATAGGGGAGCATTTATTTGGGTGTTTATGGACTGATATCTCCTATTCTAACATATGGGAGTATTAAATTAGGCGTTTTGAGGACTTATGTCTCCTAACATATTGGAGCATTTATTGGGGTTGTCTTTGGACAGATATCTCCTATTCTTGCATATGGGAGCACTTATGCAGGAATTTGGGGATTTATGTTTCCTTTTCTAGTATAAAGGAGCATTTATTGAGGCAATTGCTGGCTGATATCTTGTATCTTGTGTATGCAAATGTCTGTTGAGGTGTTTGGGGACTGATATCTCTTACTTAAGTGCACTGGAGAATTTACTGAGGCATCATTTTAGTGTACAGGCAAGTTTATTGAGGTATTTGTGGACTAATATATCCTATTCTAGCACCGGAAGCGTTTATTGAGGTTTTATTGACTAAAATCTCCTGTTCTAGTGTATAGGAACATTTATTGAGGGATTTATGGACTTATATTGCCTTTATTACTGTCGGAACACTTCTCATCTTTTGCTCAGACCTGAGCTTAGTGGCTCTACTATGCTGCATATCCTGTTTCTGTATTTATACTTAATTATTTTATATTATTATATGTGCTTATCTGCTTTGTTTCATTACATTCTCCTGTTGTTAGGGTTTCATCTTCTGCACACTGGACTAGACAGGTCATTGTTGTCATTAGGGATGTGACGAAGTTCGAGTTCAAGTTCGATGACATTCAAACTTGACTATCTTTAGCAGATTCGAATTTGACGGATGTTTTAAGGCCGATTTTCCTCGAATGCGGATTTGAAATCGCCACCGGTATATTAAACAGAACCATTCTTACAATCAGGTCCGGACAGCACGAAGCACACGCAGATATAAACACAGAAATTTAATGGGAAAAATGCGTTGAAGAGAGTCAAACAGTCCAGATCAATAACAGACAGGACAGACAAAACCAGACTGGACAAACCAGAGACGGAGTCAAAAAACAGGCGAAGATCAAAACCGGCAGAATAAACACAGGACGAAACGAAAGGCAGGATCAGAAAACGGAACCGGCTCAAACAGTCAGACTGATAACGATAAGCATGGGTAGCACACTGAGGGCCGCAAGGCAAAGTTAGAGACTGAACAGGTTGAAAGACTGGATTAAAGTCTCTCCGGACCAGGTGAATACAATAAGAACTCCGGTGATCGGGAATGTGAGTGAGTCACATGATCAGTCAGGTAACAAACTGAAGGATTTTGGGAATTGGAGTCCGGAGAGACTGTGGAGTGAATGACACATACAGGTCATCTTTTAGAGACCGCCAAAGTTCATCTGAATTTAATGGGGAATGTTGTTTATACTTCCGCTTTATATAAATAAATAATGAAAATGGCCGAATGTGGTAAGAAAACAAGTGTAAAACACAAAACAGTAGTGAACACAAACAGTTCTACACTACTAGTTGAGATATGTCTTCTTTGTGTAAGAATGCCCAATTAGTTAATTACATGAAAATAAATGATTGATAATTTTATGATTCAGTGTCATTTAAACAGCATGATGAATTGTTTACAGTACAGCGTGAGTCCACGACTATCTGTGGCTGATGGCCTGTTTAAGCATCATGTATTTGTGTTGAAAAATATAAGCACAAATGGACTTATCAGGGTTTATCGGGTGTTTTTGGCCCCGTGTTTACCAAAACCACATTCGCATTCGATGGATTTCTAGCTAAAAAATTTGAATCCGATGGATGTGGATTTACCTCAGCTCTGTCACATCCCTAGTTGTAATAGTGGATCCTAGTAACAAATCTTTACTGAAATCTCTTTCCCATATTTGTTTTAATATAATAGAAATTTTAGTTATACAGACTCATTATGCTATCACATCTCTTAGCTCTCATTTCTTAATGTGCTTATCTTAATGCAACACAATAGTTTACAAAATTATTGTATATTTATAGTGATTAGGTGGCACAGTGGCACAGTGGATAGTGCTGTTGCCTCAGAGCAAGAAGGACCTGGGTTTGATCCCTGGTTTGGGCGACCTGGGAAATATCTGTATGGAGTTTGCATGTTCTCCCTGTGTTTGTGTGGGTTTCCTCTGGGTACTCCGGTTTCCCCCACAGTCCAAAAACATATGCGGTAGGTGAATTGGTGACTCTAAAGTGGCCCTTAGTGTGTGAATGTGAGCCCTACGATGGACTAGTGCCCTGTCTAGGGATGTTTCCTGCCCTTGTGCTCAGAGTTGCTGGCTGGGCACTGGCTCCCCTGTGAACCTATTCAGGTATAAGTTGTATAGAAGATGGATGGATTTATATTGATTAATGTATGTCTGCTAATGTGCAATATTTACAGAACTATTATGGACAGAACTATTATGGTGTATTGTCCTTTAGTATTATTTATCCATCTACAACCCCAATTCCAATGACGTTAGGATGTTGTGTAAACCATAAATAAAAACAGAATGTGATGATTTGCAAATCCTTGCAAAAACATCTGTTTGCAACATTCCACAGATGAACAGGTTATTTGGAAAAAGGTATGGTCATTATTGGGTATAAAGAGAGCATCCCCAAAAACCTCACAAACAAGGATGTTCACAAACAAGGATGGGGTGAGGTTCAACACTTTGTGAACAACTGCGTGAGCAAATAGTTCAACAGTTTAAGAACATCTCTCATTGTGCAATTGCAAGGAATTTAGTGATTTCATCATCTATAGTCCATAATATAATCAAAAGATTCTGAGTATCTGGAGAAATCTCTGCAAGTAAGCAGCATTGCAGAAAACCAACATTGAATGTCTGTGACCTTTTTTCCCTCAAGCGGCACTGCATTAAAAACCAACATCATTCTTTAATGTATATTACCACATGGACTCAGGAACACTTCAGAAAACCATTGTCAGTGAACACAGTTTGTTACTTCATCTACAAGTGCAAGTTGAAACTCTACCATGCAAAGCGAAAGAGATATATCAACAACACCCAGAAATGCCGCCGGCTTCTCTGGGCCTGAGCTCATCTGAGATGGACTGATGCATAGTGGAAAAGTGTCCTATTTTCTGGGCCACAGAGGAAAAGGACAGCCTGGATTGTTTTCAATGCAAAGTTTGAAAGCCAGCATCTCTGATGGTATGACAGTATGTTAGTGCTCGTGGCATGGGTAACTTGCACATCTGTAAAGGCACCATTAATGCTGAAAGGTACATACAGGTATTGGGGCAACATATGCTGCCATCCAAGCAACATCTTTTTCAGGAACATCCCTGCTTATTTCAACAAGAAAATGGCAAGCCACATTCTGCATGTATAAAACAGTGTGGCTTTGTAGTGAAAGAGTTGTGGGTACTAGACTGGCCTGCCTGCAGTACAGACCTGTCTCCCACTGAAAGTGTGTGGTGCGTTTTGAAGCACAAAATATGACAATGGAGACCCCAGGCTGTTGAGCAACTAAAGTTGTACATCAAGCAAGAATGGGGAAGAGTTCCACCTACAAAGCTTCAACAATTAGTGTCCTCAGTTCCCAAATGCTATTGAGTTTTGTTAAAAGGAATGTGTTGCAGACATCAAATTCAAAATTAGTGAAAATTTGCAAAAAATCATAGTTTATCCATTTGATCATTAAATATCTTGTTTTTGTAGTGTATTCAATTGAATATAGATTGAAAAGCTTTTGCAAGCTTGATATTGTGTTTTTATTTATGTTTTACACAACATCCCATTGGAATTGGGGTTGTATCTAGTGGGCTGACAGCTCCTGTTTTAGCATATAGGAGCATAGGAGGTGTTTGTAGACTGATATCTCCTATTAGAGTGCACAGGAGTATTTATTGAGGCGTTGGGGACTGTTATCTCCTATTATAGCGGGAGACATATGTGGACTGAAATCTCCCACCTTATAGGAGCGTTTAATGCTGAATTTATAGACTGATATCTTCTATTCTTTCATACAGGAGCATTTTTTATGTGTTTGTGAACTGATTTCTCTTATTCTAGTGTATAGGAGTATTTATTGAGGCATTTTTTGACTGATATCTCCTATTCTAGTATATATGAGTGTTTAATGAAGCATTTGTGGACTGATAGCTCATATTCTTTCATACATGAGCATTTTATCAAGGTGTTTGTGGACAGATAGTTCCCATTTTAGCATACAGGAGAGTTTTTGAGGCATTTGTGGTCTAACATTTCTAGCACATACAGTGTATCTGGAAAGTATTAACAGTGCTTCAGTTTTTGAACTTTCTGCTCAGTTTTTCCCTTCAAATTCTACACACAATATCCGACAATGACAAAGTAAGAAAGTTGTTGTGATTTGTTTGACAATTTATTAAGAATAAAAACACAAAAATATAACATACATTATTCACAGTATTCATAGCAATTGCCATGGCTCTAGTGCATTTTGTTTCCACTGTTTTGATGATCCTTCAGATGTTTCTGCAGGTTGATTGGAGTACACCTTTGGTAAATTTTTCTTGATTGGAAATGATTTGCAAAGGCACACACCTGTTTATATAAGGTCCCATAGTAGACAGTGCTTGTCAGAGAACAAACCAAGCAATGACGTCTAAGGAATTGTCTGTAAAGTTCCAAGACATAATTCTATTACAGATCTGGGGAAGGTACAGAAAACAATTCTGCTGCATTGATGGTCCCAATGAGCACACTGGCCTGTAAATGGCATCCGTCAATGGAAGTCATTTGGAACCACCTGGCCAAACTGCCGGGCCAAACTGAGTGATCGTGGTAGGTGACCAAGAACCCATGGCCACTCTGAAAGAGCTTCGACATTGCTCTGTGGAGAGAGGAGAACCTTCCAAAAGGAGAACTATTCCTGCAGCACTCCACCAATCAAGCATGTATGGTAGAGTGGCCAGATGGAAGCCACTCCTCACAAAAAGATTTAACTTTTTGGACTGAATGCCAAGCATCATGTCTGGAGGAAACCAAGCACTGCTCAGTACCTAGCCAATCAAATTCCTACAGTGAAGCAAGTCAGGGCCGAGGGAAGGATTACTGCAGCAATGTACAGAGACATCCTTGAGGATAACTTGCTCCAGAGTGCTCTAGACCTCAGACTGGGATGAAAGTTTATCTTCCAACTGGACAAAGACTGTAAGCACACTGCCAAGAATACAAGGAGTTGCTTTGGGAAATGTGTGAATGTCCTTGAACATCTCTGGAGATATCTACAAAGGCCTGTGCACCGACACCCCCCATCCAATCTGATGGAGTTTGAGAGGGTCTGCAAAGAAGAATGGGAGAAACTTCCCAAAAAACAGGTGTGCCAAGCTTGTAGCATCATACTTAAAATGACTTGAGGCTGTAATTCTGCCAAAAGTGCTTCAATGAAATATTGAACAAAGGCTTTGAATACTTACGTTCGTGTTATATTTTTGTGTTTGTTTTTTATAAATGTGCAAAGATTTCAAGCAGACATTTCTCACTTTTAATTGAATTCATTTTGAAATAAGGCTATAACATAACAAAATATGCAAAAAGTGGAGCTCTATGAATACTTTGCAGATGCTCTCTAGGAGTGTTTAATGAAATTTTAAATTATTGTTGGTTGAGTTATCCTTTAATGTATGTATGTGAGGGGTTTTCCAGTGCAGGCCACAATATTAGATCTTGATTGGCTCTGGTGTGCTTTGGCACATTTTAGTCCTGAGCAGAATGGCTGCCCTCCCCTCTGAGAGAGACTTTTAATTAGCGCAACGGGGGATTGATTTGATTGGCCAGAGCAACGCTGGCAGATTGGGAGACTGGATTGTTCCAGAGTGAGTCAGAGCCATCCAGCCTGCCGTACTTTACCCCCGCCCAACTCCCAGCATGCATTGGTCTAGGGTTAGCTGATTCAGTTGGTGGTCTGGAGGGGGTCGTTATGGCATCTGTGACTAAACTTTCTAAACAAGATTTGAAAGTGGACACTGAACAGGCCGAGCTGTTTGAGTCTGTTCCCCTGAGACTGAACAGTCCACCGCGGCACAGTTAGTCATCACCAAAGTTAATTTTTTTACTGAGAAGTTACGTTGCTACATGTTCCCCTGTGGTGCCTGTAGTGGTCCCCAGTGTTTCCAAGTAGGCTCCAGACACACTGCAGCTCTGACAAAAAAGAAGCAGATAAAAAGATGGACATGGTACAGTGAAATACATTACCATATGACACAATACCATACCATACATAATCATATGATACAGTATTGTACGGTACAATGTCAGCGCCATATGACAAATACTGGGGCATCATCTGACTGCACAGAGTCCCGTGGCTCAGTCCATGAGGTGGTTCTTCCAATACAAGGGGTGGGGTCATTGCATCTGCATAGGGGCTGGAGGGGGATTGTGTTTATTTGGCTTAGGACTGAGGTCGCATGAGGTTTTTCAGTCTAAAAAAATTTAGACATTTGTTTAGCATACAGGATATATGTTTAAAGCATCTGTCTGTACTGTTTGGTTTGGTACTGTGTCATTTGTTGTTGTTAGTGGTGATCATGGTTTTGTCTTGCTATCTGCAGCTATTTGCAGTATGTGTTTTGTGCCAGTACCTTGGCTAGTTCAGGTCTGTCTTGGACAACTGACTCCCGAAGCTTTTCATATTCTTTGTATTTGCAGATGATGAAACAAGTTATCAAGCTGTCTTTAATGGCAACCAGTTTCCTACATAGTTTACAGTTTGGGTAACAATTAAATAACTGATGGGCCCAGTACTGCTCTTTGGGCTACCTTATTTGATGGGGTGGTTGAATATCTGTGTTCTCCTGGTGAGATATGACCTGAACCAATCTAAAGCTCTGTCTGTAATACCCATAGAGGAGGGCCAGAGGAGTATATTGGGATTAACAGCATTAAAAGCTGCACTTCATGGTCCCTAGGTTACTTTTTGTGAGATATTTTCGTGGTCTGATATACTTTATCCATCAACAAAATAGGAAAATATTAATAGGAGACAGTCGCACATACAGTGCATCCAGAAAGTATTCACAGCTCTTCACTTTTTGATCAATTTTTTGTTACAGCTTTATTCCAAAATTGATTCATTTTATTTATCCCTCAAAATTCTACACACAATACCCCACAATGAGTTTGATTGAAATCTTTTCAAATGTTTTAAAAATAAACACAAAAATATAACATGTATATAACCATTCACAACCTTTGCTCAGTACTTTGTTGAAGCACCTTTGGCAGCAATTGCAGCCTCAAGTCTTTTTGAGTAAGATTAGCACACCTGTTTCTGGTAAGTTTCTCCCATTCTTCTTTGCAGCTCCATCAGATTGGACGGGGAGCATTGGTGCACAGCCATTTTTAGATATTGTCAGAGATATTCAATGGGATTCAATCTGGGCTCTCCCTGGGCCACTCAATGACATTCACAGAGTTGTCCCGAAGCCACTCTTTTGTTATCTTGGCTGTGTGCTTAGGGTCATTGTCTAGTTGGAAGATGAACCGTTATCCCAGTCTGAGGTCTAGAGCAGTGGTCCCCAACCTTTTTATCATCGCGGACAGGATGAGCGTTTTACAATTTTACTGTGGAGTGGGGGGTGGCACCGCTGAGTTGTCATGTTCCTATTACTGAGGAATGGCTTCCATCTGGCCACTCTATCATACCTTCTTGATTGGTGGAGTGCTGCAGAAATAATTGTCCTTGAAGGTTCTCCTGTCTCCACAGAGCAATGTTGAAGGTCTGTGAGAGTGATCAATGGGTTCTTTGTCATCTCTCTGATTAAGGCCCTCCTACCATGATCATTCATTTTGGCTGGGTGGCCAGCTTTAGGAAGAGACCTGATGGTTCCAAACTTCTTCCAATTACGGATGCCATTTGCAGGCCACTGTGCTCATTGTGTCTTTTATTGCAGCAGAAAATTTTCTGTAGTCTCCCCAGATCTCTGTCTTGATACAATCCTGTCTCTGAGGTCTACAGACAATTGCTTAGCGTTTATGGCTTAGTTTGTGCTCTGGCATGCACTGTCTACTATGGGACCTTAAATAAACCGTTGTGTGCCTTTCAAAGTCATGTCCATTCAACTGAATTTACCACAGGTGGTCTCCAGTCAAGCTGTAGCAAAATCTGAAGGATGATCGGTGGAAACAAGATGCACCTGAGCTCTATTTTGAGTGTCATGACAAAGGCTGTGAATAATTACATGTTATTTTTTTGTGTTTGTTTATATATATATATATATATATATATATATATATATACCTTTGTTATTTTCTATTAAAATACATAACAGCATTTTTCCTTCTCAGGACTTGTATTCTGAAATTTGAACACTGTGCAAAGAAAGAGCAAACAGCCCCTCCTTTCTCATTTCCCTCTGTAACTCAATATCTGGATCAGTGATGTTATTAGCCAAGCACCCTCTCACTGATCAGTCAGAGTCTGCATGCAGGTTGAGGTTGTACACATGGACAGAGCAGGAAACATGCACTGAATGGCTGCTAATTCAGTTGAAAATAAGTAAATATCTTCTGTATTCCGAACTATTTACTTGCTTATATGACATCACACATCGAAGCCACCAACACAGCTCAATAGAGTAAGTCCATGTACTTGGTTATGATACAAATCCTGTCTGTAGGTTACTCTGATCCTGATTCCTAGGCTTCTATTCAGGAAGTAAGGACAGGGTCTAGATGTGGTAATGAGTTCAGAGGGAAAATTAAGATCCTGGGTTGAGGATTTAGAGAGTGAGATGTTGGAGGAGCAGACAAAAAATGTCGATAAATCTTTGATGCTGATGAAACATTGGTCTCATAGCTCCAGTGTAAAGCTTTAAAGGCCCCCTGCTCGAAGCCCCTCAATGTCTGACAGGAGCAGTTCAGCGCTGCTGTAGGAGATGAATGTTCTGCAGCTGTATTAACCTGAAGATCTCGTTCCTCATTCTCTTTGAAGAGAGATCCGAGGCCGGGATTTGGAGTGACTGGCCAGACTGGAGAACTGGAGAAAAGCACTTTTTCAGTTTAAATATTTGACCTCTTTGCGGTGGACAGATAGGATCGGTTAAGCCGGCCGTTATCTCCCGGCGAGCCGAGCGTGCTCTTCTGCTTCATTCGGTTTGTCAGCTCTTTGCATAAAGCGCAGACGTTGCTCGACCTTTCCAAGCGTGGATTCTGGCAAGAGATACAGTGAGCTGACACAGAGCGGGAGAGGGAGCAATAAAGGGAAAGTAGGAGCAATGCACCTTTAATTTTAAAGCTGAAATACGTGCTCTGTCAAGCTGTGATGGATGGAGAGTGGTACATTTTCCTCCAGCAGGATTTTAACCCTTAGTCTACAGTTATTACTGCTATTCCACTGTTTATGTGTGGCTACATATTCCGCTGGAAATGTTCCTGATGGGAATGTGGAGTGAATGTGCAGCCTATTCAATTCCCTGGAGTGGAGTTCAGTTTACTTATGTAGTATTTATATCAACAGACAGGTTTATGAGCCCCCACTAAGGGAACCAGAGGATAACCTCTCTCAGAGTAAGTGGAAGGAACCTTCAGAGGAACCAGGAACCCATTCTTCTCTGCTTGACACCCACCTTAGCTAGATCTCTCTTCAAAGTTGCTAGGCTGTTGCTACATGATCCATAATGTGTGTTGCCAAGTGGTTTATATGGTGCTAATACTGTTATATTTTGCTAAGTGATGGTTTCTTTTGTTAGGGTGTTGCTAGGTGGTTGCTCTTTTATACCAGGTGGTTGCTGTTGTGTTCCTAGCAGGTTAGGTGGTTGTTAGGATGTAGGGTTTTTTTGTAGAAAGGAGGTTGCTATTGTATACATAGTGTGGGGGTAGTTACTGGGGTGTCTAGAGTGTTGCTGTTAATTTGTGGTATTGTTTGGTGTTTGTTGTTGCATGGTTCCCAGATGGATGTTAGGCTGTTGCTTGGAGGTTGATTCGCTTTCTAGGCTATGTATGTTCTGGTGATTGGTGTCTAGGCTGTTGATATATGTTTATTTTTGTATGTCAGTTGGTTTCTAGGGTTTTAAAAGGCAGTTGCTGGATGCAGTTTGTGGTGATCCAATCCAATCCAAACTTGACATAAATGACAGTGCCAAATCAACAACAATATAACAGTTATCTTGACTGCATAAGAGCAAAAATCCACCTGACCTAACAGTGTATGTGAACACACACTGTGAGTGGTCTCAGTGGAGTATTGTGGGGAGTGAGCTTCATTCTCTGCAGAAGTGAAACTGGGGTTGTATGGCACATCAGTATAGGCAAAAGAGCACAGTCATCAGTTAGGGAGTTTAAGGTGGATCAAAGCCGCAGGCATCATATCCGGAGGTTTGGGGATTCAGTTGGTCTCTGTATTCCTCATTAGCATGGGCACGATGTTCAGTCCTGTCCCAGAGAGGGAAAACAAAGAAGGTTGGGTTTTACTTCCCTCGCTCCTGTGCTCTGATCCTGCTGTCCTGGCATGTTTCTCTGAAGGTAACCTGCTCGGGAAGTGCTGACGGACTGCGCTTCCTTAAATCCGGTACAGAGCTCTGCAATGAATCCAGTCCATGAACTCTAAAATCAGAAATTCAGATGCCCCACAGAACTGTGAGCGCCTCCCATACAACAGAATAAATCATCCCCTATCAGCGAGGGGATGTCAGTCGCCCTGATGTTCCTTCAGCGGAGATCTGCAGATACCTCTGCTTTGATTATATCCATCCGACTCATCCATCACCCACCATCCTGCAGCGCCTAGTGCTAATCCCCAACATCTCCAACACACCACCTATTTATTATAATTAGCACCACGACAGGTTTTGTTCCTGTTTCACTGCCTCTGAGTGATTTCCTGAATCTAGTGGTGGAGGAACACATCAGGAAATTTCTGATGAGACAAATTTAACATACACTATGTGTCCAAGTGATGTGACACCCCTTCTACTGAATGCATTCAGCAACTTTAAGGTGCACCCATTGCTGACACACATGTGCAAATGCACATACAGCTTGTCTAGTCCCTGTAAAGAAGTACTGCAAATAGAATAGGACTCTGAACATAGTGGCACCATGCCTAATGCCAGGTGTGGCTAGAGTGGTTGCATTGTGGAGAAGTGGAACTATGTTCTCTGCAATAATGGCTCTCCATCCAGTACTTGAGTAGATGAGTTGGGGTGGTGATGATACAACATCCAGACCTGACTAATGGTCTTGTCACTAAAGGCAATCAAATCCTCACAGCAATGCTTTGGAATCTAACAGAAAGCATGAAACAGGATCAACTTATCAAACGAACATACGAATGAGCAGGTGTCCAAATACATTTGTCCATATTGTGTACATAGTCAAATTCCACATCCATGAGAACCATGGAAGTTACCCTGTACGATACCTATAGTAATTCTACATAATCATTTATGTAATATGTCAGCTGTCTTATGAATTGTGTCACTCAATATAGAACTACTTCACATTAAGGATCAGCTTCAGTATCATGTTGATTATCCACTGACTGTAACAGGGAGTTATATATTAGAATTAGGGAGTTATAGCAGCTAGAACACTGCTGATGCTCTATGGAGTCTGCCTCAGTTGACCTTCTTTCACTTCAGGTGTTGCTTGTGTATCTCTCAGCTTTTCAACAAATGCATGTGTACAGCTATCCATGAGGGGGTGCTCAAAGCACAATTCTTATTTACTGTAAAAGTGAATTACACTTCCCAACTTCCTGAAGGAATCCATCTTTCCATCCATCCATCTTCTTGTCCACTTTGTCCTCAGACTTGTGGTGAGTCTAGAGCCTACTGGAATTGAGTGCACAGCAGCAATACCCTTAGACAGGAGTCCATCGCAGGGTACCACACACCCATTCACTCACATACTCACACCTGTTGGCAAATTAGGGGGTGGGAGGAAGCCAAGGTACCAGGGGAACTCCTCACAGATAATGACTGGTTTATACCCATAGCTCCAGGTCCTGGGAAGTGCCAATTACTCAGTCTTGTTAGGACTCTCCCCCTATTACGTATAAGTTGCTCAAGACACTAGGAGAGTGAAGACAAACACATGCTTCCTCTGATACATGTGAAGTCAGCCAGCATCACTTTTCAAACTGTTGTCATTTTGCATTTTGTCATTGATCATGTAGACTGGGAGATGTTCTGTGATTGATCCAACAGCATTGATGAATATGCTGATTCAGTCACTGGGTTCATCAGAAAATGCACAAAGGATGTTGTTTCCACAAAGACAGTTTGTGTTTGCCCCATGAGATGTCATGGTTCAACTGTGATATTTGCACAGTCTTCAAAGACATTTTTAATACCTCTCTCTCCCTCTCAGTTATGCCAGCATGCTTCAAACTGGCCACCATCACCTCTGTTCTGAAAACAGCCAGCATCACTTGCGTAAATGACTGGTGTCTGGTTGCTCTGTCCTCTGTTATAAGAAAGTGCTTTGAGAGGCTGGTCAGACTTCATCTGCTTCTAACTGTCTGTCACACTGGAACCACTGCAGTTTGTATACAGGCACAACAGATCCATTGATGATCCAGTTGCTCTCACTCTGCACACTGCCCTCTCCCACCTGGACAAAAAGAACACATATGTGAGAATAATGTTTGTGGACTACACCATCCTTCCCTTGTGGCTCAACATGCAGCTCTGGGATCTTGGTCTGAACAGCTCTCTGAGCAGCTCGATCCTAAACCTAAACTGCGTAAACTGGCAGGTGGTGAGGATGGCCAGAAACACATCTTCCTCACATCAGAGCCCCTCACAACTTTGTGTTCAGCCCACTCCTGTACTACCTGTACACCTACGACTGCACAGCCAGACACAGTTCCAATGTCACTGTTAAATCTGTTCAGGACACAACAATCATAGGCCTGATCTCCAATGACAACGGGTCAGCCTACAAAGAGTAGGTCAGCCTCCTGACACACTGGTTTCAGGAAAACAACCTCTCTCTAAACATCAGCAAGACCAAGGAGCTGAGAATGGATTTCAGGAAGCAGGAGAAAGAGCACTCCAGAGGCCTCCATCAATGGGATCACTGTGAAGAGGGTCAAGTTCATTGGTATTCACATCTCTGAGGAGCTTACATGGTCAGAACGCACCACATTGTTGGTGAAGAAGGCACAACAGCACCTCTTCTACTCCAGGAGGCTGAAGAGGTTTGGGAGAGGAAAAATGTGCAGAGGGTGGTGCGCACTGCCTAGCTCCCAAACCTTCTGGACTTATATACCAGCCGCTGTCTGAGGAAGACCAGGAGGATTATAATAGACTCCACTTACCCATGCCACTGTCTGTTCTCAAAGCTACCCAGGATGTACAGAATCATGAGGACCAGAACCAGTCAATTCCAAGACAGCTTCTTGCCCCAGGTCACCAGGCTGCTAAACATTCAGAAGCCAGTTTTCTTCTCCTGTGATTTTATGCATCTGTTTTACTACTGCAAAGTGACTTGCACCTAAGTTATTCACTCACCTTATACCTGAGTAATGTGATGTGCCAGTAATGTGGTGTGAGAGCCCCATCTACCGACCCAGAGAGATCATGGCTAATTTTGCTCTCTCAGGCTTCAGTTGCTGATGGCAAGCAGCACAACCCAGGATTCGAACCTCCACATATCTTTGGAGCCACAGAGCCCACATAATGCTGCTTTAAACCCTACCCTATCTGAATATATACCAGAATGTATGGAGCAACCTTAAGATTCCAAATTTCAAAACAGTTCACTAATCAGACCTAGACACCTTGCATGTTATTTGTGTGTTGGTTAACAGCTACAATGTATCCCAGTTCTGTGCACTTCAAAACAGGAACAGGAACATGAAAAGGATGATATGGTGAGTTGTGGCTTGACAGCAGTCAGGTCTTTACCGGCAGCATCTTGGATCTGCTCTTTGGCAAATCAGAATGTTTGTTTTTCTGTGTCCGCTCCACTCTACTTGGCTCTTTGCATTTCAAATTCCTTCTCCCTGAGATTGCCTGGGGGTCTCACTGTAGTCTTCAGTCATTGTGCACAGTTTGAACCAGATATGTAAGGCTTCCTCTCACAGTCTCTTCTCCATGTGGATCACAAATAGCCCCCCTGCTGAATATTAAGCGGAGACTCACTTTGAGTTTGTCCTTTGCCCAGCACACCGTGAGCCTTTACTTCATTAGGAGATGCGCCTCAAGAGCGCAGTGGACTTGCACCCACTGGAGAGTGGGATAAACACGGCCCGACTTGGTCTCCAAAGGCTGCCTGTCCAGCGTCTGTAATGAGGAAAACAAAATCTGCATAATTGGCAAGCACTGGCTGCACACAGTTGTCATTTCCTCCTCAGGTAATGAATCGCTGGCTTCACATAAACAACAACAGGAGCCATGGGCGGCAAATGCTGGCAGCCTCTGCTCTGGACCTCCAGCTCTTAATGAGTCTGAGAGTGATGAAGAGATCATACACACGCTAGCAATTAGCAACACTAGGAAGTTCCACATTGCTACAGGTTGCTGCATTCAGCTCCCGCAAGATATAGCAATGACAATTGACCTGCAATGATGACTGACCTGCAACGACAACTGACCTGCAATGATGACTGTCCTGCAATGATGACTGACCTGCAACGGCAACTGACTTGCAACGACAACTGCCCTGCGATGATGACTGACCTGCAATGATGACTGTCCTGCAATGACGACTGACCTGCAATGATGACTGACGTGCACCGAAGACTGACTTGCAGTTTCTCTGACAGTGACTTGAGTTAGAGTGTCAACACTATGGTTAATCTTAGGATCAGGATTGATTGATATACTGTCGGATTCCTCTGAAATTTGTCTTGTCACAGACACATGTCCAGTATCCTTAACTATTAACTCAAGTGTCTTTAACCAGAAACTCCTGTATCATTAATAAGTAACTCCAGTATCCTGAACTATTAAGTCCGGCATACTTAACTAGTAACTTCAGTGTCCATAACCAGTAACTCCAATATCCTTAATACATAGCTCCAGTAACTTTAGCCGGTTACTCCAATATTCTTTACCACTATCACACACACACTTTTACACACACACACACACACACACACACACACACACACACACACACACACACACACACACACACACACACATACACACAGAAGGATAATACAGAATCAAAGCCTGAGCCATTAGATCACCACGGATACGCTGCTGATTAGCAATGGAAGTTTTAGTTAGCTTTGATTAGTACTGTAGCTTCAGAGCATTCACATTAGTCATGGATCAATGAGACTGACGAGACCTCTGATTGGTCATTAAACTGAATGTAATCACTGTGATCGTCCATTCAGACAACCTTGTCTGACCTGCTGTGCTGAAATTAGCACTACTTTCATGCAAGCGTGGTGTGGCCATGTTAGCATGGTGTAGTGCCAAGGGCGTAGATTTAACAGGGACTGAGGTGACACGTTCACTGTCATCCACCACCAGCCCCCACCCCCTCCAATGTTAAGAACAAATCTATGCCACTGTGTAGTGCAGGTTTATATGGAGTGAAATTCACTGTATTAATATTAGCATGGTGTAGACAGGTTAGTGTGCTGTAGGGTAGGTTAGCACAGTGTGAAATTCTCTGTACTCCAGGTTAGCTCTGAGTGTTAATGGTGTTTCAGGTTAATCAGGTGTGACAGCAGTGTTAGGAGTGTCGGAGTGATTAACCATGAGCAGAGTAAGTTCTGCTGTCTGATTGGTTCAGACGAGCATGTGGTGTGGGCAGATGATGGAGCTGATAGATGATGAACTTTCAGGAAGCTGGCAGACCCACCATCTCTCTAACACTGCTGCCGGCCCATCGACGAGCCAGTATGTGTGAGTGTGTGTGAGTCAGTGAAAATGTGTGTGTTAAATGGTGCAGGAAGCTGTCCAAACTCCACGATGCCCTTTATCCTCCCTCTGTCATAATTAACTCGTTTAAACTCATCTCTCTGAAAATGAGCAATTAGGAAATATCGTCCCTCAGTGGCAGAAGATTGGCAAGCATCTCTTGACCGCCAGAACGGTCAGTGTAGCACCGAGTACTAATATACATACATATTATATATGGTGTCTTTTATACTGCATATTATGTACTGTATACTATATACTGTGTACAATATATTATAAACTGCATACTATACAGTGTGCTGTGTACAATAAATTTGCTACACACTATACTCTATACCATATAATGTGTACTATATATTACATGCTGCACACTATAAAATGCATTCTGCACACTCTTCATGACATAAATATGTCATGCAAAATATATACTGGGCACTCTGCACGACATACTGTGTATTGTATATTGTGCTGAGTACAATATAATACATACTGCATATGCTAATGAGTAAGTATGGAGTTTTTCTACGTTCTGATTCTCATTGTAATGTATATTGCATACTATATACACTGCTATACACACCACACACTGTGCCTGGTCTGTATAGCACATTCCCCATTTCACATTCCTTATGCAAATCACTTATTGAATATATCACGTTGTGTATCATACAGGTATGTCACATATATTGCTTCAATATTTTTCAATATCTTTGCACATTTTATTATGTTATTCCTAAATGGATTCACTTAATTTTTCCACCAACTCTAAACATAATACCTCACAATGACAAAGTTTTTTGCAAATTTATTAAAAATAAAAGTAAATTCAGTTGTTTGGACATGATTTGGAAAGGCCCACACCTATTTATATAAGGTCCCATAGTAGACAGTGCATGTAAGAGCACAAATCCTTGCCTGTAGATCTCTGAGATAGGATTGTATTGGGACACGAATCCAGGGAAGTATACAGAAAAATGTCTGCTCCTTTGAAGTTCCCAATTAACACAGTGGCCTCCATCATCCATACATAGAATAAGTTTGGAACCACCAAGACTCTTCATAGAGCTGGCTGCCCAGCCAAACTGAGTGATCAGTCAGGGAGGTGGTCAAGAACCCAATTGTCACTAAGGCACATGACAGCCTTAAATCTTTTCGACTGAATGCCAAGCGTCATGTCTGGGGTAAACCATGCACTGTTCATTACCTAGCCAAGAACATTACTACATTGACAAAAAGACTTAAAAGACTTGAGGCTGTAATTGCTGCCAAAGTTGCTTTACCATAGTATTGAGCAAAGGCTATGAATACTTATGTATGTGTTATATTTTTGTGGTTTTATTCTTTTATATATATAAATTAGCAAAGATTTCAAACAAACATTTCTCACTTGTTATTGTGGGGTTTTGTGTGTACAATCTTGAGGAGACAAATGAATTGAATTTATTTTGAAATGTGGTCAATTTTACATACACACACACACACACACACACACAGACACACACGCACACACACACTATCTGATCAAAAGTTCCAGCTGTGTGGTCAGTGTATGGTCCTTATTTTTTTATGATTAGTATTTTACTGAGTGCCCCTTAGTCCCCATTATCAATCATTCAAATAGGCTCATTTACTGCCTCTGATCAATACCCTCACTGCTGAGGGTTAATGGCCCTCAGAGAGAGCAGGCTGACCACTCCACTGTCTCTCTGGAGTGGATGGAGCCGCATGACTGGTCACAGAGTGGTCAGGGAATGGTTATGGTTCAGGATTCAGTACAGCTTTATAGTTGTTTATAGCTCCACTGATGTTCTACTGCATCTGAGAGAGCTACAAGACTACTCACACAGCAAACATAACACACACAGCAACACTCACACACCACATCATTAAAATCAGAACGAGCAGATTAATTGATTTAAACAGAGTTACACCAAACTGATCAATCAGATTAATAAACTGATCAGCACCTCCTACCATACAGAAGCGCTTTGTAGTTCTATAATAATACGCTGTAGTCCATCTGTTTCTTTGCATACTTTATCCTCCTTTCACCCTGATCTTCTGTGGTCAAGATTCCACAGGACCACAACTGAGCAGGTATTATGTGGGTGGTGGGTCATTCTCACCACTACAGTCACACTGACATGGTGGAGGTATGATACATGGTGTTACTCTGGTACAGGTGGATCAGACACAGTAGTGTTGCTAGAGTGTTTAAAGTCAGAGGCTCATCTGTTCCTGCACAGTTTGTGTTGGTTATGGTCTTTCATAAGTGCTCAAGTGCTGTTGGCTGGATATTCCTGGTTGCTGGACTGTTCTTTTTGCAGCAATAACACTGAAGGGTTTAAACACTCCAGCAGCACGTCAGTGTCTGAGCTACTCATATCATTCTGACTAACCAGTCAAAATGGATAGATTGATCAAAGCCACAGTTATTGAATTGTGCACTGAGAAATCAGATTACTGAGCTGAAATCCAGTTCTTCTTCGGTTTCTAGTCTTATCTAAATAATTGGTGTAATGAATTGTGAGAATGATTGTGAAAGTTTGTGAAAGTGTGCAACAGTGAGTGTTATGAGTTCTTTAAAGTGCAGAGTGTTGTGAGAGTGGGCATCAGCTCCACCATGGAGCTCTGATTGTAATTAGCTCTGAGTGCTGTGGTTGGAGAGACTGATATGATTGGTTGTGACATACAGGTAATGGCCTTTCAAATTATTTCCCCCTTTCTCAATTAGCCCCGCAGGCCTGATTAATTACCCCCTCTAAGGCCAGTTCCTCAGCCCTGACCTGCTGAAACACCAACCAAACTTCAACACACACATCATTAGCCTTTCTGCTATGGATCGCCTGTTTCCTCCTTAATTTGGTGACCCTAAGGGGCTGGGGGGGCGAGGGGGCTGAGTGGGGAGCAAATGGGCCTGGGTGTCTCAGCATCTCAGCAACTGTTAGAGTTTAGATACATTTTCTCTCTGATACTCACTAATATCACACTAATATTACACAGTATCACACATTTATTCTGTATGTTAAACTACTGAAGGGATGGGGCTAAACTGCTGTATGCTGAATGGGTGTGGCTAAATTATAGATGAATGAGTGTGAGCGTGCTATATTTATATATTATTAATTGAAAATCATTCAGAACCCTGAGTATATTTACAGCACAAACCAGATCATTAAACAACAAAATCATTCTCTAGTGTTCTCCAGTGTTCCTGCTGAAGCTGGAAGTTCAGATCCACACTGAGCTTCAGGTCAACTTACGCTTTAATCATTCATATGCATATCATTTATAATTCAAGCACAGTTAGATCAGAGCTTGTGTATAACTTGGTCTCTCTGAATACAGAGTGAGTGCAGAGGCAGCGTCCTTGACTCTCTTTGTGGAGGCCTAGTGTGTGTGTGTGTGTGTGTGTGTGTGTTAAGTGCTGGGGGGCTGTTATTACTTAAATAAATGAAGGTGTAATCACGGGTCACTCAGCTGCCGTGGAAATGCTGTGAGGGACCACACACACACACACACACACACATACATGTACAGTGAATAAGCTTCACAGCCTGAGTTAATACTGGAATGATGATGATGATAATAATAATAATAATAATAATAATAATAATAATAATCAGAATCTCTTTATTTAGCCAAGTATGTTACACATACAAATAATTTTTCTTGAGAAAAATTGAGAGCAACACATGTATGACATGTAACGAGTACACAGACTATTTTCAAACATTACACTAGGAGGAGGTACAATAAACCATAAATAGAAAAAAGAGTATAAGTTAAAAGTAAAAAGTACTGAAGGTAAGTACTGAACATAAAAACATAATATTAATAATAATAATAATAATAATAATAATAATAATAATAATAATTAAATTAATTTAAACAGTTTTGGAGCTCATTCAGAGTGGGGGGGTTGATGTTAACTGATTCACTGTACCAACTCTATTTTCCTTACAAGACTCATTTTATTTACTATCCAAACCCACCAATGAAGCTACTCATGTGAGTGTTTTATGGAATGCTGATGATGGGAAAATGGTGGAAAATCTGAAATAATACGTTTTTCAACTACTTTTTGCTGCACTATATCCTGTGTATTGCAAATGTATCGCTCCACTAGTTTAATTATATGCAGTTTTAACACTAGAATGCCTAAACCAGCATAAATTTGCGCAAGGCTCAGGTATCCCCCTCTACTTCAAGAGCCCATCATTGAGGCACAATGGGCCATTAGCGAGCCTTTCACTAGCCCAAACATATGTTAATGAATCATGCATACCTCTTACAGGCTGTGTGGCATTAGGGTTACCTGATGTGTGTGGGCATATATTTGACATTGTAACACTATATTATGCCACTATAAAAGTAGACACGTCTTCCAAGTCAAGAAGACAAACATCACAATGGCAGCAAGACGGTCAAGCAAGAAATACACTCCACTGGAAACCTTAACACTTTTGCAAGCACTCCCAGTTGTGGACTAAGATGATTAAGATTCCTTCGTTGGTTAATCAGAATTCATCCACTCATATTCCTCCTCTGATGAGGACATGCCAGCACCAACAGATCCACAGCCGAAAGAAGCTCTTCACACGTGACTTGGACATAAGCAGACTAAAAGACTAATAATTTTTAGAGAGGATGATGATGAAGAGAATCCTTCATCTGTGAAAGTCTTCACAATTAAGAAAAGGCAAACAGCATGCTAAAGAAAGACCATGGTGCAAAAAACGCAGGCGCACTGGAGAAAAGTCTTCTTCATCCCAGAAGCGCAAGCGCACTGAACAGAAGTCCCAGGAAAGAGAAGAGTAGGCCCACAAAATCAAGGATGCAAGTGAAAACTCCAAGGTATTTACATTTTGCTTTTATATTGTAGCATTGTCTCTGTTCACGTCTTTCTCTCTTTTGGGCAATGGAGGTTTCAACTTATCTCATGTTATCTTTAGGCAGGACCTTGTGAGACAGCAAGAGATGGAACTGTTTGGGTTCAGCGAGAAATTGAGGACTTCAGCACAGTTCAGCCAACACAGACATCATTCAGCAACGCAGGACCGACGGAGATTGCAAGATGCAAAGTGACTAGTTGTTTGCAAAGCTTCCTTTGTCTATTTGACATCAGCATGATGACGACCATCAGAGACTGCACAGTACACAAAGCCCGCAAAACAAATCCTGATTGGAGCACAAGTGTCAACGAGCTGATGGCTTTCATCGCTGTTTTATTCTTCAGAGGAGCAAATGGCCAAACCGGTGCCATGCGTGACAGCTGGTCAAAATGCTTCAGCATTCCGAAAATCATGTCCACAATGTCCTGAGACCGATATGAAGAGTTAATGTGCTATTTACGCTTCAGTAAATATCAAGGACACCCAATTGGAACACATGCAGATGGACAAATTTGCTGCCATTTCAGACATTTTGGGGCGCTTTGTTCAGAACTGTGTGCTGTCATACAACCCAGGTCAACACATTACAATTGATGAACAGTTATTTCCAACAAAGGTCCGATGTCCTTTTCTGCAATACATTGCATCTAAACCAGACAAGTTTGGAATAAAGTTTTGGATTGCAGCAGACTTGGATGCTAAGTACATGTGCAATGCCATTCCTTACTTAAGAAAAGACCCCAACCGTGCCATGGGAGAACGACTTGCAGACAATGTTGTGACAAGGCTTATGGAACCCTTTTTGGACAGAGGCAGAACTGTCACTATGGACAATTTTTTCACATTGTTTTTTTCTGGCGAACAGGCTTCTTGAGAAAATGTGAAGAGTTTTCAACACAGGTGTTCACTTCTGGCAGTGCCCTGCTAACAGTTTATGCAGCTAAAAAGAAGAAAAATGTGTGTCTTTTCAGCACGCTGCATAAGAAAGTAGAACTTGAAGAAGATTTGCAGCTATAGCTGTCTTCTACAACATCCTGGACATTGCTGCTGCTAATGCACATGTACTGTTTAAGGCATGTACAGGATCAAAGGAGTCAAGTTGAAAGTTCCAGCATAAGCTTGCAATTGAACTGAGAAAATAGACACATGCAGGAACGAACACAGGAAAGAGAGAGAAAGGAGGCACTACGTGAAATGAGAAGGGTTTCTGAAGGGAAAACAACAACATGCCAAGTGCGTCAGAGTTGTAACAGAAAACTGCAGTACAGAGAAATGTGCCATTTGATCTAAAAACTTGTTTTAGATCCAGAATCTTCTCAGAACTCTCAGAACCGTACCCTAGTCCACTGAATGTTTACTGTCCATTTTATCTTACCGTATATGAGCATCTGTTTCTCTGCATACTATGTTAACCTCCTTTCACCCTGTTTTTCAATGGTCATAGCCGCCCATGACCAAACCATGTATTGTGTGGGTTTTGGGTAATCCTCAGTACTACAGTAACACTGAACACTCTGAATAAATGTTCATCTGACTGTGTGTGTGTGTGTGTGTGAGTGTGTGTGTGTGTGTGTGTGTGTGTGTGTGTGTGTGTGTGTGTGTGTGTGTGTGTGTGAGTGAGTGAATATGTGAGTGAGTGAGTGAGTGAGTGAGTGAGTGAGTGAGTGAGTGAGTGAGAGAGGAAATCAGCTCTGCTTTATGTAAACACATCAAAGGATGCTGTTCACTCACAGTGTGTGTACTGTTTATGTGTGTGTGTCTGTGTCTGTGTGTTTGTGTGTGTGTGTGCATGTTCATCAGCCTGTTGGGGATTTGGATGTAACAGTGCACAGCCTGATGAGCTGCCATTGAGTGTGTGTGTGTGTGTGTGTGTGTGTGTGTGTGTGTGTGTGTGTGTGTGTGTGTGTGTGTGTGTGTGAGCAGCACTGTGATGCTGTGATTAGCCAAAGTGTGAAATAGCAGTTTCACTCAGTATGTTGTTATACTGTGTAAAACCAGCAGCTCCTCATGACACACCCACATTACAGTATATAAGCTGCACCCACAAAACAATTTCCACCTACTCAGTGTTTCATATGTCTACCAGTGTTCTGTCCCTCTGACCAATGGTAACTATGGTAGAATCCATTAGTGACAGAGCTAAAGTGGTCAGAATGTTATCTTCGATAGAGTGCCTAAACTCATTCACTTTGTTTGGGTTGCAGAGTTCTTCCTGGAGCTGCTGGACAACTCAGAGAAGTCCCTGAATGACATGTTCGTGCGGACCTATGGGAAACTCTACACACACAATTCTGAGATCTTTGAGGACCTATTCTCAGAGCTCAAGCGCTACTATACAGGTGGGAATGTCAATCTGGAGGAGATGCTGAATGACTTTTGGTCCCGCCTGCTGGAGAGGATGTTCCAGCTGCTAAACTCACAGTACACCTTCACTGATGACTACCTGGAGTGCATCAGCAAATACACGGACCAGCTGAAGCCATTCGGTGACATCCCAAGAAAGCTGAAGGCTCAGGTGACCCGAGCCTTCATCGCTGCCAGGACCTTTGTCCAGGGCCTGATGGTGGGACGGGAAGTGGCCAACAGGGTGGCGAAGGTGAGGCAGCATTTTCTCTTATGTCCACATCTGAGATGTCCCATTAGTGTTTGCATGCAGCAGACTATTGGTGCCCTTTTAGGTTGTAAGAATGAGAGGTCCTGGGTTCAAATCTCGGACAAGCCCTCAATTTGTTTTGTGGCACGACTAGGTAGACTACAACATGGAAGGATGGGACACCAGTGCTGGACTGAATTTTCAGTGGACCAGTTTGTTGCATCTGATTTAACCGGAACATGTTCTTCAACTGAAAACATACAGCTGATACTGCATAGCTGTCTCAATGAGTGAGTCAAAAATGATGGATAGTAGTAGAAAAAAGTGGAAACACAGGAAGCAGGTGGGCAGCAGGAAGTGATAGTAATAGCTTAGAGTGTGCTAACCAAGATGATGAAGATAAAAGCGTTATGGATTTTATCAATGACTGACCAGCATGTTTATCTGCTTGTTTATCTGAGCTTGTTTATTTGATTATGGTTAATCAGTAAGAGCAGGGAACAGAGCCGAATTATTTCACTATATACTGATAAATCTAGAATGAAACAGAAACAGCATGTGGCCAATCTGGCCCTCACACTCTCACCGCCACTTGATTACCGTTCTTCACTGAAACCACACTCATCAACACTAATCTATCAATAGAGTAACTCTTCATGCCATTTGTATTAGACTGTGGAGATTAATCACAACCAACTAGACAATATATTTAGTTACAATTAATTATATGATGTAATTAATCACAGTAAACTACACAACACAATGTGATTAATCTGAATCAACTACAAAAATTTAAATAATCAAAATTATTTAAACAAGATCTGATTATTCACATTAAATTACACAAAACAATACAATTAATCTCAATCAGCTACATAAAACAATGTTTTTATGTGCTGTTAAATACACAAAAGCAAGGTGAATATTGTAAACAACTACACAAAGTAAGGCTATGAATGGCAAACTACACAACAATATTATTAATGGCAGTTAACTACACAAAACAGTGTGATTATTTGTAATCAGCTACTCAAAGCAGTTGAATTAATTGCAGTTAACTACACAAAACAATGTAACTAATCAACAGCAGCTAACCATGATTAACTGGTCAAAATAATGTAATGATAAATCATGATTCACCACATATGATTAATCACAAAACATTTTAATTATGGGTAAATATTAATCTGGTGAAACTAGCTAGCAAACAAGGGGTGGTTCTGAAGAGGTTGGAAGATACTGAAGAGGGTGCATGGTTCTGAAGAGGGTAGGTGAATCTGAAGAAGGTGGGTAGCTCTGAAGAAGGTGTGCAATTCTCAAGAGGATGAGCAATTTTGAAAAGGGGGGCCTATTACAGACAGAGTAGACTTTGATGAATGTGCATACACAGCGGTCAATGCGTGCGGGAGAGAAAAAAAAAGCTTGAGTATCGACCTTTTTACACGAGTATTGATCAATATCAATACCAGTGTTGGTATCGATATTATCAATATATGGATTGATCCACCCACCTCTAATTAAGCCAATTAAGCTAATTACCTGCTAAATTAGAGTGAGAGCATAGTCCGTTTTGTTGTTTTTGTTGTTTTTTCATTTTCAAATTTTTCGCCCCCTACTAATTTAGACTTGCCAATTGCCCATCCCCCTAAGTAGCATCCCACATTGCTCTTAATGCTAGGGGAGAGAGATCGTCCACATTTTTCCTCTGAGCCATGTGATGATAGCATACCACCTCTTTTCGAACTGCCGCCATTTGCATCACGCTTGGAGGAGAACGCCGGATCCCCGGTTCTGACGCAATGGACAGCAGACGCCTCCGTCGACCAGCAGCACACTTGTGAGATGTGGGAAGAGCGCCATCTACCCACCCCCCCCGAGGGAGAACAAGCCAATTTCTCTCTCTCTGGACCACGGCTGCCGATGGTGAGCAGCATGAACCTGGATTCGAACCAGCCCTTTGTCCGGGTTCTTACTGAATGTTTTGTCTGAAACTGATTGTCATACGTGCCTGCAACGAGGCGGGGGTTGGGATGGGGTTGTATGTGTGTGTCGTGTGTGTTTTCTGGATGATGAAGCATGGCATTCTGTTTGATGTTAGCAGCCTGTATTCTCTCCCTGTGATCTGGTGGGTCTCCCACTGAGTGCTGGCCGAGCAAGGAGAGAAGATTAAAGCGGAAAGTGGACAGAAGCTCCAGTCCTTTCCAGACATATTCAAACATCGTCCAGTCCTATACCTGTTTAGCGTTGCAGTTACTCTTCTGATCTAATATATAAAGAAAATGGATTTTAAAAGATCTCAGAACAATGAGAAATCAGCCGTTCCACTAATATACAAGTGGAATATACAAGTGGAGAACATTTTAAACAGTGCTAACTTGGCCAGGTCAGGCCATTCAAGCAAGCTCAACTCAAAAACAGGCCACAAGCTGCGTAAAGAAGATGCAATAATCAGATATCCAGAGAACACCTACACAAAAAGCAGGACTTCTAGAAGAATGTGCTTTGGACAGATGAATCCGCAGTTGAAATATTTGGTCACAGTAACAGACAATAAGTTTGGCACAAACCAAACACAGCGTTTGAGTACAAGAAACTCATTCCTAATGTGAAGAATGGTGGTGGAATTGTCATGGTTTGGGGCTGCTTTGCTGTAGTAGGGACTTATTTTATCAGAGGGGGCATCTAATTGACATTATTTCTTCAGGCAAAGGAGGAAATATCAGTCATAATGACATAGGGAGTCCTAACCTTTTCCTCACAAGAAAATTGCATTTCTAGTAATTATGTTTTACAAATGATGTTTAAAAGATATTTCTTCAGTTTTATGTGTTTATTTATATCACCTCCATCTCTCAATATAGTTAGCATGAAGAGCAAAGGTCCACATATATACAGATTGCAAAAGCAATAGCTGCACCCAGTTGAAATCAAAGACTACAATGGTGTCTTTCTAGACTGTCAATCAGATGATGATGAGTCCCACTTTTGTCTTGGTGCAGTCTACCATCGAAAGTTGATGTGGGGAAGCACGGTGGTCAGCACCAAAATCAACAGTTTGTCATCACACATCCTGTAGGCCTGGTGTCATGGTGTGTGGTGTAATTTTGTATGATGCCACATGACCTTTGGTCTTCATTACAGGCAGTTTGACAGCCCAAACTTAATCAGGTCCTGCAACCATTGGTCCTTCCTTTTCTGAACACAAACTCTGGTGTGCTATTCCAACAGGACAATGCACATCCACATACTGCTGCTGTCTCAAGACCTCATCTTGAAGATAGATACTATGCCATGGCCAGTCACATCTCCAGACCTATTCCTGATTGAAAATATGTGGGATATTTTTGGACACTCTATCAACACCATACAATCTTCAAGAACTGAGTGAGAAGATTCAAGCTGTATGGGATGGATTATCACAGGACATCATTAGTAACCTTTGCAACTCCATGCTGAGATGTTTGGCATGATGCATTATGCCCAGCACTATACTGAGAGACACTACTATATGTGTATATGTACATTTTTAATAATTCATTGCTCCTCATAACCTTTATCTTCCTTCCCAATAGCACTGCAATCCCACACTTTCTTCTGGGGGAAACTGAAACATCTCCTCTAATGACACTCTGATGTTTGATAGAGTGAAAGTTTATTATGTGCCCTTTCACATAGATGCTCCACCTGTTTCACTCAGACTAGCAGTCAGAGAGGATTCACATTAAACTCCAGCAAGACTGATTGAAGTTTTAGTAGACATTTCTGAAATGAGACCAGCCTGATGTAGAACTCACCCAGAATGCTGTATAAGCGGATTACATTTGACAGTTTTGTCACCTCAGCTGTCAAGAGGAAGGAATTAGGATTTTAAGATTTTCCAGGGTTTTTTTTTTTTTTTTAATTCTTCCGAAATGTTCCACCACAGACTGACATTTCAGTGTGTAAACACCTTCTAAATATTTTTGTATCATTGACTCCTCACCATATACACTTACATATAGAAGCTTAAATGCCCAAACAGCCCATAGTCCAGCAGTTTAGCCACACCTCCTCAACCTACAACACTTTAACCACACCCATTCAGCCTACATTCATTTAGCCCCACCCCTTCAGCTTACAGCAGTTTAGCCCCATTTACTCAGCCTACAGCAGTTAATCTCCACCCATTCAACCTACTGTAGTTTAGCCCCACCCATTAATTCTACAACAGTTTACCCCCACACTTTCTCCCTACAACAGTTTAGACCCACCAACTCAGCCTACAGCCATCAGTCTTTTTCTCCCGATGGTGCTGATCTGGTGTCTGGAGTCCGGTGATGGTGCAGTGTACTGTTTGAATTAGCATCATTTTGTTTTCTGTTCTTTATTTGACACTCTGCCCTGACCCCCACAGGAGTGATCGACGGCTGTACCACTGCCCCTCGCTCCCCATAGCTGCCATGAGGAGATGAAGGGCAGGCGGAGCCGGATATAAGGGCTTTTAATCAGGCCGTCGCTCACATGCCTGACCTTTACCGCACTGTTTATTAGCACTAGCTGTGAGACAGTGATGGATCAGAGTGCTGGGGTGTTTCTTTTGTAGGTGGAGATGCTCGGAGGGCAGACGAAGGTGTAGAGCTGAAATTACCCTGTCAGAGAAAACAATACCATCCCTGTGCAGAGTACAAAACACAAATGACCTCACCTGCTGGTAGAGTTAGATGGCTTAAACTTTTGATTGAGGTGAAAAGTAAAGATGGAAAGAAGTCAGAATCAGATCAGAATCAGAAATACTTTATTAATCCCAGAGGGAAATTGCAGATTTTTACAGCTCCACCCATCTATATAAAATAATAAACTAAAAATAATACAATAAAAGAAGAAGCAGAATAAACACTTCAAATCAACAATTTGGAAATATATACAGTGTATCTGGAAAGTGTTCACAGTGCTTCACTTTTTGCACATTTTGTTAAGTTTTAGCCTTTGTCCAGAATGGATTAAATACATTTTTCCATCAAAATTCTACATGCAATTTGTAGTTTTTAATAAATTTGTACAAATTTATTAAAAATACTGGTCTGCCAGTTAGTTAGTCAACAATCCAGGACACAAGGGAGGCATCTACTTGCATCCCTGTCAACTTGTCACAGAGAAGAGCTGGCTGAATGGTATTGGAAGGAAAGGTACACTGAAGGAGTCAAAAACCATGGCTGGTTCATACTGTCTGGAGACTCTTCAGTTGCCATCTCACCTGGTCAGCAGTGAGACTCACTGTAAAGAGGACAGTTGGGGGAGGGGTGGAGGTGTGAGGTGGGTTGTTGCAGTAGGGGGCAGGCTATTAGGAGGGGGAGAGAGGAGCAATGGAATGGACTCTTAGTCACATAACTTGCTGATGCTTATTTAGCTGGTTGACCAAATAAGTTCTTGACCAGCATAGGGTGTTTTTTAGTTTAATGGTTTAGCTGGTAAACCAGCATGATTAACAGGAACAAGCTAGGCAACCATTATGGCCATGCCTGACCATACCAATTAACCAGCTTGACCAGCTTCACTGGAACTGTGGAACAGTGGAAGTGAGTTCTCTGGAATTATGGTGCTCATTACATCCATTTTTCTTCAGCTGGGGATGAGGTGGGGATGATGATCATCCAACATCCTGACCTAACTCTTGTTGCTGAATGCAGTAAAATGATCACTGCAATGTTCCAGAATCTAATAGAAAGTCTTCCCTATATATTAAAGATAGGTATTCCAACAAAAGCAGATTAAACTCTATATACCATTGATTTCAGAAGAAACATTGATTGAGCAGGTGCCCCAATACTTTTGTCCCTGTAGTGTAGGATCTAGTTAATATATTGAAGCGTTGCATGGGGATGATTTTAGGATTGGATATGGACAATACGAGAGCATTGAAGATGGCTGGGTCTTCCAGCAAGACAGTGATCCCAAACACACTGTTTGGGCAATGAAGGAGTTGTTCCGTAAAAAACACTTTTGGGAGTGGCCTAGCCAGTGGAAATGAGTGAATTTTAACTGTTTTCTGAGCTGAATTACTCACTTAATCATCAAAGGCACCGTTAGATAGGACAATTATTCTAGTTTGTTATGATATGTTTATCGTGTCTTTAGGTTTCTGTGATCCTAGGTTATAAAGCCTAGAATATGGCATGTAACTGCCAGCAAAATGTGGATCTCTGGTCGTAAGAGTTAATAAAATTAGGCCCAGCTGCCTTCCCCTGTTTTAGACAGCAGGAGTCTTAAACTGGACCCCACTGTCTGTCTTTATACCAAATTAACACCTTTGAAAGTTCAGGAAAGTGTGACATGGCATTGAACGAGTCTCTCTGAAGCCAATCAGGCCCGATTGTGTGTAACGACATCCATGCTGATCTAATAGCATGTCTTTAGCTGTTTCTTTGGTAAGTGAGGATAATTAGCACTAATAGAAGTGTCCTTGAGGAGTGATGAACACTGGGTTGGAGTTTGCAAGCAGTAAAGAGCAGCATGCTAATCGCTTCTGATACCTTTTCAGGCTTGTTTTGAAATAGCAGCTTTCAGCATCAGTGACAGTCAGCCTGTCTGATAAACATGTTTAAACTGCAGCATCTGTCCTGATGTTAGTCTAAGACACAGGACTTATTTAATCACACAGGAGGAATGCAGAGTCAGAGCTCAGACACAGTCTAATGGAGAGAAACACAGATTAAAGGTTTTACTGATGCAAAGCAAACCTTCAAACCTTATCTTATTTTTACTAAGATAGAAGAACTCATCATCCCTCATGGCCATTAGCTCAGTGTTTAATTAAAATCTAGTAATGTCCAGTTAGGGAAAATCTCCAAAAGCCAAGGTCCAACTACTATAATGTCCACAGCCCTATTCCTATGAGCACTGTTACTGTCAGACCTGTAACTCTCAGTCCTGTTACTCTCAGCCCTGTAATCATTAGACTTGTTACCCTCAGCTTTTTTTTCTGTCACCCCTGTTACTCTCAGTCCTGTACTTTTCAGCCCTGTTACTCTCAGTCCTGTTAGCCTCAGACGTTTTCCTTTCAGCCCTATTATTCTCAGATATGATAGTCAGTCTGGTTAATGAGAACCAAAACTGATTGTGTTAGAAATAAAAATCCTAACATTATTTTTTTTTTTGTTTGTGAGCTGAGATTTGTCTTTATTCATTTTTGTCGGTAGGATTTGTTTGCAAGAATAAACATCACAGATGCAGACAAAATCCTCCTGCAGGTTAAGCAGATCTCTGGTGTAATGATATATGTGTAGTGTGCGTAAATCATGTGTGTGTGTGTTTGTGTGTGAGACCATGTGCTGGAGCTTTAGGCTGTGTTCTGGTGAATATAAATGTGCAGATCTTCTTCTGCAGAGATCTGTATGGTTAGCACAGTCATGAAAGAATGCAGAGAAGGCAGTAAAAGACCTCTGGACCCCCTGGACCCCTTTTGTTGACAGGAACATGCTGTGTTTTGACCAGAAGCAGCAGCAGCAACAGCAGGAAAACAGCCCAATTCCAGCAATTTCCTGTCAGACTGCTGAGCAGTACCATTGAATATTCTGGAAAACACTATCCGCTCTCAAACAAAGCACCTGTGCTGCACAATGCACCTATTGGTGCAGGTATGTCACGTATGTGTACATATGGTATGGAATATGTGAACAGACTGATGGGGTATATGCACAGGCTGAGTTATACTAACCACTGTGTTATGCACACTGGAATTAGACCTCCGCATTTTACCCATCCACACACAGTGATACACACATACACACTAGTGAATTCACACACCAGGGTGCAGGGAGCACACATGCCTTGAGCAGTGGGCAGCCCTATCTTCAGTTTTGCTCAAGGGTAATTCACTCATGTCCTGCCAGTTTGAGGATTCGAACTGGCGACCTTCCAGTGGTTCCCTACCCATTAGGCTGCTCCTTTGGGGGTATATGTACAGGCTGATGGGGTAAATGTACAGGCTAATGGGGTAAATGTACAGGCTGATGGGGTATATGCACAGGCTGATGGGGTAAATGTACAGGCTGATGGGGTAAATGTACAGGCTGATGGGGTATATGCGCAGGCTGTGGGGGTATTGCACAGGCTGATGGGGTATATGTACAAGTTTATGGGGTATATATACAGGCTGATGGTGTATATGCATAGGCTGATAGGGTATATGTACAGGATGATGGGGTATTTGTACAGACTGATGGTTTTTGTGTACATGCTGATGGTGTGTGTGCACAGGCTGATGGGGAATATATGTACGTGCTGATTGGAGTATGTATACAGGCAGATGGAGCATGTGTACAGTCAGATGTGTACATGTATGTGCAATGGCTGATGGTGTATGTGCACAGGCTAATGGGTTATATATCCAGGCTGATGGGGTATATTTACATGCTGCTTGGGGTATGTGTACAGGCTGATTTGGTATATGTAGAGGCTAATGGGGTATATACATTGTGTCCAGCAAGTATTCACAGTGCTTCACATTTAGTACATTTTGTTATTTTAAAGCCTCATTTCAAAATGGATTCAATAAATGTTCCTCCTCCAGATTCTACACATAATACCCCACAATACCCCACGATTTAAGTCAGAAAAGTTCAAAATCTTTGCAGATGTATATATGTATATATAAATACATATAAATACATATATATATAATTTAGTTAATTGGTAATAATTTGGTCATGTTTGATGATTGTTCAGTCTGTCCACTGGGAACAATGCTGCTCCTTGAGACTGTAATATTTCACTGGTTTCTCCTCCAGCAGCTGTGAATGAATGAGAATCAGCAGGAGATTAGAGAGAGGGAGGAAATCTGGACATCACAGAGATTTAGACAGATGAGGTTTAGAGTAATTGGAGAGTTATGGTCATCAATCACATACAGCAGGGCTGTCCAGTCTGGAGTGGACCATCATTTTACTGATTGTAGATCCATTCTGCAGAGAATGAAACCAGAGCATCTGTAGCATGTGGCACTGTGCCGGTCAGTGAGATCTTAACCACTGCACAGCCAGCATGAATCAGAGCAGATGAGACAAATAAACAGCAATAAAAAGAGTAAATAGACCAAATGATCCAAGTGACCAATACTAAACAAAGCACATGGCCCAATAATAGCATTAAACACATCAAATGGCCCAAATGACCAGCATTAACATATTAAATGACCCAAATGACCAGCATTAAAACACATCAAATGACTCATATGACAAGCACTTACACATCAAATGACCCAAATGACCAACATTAAAACATCAAATGACCGAAATGCCTAGCACTGACACATCAAATGACCAGCACTTATACATCACATGAACACATTATCAGCATGAATATATCAAATGACCAAAATTACCTTAATTGAAAGCATGAAATGACCCAAATGATCCTCACTGACACACCAAATGACCCAACTGACCAGCATTAACACATCAAATGACCCGGATGACCAGCACTGGTTCATTAAATGATCCAATGACCTGCACTGACAAATTAAATTACCACAATAACCAGCACTACACACATCCAATAACCCAAATGATCAGCAGTTAACATGTTAAATTATCTGAATGACCAGCACTGGCACATCAAATGACCAATCTTACCAGTACTAACACATCAAATGACGCCAATGACTAGCACTAATACATCAAATTAACACATCAATTAACCAGCATTAACACATTAAACAACCCAAAATAACATTTAACACACTAAATGGCAAGCACTATCATATTAAATGACCCAAATTACAAGCACTAAATGAACCGAATAACCAGCAATGACACGCTAAATGAATTAAACACGTAAAACGGACAAAATACCCAGCACTGACAGATGAAATGACCAGCATTAATACATCAAATTACCCAAATGAGCTTCATTAAAAGCATCAGATGATACAAATGATCATCACTGACACATCAAACAAATCCAAATGACCAGCACTAACACATCAGATTATCCAGATGACCAGCACTGACACATTAAATGACCAAATGACCTGCAATGACACATCAAATGACTCCAATGACCAGCGCTGAACACATCAAGTGACCAAAACATCCTTTATTAAAAAAACATCAAATGATCCATATGACCAGCACTAATGCATTGAATGACCCAAAAGACCAGCATTTAACACATTAATTGACCCAAATGCCCAACACTAATACATCAAATGACAGACAATAAACATATCAAATGACTAGCACTAACACATTAAATAAGCCAAATGACCAGAACCTACACATTAAATGAGACAAATGACCAGCATTCATCATATTAAATGACCTAAATCGGTGTGGTTTAGTTGTGCCTATGTTTGGCTGTAAACCCCTGCAATGATGAATGTAGGGAGCAGGTCATCAGGGAGCTGAAGCTCGGTGCTGCTGTTATTAATGTGCTGTACTGATTCAGTGTAAAGTGAGGCTGATGGTGACTGACAGACTCACAGAGACGAGGGAATCAATGTGAGTAATCTGGATGGAAGATGGCTAAGCATCTGGCTGCAGATGAGTCTCAGTGCTGCAGGTACAGAGGCCCTGGCTCTGAAAAGAGAGGCTGTGGGAAACTGAGGCTAAATTAGCTCTTCATTCAGGGGGCTGGTGGGCCGGGAATGAATAGCGAGGAATCCAACTCGGTCTGAAAGAGAAGCTTGGAGATTTTCCATTAGACAGATAGAGTGTGTTTAAATACAGACTGTGTGTGTGTGTGTGTGTGTGTGTGTGTGTGTGTGTGTGTGTGTGTGTGTGTGTGTGTGTGTGTGTGTGTGTGTGTGTGCTGCTAAAAGGCTCCAGTTACCTATTTAATCAGCAGCTCTGCTTATCTTCTCCCTGAAAAGTACTGAAGCCATCCTATTTACCAGTTTCCTCCCTTTCCAAACATCAGCCAGGGCATGTGTGCTCTATGAGGATTGGATCTTCAATGTTAGGAATAAAAATCCATTACAGAACAGTCCTGAATGTCTTAGAATGGAATTGAAATCTTTTCCCATTGACTGTAAAGGGGAACTAGTCAACCTTACTTGAACACCTATGTCCAAAACATTAGGTCGCATTATTAACTTTGGGTGTTTTAATCATGTTAAAAGTGTGTGACCCTACCTCCACCATGTTTGAAGGCTAGTCTTGACTGTGTGTTCTTTGGGTCAATTAGTCACAGCAGTACTTTGCAAACCTACCTCCACCATGTTTGGAAGCTATACTTTAGCTGCGCTAGCTCTCAGTGTGAACTGTTCACTTTGGGTGTCTTAGTTACAGTAACAGTGTATGAAACTACCTCCACCAGGTTTGGAGGCTACACTTTAACCTAACTAGTTCTGACTGTGAGTTGTGCCCTTTTTTTCTGTGTACAGACCTAGTAGGCTATGTTTTAGCCTGATTAGCTCTCAGTGTGAATTGTTCACTTTGGGTCACTTAGTTACAGTTGCACTGTATGTTTGGGGTCTCTGTTTGAAAGTATGTCCACCATGTTTGGAGGCTAGTTCTGACTGTGGGTGTTTCACTTTGGGTCACTTAGTTACATTAGCACTGTATGAAACTACCTCCTCCAGGTTTGGAGGCCTGGCTATCTCTCACTGAGTTCTTCACTTTGGTTGTCTTTGTTACAGTAGCATTGTGTGAAACTACCTTTGTAGTTGGTATGAAGCTGGACTCTCTGGGGTTAGTGGCAGAGAAGAAGACTATGAGTAAACTTCTGAACATTATGAATGATGAGTGACCCTCTGCACACCATCATCAGTCACCAGAGGAGCCTGTTCAGTGACAGACTGCTCCTTCCCAAGTGCAGGAAAGGTAAGAGGAGGACAGAGGTTGGGAAGAACCAGTAAGTAGTAACCAGTAACCTGTAACCTGACCACCATAATACAATCGGACTATGTGTAATAATAGTTAAACAAAAAGTGCAATAATAATGTGCAATAATGTGCAAACTACTGGACTTCATATACTTCCCTTATTCTGTATTATTCTGTATTATTCTGTATCATTACTGTGTCTGTACTGTAATGATGCTGCTGCTGGAATCTTAATTTCTCTGAGGAAATCCATCCATCCATCCATCCATCCAATGTAATCTAATCATATGTTTGCATGTATGGAGGCTATACTTCAGCCTGGCTAGATCTGATTGTGAGTTGTTCACTTTGACTGTCTTAGTTACCATACCACTGTGTGAAACTACCTCCACCATGTTTGGAGGCTTTACTTTATCCCGGTTTGCTCTTACTGTTAGGTGTTCACTGTGGGTTTCTTAGTTACAGTAACACTGTGTGTCATGATCTACACCATGTTCGTAAGGTATATTTTAGCTTTGGCTAGTTTTGAGTCTCAGTTCACTTTGGGGGTCTTACAGTAACAGTGTGTGACACTTCCTCCACCATGTTTGGAGGCTATATTGTAGCCTGGTTAGTTGTCATCTTCATCTTCAAGCTTCTTTCTGACAGCCTCAGATCTCTGCAGATTGACATGGTGATCCCACTCACGTCAACAATGAAGAGCAAACCAAACTACTTTAGTTTAATCTAGTTTAAATAAGACAGGCTCCTCTCTAACAATGGTCTAATTATTTAATATTCAAAAATATTAAGTGAAATGTTGAGGAACATTAGATTTCAGACATGAATAACTATTTTAGTTAGGTGTAGATTGGTGGATGCTTAATTTGGCACTTTGTTTTAGCAGAACATGAATAGGTGTAATGTTGTACTCTTCTGAAACTGTAAAGCCATTATCTGTTTATATCAATGGAGCTTTGTTATTGATGGTATTTGTCTCATTCTGTCCCACACACAGCCAGTCTGACATGTTAGTGTTTACAGAGCAAGTTAAGTCTAGCTCTGTGACTGTGTTTAGTGCTATCTGTGTTGGATAGGTTGGGGGTGGGGTTAGGTTGCTGTCAGCACTCGTGTTTTGACAAAGTTCCCGGTCCTGATCCGTCCCTGGCATCCAGGCTGCCGAACTCAGACACCCTGGATTCTACCCCGCTGCACTCTGATCTGAGTGCTTGCCACCCAGGGAGGGGGTCACTTTAATGCCATATGACCCCATGGCAAGTGGAGCGGGGTGAAAGGCAGCACTGGAGGTAGCGGTAAAACAGCATAAGAGCACATAGACATGACACAGCCTTCCTGCTGCGGCTCAGGGGCTTTTATAACACTGCTGAGCGTCAGCCTGAATCACACAGCATTCAGCTCAGGTTACTCTCTCTCTCTCTCTCTTTCTCTCTCTCTCTCTCACACACACACACATAGTGTCAGGAGGGAGCTTTAGAACAGAGTGTGTTTTTATGTTGAGATTAGGATAGTTTTTAGGATTCAGATACTGCTTTGTTTAATTAATACATATAATATATTCACATCTAACAAACATGATGTGTGTGTGTGTGTGTGTGTGTGTGTGTGTGTGTGTGTGTGTGTGTGTGTGTATGTTGTGCTCTTCTTGACACTCACAAATGAACAGTCACTTCTTTACACAGGAGAATGGAAAGAACCTCTGTTTGATTTTACAGTATCTGACAATGCGGTGGCCTCTTCAGGATGGTCCGTCTCCTTTGCTTCTCGTCTGTGAAACCGGGCCAGCCAGAGACACTCACACTACAAAGAAAGAGAAAGAGGGAGAGGGACTTTTTTACTTTTTAAAAACAGTTTATTGTATCCAAATCATAAGTTGTAAAAGTCACTTAAGGCATTTAGACATTAAAATCAGAGCATAAAATCAATTAAGTTGTTGGCAATAAATGAACTTATCAATGAATAAATAAATTAAAGGAAAGACTGTTTGTATTAAAGGAATTCAGGTGTGAAGCAGAGCTCCTAATCCAGCACCGAGCACACTGCTTCCCTGCAGCACCACTGCAGACTTGAGAGTCTCCAGTCCAGACATCCATTTATAGAAATTAAATAAAATCAATTAAAATCCTGGATTTCACCAGTCTAGCGAGGGTATTACTGATGTCAGTGTCAGCTGCGATTTTTGTGACTGATGTAAACTGCCAGTTTTAATAAATAAAATAAAATTAATCAGCTGACACCTGATCCTCTGTGTCTGAACATTCTTAAAACCCAGGATAAAAGTCTGAGCTGTAAAATTCACATTAAGCGACACTAAACCCATAAAAGCATTAAACACTGTTTCCTACTAAAAACAGAAAGGGCATTCTTTGTAACTTCAGGGTTAAAAATGGAGGTAAAAAATTCACAGAAAAAATACAGCATAAAATTCTCCACCACAGATCTGCCACTTTCTTAGTTAATGGTAGTTTATGTAATGCTCTCCATTCCAGGTGAACCTCAAGACCAAGACCGAGAGCATCATGCCACCATGTATCAGCTCTGTTCCCCAGTCTTTCGTTGTTAAAAAATCCTCACACAGGTCCCATGCACCTCTTCTGTACTGTCCAGGAAGGGGCCCTGACAGTCCTGCAGGTCAGGACTGATGATAATCCTGGGGAAGGGGTTGTCCTCCTGCAACACAGCCCTGTAGAATTGCATGGGCTTCAGAGGAGAGTGCTCACTTACAGAAATGGAGGAATTGGGCTACGACACACAAGGACTTCACTCCCAAGTGCAGTCGGGTTCTCCATCCGCTTCAGATTAGGACTCACAACTTTCACCAGCTGATGGAGTTTTAAAACATGTATGGAGTCCTGAGCAGTGTGGGAGAAGTCCTTGTTCCATCCAGTCAAGACCCATAGATGACAGGTTCTTCCAGAAACCAGTGCAGAGAGGTGTTCTCCAGTGCTGACACATTAAAGCATAGGCAACCCTGTGACATCCAGTGCTTTCCAATGGTGTTCATTAAAAACAAAGTTCTTTCCATTCCCATGCCACCCACTATCTGTTAAATCGTGCATACAACCTCTCTCTATACCAACTCCAAAGAGTCGTAAAGGAGTCTCTGAACAAACTGGAGATCAAAGGCTGCAGTCCTCCTTGCTAAGTAGACAGGTTCTAGTCCTCCTCCATTTTTGGGAAGGTAGAGAACACTTAGGGAGAAGCAGCCTGTCACTGAGAGGGGGGCCTAGTGTTGCTAGAGTCTTGTGCATGGGGTGGGAGTTGTTCTCCAGGGTGGATACTAGTTTGGTTAACATCCTTCTGTCTCTGACCACCTGCACTGGGTCTAAGGCGCTTCCCAGGAAAGAAACCAGCCTTGTTTATTAGTTTGTTCAGTCTATTCCTGTCTGCCATTGAAATAGTGCTGCCCCAGCAGACCACTCCATAAAAGGTGGTAGATGTCACCACTGAGTGATTCCTGTATTCCAAAGGATGTCAATTTCCTCACTAGGTAGAGTCTGCTATGGCCTCTACTGTAAAATGCTGAGGTGTTACTTGACCAGACCATTGACCACCCAGGTACTTATTAGAGTCTACATTCTCAATGTCCATTTCTTGAATGCTCACTGGTGGAAGGGTGTGTCTGCATCTGTGGAAATCTACCACCAGTTCTTTGTTCTTTCTAGCCTGTATCAGTTCTCTGTATTTGTTGTCCTCCTCATTAGATATGAGGCAGATGATTGCAGAGTCATCAAAGAAATTCTGGAGGTGACAGGTTGGTGAGTTGAACATGATGTTACAGCTTGATTTTCAGCAGCCCAGGTTATATGGTGTTAAAGGCACTGAAGAAGTTGGAGAAGGTAATTCTCACAGGGTTGCAAGGCTTCTCCAGGTGAGAAAGAGCTCTGTGTAGAAGACAGATGACAGCATCATCTACACTGACACCAGGCGGGTAGGTAAACCTAAGAGGATCCATGCGTGTGCTCACTGGAGGGTGGAGATGGGTAAGGACCAGCCTCTCCAGTGACTACATCAGATGAGAAGTCAGCACTACCAGCCTGTAGCTGTTTAGGTCCTTTGTGTGCTGCATTATCAGTACAGGTACCACACAAGATGTTTTCCATAGCTGTGGTACTCTTCCCAGGTTCAGGCTCATGTTCAACATATACTCAATTCCAACTTCCTCTTGTAGTTGTTATCTCCTCCCTTATTCTCTGTATCAGTTCCCTCTGCAAAGCCTTCAGCTCATCCTTGTCACCTTCCAAGTGGAGGGAGCAGTGAGGAGTTATATGCCTTCTTTATGTTGGTATAAAACAGGTCCAGTATTTTATTGTCTCTAGTGTGGCAGGTTACATACTGAGTGGGCAGAGAGGAGAATGGAGAAGAATGATTAAAGTCTCCAGAGATAAGGGTGAGGGCTTTTGGGTGCTGTGCTAGCAGTCTCCAGTTGAGTGTGGAATGTCACACGACACGACAAGCAGATGGGGGAATACATACAGTTATGGCCATAATATGTAATAGTTCCTTTTGGGAGGTAGCATGGTCTCATGCTAATGGCTATTGGCTAACAGTTCAGTTTTAGCAGATTTGTCTGAAGAACAGACTTTGTTCTTTAACAGTGAAGTATCCAGCATTACACCATCTATCATTTTCAAATACTGCTCTGTGATCTTGACATGCAGATAGAAGAAAAGTTTTTCTACTCGGTTCAGTTATTTCAACACAGATTTTTGATTTGTTTACTATTTGTAATGTTGTAGATACTATACTGAATACAATATACTATACTTGATCTATTTCTATTTTACACTGTGTGCCTTGCTATCCCTTTGCTGCTACAACATTGTGAATTTGTCACTTGGCAGGACAAGGATGAAGCAGCTTGAAATGATTTACAAACAAAGATCAAAATTATATAAAAATTGGTGGTTCTGTATGTTTGTGAAAGCAGGACAATAAACAAGCGAGATAGGTGAAATATAGATGTCTTTGAACATTGGTGTTGGCAAAGACTTCTGAGTGTTCCCTGGTCAGCAAAGAAGGCAAACAAATGGATCCTGGACCAAATCAAGCCTAACCTATAACTGGAAGTCCAGATAGTCAGCCTGAAAATCTCTTACTTTGGACACATTGTGAGATGAACTGATTCCCTGGAACAGAAACATCATCTTTTGTAAGTCGCTCTGGATAAAGGTGTCTGCTAAATGTCGTAAATGTAAACCTAACCATTGTGGATGAACTTTTTCCTGTCTGTAATGTGGTCCTGCACCCCTATCACCCACTACCCTTTAGTCACACTCAGCAATTCAGCAATATAGATTAATCAGCAGGCCTCAGCAGGCCTCAATCAGCAGGCCTCAGCAGGCAACAGTGGCAAGGAAAAACTCCCTCAGGCTAGGAGGAAGAAACCTTGAGAGGAACCAAGGCTGAAGAGAGATTACTGTACTTTCTCCTCCTGAGAGCAAACACACCAACTCATTCAACCCTTACTTTCAGGCCCTCACCTCCTCCTTTTACTGGGGACTTTTAAAGCAGGTTCTTCCATCAAATTCACATCCACCACAGTATCCAGCACCACCACCTCAGCAGAGGTAGGCTCACTACAGCCACTCACCTGAGCCTGCCCCTCAGTATGCGGTGGGCAAAGAATCTCCTGCAGCCAGGCAACATTCCTCTACTCCAGTCCTGTTCTCCAGTTTTACTCAGTGACCATCACTTAAACACTGTGCTGATCGGAAATGCCATACTCCCGGTGAGCACAGTGGGAGCAGACTTTCCTCACTCACACACACACGAGAGAGAGCGAGAGCGTGGGAATGGTAGCTAACGACATGCCACTGATATTTAAATTGTTAGCCGTCTCTGCTCTGGGCACCCCACAGGCGATGACCATGACACTTACCTACAGAATGTTCTGAAATAGTCAGATGTCAACCCTGCCCAATTTCCAGCCCTCCGGTCCTCTACGATAGCCAGAATGCTCATTTTTTTTCATTTTCCATTATTCTCCGTTACTCAGATTATTCTGGGTCATTTATTCCATACTGTAATTTTACATCTCCAAAAATTACAGTATTATAATAAACAAATGCAGAGATTAAAAGTTCTTTAAGTGTTAACACCTAGACTAATTTTGTGGGATTTTTTCAGTTTGACATACATTTATTTAAACATTTGTAAAAATTTGATAACCTACATTTTCTTTATGCTCATAAAGACAAAAACAGAAAGGTTTCTCAGAAAACCTATTGGAAATTGATGATGAATCTGAAAATGTTGATGAATCATTTGTAATAATTAGTAAACAATTAATACTTGGCAGTGGTCCAAATAAAATAAAAAAACTAAATGTACTTTATTATTTTTATTATTTATGTGTGTAAGTCATGTCATTGTCTGCATGCAGGTTGAGTATACACACATGGACAGAGCAGTAAACATGCAGTGTCTGGCTGCATTTAAACTAGAATTTAATTCATTTGCAAATGAGAGTCTGTAGGTCAATCTGATCCTGAGCTGTGAAGCCTAGAAAACAGCATATACATCAGTAGATTTTATTAACTCGTTAGAATTGATAGGTATAATTCTAACACTGCTGCTTTGTTATTGGTGCTGTTTTTGTCTCATAAGCTATGGCTGGTGTTGTTGCTTGGTTATGTGTGTATATGGTGGAGTTTTACCTGAAGAGTGCTGTTATCATGCAATACTGGCACTCATAGAACATCTCTCAGCCCATCACATTGCAGGGTCAGAACTAACTGTGGTATAATGGGGCATATGGTGTGTAAACAGATATGTGTGAACAGTAGTGACCACCAGCTCAGTCATTATTCCTCTTTGAGATGATATTTAAGCTTGTTCTCCAGACTGGGCCTGATCTGTTGACACCAGTCCATTTGCATTTGATTTAGCAGTGGACGCTAAATGATGAAGCATGCTGAAGTGTGTCTGGCTTGCTGCCCCCCGTTCACCTCCACAAACACCGCTGCGAGTCATTACAGCCATCGCTGCGTAATCTTTATGAAGGTTCAAGCATCATCGAGCGGCTGTGTGTGTGTGTGTGTGTGTGTGTGTGTGTGTGTGTGTGTGTGTGTGTGTGTGTGCGCGAGTGTGTCCTTGAAGCTAAAAGGAGAACAGCAGGACGTCCAAAACACAGCAGAGCGTAGCGCAGGCTGCCAAATTTAAGACCCTTGTCTTTATCACCCAGTGGACCACTGTGTGATCCACTATGTGTCCAAAAGTTTGTGGCTGCCACTTCTAATTCAGCATACTGCTACTTTAAGCTGCATGCCATTGCTGACACAGATGTGCAAATGCACACACAGGTTGTCTAGTACTTGTAGAGAATGGGTATACATTTACAGTATTTATCTGAATTACAAGCTTACACATATTACAGAGGTGGGCCACAGTAGTGTTCCATAATTTCCCTGAAGGAACCCTCCCAAGGGATCAATAAAGTTCTATTCTATCCTAACAGTCTTGCCCAAGGACTCATATTGGTGTAGCACAGCATAGTTACCCAATCTGGGACTCAAACCCCAATCTACCACATGGTGCGGTGGCATGCTGGTGGTGTCATTTATTGTGTCACATCAACCACAGCCTTGATGTGTACAGCAGTGGAACTGAGTTCTCTGGAATGATGGAGCTGCATCCAGTACTTTTGAGAGGGGTGAGTTGGGGAGATGGGATGAGGTATGGTGGATCATCCAACATCCTGATCTCACTAAAGCTTTCGTTGCTGATTGCAGTCAAATCCTCTCAGCAATGCTCTGAAATCTATTATAAAGTCAGTTTCCTGATCTGAGCATGTAATGCCATGTAAGTGTCCTCTCAGGTGAGCTGGACAGTGTTTCTGGCTGACAAATGGAGCACTGCCTCTCTCAGTGGTGCTTCAGGAACAGAGCCAGTGGGGCAAATGATGCTAGCTGAACGCACCCAGAGCTCAGCGAAAGGCCATTTGGCTGCTGGCATGCCTCATAGCACTGTGCTAATTCAGTCCTGCAGAGGGACACCAGCTCTGCCTGCTGGTGATGAATGGCCCGAAAACCCGCTTGGCTCAGTTTTGCTGGATCTTGCAGCCTCTGTTCTCACAATTAAAGCCTGTTAGCTGTAGCCGTTAGCTCATTTGCATGCTGTAGAAAGATGTGTAATGATAGTGTGAGGGGCAGGGATTAGATATTCAGGTTAAAGGATTGAGACCTGCAGTGTTGGCTAAGGGTTAAGGGATTAGGTGGTACAGGGATGTGGATTGGTAGCATTACAGGCTAATCAGAGACGTGACTGTAGAGTTAACGTTATTATCTTTATATGCTACATACTGTATGCTTACACTACCTATTACCTACCTGGCGCTGTGCAAGACAGCTGCCTTCCAGTAGCTCTGTATTTTTAGCTCTTAGAAGTTTTAACTTCTTTTCTCACCTTTCCACACACTTTGTTCTTCTCAAGAAGACATAGTGTGTACTGATATATATCCCATGGATATTTACAACCACAAAGATGTAACCAGGAGCCAGTTTTCTCTCTAATTTGAGAGAGGAGCTGCTGGCTCTGAGAACAAAGGGACAAGCCAACATCCCGGTGGAGCTGCGGAGGAGGGCCCGGGGCTGCAAGGCCGGTTCTAAGCTAAAGGCTAAGCTAACGGACAACCGGTGGCGCCGCAAACCGTCCATTCCCTCCGTCATCATTGGGAATGTGAACTCATTCGATGAGCTGTCTGCCCTCAACAACCAGCGGATTTACAGAGAGAGGAGCTTGTTTATCTTTACAGAGACATAGCTAACCCAGCTTGTACCGGATGCTAACGTGTACCTGCAGGGCTTCACTGCCGTGAGAGCTGACAGAGACACTAAAGCCTGCGGGAAAGCAAAGGTGGGCAGCTGATCATCTACGTGAACAGTCGCTGGTGTAACCCTGGCCATATCACTGTTAAGAAGGTCTTATGTTGTCCGTATTTGGAGCTGTTAGCCATTAGCCTCCGGCCCTACTACGTCGAATTTGTTCACATCACCCCCAGAACAGACGCAGCCGCTGCATGTGAGCAGATATATTCTGTTATGGCAAAGCTGCAGACACAGCACCCTGAGGCCTTTATGACCATCTCTGGAGACTTTAATCATGCTACTTTGGACTCTACTTGGGCTACTTTTCACCAGTGTGTGGACTGTCCTACAAGAAACAACAGGACAATCGATCTGCTGTATGCTAATGTGAAAGAGGCATACAGCGTCACACCCCTCCCCCCCACTGGGGAAGTCGGACCACAACCTGGTTCACCTCCAGCCAAAGTACACCCCCATGGTCCAAAGACAGCCTGCAACCACCAGAGCCATCAGGAGGTGTTCTCCAGAAATAGAAGAAACTTCCAGGGACTGCTATGACACCACTGAGTGGGAAGAACTGCTTAGCCCAAACTGTGAGGACATTGAGGGGATGACAAACTGCCTGACAGATTATCTCAACTTCTGTGTTCCCGCCAAGACGGTATGGTGTTACCCCAACAACAAGCCATGGGTAACACAGAAAGTCAAGGCTGTCCTCAACAGGAAGAAGGCCACCTTCCAGAGCAGGGACAGGGAGGTGATAAGAGCATCACAGCAAGAGGTGAAACACTGCTTGAAGGAAGCCAAGGACAACTACAGGAGGAAGGTGGAACATAAGCTAGAAGAGAACAGCATGAAGAGGGTCTGGGAAGGTGTGAGAACCATCACAGGCCACAATACCAAGATCAGAGTTGTGGGGGGAACAGTGGAGAAGGCAAATGAGATGAACAACTTCTTCAACCGGTTCAACCAACCCATGCACCACCCACCCTCTCTCTGTATCCATCTCTTCCTCTTCCCTCAACACATCCTCCACCAGTTACAATGACGTCCTCCTCATCATCACCAACCACAACACAGACTCCACTCTTCACTGCGGACCAGGTCAGAGGTTAACAGAGGAGGCTTCACCCCAGGAAAGTAGCAGGTCCTGACAAATTATGCCCATGACTGCTGAAGGCCTGCACTGCATAACTGGGTGAGCCTTTCCAGCGTCTCTTCCACCTTAGCCTGCAGGTGGGGAGAGTGCCTACCCTCTGGAAGACATCATGCATTGTTCCAGTTCCAAAAAAGAACTGGCCAAGTGAGCTGAATGACTTCCGACACTCAATTCCCATCTGATGAAGACGCTAGAGAGGTGCTTTCTCTGTCTCCTCAGACCCCAGGTGCAAAATGCCCAGGATGATCTGCAGTTCGTGTACAAGGCAGGTGTTGGTGTGGAAGATGCAATCATCTACCTGCTACACTGAACCCACTCACACCTAGATAAGGGGAACGACACAGTGAGGATCCTGTTTCTGGACTTCTCAAGTGCTTTCAACACCATCCAGCCCCTTATGCTTCAGGACACACTGAATGGGATGCGAGTGGACCCAATCCTGGTCACCTGGATCTCCAGCTACCTCACAGACAGGCCACAGTATGTCAGGCTGAAGGACATCACATCTGACACTGTGATCAGTAGCACTGGAGCACCCCAGGGCACAATGCTGGCCCCTCCTGTCTTCACCCTGTACACAGCACACTTCTGCTACAACTCAGAGCTGTGTCACATTCAGAAGCCATAGTTGGGTGCATCAGGGATGATAGTGAGGAGGAGTATCGGAGCCTGGTGAGGGACTTTGCAACCTGATGCCACAGGAATCATCTGCAGCTCAACATTTCAAAGACCAAGGAGCTGGTCATTGACTTTGGGAGGTCCAGACCAAAGTCACAACCAGTTCTGATTGAGGGAGATGGCTATGGACTCCTACAAGTAACTCTGGCTGTGGCTGGACAGCAAGTTGGACTGGTTATGTAACATCGACCACCTGTACAGAGAGGGGCAGAGCAGGCTGTACTTTCTGAGGAGGCTACAGTCCTTCAACATCTGCAGGATGTTTTATCAGTCCGTGGTCTCCAGTGTCCTTTTCTACACTGTGGTGTGCTTTGGGGGGCCAGCATATCCAAGAAGGACACACACAGGATGGACAAGCTGATCAGGCAGGCTGGCTCTGTGGTTGGCACAAAGCTGGACTCTCTGGTGTCAGTGGCAGAGAACAGGACTCTGAAGAAGCTACTGGACGATGCCAGTCATCCTCTACACACTGTCATCAGCCACCAGAGGAGACTGTTCAGTGAGAGACTGCTCCTTCCCAAGTGCAGGACCAACAGACTTAAAAACTCTTTTGTCCCTCACGCCATCAGACTGTACAACTCCTCTCTGGGGGAAGAAGTGCTAACAGGAGGATAAAGGATGGGAATGAGTAGGAACCAAACCAAACAGTTAACAGTAACATGCAACCCACCCACAACAACACAACTGGAGTCTCTGTGCAATAAACAGTTTGAAAAGTGCATATCTATATTGTATATTGTAATATACTCTGCTACTGAAACCTTAATTTCCCTGAAGGAACCCTCCCAAGGGATCAATAAACTTCTATTCTATTCTATTCTATTCTATTCTATTCTATTCTATCCACTGTTTCTAGTCCAAAGCCTGTTTTCTACACACTAAAGCTGTAGTGATGACAAAAATTTATCAGCAAGGTTAGCACAGCATTATGCAACCCATTCTAAAAGGTTGACTGTGCAGGTTTTACGTGCAGTCTAAAGCTTTCAACATGAATGGGTGGGGCTAACCTCCTGTATGTGAAGTGGGGCTAGCTGGGCACTCTATTAGACACTCCTACCTAGATGTTCCATCTTGTAGATGTAAAGTTAGGGACAGAAGTTAATTTGTCATCCTCTAAACCTTCAACAGTGCCCATAGAACACTGCCCATAGAATGCTGTTGGTTGAATATTTTTGGTTGGTGGACTTTTCTCAGTCAAACAGTGACACTAAGGGGTTTAAGAACTCCAGCAGCACAGCCATGTCTGATCCAATATAAGCACAACACACAGAAACCCACCACCACTGTGACAGTATCACTGCAGTGCTGAGATGACCCACGACCTACATAATACCTGCTCTGTGGTGGTCCTATGGGGTTCTAACCCTTGGAGATCAGGATGAAAGCAAGACAACGAAGTATGTAACTACAAAGTGTTCCTGTATGGTAATTTCACACCAAACCCCACTCTGAGTGAGAATCACTGAGCTGTGGACAATGTAGGGATTGAGTAATGTTGTGAGGGAAGTGTATCACTAAAGCAGGTGTATTGTGTGAGTAACAGACCCACTGTTTCACCCCAAACCACCCAGATTCTTCAACTGCATTTCTATATATGTAAATGTGTGTGTGTTGTGTGTGTGTGTGTGTGTGTGTGAGAGAGAGAGAGAGAGAGAGAGAGAGAGAAAGTGGGAGAGTGTGTGTATCATCAGTGGAAGGATGTGCCAAGTTGGATTGAGCACGCTGTCGTATAATGGCTGAGGATTACGTCCATCTGCTTGACTGGGATGTTCTTTTCTTTGTGCCAGAAGTGTCACATTAGTGGAGATTTGAGCGTATCTTGCAGCTTGCATTGCGCTGCAATACTTATCACCCTTCAGGACTAGCTCCGCTTCTCCTCCAAATCCCACACTGATGCCTTTTCCGCTGCAGAGAAGGAGCTCCAGCAGAAAAAAAAAGAGGAGAGAAAACCAGCCCGCGCCTGGAGAATTAGCTGGGAGCTACCTTCTCCAGGGAAAAGCAACACACAACGGAGATGGAGTCACACTGGGTGAAGAACTTCACGGGCTTTTCTGGTGTCAACATTCCCAGATATTGTTTCATTCCTCTGTGGATTCGTAGCTCGCGTTTAGAAAGTGGGCACAAATTTGTAGACGCATTCACTCTGGAAGGCTGTTATCTGCTCTAAAACAACGGTACTGGAGTGTGCAGTGTATTTTAGCAGTACTCAACTCTGCTGATATGGCGATATCACTCTGCGGTGCTCAGACAGTCTGAGCTACTTCCAAAGCTTCAGAGTGGGCCTATAGAGAAGTCCTCTGAACTGAGTTTAATATCTCAGCCTTGTCTAACGGCCAACTTCCCTTTATCATTAATTAACATCTCCTATAATAAGGAACCATATTCCACTAAATTCCCTCCACAGCTTACTGATGATCATTCAGTCAGCTTTGGTGTGAATATGTGGGTCACTGCAGTGAGCCGGAACTCTTTACAGTGGAGGTGAATGGAAACAAATGTCAGTGACCATGACTACAACATATAGTAATTTTATTTTCTATTCAAAACCATCAGTGAAAAAATGGAATTTTTAAATGGTTTGTATGTGGTTCCTGTGGTATCCCTGATGGTGGCTATGGTGTAGCTAAGTGATTGCTATGGCACTGCTGTGTGGTTGCTGTGGTGTTGCTAAGAGTTTTGCTAGGTGGTTGCTATTATATGCCAGGTAGTTACAAGGTGGTTGATACAATATGCCAAGTTGTTAAGTGGTTGCTATGTAATTACTATGGCTGCTGTGTTTTTAAGTGATTGCTATGGTATCCCAAGTGGTTGCTAGCTGGTTGCTATGGTACTTCTATGTGGACATTAAGGGCCCTTTTCCACCAACGCGGAATTGGTTCCGGTCCATTTGGCACATTTCACCAACAAAAATGGGCTCAGATCCTGAAAGGATTGTTGGCAATGGACAGCAAAGATTAATAGGTTTCTATTCTGATTAATATTGTATTTTTTTATGTATAGTTTTATATGGAATGTTGATGATGGGAAAACAGTATAGAATCTGAAGTAATACATTTTCTTTCAGGACTATTTTTTTGTCACACAACACTGCACTCATATATCCCTCCACTGTTTTAATGTGCATAAAACCATATTTAGTCCCGATATCTTTGACATCAACTGTGGTGAAAGCTACCTGTAGGTCCCATGATAACATTTTAGGATCATTGGAGACTTTTATATGTATCTTAGGCTAATGATAGTCTGATCTGGCGGTGTTGGCAGAACATTTGGTTTAAATGTTCTTTACTTGTAAATTATTTTCCAGACAGTGGAATGATACCACTCTTTTCATCAAGCAAGTACAAATCAAACTAATGGTTGAGGTTATAGTAACAGTGTGTGAAACTACCTCCATCATGTTTCAAGAATTTATTTTACTCTGGCTAGTTCTGATTGTATAAGTATTTTTTAAATATCTTCCCAGGCTCATCTGCATCTACAAACTTTTTCTGAAAGCCTCAGAGAACTCTTGCCATAGTGACAAATACACTCGCTCCAACAATCAAAAGCAAACCACACTAATGTCTGAAGTTTAAATTAGACATCCTCCTTTAAGATCATCTATAACAATTGTCTAATCATTTGCAACTGATGTACTGCACCAAATGAAAATGTTAGGCATTTTAAGTAGTAATAAATATTGGAGGGTCCTAAATTTTTCTCCCAGTAGGTCATTCATGACAAAACTCCACCATTATGTTACATCCACTGAAGAAACCAGAAGAGCAGTGACTCTGTTTTAGGATGTCTTAATTTCAGTTAAATACCATCAGTAATGAAAAGGTTTGTATTGAAACTACCTACACCATGTGTGCCAGTAAATTTGCAGCCAGCCAAAAGTGGTGCATAGAGACTCCCAGTTACATCAGGGTGGGTCAAACAGTGGGTGTATTTTTTTCCACAGCTGATAAAGGTGGGAAATGTGATATACTAAATCTCTCCCTTAACTTCTGTCCAGCCATTTCTGACCACTGGGTTCACTGAGTTATTATGAGTTTGGTGCTTCTCATCAGAAACCCCATTCCGAATCCCCCCAGCCCCACACAATAACCCACTGATGAAAAGAGACAAGAGTACAGATCTAATCATGGCCAGAGTAGTGCTGGTCTGCGCTGGCCTGGCCGGAATTTGAGTGACAGGCTCAGTTTGTTTTCTTAATTACAGCCTGGTTTTGATCAATAACCTGACAGCTCTGATCATTCCATACTCCAACACTTTTTTTTCCTGGCGTTAAATCATGTCTTACAAATGATCTAGATTCTGAATCAATACAGTCAAGACTCTGACCCCTGAGGTGGCGTTCTGCTAACATGCAGGGCTAACCATGAGGAGTTTGTTGTGAGACTAAAATCAAGATTACAAAAGGTTATGAGTGCAGGTTGTGTGATGATGTGTACAGGGTACAGGTGATAAGTGGAGGTTGTGGGGTGGTTTACGGTGTACAGAACATAGATGTAAGTTGTGGGTTATATGGGTGTATGGTGAAGGTTGTGGGGTGGTGTACGGGTGATGGGTGCAAGTTGTGGCGTAGTGTGTGGTGTATGGGTGATGGGTGGAGATTGTGGGGTGGTGTATGGGGTACAAGAGATAGGTGGAAGTCGTGGTGTGCTGTAAGCTCCGGGTAATAGGTACAGGTTGTTGGGTTGTGGTGGTGTACAAGTGATGGGTGGGGTGATCTATGGTGTACGGGTAATAGGTGCAGGTTGTGGGGTGGTGTATGGGGGATGGGTGGAGGTTGTGTACAGGTGATGCCTGGAGATTGTAGGGTAGTGTAAGGTGTATGGGCAATGAGTGGAGGTTGTGGGGTGATGTTTGGTGTATGAGCAATGGGTGAAGGATGTGGGATGGTGTATGGGGTGCGAGTGATAGGTGGAGGTAGTGGGATGGTTTAATATGTACAGGCAATAGGTGTACGTTGTGGGATATTGTGTGGTGTGTTGTGTGTGCTGTATGGGTGGTGTGTGGATGTTGTGGGATGGTGTATGGTGCACTGGTGATGGGTGGAGGTTGTGGTATCTTGTATGGTGTACAGGTTATAGGTGGAGGTTGTGGAATGGTATATGGAGTGCTGCAGAATGACTTTCATGCTGAAGCTGTTTGATTTCAGGGCTCAGTGAGCTGCAGAGCTGGCCAGGACGTGGCACTTTCTGAGGAAGACAAGCTTTTTGTGTGATTTCATGGAATGGACAGAATGCCTTTGAGCCCACCCCCACCCCAGAGCACTGTCCTGAATTGAAAAACATGCAAGTGTGTCTGAGTGTTTCTCCAGTGGCTGGGTAATCCAGCCTCTCTGAATTGATTTGCAATAGAGACGTTCACACACACACATGCGCACACACACACACACACACACACACACATACACAGCATCCGTTTCCTGTTTTGACATGGCACATACGTTAAAGAGCTCGAACCAGCAGTACTCTGAAACCATACACGGAGTGTGTGTCTGAAAAAATACACTGTTCTTTATAAATAAAGATGTGATATTTCCCCTGCGGAACACAGGTGTCCTTCACACACACACACACACACACACACACACACACACTGCATGCCATCTGACTACATTGCACCTCCAGATCCTTGCATTAGTGAATATATTAGTAGCTCCACCCATTCAGCCAACAGCAGTTTAGCTCCACCCATTCAGCCTAATTTACAGTGTGTGTAAATCTTAAAGGAGCACATTGTAGGAGACTCTCTCTCTGCTCTCATGTCTGTTTAGGTGAGTGTGTGTGTGGCGGTGGGCCGGGACCGCAGGGGTTGTCAGCAGTTTTCTTGCACTGAGCACTCGGCCCTTCAGGAGGCCATTACGGCGAATTTGTGTCACGTCAAGTTTCCGGGGGGACGTAATAAAGCATGAAAACTCGCGGTTCTCTGTGGAGGAACTGGAGAGAACAGACTGAGGAGGAGTGTGTGTGTGTGTGTGTGTGTGTGTGTGTGTGTGTGTGTGTGTGTGTGTGTGTGTGTGTGAAAAAGGACGTGTCAGTTTTGTTTGATCTTGTTCTTCTAAAGATGTTACCTGTGAACTACCTGCTGTAGATCAACCTGTAGCACACCCACAGAGAGAGAGAGAGAGAGAGAGAGAGAGAGAGAGAGAGAGAAGAAGGGGTGCGGCATCTGGATATGACGGAACATCAGAGAGAGGCAGACTGGCAGAGGAGAGCGAGAGAGAGAGAGAGTTTATCTCGGCATGAGGAGGTGTGAAGCAGCTGCTTGTTCTTTCAATTACGCGCCGTGCACTAACACGTGTAGCGCGGTTAGTGGATGCTGAGCGAGCGAGACGGCCTGACAGCCAATGCGCAAACACATTAAACAAGCACACTCAGAGGTTAACACTCACACACACACACACACACACTTACTGACACGTTGACAAGGCTGTAATGTGGATGAGAGCGAGCTCAGAAGAGCTTCAGCATCGCCTTCAATCATTAACCAGCTCTGCCTTTAATAGCTTGAACATACAGGGGAACTCCACCAAGTTTCCAGAATTCTGCATTATTAAACAGCAAGGATGTCAGTTAAGATTCCTGTAGGAAGTTACCAAGTCTTCAGAGAAGATTTTGGGCCAAAATCACATATCACATATCTTTTTGGGAAATTAACTATGCAAGTTGGTGTTTGATACCCTTTCCAATTCTAAGTAGCACTCATTGCTGACAGAGGTGCAAATGCATACACAACATGTTTATTCCCTATTGGGAAGTACTGACTATAGAATAGGACTCTCTGGAGCAGATAAACAAACATGAACCTATAAGTATGAGGTCTAATGCCAGGCGTGAGCTAGAGGGATATTGATCCATCCAAAACTTTTGTTTTGATGATTTGGGCATGATTTGTGTTGGTGATCTGAATACAAATCCTTACAAAAGTGCTCAAGAATTCAGTAGAAAGTTTGGCCTGGACAGTACAAACAGGATAAACTCTTATTAGTAGCTGAGATTTCAGAAGAAACAATGAATGAGGTGTCCCAATAATTTTTGTATCATAGGTAATATATAATATATAATAATAATTGTATCATAGGTACACTTCACCTGTGAGAGACAGAATCTAAAACAAATCCAGAAAATCTTTGTATGATTTTTAAATAAATAAATTTGCATGTTATTGTATGAAATTAGACCTGTTAGTTTTTCTTTAAGAAGCCCTCCAATTCTGCACTCATTACCTGTATTAATTGCACCTGTTTGAACTTGTTACCTGTATAAAAGACACCTGTCCACACCATCAATCATACTCCAACCTCTCTACCATGGCAAAGACCAAAGAGCTGTCTAAGTGTGAAGGCAACAACTGTTGGCACAATTATTAGAAAATGGAAGAAACACAAATCTCTGTCAATCTTCCATGCAAGGTTTGGCTTTGTGGGGTAAGGATGATTCTAAAAAAGGTCAGGAATCAGCCCAGAACTACATGGGAGGACCTTGTCAATGACCCGAAGAGAGCTGGGACCACATTCTCAAAGATTACTTTACACAGTACGCTGTCATGAATTAAAATCCTGCAGAGCATGCAGGGTCCTCCTGCTCATGCCAGCAGGCCTGTTTGAAATTTGCCAACAACCATCTGGATGATCCAAAGGAGGCATGGGAGAAGATCATGTGGTCAGATGATCTCAAAATAGAAATTTTTGGTATCAACTCCACTTGCTATGTTTGGAGGAAGAAGAAGGATGAGTACAGCCCAAGAACACTGTCACCGTGAAGCATGGGGGTGGACATATCTTGCTTTGTGGGGGCTTTTCTGTAAATGGGACAGGATTATTAGATTAGCTAGAACTTTATTGATCCCTTGGGAGGGTTCCCTCAGGGAAATTAAGGTTCAGGCAGCAGCATCAGTACAGTACAGTACAGAAAAAGTAGAAAGATAACAATTTAGTAAAGAAAAACACTATATAAACATAAAGAATATATAATATAGAGACTATTTTACAGTATACAATATAGATAGATAGTGCATGAAAAAGGAGTATTGCACATAGTCCATTTGTGTTGTGGTGGTCGGGTTGCGGATTGCAGGTTACTGGTTGCTTCCTACTCGTTCCCATCCTCTGTCCTCCTGTTGCCACTCAATGACTGCACCATTGTATCATGAGGCCATGTATCGTGAGATTTTGGCCAACAATCTCCTTCCCTCAGTAAGAGCATTGAAGATGGGTCATGGCTGGATCGTCCACCATGATAATGACCCAAAACACACAGCCAGGGCAACTAAGCAGTGGCTCTATAAGAAACATTTCAAGGTTCTGGAGTGGCCTAGCCAGTCTCAAAGTTGAAACTCAATGATGCCAAGCAGTAGCCCCAAAAAACCTCAAAGATATGGAAAAGATCTGTATGGTGGAGTGGGCCAAATTCCCTTCTGCAGTGTGTGCAAACTTGGACAAGAAGTACAGGAAATGTCTGACCTCTGTCATTACAAAGGTTTCTGTACTAAATATTATGTTTTGTTTTTCTGTTGTATCAAATGCTTATTTCATGCAATAAAAATAAATTTAATTATTTAAAAATCATACAATGTGATTTTCTGCATTTGTTTTAGATTGTGTCTATCACAGTTGAAGTGTACCTACAATAAAAATTACAGACCTCTCTATTTTTTATAGGTGGGAAAATTTGCAAAATTGGCAGTATATCAAATAATTCCTCCACTGTATTGTATGTTGGAGTTCACATTTGATTACCTATTAAAAGTATGAACCCTTCTAATCAACTAGAAAGTGTTATATAATACTTAAGTACCTACACGCTAGTTCTGAATAAACCTTCATTAAAGAAGCCTAAAGAAGAGCCCTTTAATTTAAAATTAATTTAAAGATGTGCAGGTGGTTGCTATGGTGTTACTAACTGGTTGATTTTGTTATCCAGGTGGTTGATATGGTGTTGCTAAGTGGTTCCTGTAATGTTGAAGCTACAGTACGTTAGACCCATTTCTGGTGCAAATACTTAACAGCACAATAGCAAAAACTTTGGACACAATGGAAACCACTTATCAATCCTTAGCAACCACTTAACAACACCATAGCGGTGCCATAACCAGTGCTCTCATTAAGCCTTATTCTGTTGTGTGGGTCAGTTTGGACTCTCTTTTAAGTCTTATTAGAGCTCTGATTAGAGTTAAGTGGGTGGGGCCTAAGTAGCTCAGTGTGTGTTTCAGTTTAGCATAAGACTGTTTCACAGTGACTGTACGGATCAGGCAGGGTAATCACAGTCCCTGAACTTCCACAGGAGCCCGTTACTGATGGCAGCATCACTCAGCTGACGCTGGATCAGTCACCTTGACCTCTTGGCATGTTTCCCGCTCAACCTCAGCATCCCCCTGAGAGGGTCATGACCATGTTGCCCCCATACTGGAGGGGGGCGCTGTGGAGACAGGGAATGACAGGCGTTTATTAGATGCAGCTGAAGGTGAAAGCTGCAGATATGGGGCTGCTGTCGTCTGGGTGACACACTCTTAGTCACAGCACTCTGGAGAGAGAGAGATAACACCGTACACAGTGCAGCTGGGGGGCAGAGAGAGGGGGGATATAAAAGGATGGGAATTTCACACCCCCAAAATATATACTACCGTTCACAGCCCTGGATTCAATTCACATATTAAGGCTTTCATATTCGATGATAACTCCTACTGCAAATATAGAATATTATGACCTTACTCAGTCTGGGCTGTTCACAGTGACGGTGAATGGAAGACATCTGAACCTCTGAAAGCTCCCTCACAGAAACTTATTAGACCTAATGCTTATTAATACACTGCCAGACTCACTGTTTTACCAGATTCTGAGACGATTCTGGCTCTAAAACGTTTACAAAATTGCATATACAGTGCTCTAACCAACAGGAGCACTTCATAGTTCTTCTGTTTCTCAGCATACTTTATTAGCCTCCACTCACCCTGTTCTTCAATGGTCAGGACCTCATAGGTCAGAGCAGAGTATTATTAAGGTGGTGGTTAGTGTGTGTTGCACTGGTACGGCACTGCTACATAGTTGCTCCACCTTGTAGATGTAATCTCAGAGACAGATGCTCATCTTGTTTCTGCACGGTTTGTTTTGGTCATCCTCTTGTCCTCCATCAGTGCTAACAGGATGCTGCTGGCTGGATATTTCTGGTTGGTGGACTGTTCTCAGTCCAGTAGTGACACCGAGGGGTTCAAACACTCCAGTAGCATTGTATGTCTGATCCACTTTTACCAGTGGAACACATACTAACATAACACTACATGTGAGTGTCATGTTTTATTTTAAGAGCAAGGATCTGTCAAAGACTTATCTTAACATGTTTGTGGAAGTGTATCATGGCACCAACAGGAGCTTAGAAGAAGAGTTGTTGATGCTCATGAGGATGAAAAAGGTTATAAAACCATTTCTAAAGATTTTAGACACCAATCCACAATCAGACCTGAAATACCATAATAATCACTTAAAAACACTATAGCAACTACCTGGCATACCATAGCAACCACCTAGCAATACCACAGCAGCCACCTGGAAAACAGCAACCATCTAGCAACCATTTAGCAATTCCATATCAACCAGTTAGAACAACCTGGAATACCTTAGCAACTGCATCACAACTGCCTGGAAATGTAAACACAGCCATTTTTCATTTCCTTCTGTATAACTTTTTAAATTAAAATTTCAGAAACACTAATTCCACATTATAATCCTCATCATATGTCACTTTAATGATTTATAGAGCACTCCATTAGTGTAGATGTAAATATGTTGGATCTGCAGCTGTCAGATGTGGTTTTACTGGTGTACATTGTTACTTGAATTTTATGTGTTAATTTTGTGGTTTAGGTTGAGTTAAGTTTAGCTCTCAGCTCAGTCTGTTGACAGTGGTCTGATTGTTGGAGGCGTTGGAGCTTGACAGGATGATTGACGTGATTGATGACTCTGCCTGTTGTGTTTGTTCCAGGTCAACGTGTCTCCAGGCTGCAGTAAAGCTCTGACCAAGATGCTGTACTGTCCATACTGCGGGGGGCTGCCTGGTCTGCAGCCTTGTGGAAATTACTGCCAGAACGTAATGAAGGGCTGTCTCGCCAACCAGGCCGACTTGGACCCCGAGTGGAACCTGTTCATTGGTGAGTTACCTGATTCTTCTGGCTAGGAGTTGTGGAAATATATTAGCGTTATCGTGATGAGCTGACGGTGAGAGAGAGAGTACATATGAACTGCACAAGGACCAGCATAGCAATACAAATCTGAATGAATGACAGTGTGTTATGACAGCGTCAATTTATACATTGAATTTAGCAACCATTTTGGATACAATAGCAACCACTTAGCAACACCACACAAAGTATGTAGTTGATGGGTATGATGACAGGATTCATAGATTGATCTTAGCCACACTATAGAAACCACCTTGCATATCTTAGCAACCACCTGGAAAGCAATAAATTCCAAAGAAGTGCAGATCTTGGGTTCTAGTAACACTTAAACCAGTATAGGTTTAAACACTGTTCTCAGATCAGACTGACATTCCATTCTGTCTTAAATTGCTCACATCATCTTTTTTAAACACAGCTCTGCCAGGTTGATCACAATTTTACTAGAGTAAACATGGCATCACACATCATGCTGGAGTCCTCCAATATATTGAAGTTAAGTGCATTAGCTCAATCACCCTCTCATCGTACAGGCCTTCCTGCTTCTCCTGGATCTTGTGAAACAGTTGCAATATTGTTGTGGATTTTATACTGTGGTTTTCACACTTCCTGCAGCTTCTGAGTTACAGGTTTTCTTCACAGCTTTAAGGAGATTTTGATGTGGAGAGGAGTGAACACACTCCGTGGACGTGTGTATGTGTGGGTGTGACAATGTTTTGTATTTCTGCACTGTGCAGATTCGCTGGAAAAGCTCTGCTAAGCTCTGCTGTTATAGAAGCAGAGAACACACTTGAGGAGTGTTAAGCTCTGCTTTATGCTGCACCAGAGCTCCGGGAGAAGCTGTTGAGTGACAGTCGGGTCTGCTCAGGCTCCGACCCCACAGAGGGATTGATATGGAGAACGTCAATAGCACTTTATTTTCAGTTTTCCCAGCCAGTGAGCAGCTGTTCATTTATTTCACACACGTGAGGCTCAGCAGCTCCACATTAAGACTCCTAATTATGTCAGAACAGCTATATTTGGGTTTTGTCCAGAAGTATTGAGATGGAAAGTCTAAGGTGCCTTTGTTGTTCTAATACACCCTTTACAATAATGATACTTGAAATGCTTCCATAGAAGAACTGCTACTGGTTACATAGAGAAGGTAATAGCAAACAGCCCCTACCGTTTCATTTTCCTCTGTAACCCAATATCTGGGTAAGTGATGTCATTAGCTCTACCCCCTCTCTCTCTACCCCTATTAAACTGGGATTTAATACATTTGGAAACAAGTGAATTTCGGCAGTTTTCTGAGCTAGGTTAGATAGAATAAATCTGTAGTTTGTTTTGTTTTTGTTTTTTTTATGATATGTGTATCATGTCTGCAGGTTTCTCTGATTCTGAGTTATGAAACCTAGAAAACAGCATGTAACTGCCCGCAAATTGTGGATCTCGGGTTAAACATGCTGCTGTATGGAATTAAAAATGGTTCTTCTATGGTATCCCTTTTAACAAGAGAATAGTGGATAACTGTGGTCCCTCGACAGAAAAGGTTTAAAGCCATACAGAATTGAGCAGTTGAGTGCCACAGTACAGCTCCATCCAGAACCTTTGAGATGATTGAGTCCATCAATGATCATTAAGAATTGTGAGTATATGAAATGAAGAAGAAATCAAGAAGTATTTAATGAGGCTTTAAAGGTACACTCGCAGATGAAAGGAGCACAAGTTCAGATGCAGTATGTCCTGAATGAGAAAATGTGTTCACACTGCCAACTCAAATCCAATTCTTGAAATATCTAGACTGTATTCAGATTTTTCATAGGTCTGATTGGCACAAAACCACATGAAACATCAGATCCAGAAATGCTCTTATGATCAGATTTGTGCAGACACATCTCAGTCTGGACATTCTGGACACTCAGATTGGATATCAAAGTGTCTTTTGTGTCATTTGTGACTTAACAAACAAACTGCTGTGTCAAATCCAGAGTGACCAAAGTGCATTTGTTCTGATCTGATTTCAGAAATTAATCCAGTATGCCTGCCATGTGAACATAGCCTCTAAATCTGCTTTTAGCTACAGTGAACCATGGAGCTGGAATTTACTGTCGGGGACTTTAAAGCTCCACATTCTCATCTCTATCCTCCTACACATAGACTGTGATAGTTATTATTTATTTAGTTATTTCACTTATTGTTTACTTTCTATAACAATATTTACCCTTATTTTTTTATTTTATGATACTCTTTATTTTATTTAATGCTGAAATCTTAGTAATTGATTTAGCCTTTATTTAAATTTCACCTACATTATTAAATCATTTTATTTTATTATTTATCTTAAGTGATATTATTTTAAGTTTATTTCTTTGTTTTATTGTTAGTTTCTGTACTTCTTTCATTTTAGTTTGACTTAATAAATTCAATTAATGTATTTTTTAAATCCCTTTAAGCTGTAAACGCTTGGCTGCAACAAAACTGAGGGTTACCCTTGATGTATTTAGTTGATTGATTGATTGATGGATAGATAGATAGATAGTTAGATAGATAGATAGATAGATAGACAGACAGACAGACAGACAGACAGACAGACAGACAGACAGACTGACTGACTGACTGACTGACTGACTGACTGACTGACTGACTGACTGACTGACTGACTGACTGACTGACTGACTGATTGATTGATTGATTGATTGATTGATTGATTGATTGATAACTCATGCCCAAAATGTCTTCCTGACAGAAAGGTTACTGCAGTGTAAACTTCTCCACTGAGCTGCAGGATCACCCGTACCATTCCATTTAGACGTGTTCTTTAAGTGTGGTTCCTTTCAGAGCAGCTCCAGCTTTTTGTCAGTTGTCTTTGTTCTCTTTCAGGTGTTGACATTTCAGATTTCATTTTCCTCAATATAGATTTTCAATCAGCATATCTCTCGTATCTCTCGCCCACAAAGGGCCATCGACCGCTCCCCCGACACCACAGCTCCACCAGCCAATCCTTTTGTGCTTTGAATATTTATGTCGGCCGTGTGCGCGGCCTCCGCCAGAGCTTCTAGCATGGCCTTTATCTGCAGGATATGATGATAAGGCTGCCATTGATTGGCACGTCCTGCACTCTTTATGCATCATCTTTCACCTTCCTGATGGCGGGGGTTCACTAATGGGGTTTAGGATGAACACCATGTGTGTACTGTGCAAACTTTAGGACTTTACAGCCACAAATGCTTGAACTTTGGTTTAGCTAAACCAGAGAGAGAGATAAATAATTTCATATAAAAGAACAGAACAAAACAAACAGGTCAGTTTTATAGCTTTATAAACATCTGCCAAAATCATATGTATGTATATGATATCACAAAATGTGATACAGCAAGAACAGTGTCACAAAATGTGATTGATCGACAACAGCATCACAAACGTTGATTGATCAAGAACATTGTCACATCATGTGATTAATTGAAAAAAGCTTTACAAAAAGTGAGATTAATCAAGAATAGCATCACAACACGTGATTGCTTTAGAGCAACACTACAAAATGTGATTAATCAAAAATAATGTCATAGAATGTGATTAATCCGGAACAGCACCATAAAATGTGAATATTCAAGAACAGTATAACAAAATGTGATTAATCAGGAACAGTACCATTAAAAATGAATATTCAAGAACAATGTCACAAAATGTGATTGATCAAGAACAGTGTTTCAAAATGTGATTACCCAAGAAGAGTGTCACAAAATGCGACTGTTTGATAACACTGTAACAAAATATGATTAAATTTGATTAGCGCCACAAACTGTGATTCATCAGAAAATGTAATTATTCAAGAACATAATTTGATGCATATTTTAGCTGCACTACCAAATATAATTAATCAAGAACAAAATGTGATTGAAGACAGTGTCACAACATGTCATTAATCGAGAAATCATATAAAGTGATTCATCAAGTATAACATCAAATTGTGATTGATCAAGAGCAGCACAACAAAATTTAATTGATCAAGAACAGTGTCACAAAATGAGAGCAATGTCAGAAAATATAATTTATCAAGAGCAGCACTACAATAAAGTGATTAATCAAGAATTGTGTCACAAAATATAATTGATCAACAAAGTGTAATTAATCAGGAATAGCTTAAAAATGGGTTTGAGAACAGTGTACTGAAATGTGAGTAATTGAGAATAGTGTCCGAAAATTTGATTAAATTAAAGCAGCAACTCAAAATCAATGTGACAGATTGTGATTGTGATGTGATTACTGATGATAAAGGTGACAGGTGCAGTTGGAGTACAGTGTGTATCTCTGATCTTTTATCAGACCTGCTGCTGCATGCTGATGAATGCATTTCGGAGGCAGGCATTCGCTACAGAACTGCACTCTTTCTTCTTTTCTTTTTTCATTTGAACAATTACAGTTCTTCCCCACATGCTGCCCCCCCGCCCCTTCCCCAGCCTGCTGGAAGTGTGTCATGTGAACAAAGGGTCGGTGGTTAGAGATTAATGAAGTGGTTTGTTAATTTAGCGGAAGCTCTGCTGGGGTGTCTCCGCTGGGGCGACTGTCCTGTTAATACACTCACCCCTCCAGAGACACTGCCCGCCTCAGGCTGCCGGAGTGCAGCACTGAACACCATGCCACACTTACAGCACGCTCACATGGAGCATGATAGAGCACTGCTAGAGAAGAAGCTCTTTGGGTTCTTCAAAGAACAATTACACAATTAAGTACATATTAATAATAATAATAATAATAATAATAATAATAATAATAATAATATGCTTGTTCTGAATCTCCACCCTTTTCTGAGTTCAGCTCACCTAAGAACCATCTAAAACCCTTGGCTTTAAGAGTCTTGAGAAGTCTTGAATTTCTCTGAAGAACCAAGCTCAGTCCACCTCAGTCTGTCCACAAATCACAGAGTAGGAGGAGAGCGGTGCAGACAAACGAGACTGGGATGATAATACAGCATTATTTATGTGTGGCGCGAGTCTCCCAGGAGCATAAATAACGTGTAAGAGAGAGCCATGCTGAGCAGACAGTTTCCCCAATGCTCTGGTCTGTGTTTATGTCTGCACTTGCTCTCCTGCATCCTTTCAGCTAATTCTGAATGTTCCCAAACTGAGGATAGAGAGGGAGAAAAGACAATCAAAAAGAATACTACTTTAGAGTTAGCAGCAGAAGATCAACACTGTTAAAAATCTCCCAAGGCAACAATGAGGGAAACCTCACTGTACTCACTGTACCTTGGATCTATCCTGTTCACTTTGACAGGTGAGTGGTCAGGTATGGCCACACCTAAGGTGACGTGTGTGTGGTGTATATAACCTCCATATTCAGTGAGAGAGAGAGAGAGAGAGAGAGAGAGAGAGAGAGAGAGAGAGAGAGGGATGGATGGATGGATGGATGGATGGATGGATGGATGGATGGATGGATGGATGGAGAAAGGAATGAAACAACAGAATAGTGGTGGAACAGAAAAGAGAAATGAGTGGAGAGAGAACAACTGAGGTATTTTCAGTGATAGAGAGAAATTTCAGGCATTGGGAGATTGAAAGAGTGTGTGTGTTAAAGAAATGGACTGATGTTGCATAACTCTAGGTCACATCTCCTTCTACCGTCCTACACGTGTGTGTGTGTGTGTGTGTGTGTGTGTGTGTGTGTGTGTGTGTGTGTGTGTGTGTGTGTGTGTGTAGTGGCTCCTTTAGAGTGGTGATGTCATTAGGATGTGATTAAAGTAGGTGGGGGATACAGGGGGGGCTGTATGGAGATTGCATAATTGAGTGCATTAGGGTTCTCAGACACTCTGAAGTAAAGCTGCTTTCCTGATCACCATCAGCTCATGCTCCTGTTAGTGGCTCTTTAATCACTCCCACTGATTAATCCCACTGCTACAGTGCCAGCATAAAGCTCTGACCATGTCCTAAAGAGTCCAGAGTACAGAAAACTGTGGTTTATAGTACCACCTCTTCAGGCTACACACCCATTCGGTGTACACAAGTTTAGCCCAGCCCATTTAGCCTACAATAGTTCAGCTTCATCCAGTTAACCTACAGCAGTTTAGAGCAATTTTGCCCAACCCATTAATTTTACAGTAGATTAGCTCCACCCCTTTACTCTACAGTACCTTAGCCCCACCCATTAATCCTATTGCATTTTAGCTCCACCCATTCATCCTACAGTAGTTTAGCTCCACCCATACATCCTTTTCTGTTAATACTCATAAATACTCATTAATGTAAGTCACTCAGGTATGTTAGCGGTCAGTGTCTTATCAGCTCTATTAGTGAGAAGGTGAGTGATTGTGATTGGAGGAAATCAGAATGTGTTCTTATACACTTTACATGAGGAGGAGCAGGAGGAGCAGTTCTTTTATTAGTAGGCCATGCATCAGAGTTTGATTGACATACTGAGTGCAGTCTGTTATACCATGTTGTGTGTGTGTGTGTGTGTGTGTGTGTGTGTGTGTGTGTGTGTGTGTGTGTGTGTGTGTGTGTGTGTTTGACAGCAAGAACATGTGAAAGTGTGCGTCTGCCGTCCCTGGGCTCTGAACTATGCTTTTTTCCTTATGACAGCTCGATGAGAGCACTCCCAACTCCTCCAGGAATTATCCATCCAGGTCAGGTCTACAGGGAGCTTTAAAGGGGAAGTCCAACATTCCCCCATCCTAATTTGTAGTTTGCTCCATCACCACACACTGTTATTTCAATATGTTTTTCTGATCTGTGTTGAGGTGTTCAATAATCTATAATAGACTAGTTCATGATGTTAATAAGTCTGATGCTAGTTTGTGGTGTATATGCTTCCATTATGTTTTGCTGCATTAACCTTGTAACTCCAGTAGCTTCAGGTATGTGGGAGGTTGAATAAACTAGTCTGGAGTTTGAGTGAATTCCTGTTTTTCTTGATGACTGGCACCACAACATCCCTCTCTCACATTCACTCACTCACTCACTCACACACACACACACACACACACACACACACACACACACACACACACACACACACACACACATACTCACTCACTCACATTCAGACAGGGATGATGAACAGCCGCTACTGTATGTAATGACCGACAGCTCGTTATCATTTTTCTTCACACTCCGCATTGAGGGAGTGGATGACACACACACTGCTGCATTAACATAACAGATGAGTTTGTGCGTGCGTGTGTGTGTGTGTGTGTGTGTGTGTGTGTGTCCATAACTCAAGGGGAAACATCCACTGCCCTTAACTAACATCTACCTGCATCTACAAATATACATTACATATTAACTCCAATCCAGCTTATAGCAGTTTGCTCCACCAATTAAACCTACATCAGTTTACCACAACCAGTTAAGCTTACATAATTTTATCTCTGCATCTCTGCAAACAGCATTTTAGCCCTGCTCATTGACACACATTCAGTTTATAGCTACTTAGCTATGCTCAATCAGCCTAGAGCAAATTAAGCTGAGTCTCGATAGTTG